>JALAZF010000018.1:6000000-6682500 GCA_022829125.1 Lathyrus tuberosus
TAATCGATTAACACTGTACAGGGAGCAGAAAATCAGTTTTGGAAAAATGCTTTTGGCCAACTTTTTGATTGTGCAATCACTCCAATGCTAGGGCAAACAATTATGCACGAAAAATCAAGTTTAGAAACAACAAATGATTAACAATAGAATCAATTAACAATCAAGATCATGGATCAATCAAAAGTATAATTAATTCACATGCAAGAATATCAAAATTATGTCGAGAAACATACGAAAACGATCGAAATGATAAAATGAATGAAATTCACCAACCTACAAGGCTGAGACGTGCCTTGGTAAATGTTGCAATGTGATCTTGGTGCATAAGATTAAAGAAAACCAGAGGATCCTTGAATTGTAGACGAAACGCGTCGAAACCGATCAAAAACGCGAAAATGCACCGAGATCGACCTTGCACCAAAATAAATGGTGTGAAACCCTTGGATTGAAGTAGAATGAGGTGTAATTACAGAAATCCAACCAAAGAATGCCAAATGATGAAGGTTAAGCTCAAGAATTAATCACTTTCAATGTGAAAAGTGATTATCCTTCAAGAATAAGAGCTTTTGGTGAGGTTTGGGGATAAGAATTGAGATGAAGATGAAGATTGAGTAGAGAAATAAGAGAAAAAGTGAGAGAACTGAGAGTGAAATATGAGAAGTTTGGTGAAAAATGGTAGAGAATGGTTGAGGAATTGAAAAGTGAGTGAAGGTGTGTTTATATAGGCTTTAGGTTTGGGATATGAGATGGTTTGGAATTTGGTTTGGAATTAGCTTTGGGTTTGGAGCTAGGTTAGGAATTAGTTGGACTTGACTCACCGAGTCAAGGCGGTTAACTCGGTTAGTTAGAACCAACTCGGTAACCATCCCAAGGTGAATTCCAACATCCAAAGATCCACATTACTTGGAGAACAAGGAACATGGTGCACTTGATTTGAAGTGAAGTATCATAGAAAATGCACTTGGAATGAATTGAGTAGCTTGGAAATGTTTAGAGGTGTCTAGAATATTCCATATGCTGCTAGAATCCAAGACCAAAATGTGTGCAAAGGTGCTGTCATGAAAAAACAGCAAATTGTGCCTATTTTGCCTGTGTTAATCGATTAACACAATTGCACTGCAAATGGTTAATCGATTAACCAGGCCAAAATATGCCCAATTTGCCTAAAAAGAGGTGTTGTGGTCCCGACTTCGATTTTCTACCTCTTGTATTGATGAATAGACATGGAAACCTTCATTTTGTGCTTGTTTTGACGATGTGATGACCTTGTGAGGATATGATTAATTGGGCTTGGAAAAACTGAATATCCTGCAACCAGAAACACCAGAGAAAAGAATGTGAATGCGTATGCCAGCGATGCGAATGCTTATGCTTATGCAAAAGGCAAAAGAGGGAGGTCAAATTTCGGGTTACGACAGTTATATCTATTAATTTAGAAGACATAATATTATTATGCATGATACTTTAGTCTCTAGATTAGAAAATTAAAAGCGTCAAAGATAATAGCTATGAATACATGTTGATTTTCAGAACATGTTTTTTTAATATTATTTTACTTGAAGTGGCTTTGAAGATTGCTTGTCACATAGTAAAACCTTCAGAAATTTGTTCCACCAATGGAGAAACCCCATTCACGCCCACACACACATGTTTTTCTTCTACCTAACTATACACCAGAATATCTGTTGACCTAAGTGTCGATCTCCCCTTTAGTGGGTCAATCAAAAAATTCACATGCACCGATTTCTTAACAGATAATCTGATCTTCCAAAATGTATCAAATGGTACATCTCTAACAAATTCATGTTGGTATTTTAAGCTTGTAAACTCCTTAAAATGAATCACATGTTTCTCAAATGTATCCATGCACGTCTTACGACAAACATGACAAATCTCGTCAATAGGAAATAAGGGAATCATAAGACAATATCTAAGAATTTTACGATACTCTACTGATGACATGTGTTGGCCTAACCCATCAATAGAAATAGCAAAGAGAAAATCCTTAGCATGTATGGCTTGCAAACAACCAACATGTGCTTTATGTCTTGGAGTCATATCAAACTTTACGTCCATGTCTTAAACACTTTTATTAAAAAGACACTCGCGCAAAACATGTTTTTCTCTATGAGGGACGGTGTCCTCTCTAATCAAACTGCTAAGGTCAAAATTTGTAATCGCAACGTTAAAACCATTAAAAGCATTGTCAAAATCAAAGTTTATACCATATATCCCAATACCTCTCAATATATGATCCTACAACACCTAAGACTGAGCTTTAGAAGACACAAAAACGTATGAGGCATCCTTTATTACTGACTACAAATCCAATCCCCCAACTCTAATGGGTAAAGAAACCACCCTCCATTGAAGGCCCTTGAAGAAAGCATCTTTTCCAACCACAATGTCTTCAACCGTTCTTCGTAACTATTGATTAAACCAAATAGTTGCTTCCTCCATATGATTAAGTTGACACATTCTTAGATTGAAAAATAGTTTGGCAATACCCATACAGGATTGAAGTAGAACAAGCTCGCTATGAAAATCTCTTAGTTGTTGTAGAATATACATTAAATCAACATTCCCACAAACTCTCTTAATAGAAAATTTGTCAATAAAGTATCTATTGTTAAAACTTGGAACCAAAAGATTGTTAAATAATGGAGAAACTTGAATGTGGAGAGGGAGTGTGTGTATGTGTGTATGAGAGAGAGAGCGATAGAGAGAGAGAGAGAAAGAGAGATAGAGAGAGAGAGAGAAAGAGAGAGAGAGTGAGAGAGAGAGAGAGAGAGAGAGAAAGAGAGAGAGAGAAAGAGAGAGAGAGAGAATTGTAGTTAGAGAGAGAGAGGGTGAGAATGTTTTCGTTAACATTGATAGCAATACCTCCAAGGCATTTATATGTTTACAAGTGGATTGGGATACTGGCAACAAGCCAAAATAATAGAAAACAGAAAATCTCAAACATGTAAACGCTTACAACTGCAACAACTCTAAAAAATAATAACAGTGGTAACCAGTTACGACAAATGCTTAACTGGTTACACCCTCGAGAATTTCCCTTTTTGGATTTCTTTTTACTTTTTCACACAACTGTAACCGGTTACACGGCCGTGGTAACCGGTTAGAGCACTTGAATTATTGAATTTCACTTAACACACCACCTTAATTCAAGTGCTCCAACTCTTCCATGCCCATTTTCATCTTCAACCTCTTGAACACTTTAATTGTTACTCCCTTGGTCAACAAATTAGCTACTTGCTATTCACTTCTACAATATTCAAGTAGTGATATCTCATCTCAGTGTGCTTGCTCCTCCCATGTGAAATTGGGTTCTTAGAAAGATGTATCGCAGAAGCGTTATCAATTAAGAGTGTTACAACATCACCTTCACTGTTGCTTAGCTCCTTCAATAGATTCATTAGCCACACATATAACAAAGCGGTAATGTACTCGACATCACACGACGAGAGTGTTACTATCGGTTCCTTCTTCGAACACTATGAGATTGGTGTTCCACCAAACATAAAGATGTATCCAGTTGTAGATTATAGAAAATCATTATCTCCGCACCAATTAGAATCAGTAAAATCGAGTAAATTTCATATTCTGTTCATGTCCGCTGCATGAAAGATAATTCTACAGCCAATCATTCCTTTGACGTATCTTAGGATTCTTTTGAATGCTTCTAAGTGAGATACATTTGGTTTCTCCATGAATCTACTCACAATACTGACACTTAATGGCTAGTCCGATCGCGTATTGCACAAATAAAGCAAGGATCCAATAAGCCTCATATACTGAGTTGGATTCACATAATGCTCATCCTTATTCTTCAACAACTATAGCCCCGAGTTAGCCGGAGTAATGGCAGCATTAAAATGCTCTATTTCAAACTACTTAAATATCTTAAGCGCATACCTTCTTTGGTGCATGAGCATTCCCCTTTTGGACTTGTGGAGCTCAATGCCAAGTAAGTATGTCATGAGGCCAAGGTTAGTCATCTCAAACTCTTTCATAAGTTCACTCTTGGGCTTAGAAATGTACTCTTCGTTGATGCCCGTAATCAGCAAGTCTTCGACATATAGACAAAGGATTATCACCCTTTCACATGTATCCGTCTTCACATACATGCCATGTTCGAATACACATTTCTTAAAGCCAATCGCTTTTAAGAAACCATTTATCCTCTTTTTCCAAGCTCTTGGAGCTTGTTTCAAACCTTACAATGCTTTCTTCAACTTGTAGAACTTTACCTCTTGGTTACTCACAACAAAATCAGGGGGTTGTTCTACATACACCTCTTATTCAAGTGGTCCATGTTGAAGCTAGAATAACAGCAAGCAAAAATATAAGTAACCCAATTTATCGTTCTCCACAGGGATCAGTGCGAGGGAAAGAATTGCCATTCAACGGTTTCTATATTTCTAAACTCATGGGTCAAAAGTTCTGGTTTAAAACGAACCAAAAGCAAATGCGGAAAATTAAAGGAACAAAAAGCAAGTAAATAACAATAACACATTCTTTGGAGAAGAGAAACTCAATAGAGATCACTCAATAACACATGCATTCTTCCGACCATTTCATACACAAATCAAGCGTTCGTCTAATATCATCATGTATCACTCACAACATACATGTCCTCTCGGCCCCCGCATATCGTAAGTGATTTTATACCGATCAATAATTCCTCTCGGACATCACCAATCAGTACAAAGCATATAAAGCCTACATGAATGTTAAGCCTAATCCATCTCTGGAATCAAAACTCAACAGATATTACTATAACATCAATATCAAACTCATGATCAATTCATATACAAAGCCCTGACCAGAATACAAACATATGATTAACCATGCATTCAACTAATTTACCAACTGTATACGAACGCCGTTCTTCATTGCTATTGTCACGCATCCTCACAATACCGTATCGATCCTACTCATGCTACCCATGCTACTTAATCAACACAATACAACAAAATATACAATGAATATCAATTCACAAACCCTTGTCAAAAGCTTGCTCATTGACAGATGAAAATCTAAGATTAACGATTCGATATAGGTTTTGTCACGACCCACAAACAATCAATCAAAGACAAACAATCAATAGAGAATCAAAACATATTCATAAACATAGATTAGATGAAATACAATAGGTATCAAGAGATTTACATACCAACATCAACAAAAGAGAACACAAAGAGAAGAAAGGAGAAAAACAAACTTCTCACGGCGTGTCAAAGTCGATCGAAGCGAATCCGACTCCGAATCATCAAGATGCATCATCCAATGTTGTTTCTAAGCTAATTTACTCCTAAAACATGTTTGATGAATTTGGGAGAAAGTTTCCCCAAAAACATACATAAAAAATAGTGTTTTTGGCCATAAATGGTGTTTCAGTCCGCACAATTTCGCCCGGCGGTGGTTCTGGGTCGCCCGGCGGCAAAGGCGGTTTATTTCTTTTTGCAAGTCAGAATTGTGGCACTGCTGTGCCTCTGTTTCGCCCGGCGCTGCACCGCCCGACGCTTTTTCAGTTTCTCCCGGCGGAATTTCCGCCCGGCACAGCAGGGGCGAATCACACCAGAAAATTCTACACTGTTTTATTCGTAACTTTTGAACCGTAACTCCGATTGACGCACGGTTTGAAGCGCTGGAAAGCTTATTCAATGCTCTATACAATAATGGCAAAATCCCATTGCTGGGACACCTGCAAAAATAAATGAAAATCAATTAAACTCAATGATATTTACACTATACGCAATATATACACTAAAACGTAAAATAAACGTATTTATAAACAAATCGGGTTTTATTCGCACGATATTTACCACAAAGCATTGATAAGTGCAACAAAACATATATACAAAAATAGGTACATTTTTCACTTATCAGTCCATTCAAAAACACAAATTTGAAGTCTATATGATAGATGGACCAATTGTTGTTATTTAAAATACCAACAAATAGCTTAATGGTTTCAATCCTAGCAACTGGTGTGAATACCTCTTCAAAGTCTATGCCTTTTGTTTGCAAGAATCCCTTTGCAACTAATGAAGCCTTATGCTTGCTTATTTCACCATTGGGATTAGCCTTCACTTTGAACACACATCTAAAACCAATTGACTTATTCCCTTCCTGTAGATCAACCAACTCCTAAGTCATGTTCTTCTTAATAGATTTCATCTCCTCCTTCATACTTTGGATCACTCAGAGCCTCTTCCATTTTAACAGGTTCAGATTCGACCATAAGTGCAAAATGAATGAAATCACCATCATTATTGACTTTGTTATCTCAGGACAACTCAAATCTTGGAGTCTTTGAGGCAAACCTCTTTTCCTCTTTGATCTTCTCACATTATATTTAATTCGGGCTTTGACGATGGGTGTTTCTGTACTCTTAAATTCTACTAATACTGAATTTTCAATGTTTTAACCGATTATAGCTTTCGAGTAATCGGTTACAAGCAATTGCAGTTGCTTTATCTCGTCGAAAAAGACGTCTCAGTTGATCAGAACCCTCAAGTTTGCTGCATCATACAACTTGTAACCACAGGTAGAATGATACTCTAAAAGTATCATCAACTCACCCTTATCATCCAACATCTTTCTAAGCTTCCCCAGAACATGTCGATACGCTACGAAACCGAAAAATAACTCGTGATTCAAATTCGATTTAAATCCCGACCATGCTTCCTTCGGTGTTACCTTATCAAGCTTTATTTTTGGACACCTATTCAACAAATATGCAGTTGTGGATACTGCTTCTCCCCATAACTCTTTCGACAAGTTCTTTCCCTTTAATATGCTTCTCACCATGTTCATAATTGATCGATTCTTCCTTTTGACAACACCGTTTTGTTGCGGTGTATAAGGTGGTATAATCTCATCTATTATGCCTTCTTGATCATAAAACTTTTCAAATTCATTTGAGACATATTCGCCTCCACCATTCGTTTTGATCACTTTGAGCTTGTGATTGCTTTGCCTCTCAACCATGGACTTGGAATTCTTAAACACTTCAAATGCCTAATCTTTTCTCTTGATTAGGTAAGTCCATAGATTTCTACTATTATCATCAATGAACGTGACAAAATATTTATTTCCATTGATCGAATCAACTTGCAACGGTCCACACACATCCGAATACACCACCTTAAAGTGATTCTTGGTCCTACAACCTACATCCTTGCTGAATTTAACCTTATGTTGCTTTACTGTTACACATTCTTCATAATTTTCAACCGGTATGTTGATCAATGGCAGCCTCGTTAGCATTTCGTTCTTTTGCAGTGCATTGAGATCTCAGAAATTGAGATACCCAAGATGATAGTGCCATACCCACTCTTCTTGACTCACTGTTGTAGAAATACAACTATTCTCTATAACCTTCAACTCTGTCATACCCCAAATTTTGACAACCAAGATTTACCATTATTGTGCAAATCATCACCACAATATGGATGTACCTCCATTCCTCATCAATCTCCTTAAAGATGGTTGAGCATTCACCACAATCAAGAATTAGGGTTTCAAGCCCTCTTAGAACACTTAGACAAAGGATAAATCAAGAAATGACATGATATTCAACTTGTTTAACCTCTCAAATACCTATAAAGGATCAAGAGGACTCCCACATCAAGAATCAAGCACAAAGTTGCAACATTCCAAGTGGATCAAGCCTCAAGATTGCCAGTGTCACCAAATTAGGGTTTTGGTCGATTGAGGCCTCCAGATGAAAATTTTCATCTGGGCATGAGCCAATGCTTAAAATAACAACCCAAGATACTCCAAGGTACCTCATGGACTCAATCATCAAGTCAATTTAACCTCAGGGGATGCATTTACCAAAAATCAGGATTTAGGGGTTCTTGACCTAATTCACCCCTAAGTTGACTTTTGGGACAAAACCTGAGTCAAGACCTCAAGACATGATTTGAGGGTCTAAAATAAACCATATTGATCCATTTAAAATAATGGATTGACCCAAGAAGCTTGATACACAAGTTTCATTTTCATCTGGACCACAATTAGGGTTTTGAGGAAAAAGTCAATTGTGCCTTTGACTTTTGACCAGGACATGCTCCCAAACCTTGGGACATGATTCAATACACCCTATAACACCTATGGAATCCATCCATTAGGTTTGATTTAGGTCAATGACTTGATTTCACAAAGGATCGCACAGTTTGGATTTCATCCGATAAAAAGTCAACTGTGCACAAACTCAAGTTTGACTTTTTGGGATTTTTCACAAATATGGTTCCCTTAAGTAAAAAACAATATTAATATATGATATTGATCATCATACATCAAGAAAAATCAAGAAAAGTGAGGTTTCTTGCAAAAGGGGCAACCTTGAGAAACCAAAATTTTTCTAAGTTATGGAATAAAAGTGGTTTTGGTACCAACTTCCAAGGACCATAACTTGAGATCCAAGCAACCATTTTGGGTGATCCAAAGCTGGATTTGTAGGTCTTGCTACACTCTACAAAAGCTTCAACTACCTCAGACTCCAATTCTTCATGGATTTTGAGTTATGGATTGATCAAAATCACAAAAACATGAAAATGACACTTTTTCCAACACTTAGTGAAAATCTGCCTAAGTTACCAGCCTTGAACATCAATGTTCATGGAGTTTTTTCAGTTGGATCCAAATAGTTTCAAAATAAACTATAATCACACATGTTTTGTATCATATGAGGGCTTTCTAAAAAGTACAAGAGCATCCCATAACTCAACCTGAGCAGGGAGATATGAATCCCTCAAAATCACCATTTCCAACTGTCTTAGGCAAGGCATAATTTGGTGTTTTGCTCGATTTGACAAAATTGAGCAACTCCAAGCCTTGTCATCCATTTGGACACATCTGAGGATAAAATAAAAGGAGAATGATCTGATCCCCAAGCCTCCCAAGTCCAAGGATCTACTTATAGCCCTGCCAAACCTAAAAAGCTAAAAAGTGCAAAAACTCCAATTTTGTTTCAATGCATTCAATGGATGCATCAAGGTGGCATGAACTGAGGCAAGTTTAATTGAATGAGTCAAGCCTTATCTGTGAACCAAAATACCATAGGTCTGTGCTCTAACCTCAAGTCAATGGCTAGAGGAGACTTGAGATTCCATTTGATCCATAATGTGCAACAGACCTGCTGTAGTTGCCATTCACTATTGCTTGCAAAACAAACTTGCTCTACTATAAATAGAGCTCATTTGTGCTCAGTTTGAGTACACCAAAGGTCTTAAACAAATGCCTTTCTCAAAATCCCAACTTTCACTCCAAAAACACCTTCTTTTGCAAGTCACTATCGGGTTTTGTATTTGAGAGTGATTCCAGCCAAACCAATGGATCACACACCTCATATATAACATATAGAAGTGATCCAAACTCTTACATAACATCTGGAACATCAATTTCACAAAATCATCAGCCAACTGCTCAAGTTCTTGACAGAGTTGCAGTTGAGGTACCATCTTAAGTTCCAGCCCATTTCAAATCACTCCAAGCATTCAGACACATCCCTTGGCACCTAAGGAAGTTGTCCAGATCATTGGAACTAACTTACAACACCTCCAAATCAGAATTCGATCATCAGCTGCAAGAGGTAAGCCTGACTCTCTCAAACTCCATGATCCATGCATTATAAATGAATTTTTGAGTTACCATCTTGTTTCTGAATGTCTATAGAGTAATAACCCTCAACCAATTGCCATGAATCAATCATGTATGGAATTTCATATTGGTTTGTGCAAATTAGGGTTCATATGCGTTCATCACGAATATCTCATTCCACACTGAAAATAAATGAAATTAAATGCCATAGTCATGATCGTGAGTAAAAAACGAGCAAGTTTGATATTTGGATCATGTGATTTCATCAAGTAATCAGTGAGAAATCATTGATTTTGTAAATCTGCAAAAATCAGAACACGCACGTGTTCTTGGCGCCTTTTTTTTTTTTGAAAATTTGAATATTTGAATTTTGCTATTTTATTTAATTGATTCAAAAATTAATTTCTCTCTGAATTTTAATGATTTTGAGTTGATTCTTTTTTTCAAAATTCACAAAAATGTTAAGATATTTTATTTTACAAAAATTTCCCAAAAATATTATTTATTTCATATATTTGATATTTTTGCAAAGAATTAATTTTTTATTTGCTTTTAACATTTAAAATATTTATTCCTCTTGATTTTCCAAACTTAAATGATTTTTAATCATTCTATGGATAAAAACATGATTTTTGAAACATTGATCGAAGATCACAATTTATTTTTTCACATGTTTCAATAAGTTTCATTAATTTTTAATCAAAATTAATTCCATTTTAATGAAATTAGGGTTTTGATCACTATCACCCTAACAAATCTTTTCAAAACAATTTTGGGCCTCTAATAGAGTGTAAGACCCATTCCTTGTACATAAATAAAATTGGGCCTCAGTCATTGTATAAGTCCCACTGCGATTTTAAAATCTCGGCGCGGTCGTCTGGGCCTCAGTCTACAAAACAACGGTACAATTACTGCTTTTTTCATCTGGGCCTCTCCTTGAGTATAAGCCCAATATTTTCAAAAATAACTTCCTTTTTTATTTAGGTTCAAATATACAGTTGTTGTCAAAACTTTCTTTAATTTCTTGGACAACTAACCATACAACTGTTACAATGCAAGCTTGCTCGCCTGTAAGTTTTATCAGCTTTCATTTACTTGCTTTCATATATATATATATATATATATATATATATATATATATATATATATATATATATATATATATATATATATATATATATAACCGTATTACTGGAAGCTTGCTCATCTGTAAGTCCTTCTTTCATATCCTTTTAAATACTTGTCATATATCAATTGTATATATATACTTGTATATTTACTTAGAGTTTTCTCCGGCAACTAAGTCTAGAATTAGGTAAAGCCAGTTGGTCACTCTTAAATACAGTCAAAACTAGATCCCCATAGGATTTCCAGATACAGTCTTGCCTTCTCTTGGGCTTAAACAATATGGAACAAAGAGAAAGACATTATTCCCGGTGAAACTTTTCTCAGACTGTTACTATTAGAAATTGTCAAAAAAATTCATTCCCCAGAGAGGATTAATTCTCGGTGAAACCTCTCTTGAATTTCTTCAAACCCTAGAACTGTTCATTAAGGAAAATATTATTCTCGGTGAAACTTTTCTTGAACTCTTCTTAAGTTTGGACCCACAGGCTTCCTAAAAGCATCCCCGCCTCCTCTTGGGCTTTGTACAAGGACCCTCCGGCTTCTTAGAAGTTCTCATGCCTTCTCTTGGGCTTAATACAAGGATCCTAAAGACCTCTTAAAGGTATAAGACAGAACTTAGTCATCCTTTGCTAGAGCAGTCTTTCTTGAGTCAAAACCTCAGACCAGTTTAGGGTTGATTCTCATCCCTTAAAACACCAGCCTCCTCTTGGGCATCATACAAAGATAAACTCTTCCATACTAGTAGAGTTGGACAGTTTAAATATCCTCTTGGATCATAAAGACATTCTCAAGTTCCTTACAAACATAGGAGAAACCCTGGTCATTTAACCAATCTCCAGTAGAGTTAAAACTCTCACCGGATCTAAAACTCAGTCTTTTATCCTAAATTATCCCCAGCCAGGGTCAGCTTACTATCGGTATAACACTATCCCAAATTATAACCTCAAGGCATCTGATATCTCAACCCTTCTGTAAACCCTCAGCAAAAGTTGATTCTCCATTTGGACCTGCCTCTGGATCTCAATAATCCTCAGCAAAGATAGCCTCCTCTTAGGCTTTGTATAATGATCATTCCTTCCCTCAGCAAAGTCAGCCTCCTCTTGGGCTTTGTACAATGATTTTCCCCAAGCTGAGCTAACCTTTTCAGACTCTCTTGTTGAGTCAATCACCTTTTCAGACTCTGTTGTTGAGTCAATAACTTTTTCAGACTCTCTTGTTGAGTCAATCACCTTTCAACACTCTCTTGTTGAGTTAATTTTTTTCAGCCTCCTCTTAGGCTTGGTATAATGATTTCCCCTAGCAGAAGCCAACCTCCTCTCAGGCTGTGTATAAAGATTTCTCCAGCTTGTTCAACCTCAATCTTGGGCTTCGTACAAGACACCATATAAGCACTCTCTTGTTGAGTCAGTCATCTTTTTAGCCTCAATCTTGGGCTTTGTACAAGACATATATAAGCTTTCTACAACAAAGTCAAAATCTTTGTAACATTCTCTTAAGCTCTGGATAAATATCTTCCCCAGCGGAGTCAAATCCTCCTAGCCTTCTTTTAGGCTTTGAGATATAAATTTCCCTAAGCAGAGTCAATTCTCTTTTCAGCCTCAATCTTGGGCTTTGTGCAAGACAGATAATACTCTCCAGCAGAGTCAAAATCTTTTCAGCCTCAATCTTGGGCTTTGTACAAGACACCTAAAATATCCTCAGCCGAGTCAGTACAGTCTTCTTTTTAGCCTCAATCCTGGGCTTTGTACAAGACAGATAAAGATTTCTTTCCTACCGAGCCAGTCTTCTTTTCAGCCTCAATCTTGGGCTTTGTACAAGACACATACAAATCCTCCCCAACGGAGTCAAAATCTTTTTTAGCCTCAATCTTGGGCTTTGTACAAGACAGACAAAATATTTCCCCTGAAAAGTCAAACTTTTAGCCTCCTCTTAGGCTTTGTATAATAATATCCCCCAAAGAGTCAGTCTCTTTTAGCCTCAATCTTGGGCTTTGTACAAGACATATATAAACACTCTCTTGTTGAGTCAGTCTTTTCTAGTCTCCTCTTAGGCTTTGTATAAGGACTTCCCCAGTGGAGTCAATCAATCTCTTAGCTTCAACCTTGGGCTTTGATCAAGGCACACACAAAAACCAACATCCCCTCAGAGGAAATCAAAATCTCTCTGTAGGAAGACATTTCTCTGTGGTATCACATATCAAAACAGATAACTTAAAACAAACCTTAATCCCAGATAACCGCTGTAAGTGGCACACTTGTTAATTCAAATATCCAAGCTGTCGTCCATCTTTTATCCTGGAAAATCCTCTCTTTCATCTAATTGCTGTAAGCAGCAAGCCTCTGGATTATTTACATCCACGCCACTGTCCCTCTCTTAGCATGAAAGATTTCTAAGGAAAAATGGCATTGTTCAACACTGAGTTAAAGTTTTCTCTTTCAAGACAAATCCCCTATAAAGGAAATTATGACATTGCTGGATTCTCATATCCTAGTTAAAGTAATCCTCCTTTATAATCAGTCACCCAAAAACTGTGATAAACAGACAAGATGTCTCCCCTTTAGAGATGACAAGTTCTCTCTCAGTCAAACCTTTTAGCTTCAATCTTGGGCTTTGAACAAGACACAAATACTCCTTTTAGCTTCAATCTTGGGCTTTGAACAAGACACAAATACTCCTTTTAGCTTCAATCTTGGGCTTTGAACAAGACACCAAAACATTATCTTTTTCCTCCCTTAGAATAGGAGGAACTACGATTGCTCTGATTTCCCCGTTTCTTTAAACGGGAATACGTAGGCATAAGATTGTGAAATCTTAGTGAGCATACCACTCAAAAAACTCTAGGTCCAGTACCTTCACACCGATCAAAACTAAGGTCCAGTACCTCACCAAAATCATCAAAAACTCTCTCTCTCTCTCATATTTCCTAAGAAACTTTCCCAACCCATCAACAGATAAACACCATCAAGTACAAAGCAGAACCTAAAACTAACAACCTGTGGATAACCACATATAGGATGGGTAATTGATAACTCCCCATTGTATAACCTGACCCCGAACTCCCCGAATCTCTTTAAGCGTTTGTTCAGTAAAACATTCGTGTGCAAGGTTAGTTTTAGATAGCTTTCCCTTTCCCTTCCAGCTTCACGGAATAAATAAGAAATCAGAAAGTAGCACCTCTTCCTCCTACCATTGTGGTGAGGAGGAACCCACAATTCTAAGATAAGGTGGTCGCGTCACCGACAAAAATCGCACGCTACAAACTCAATCTTGAAAGTTCTATTGGCATCCATAGGAGCTTTTCGGACCAAAACCATGTGTGCATCCATAACGCGTAGCGCCTTATTCTCCATGTGAATTTTGTAACCCTTCTCAAGCAATTGGCCAATACTTATAAGGTTACACTTAATTACTGGAATGTACAATACATGTTTTATCAAGGAATGTCCACCATTCCATCTCATGATCCAAATATCACTTATCCCATTGGGAGCTAAAGTGGTGTCATCCACGAACTTCACTTTGTTCTTTAACAAACCAATCCTTTCTCCCTATCATATGAGTAGACCATATGGAGTAAAAATATCATTCCTCGTTGTACTGAACCGCACCTTTCATACTCATCATGACATTTTATTTTTCTTGTAACCGTTTACATCTTTTACGTAACCGATTACAACATGCTTTTGCAGCATTTCCAAAGCTGTTGTTATCCTACAGCCTGCTGCTGGTGCATTCCCCCTTTATGATCACGAACAAGAGTATGTTCTCTTCATTAAACTCTTGTCTTGCAACCCTGGCTTCATCCACTTGAGGTTCCTTCTTGTACACATTGCACTCTCTTTCAAAATGACTAAACCTTTGACAAATAAAGCACTAAATCTTGCTCATGTCAATCCTTTTTCTATAACCTTTGAAGTTGCCTTGACCACCTTTTTTGGTGCAGCTGCTCTCACCCTTTTGACAAGTCGAATTCTTGGAATTTTGGGACTCTTTTCCACAAAAATTATGAAAACTCCTTTTACTCTTCATGGCCCATTTTCTTTTTAACTTCTTCTCTCTCTTATTGAAATGAGCTTGTAAAGCGATCTCTGCCTTTGGCTTGTCACAATTCCTCTATTTCATTATTTGCTCATGAGCCTCAAGACAGCTTTGCAACTCCTCTTTGCTCATCATTGCAAGATCCTTCGATTCCTTAATCGCTACGACCACGTTGTCAAATTTTGGTGTTAAAGAACGCAAGATTTTCACGGAAACATACTATTTCGTGACCGTTTCTCCACATGCTTTTACTTGGTTCACTAATCGAGTAATTTTCGTTGTGAAATTGTTAATGGTATCCTTCTCTTCCATTTGAATCAATTCAAGTTGACATTTGTGAGTTTGTAACCTCACTACCTTTTCCTTGTCATCCCCAGCATATGCCTTATCTAAGATTTCCCACGCTTACTTCGACGATTCACAATCACCAACTTTCTCAAAGTTGTCACCATCAATACATTGATGGATAAAAACAATGCCATGAAATCTTTCTTCTCCTCTTCCTTACGTGTTGCTCGTTATGCATTCGTTGCACCTTCGACAAGAGGATTCACCCCGTTCTTGATCACTTCAAGAACATCTTGCTAGCCAAACAACACCTTCATTTGTTTGCATCATTTGTCGTAGTTCTTCGCTTCAAGGATGGGTAGGTCAATATAGATTCTTTTATTGGAGACATAATTCATGTTGCACACTAGGAGTTTGTGGATCAGAACCAGGGTCTTGATGCCAAATGTTAGAAATTGAAACCACAAAATTGATGAATAATGGAGAAACTTGATTAGAGAGAGAGAGAGAGAGAGAGAGAGAGAGAGAGAATGTTTTTGTTAATATTGATAACAATATCTCCAAGTTATTTATATGTTTACAAGTGGATTGGGATAGAAGCAAGACGCCAAAATAAATGAAAACATAAAATCTCGTACCTTTAACCGGTTACAACTGTTACAACTCAAAAAAAAAAAAAATACTAATAGTAATAACCGGTTACTACGAATGCGTAATCCATTATACTCTCGAAAATGTCCCTTTCCCTTTTTTAACTTTCCTATTACTTTTTTACACACTTATAACCAATTACATGTACGTGATAATCAATTACGACATTTGAACTATTGGATTTCACGTAACACCTATCTCTATATGGAATAACATGTCCTTCAAACTTAAATATATTATATGATAAATATGAATAAGATATCAACAAATTTCATCACTTTCCAAATTCTAGACAGCTTAAAAGACATGGAAAATTTGCTTTTAAAAAGGTTTCTTAATAAATAACAAATTGAAAACTCAAAAATAAAGATGTAAAGTGAATAAACCATTAGACGGTCGAATGGACCTACCACTTTGCCAATGGCTGTGAACTTAACATTAAAAAGGGTGTTATCCCTTTATTAGCAGGTGTTTTATGTATCTTAATTGCCTTTCGTATCTTCAATCATGACTAAGAATAATGTTTTGTGCTCGACAAAATCATTCTAAGTCTAGCAACATTTTTAATGGAGGAAAACTACTTTGAATAACAAATTTTGTGTTCATATGAACCTTTCCTAAATACATTGTTTGGTGTGAAAATGAAACAATGATGGAGTGCGATTTATCATCTTTAATCATATAGATGAGCTTTAAAATGTACGAACTACAATTAGTTTAAGGAATACTATACTATTGTGGAGGAAAATAATATTTGGGCTTACATTTTTTATTGCTTTACTAGATGTTCATTATTGCTTCTATTATGTGGATGTTAAAATATTGAAAACATTCCTTTTTTTTTCTTAGTTTTTTTTAGTTTTTGTTTTGTGCCTGTCAAATGCCTAATAACAAAAATACTCAATCATCAATTAAAAGTCATAGGTAATTGAAGGCAGAACGCACACACGACCTTCATACTTGTATTCGATCCATATCACTGACATTCATTTGCCGTTGAATATCATCTAAAGATTTCTCACATATCACTTTGTTCTCACACCATTTTTCATTTCGAAACTGATTGGAATATTGAAGTGTTAATCTTACAAATTAGCCCCTCTTTACCACGTTAAAAAACATGCCAGGAAACTTGCTCCATCGTGTAAAAAAACTTACTCCAAAGCATTAAGACTTCATTACTAATTTCACAAAATAGTTTCTTTTCAAAACTTAAGTAAATGAGATTTAGATTTTTTTTAGTTCAAGATTTAAAAAAATGAGTTAAACATGTTTGTGGTCCTCTTAAATATCTTATATTTTATTTGTAATTCTTTTAATTTTTTTTCAATGAATGATTTTTTAAAAAATTTACATTTTGGCCCTTCCTGCTAAAACTGTCACTAAAACCGTCGTTAAGTAGTAAATTGTCGCTAATTTTATCGTTAATTGTAAAAGTCGTCGCTAAATTGTAATAGAAGTTAAAACTGTAGGTGTAAATTTTTAAAGATACTTTTTTGAAGAAATTAAAAAAAAAAAGTAAAATATAAGATATTTAAGAGACTATAAATATATTTAAGGCTTAAATAATGATTTAGTCCCTGTAAGTTGGCGAGTTTTTAGTTTTGGTCCCTGAATCTTTTTTTTCCGGTCCAAGTCCCTATATGTTCTATTCCTTTTGGTGTTAGTCTCTGCTGTTACTCTTCCGTTAAAAAAAAGGTGACTTGGTAGACGGTGGTGATGTGTAATTTTATTTTTCATTTCTTTTATTTATTTGTTTAACACACCTGACTTGACTTTTCTCATTACCATATTTTGTTTTAAGTCCCTGTAAATTAGGGATTGACTTTTCCATTTCCAAGTTTGTCTCTGCCACCCCTACCGTTCAGGTAAGCTCAACGGTGGTTGTCCGGCTGCGTTTGAACTTCCAAGAAAGAATCTTCCAGGTATATCGTTTACTGTGAACTTACATTATGGGGAAAAGTTTGTTAGGGATGGTGTCGTGTACTGCTTAGGTGGGGATAAAGTTGAAGTAGACATTGACCCAGATAAGTGGAGCTTCTTTGAAGCAACCGATATTGTTAATGATGCTTGCAAACTTGAAATCAATGATTTTTGGCTATGGTGGTATAACGTTGTATCGGGTAAGCATGCAAGGGTAGTTAGTGATGTTGATGCTGGTAAGATTTATGAACACTATCTTGAAACTGGTGTTAGTGTAGACCTTTTTGTTGAGCACAGAATTACAGGTGATAATGTTGAAGCTGACACAATTGGTGAGGCAAATGTAAGTAATGTTGAAGGTGATGCAGTTGGTGAGGAAAATGTAACTAATGCTGAAGCTGAGACTGGTATGGATCATGGCATTTTTGATAATGTAGATGCTGACACAGTTCGTGAGGAAAATGTAATTAATGTTCAAGCTGAGACAGGTATTTAAAATCAGTTATGTTTACAAATTTTGTTATTTTGTCATTGATATTGATTGAGACTTTGTATCTGCAGAAAAAACCTAAGAAAACTGCTACACAAGCATCACAGCCTGGGAATGAGCAATCAACTGAACAACAACAGGAACCAAGTAATACTGAGATTGCGCAACCAACTGAACAATAATAGGGAATACAATGTGACGTGGATCCAGAATTTGAGATGCTTGCAGCTGATCTATGTGCAGCTTTTGAATCAACACAAACCCAACCTAACATCAATGACATCACAACAGAAATTCCAGATATTCCCCACGTTCCTATTAATAAGCAACCAACTCTTGAGGTTTCTAATGAACAGCCTGCACAGGCTTCACAAGGACTTGGTGGCTCTCAGCCAAATTACATTTTGTCTGCACCTGTCAAAGAAGGTGGTGGCTCACAGTCAAATGTTGAAGTTAGTATGATCCCACCTCTGTCATCAGCTCCACCAAAACAACCTGTTACTAAGCATCCTAAACCAGTTGAGTGTAAAACTTAGTTTTTGTCTAAGTTGTTTGGTCTGCTGATATTTCTTTGATTGAGTGTGTTTTTTAATGTGACTTTGTAGGCCAAACAACCCAGACAGAAGGTGTCAAGGAAGTTGGAACTGAGGAGAAGTGACAGAACAAAGTTGGAATTGAGGAGAAGTGACAGAACAAGTGTAAGACAATGCAAAAGGCTTAAGGGAGAGGGAAGTAGCAAAGGCCAACCATGGAAGTATTAGACAAGCACCTGTTTTGAATTATGTTGTACTGCTTTGGCTTACAACTTGATGTTAAAGCCTTTATGTATTATGACTTAAGAATGTATTTTATTATGACTTTAAGTATGTATGGGCTTAAGATGGTATTTTGTTAAGACTTTAAGTATTTTGTAATGACTTAAGACATGTACTTTTGTTATGCCTTTAAATATAAAGCTATGGTTTAAGTAATACTAAAAAAGCACTTATCAACCTAATTGAATACTTATACTGAACAATATAATCGCATAAAGTTTTATGAACAAAACAACATGTTTTTCATTCAAAATATGGTACAGGGACCAATTCCAAAATACATTAATGTTACAAGGACTTAATTCAAAATTCACCATTTCAGATAACCATAAAAAATCCCCCATGAAACAACCAAAACAATCTTCAACAGAGTCACTTTTCTCTTCTCCTTCACCAGCTTGTTCTTCATCTTCTTTTTTTTACCATCTTCAATCGCCTTGACCATGACCACAATATCCTTCAATGCTTCAGAGCAGTTGCAATCACCAAAACATCTAACATCACTAGCTGGATTTCTTTCAAGCTCATCGTCCCAAATAAACAACTTGCAACCGAACATTAATCCTGAATTTTGACACTTCCAAAATCGTCTTTTAGGGTTTTCCATTGAATTTGACATAAACATTTTCATGCTTCTATTGCAACCACACACCGATGGTTGGCCATGATGAGAATTCGCAGAAGAAAGGGACGCCATGGATGCTGAAGGAAGTGGGTAGAAGAAGAACAGATCTATTACAAGTGTAGAAGAAGGAAGAAGACAACTTCTAAAATTTTTGGTTTTGGTCCTTCTTAATTTAAAGCTGAATTACCATTTCCACGTGTGTTAAACAAATAAATAAAAGAAATGAAAAATAAAATTACACATCACCACCGTCTGCCAAGTCACATTTTTTTTAACGGAAGAGTAACAACAGGGACTAACACCAAAAGAAATAGAACATATAGGGACTTGGACCGAAAAAAAAGATTCAGGGACTAAAACCAAAAACTCGCCAACTTACAGGAACTAAATCATTATTTAAGCCTATATTTAATAAAAAAATAGTTGGTGTCTGAAGTTTTCTTGAATATAGATAACCTATAAATAAAAATAATTCAACAAAACTTTAAAATATGAAAGTGATCGTACAAATAAAACATGATTTTTATATTGGCAAGTAGCAAATCACTAGCTTAAAGCACCTGTCCTTAAAAATTGTCGTTATGTAGAGTGAATCATGCATTGCAGGAGTTTATTCCTAACATATAGATACACCAAAAAAGAAAAAAACATACAGCCACACCACTATGCTTCTATTAATTAAGACTTCTATGGTCCCATAACTTGGCATGATGCGACATTCTATACATAAAATATGTTTGACTTACTGTCTATAATACTATCATACTACGTACACCGTTAACATACCGAAAGAATTTTAAATTATCATAATTTTTTTGCCTTTTCTTTTTCAACGTACACATGTTAGTTACTATATATTAGTATTTGTTCTAAATTCAAAGTATGCACCGCATTTTGTTTTTTATATTCAATATTGTTATGTATTAATATAAAATTAGAGGTCAGCGAGTTATTTGGGAGGGATTGTTTTTATTTATAACACCAAAAATTTTATAATTTAGAGAACTTCAAATTTATATTGGAAAAGAGTTTTGAAGGGTTTAGACAAATTGATCAAATATAATTTTTTTTTGTTATAATATTTTAAATATTTCAAATATATTAATGATAACCATTATTTTATTGATTTACACAAAATTATTTTTTCAAAAAGTATTTAAAATTTTTCTATATTTAAAAAAAAAATATTTTTCAAAATCCTCTAATCCCTTTCCTTCAAACTTTCAAATAAAAATCTACGTAAAATATAAAAATATTTGAAAATTCTAATATTTTGAGTGAAAATGTAGAATTCAAAACTCATTTGTGTGATTGCTCTTGGTTCATTATGATGTTTCTCACATGTTGTACGCTCTATTAAAAGTCCTACCATTCTTATCAGAGCATATCTAATCAAGGGAGGAAATAAGTAGAGTAATGCATCATACTTGTATTTTTGTTTTTTCTTAGATAGTATTATAATTAATATTTTGAGTGAAAATGTTTTGTTCTTTTGTTTGATGGGAGGATACTTCTTCTTATGACAATACGCAATCTAAGATTATTTGATTTAACATGGTTTTCATTGTTCTTTGGAAATAAAGTAAGTGATATAAAAGATTGAAAGAGGGGTACAATACAAAAAAAAAAAAAAAAAAAAAAAAAAATATATATATATATATATATATATATATATATATATACATACTGTTCTGGACTGGGCCAACGGCCATGCGCGGCCCAATCCGTGACTGCTACAGTAACAACCCAAACGCTTGGATCCAGTCCATTAAGATGACAAAAGTACCCTTTTGCCACGGCAACCGGGCACTGATTGCTCAGCCTTGCCCGGAATTATTGTCCGCCACACACGAGCTACAGCTCCCCGACATATGACGGCCATATGCCCGCAACTACCCTCCTGCCCGTCACAACGGCTAGTTTGGGCAGTTACCTATTCTTCAGGAAAACGGTTATTTCGCCTTGAAAATAGGACCGTTGGCCACGCGCTGGGGAACAATATATAAACCCTCTCATTTGAGAGGGCGAGGTATCACATTTTCACCCTCGGAATACTTTTTGTACTTGCCCCCTTTTTCTCTGACCCTTTCTTACTTGAGCGTCGGAGTGCCTTGCAGGTACACCCCCTTTTCTCCTCAACAGTCCGAACACCCTGCACGTCCAGCCATCATCATCTGCCGAGCACCTCGCCATCTGACGACCAGCGTATGTGGATCTGATCGAACACTCGAGATCAGTGGCGTCGTCTGTGGAAAATCCTTGTTCTCCCCTTCTTTCTTTCTTTCTCGGAAACTAAAGATCAAAACACACCTTCATTAATCCACCCACATATGGTCGCTCAGAACCCCGCAAAAGGTGCTGACGCTACAATTCTTGTCCCCGTCAACAAGGTGGACGTTAATGGCAGTTCGCTGTTACTTTCTGATCCCCGTTTCCTTCGAGACGGGGCGACTGCTTCTCCAACTCCTCCTCCCACCGAGCAAGGAGAAAAACAGTCACCGTTGGGGGAGCGACCAATTCCTGGCCCCCCCAGCACCGATCTAGCCGTCGCAGCCCTCCTAGATGCTGTCAACCGCACGAACCTCCTTATCTTGCAGCAAGGTGAAAGGATAGGAGCCCTCGAAGAAGCAGCTCTTCCAAGATCTTCTCCCTACAAGAGGAAACACCAGAAATCAAGAAGCCCGCCGCCTAGGCGCCAGGAAGACCGTATGACGAGGCCCGAACCACTACGCGTTCGCAAACGCGACCAGATCTCCCCGCGGGACCAGTCGCCACCAAGACACAAGAGAACGAGGCAGGACGGGCATTCTTCCCCGATCAGACATCGCGACCGGCCACGATCGCCTTCACCTCGCAGAGACCGCCGCCGCGAGCGCAGACAACGGTCACCGTCGACTTCAAGTTCGGACAGCGACGACGAGCCTCGCGGCCCGTTGTCCCGCAGGATCCTAGCCACCCGTCTCCCCAAAGGACTAGAGAAGCCTCCGTCTCTAGGGACTTATGATGGAACCACGGACCCAGACGAGCACATGGAAAACATAGATGCTCTTCTGGACTACCGAGGTGTACGAGGAGCCATCAAGTGCCGCCTGTTCCCGACCACGCTCCGGAAGGGAACAATGACCTGGTACAAACAACTGCCCGAGGAATCCATCACCTCCTGGAGGCATCTCGGGAGGATCTTCTCCCGACACTTTACCGCATCACGACGCCATCCTAAGACTGAGGTGTCCCTTGGAGCTGTTGTACAGGGGAGAGACGAACCCCTTCGGGACTACATTGAGCGGTTCAACAAGGAAGCCGTCCAAGTGCCAACGACCGACGATATGAAGAAATTCCTGCTCGAGCAGGGATTACGTCCTGGCTCAGACTTCGCGAAAGCCATCGGCCTAGATCCACCAAGGAACCTCAACGCTCTCCTCCACCAAGCCCAGTCGCATATACAGTACGAGGAGAAGGTCGCTGCCCACTCTGTCTGGGCCTCCCGTCACCAAGAAGGTACCCGGACATCCAGAACTGAAGAGCCCTCGACATCCCGTCGAGGAGATAAAAGACGCGACGATCGGCCTCGCGATGCACGCGAACAGAAGGGACCTTCTGGACGGTTCCATAACTATACCCCCTCACTACCTCGAGGGAGAAAATCTTGTCTGAATGTGCCAATTCAGAGTTCAAACAAGCGGGGGTCCGTTTCCCCAAACAGCTGCCGGCCAGGCCAGGTGTGGACAAATCCAAGTATTGCCGCTTCCACAAGAGCCACGGCCACACGACGGAAGAATGCATCCACCTCAGGGATGCCATAGAGATCCTCATTCGCGACGGCCATCTGAAGCAGTTCGCAAAGAAAAAAGAAGCTCCCCGGCAAGAAACCCAAGAGAGCAAGAAGGCGGCTGAAGAGACTCCGCCCTCCGATGACACCAACGTGCAGGTCGCTATGTCCGTGACTCAACCAAAAGACTTCTGCATCTCTGACAGTCTGCCCGTTTCCATGTTCCTCGGCGCTCACAGGATACTCGTGGACCAGGGCAGTTCAGTTGATATTATGTACAACCACCTGTTCGAGACGCTGCAGTTGGACGACTCTCACCTTACCCCATACGTTGGATCCGACCTGCAGGGATTCAACGGAGCAGTAACAAGGCCCCGAGGTTACGTAGAGCTCATCGTGACTTTCGGTTCAGGAAGGACAACCCGAGCAATCAAAGCACAGTTTCTGGTAATCAACTGCCCGTCACTATATCAGTGCATTTTTGGAAGGCCAACCCTGGCAGAGTTGGTTGCAGTGCCTTCCACCGTACATCTCAAGATGAAGTACTACACCTCTGAAGGGATGGTCGCCACCCTCCACGGCGACATCGAAGCTGCCTGTCGATGCTTTGAAGCCGCATCAAAAGGATTGAGCACAATCTCAGCGAAGCCGAGGATATCTGGTCGCCCCCCTTTGCCCAGCAGCTCTGAGCAGCCAAAACCACTCCCCCAGGTCGAATCTATCGACTTGGACAGCCGTTTCAATGAGGAGGATCACGCCAAAGCCCCGACGACTTCGGGCAGCCAGTCCCACAACAACGGCCATCTCCTGCACCCTATACCAGATGGCAACTTTGAGCTCGTCCCGTTCGGAGAAGACCCCCAACGGGGAGTAAAGATCGGAGCGGACCTCCCCGACCTGGCCAAAAGACAACTAAAAGCGTGCCTCAGGGAGAACGCAGACTTGTTCGCATGGAGCGCTGCTGAAATGCCAGGATTGGACCCCTCCATCGCTTGCCACCAGCTTACCATCGATCCGGCCGTCAAAGCTGTTGCCCAACGCAGAAGGAAACAGTCCCCGGAGAAGATGGAAGCCGCGGAGAAAGCTGTTAAAGACCTTCTAGAAGCTAGGTTTATTTCCGAGGCCAAATACACTACGTGGCTCTCAAATTTTGTACTTGTAAGAAAAAATAATGGCAAATGGAGAATGTGCGTTGATTATACTGATGTTAACAAGGCCTGTCCGAAGGACGCCTACCCCCTCCCCAATATAGATAAGCTCGTGGATAACTCAGCAGGTTTTAAGCTGCTATCGTTCCTCGACGCCTACTCGGGCTACAATCAAATCCCGATGGCCGCGAGCGATAAAACGTACACGGCCTTCATGACCGAATCGGACAATTATTACTACAACGTGATGCCTTTCGGTCTGAAGAACGCCGGCGCTACATACCAACGAATGATGAACAAAGTCTTCCAAGGACAAATAGGCGATATGCTCGAGGTATACATGGACGACATGATCGTCAAGTCCCACGAGGAACTAGACCATGTCGCCCATCTTCGAACAATTTTCGAACAAGCAAGAAAATATCAAATGCGTTTTAACCCAGAGAAGTGCACGTTCGGAGTATGGGCAGGCAAATTCCTTGGGTTTTACCTAACGGAACGAGGAATAGAGGCTAACCCCGACAAGTGCCGGGCATTCTCTGAGTTCCCAACGCCCACGTCTAAGAAGAACATTCAGTCCCTCAACGGGGTACTCACCTCGTTGTCCCGCTTCGTCGCGAAATCCGCCCAACACGCCCTTCCTTTCTTCAAGCTCTTGAGAAAAGAAGCCGCGTTTGAATGGACCGAAGAATGCGAGGCGTCCCTCCTTCACTTAAAACAAGCTCTGTCGAAACCGCCCGTGTTATCGCGGCCAGATACCGGGGAAGTTTTGTTCCTATACCTCGCCGTCACCACCGAGGCCGTGAGCGCTGTTCTCATCCGCGAGAATCACGTCGGGCAAAAGCCCGTATACTTCACGAGCAAAGCGTTACAAGACGTGGAGTTGCGATATCAGCAGATAGAGAAGGTAGCACTGGCCCTCGTTAATGCCGCCAGACGACTGAGGCACTATTTCTTGGCCCACACGATTGTGGTGAAGACAGATCAGCCCATCAAGCAGTTGCTGGGACGGCCAGACATGGCAGGTCGAATGCTCAAGTGGTCGTTGGAGCTGTACGAATTTGACATCCGGTATGAAAGCAGAAAGGCTCTCAAAGCACAGGCCCTGGCCGATTTCGTGGCAGAAGTAACCTTCTCAGACTCCTCGCCCCACGTAGCAAACAGATGGACCATCTACGTGGACGGAGCCTCCAGCTCGAGCGGCAGCGGGGCAGGAGTCATTCTGGAGAACGACGAGGGGACCATAGTCGAAGCGTCTCTCACTTTATCCTTTCCCACGTCGAACAACCAGGCCAAGTATGAAGCCTTCCTCGCTGGGTTACGCCTTGCCGAAGACCTAGGGGCAGAAGAAATCATCATCTGCACGGACTCTCAGCTCGTAGCTCACCAGGTCTCCGGGGAGTATCAGGCCAAAAACGACAGTCTGTCTGAATACCTCTCCCTAGTTAGGGAAAAGATATCGAAGTTCAGGACGGTAGCTGCAAGACATGTTCCCCGCGAACACAACGTACGAGCAGACGTCCTATCCAAGCTAGCGAGCACCAAGAGAAAAGGCGGAAACAGGTCAGTCATCCAAGAGATACTTCCCCGATCCAGCATCGACAAGGGGCCCTCGACCCTACACGTGCACGCAATCAGGGACACCGACTGCTGGATGACGCCCGTGTACGACTACCTCACCAGGGAAGAACTTCCGGATGACCCCAAAGAAGCCAGCACCATCAGACGAAGAGCTTGCTCATACGTCATCCTCGAAAACAAACTTTACCGAAGGGGTTTCTCCATTCCGCTACTAAAGTGCATAGAGGAGGAGATTGTCCCCCACGTATTACGAGAAATCCACGAAGGCATTAACGCCCAGCACCTGGGGGGAAGGTCCCTTGCCCGCAAGGCCCTCTGGGCAGGGTATTATTGGCCAACTATGCAGCAAGACGCCAAAGAGCATGTGAAGAAATGCGACAAATGCCAACGGCACGGGGACATGCACCTAGCTCCCCCCAACGAGCTGAGAAGCTTGACATCCCCGTGGCCATTCGCCTGGTGGGGCCTGGACATCCTGGGACCCTTCGTGACGGGGTCTAGCCAAAACAAATACCTGATAGTGGGCGTAGATTACTTCACAAAATGGATAGAAGCAGAAGCCTTAGCGAAGATAACAACACTTAACATTCTACGCTTCTACAAGCAGAATATCCTTGCCCGTTTTGGGATTCCCCAAGCAATCGTCACAGACAATGGAACACAATTCACAGACAAGAAGTTCCAAGACTTCGTCGCCCATCTCGGAACAAAGCAACACTTCGCTTCGGTCGAGCACCCCCAGACCAACGGGCAGGCGGAGGCGGCCAACCATGTCATCCTTCGTGGCCTCAAACGAAGACTGGACGAAACGAAGAAGGTCTGGGTCGAGGAGCTCCACAGCGTCTTGTGGGCATATCGTACTACACCCCAGTCCACCACCAGGGAGACGCCTTTCCGCTTAGCATATGGCATGGAGGCTGTTTTACCCATCGAGATCCACGTACCGTCCAGGAGGACCGAGTCACCTCTAGACGAGGAGATGAATAACGGAGCGATAAGAGAAGAGCTCGACCTCGTCGAGGAAATCCGGACAGGAGCAGCCCTCCGCGAAGCGTCTCTTAAGCAAAAAATAGCAATCAGGCACAACGCCAAAGTCTTACGACGAGAATTTGACGTGGGCAGCCTTGTCCTGCGGAGAAACCACAAGGACTCTCGTGAAGGCAAACTAGCGGCCAACTGGGAAGGGCCATACAGAGTCCGTGCCAAAACGGAAAATGGCGCATACTTCCTAGAAAACCTCAACGGGGAGGCACTCCCTCGACCATGGAACGCTGAGAAACTTAAGCAATACTACAGCTAAAGTGACCTCAGGCTTCCTCGTATCAAGAGACCACCTAGCGGTCATCATGCTCGCCCAGGTACAAGCGACGCATGCACACAAAGTAGAATCCCACTCAAACAAGCAAGCCGGAACTCTGCTCGTCGGCGGTCCTCGACCGAGTACCGCCTTCGCCCAAGTACCATGATTGGCAGAACCCCAGCTCGCGATGGGACGTTCACACCGCGACCTCTGGCGGACTCACACGCAGCGGGCTACCTTCCAAAAGATAGCTCCACTAACAAACACACCCTCCGATGGGCAGTCATACACGCACAATTAAGATAAAATACAACACTAATGTAAAGTACAGCAACATAAACAAAAATCATATAAGTAACACAACCGGCCAACATAAACCGGGCATAAAGTAAAAAGGCCACCAGGGCCAAAGATTGTACGAATTACATAAAAAGGGGGGTCACGCCCCCCAAACCAAATAAAATTACAACAAACTACACGACACGCAGGCCGAAAAAACATCACTCCTCGGTGTCTTCGACTCGTTCATCATCAGGCGGAGAGGTTTGGGTTCTAGCTTGGCCGGCAAGGATAGACTCTGGCATCACTATTTACCCGTCTTTAACGTACGCCAGGAAATTGGTACCTTCGGTCACCAAATCAACACCAGGATTCACCACCTGAAGCTGAGACACTGCGTTTTGGAAGGACTCCTCGCCGAGCACGGCGTTGTCATCCTCGGCCACCACCAGTCGGGCAACTAACTCTGACCTTGTCTTCAGCACCTTCACGTCCTCAGGCTCCTCCTCGCCCGGAGCATTGGCCGCCTGCAGTTGCGCGACCAGGTCCTCAGCAGCCTTTTTCTCAGCCTCGAGCGTAACCATCTTCCCCTTTAGCTGGGCAACCTCCTCGCTCTCCTTTTCCTTCGCCTCCTTGGCAGCCCTAGCTTCCTCCCTGCCCTTCCTCAAGCTCTCCTCGAGAGCGTTCACCTTTCCACGGGCAATAGTCAACTCACCCTCAGTGGTCGTGTCCCCTTCGGCATAGGTGGCCGCCATCTCCAGCAGCCTGACCACCGCAGAGGCATCCTGAGCCACCAACGCCCTCTTGCTCGGATGGTCCAGGCTTTGCAGGTGAAGAGAATCAGCGTGGGGAATCACCAAAGAGGTCCCTTCAAAAAACCTCTTGTCGAGTACACAAGGAGGCAACTCGAATTTCGCTTTCTCTGGCGCCTTGCCCAGATCCACTGCCTCGTTCCTTGGACGCTTAGACCTGATCGCCAGGGGCATTCGAGAACGTTGTGCATTGGCCGGTGAAGCATTCCCCTGAGGAGGCTGGGAAGGACCTATCGCACGGGCAGGGGAAGGACGAACCTTAGGAGTGGCAGCTGCAGCAGCTTGTTTCCGCGCGGCCACGTTCCTCACCATCCTTTCGTGGGCTGAAGGCATAGCGGCTGCAAAAGACAAAAACAGGCGTCAGGTGATAAAAAATAACGAGCAATACAAAGCAATATATTAAGATTAAATACCGAGCAGATCCATAGCGTCCCTATAAGTGTTGCACCCCAGCAGTACCCTAACGTTAATAAAACGAGGCTCTACTCGAGGACTACCGTCGTCCTCAAGGATCGTCACATTCTTCTTCGTAACACACTCGGCCATCCGGAATGAGTTCACGTACTTCAACAGTTTCTCATATGAGGCAGCGTCCCCCTCGTCCAAATCGGTCGGCTCAAAAACATAGTCCTTTGGCGGCTTAGTAAATTGCGCCCCGGTCCACTGGAAGGGATATTTCAACAATCGTCGCCCAATGTATTTACCCTCCTCGTTGATCCTGTCCTCCCCGTTCTCATCCACTTCAAGCTCCCAGCAGAACGTGTTATCCTGAGCAGCCTCCGATACGGGCTCCACGACGAAGTACCTCGTCTTAAATATGCGGATAGATTTAGAGAAAGGTTTGAACAGCTTACGTTGCTGCTTCAAAGAGACCCAGCCATAGCTCTTCCCAGAAGTCTGCCGTTGGAGATGAAATACGGTGAAGAAGAATGGAAGAGTCGCCCCTACCTGCAAGTGCTCGCACACCAGCTCGAACGCCCGCATGAACGCTAACGGGTTGGGGTGGAGCTGCGTAGGGGCCAGGTGAAGATGTAGAAAGACGGACTGCTGGAAATCCGTAAATGGAAGCCTCAAGCCCAACTCCTTGAAGACATATTCATACATCATGAAACGCTCCCCGTAATTGGTGCAGACGCGCTCATTAGCAGTGGGAAAGTGGACTCTCCAATCCCCGTCGTCTCCCACCGTCTGGAAGCAGTCTCCAACATAGCTCGCAAACTCGGACACATGCTCAGAGGGTTCCGCCACCTCCCATTCCTCCGCTTCATTTTCTGCTACATCCTCCTCGGGTGCATCCTCCTCGGGTACCTCCTCCTCGAGCACCTCGTCCTCTTGCTCATAGTCCGTATCCTGCTCCGTGGACCCACTCGAAGACTGAGTGCTATTACTCCCCGAGGAACCAGACTCCTCCTCGGACGAATCTAGTACAATTTCTCCACGGGGACCTGTCGCCATCACCTGAAAAGCAGAGAAAGACAGTGAATTCGACAGCTAATCAAATCCACCCTTCCACCGCTGAACAAGTGAAAGGGCGCGCTAAGGGCCAAGGACGACGTCCCCGGCCTAAGCCCTGACAACACTACAAACAGTCTCCCCGCGAGACAGTGCCCGGAACTCTCATCCCACACGAGGAATTTCTCCAAAGCAAGATCACGAGTTTTTTTTTCATTCAGCTCACAACTCCATAAAACGCAACGCTCGCACGATCACGTGCACGTCGCCATCGCGACGGCGTCACGGACAGACCCTCCACACACAACGTAACGACAGGCTAACGGCGATGGAGACGGCGGAACCATCATCCACCACCGGCGACTACCACATATACAGCCCTAAGTCTCCTAAAATCTAACCTAACCACATGCACCGCCTAAGTAAACATCAACAAAAAGCAAAACAAGGAAAAGGGACGACTTACTCGTAAATATGAGGCTGAAAAGACTTGCTCGGATCTTCAAACAATGAAAGTTACAACGGACAGCGTTCACGGGCAAGGGATTTGCTGAAGATTGAAGGAAAAGGTTCTGAATGAAGGTTTTTCCCCCTATTTATACAGGAGGTCACGTGCAACCACACGCGCACATAAGTCATAATGACTACCCGCTAGCCATCATTGCCTAAGCGGCGGCGACACAAGTTCCAACATACACGTGGCGACCCCCGTACCGTTTCGTATTCCACTAAACTGTTGGTACCCACCGGTAACGGGCAACGTATAACGACCGCGATCAACAGCCACGACGGACAGTAGAAACCACGGGCTTCCACAGCCGACGAGCAAAACGCTCCACTTCCCCGAGACTGTACGCTATCCTTAAGTCATCACTTCCATGCTCGGAAGCAACGACTTGGGGGGCTACTGTTCTGGACTAGGCCAACGGCCATGCGCAGCCCAATCCGTGACTGCTACAGTAACGGCCCAAACGCTTGGATCCAATCCATTAAGATGACAAAAGTACCCTTTTGCCACGGCAACCAGGCACTGATTGCTCAGCCTTGCCCGGAATTATTGTCCGCCACACACGAGCTACAGCTCCCCGACATATGACGGCCATATGCCCGCAACTACCCTCCTGCCCGTCACAACGGCTAGTTTGGGAAGTTACCTATTCTTCAGGAAAACGGTTACTTCGCCTTGAAAATAGGACCGTTGGCCACGCGCTGGGGAACAATATATAAACCCTCTCATTTGAGAGGGCGAGGTATCACATTTTCACCCTCGGAATACTTTTTGTACTTGCCCCCTTTTTCTCTGACCCTTTCTTACTTGAGCGTCGGAGTGCCTTGCAGGTACACCCCCTTTTCTCCTCAACAGTCCGAACACCCTGCACGTCCAGCCATCATCATCTGCCGAGCACCTCGCCATCTGACGACCAGCGTGTGTGGATCTGATCGAACACTCGAGATCACACACACATATATATATATATATATATATATATATATATATATATATCACATTTGAATTGAGACTTGCTCCATAAATTAAAGTAGTTATAAACTTGCACATACTGAAAACAGAAGATGAATGTAATATGTTTGATCATATTAATAAGCTTAACGAGTTTGTATCTAGACTTGTGAATACATAAGAAAATATAAATGGTAAATGATAAAGAAAAAATGATATTTTTGTTGGCGTCACAATCCATATCTTATGATTGAATAGAATTGTAGTCAAGATTAGCATAAAAGACATCTCATTTATATGAGGTAGTGAGTCCCACATCACAATCCACCTACAATAATGCCGCCACATATGATAACTTCTCTTAAATTAAGCTTGAGATTCGAGTTAATTTTATCGGACTCCACGGTGGGATACAATTGTGATGTAAGAGCAAGCTCACACATAGAGGTGAAAAAGCTATGTATACTCTTGTTTTCAGGTGAGATTTTATGTACATATGGCTTGCTCACGCAGAGTGGTGAGAAGCTCTATACGTGTGTTTTCTGTAAGAGAATTGGATTCCTTTATCAATTTTAAGGCTGAGGTATTTATAGAACTTCCGGGTACTAAAAAGGAGAGGAAGTCTATCCCACTTCATCCACATTTCCCCTTAATTTGCCCAATGAGGAGTGGTTCACTCCCCGCTAATAGGGAGGACAGTTTTCCTACCTCAATTTGACAGTCTTTTTGGACCAGTGTGTGACACATGTTTTTCCACTAAATTGATAGGGAGATGTGGAATTGATCAAGTATTTTATCTTAAGCCCAACAAGGAGGCTTCGCCCTTATTTGGGTCACCTCAAGCCCTGTTGATCTATATACATAAAGGTATTACATCTGATGATGCTTGATCCTATGGGTGGCCAAAATGATTTTAATTATGGCTCTGATGTTTGGTGAAATCATGGTGTTTGATCCTTTGCTTGATCTCATTAATCCCTGCTCATCTGTTATCTCAGGGCTCGTCTGAGATAAGATTCAAGATTCCATTAAAGTTCTAAAGTAAAAGATAATGTATCAATGATCTGGAAACTTCAAAGTTGTGAAAAGGAGAAAGTGTGAAAGTTCTCCTGGTCAGTTGTGTACTTATCGTAGTGCCTGAGTGTCCAGAGTGTTGTGAAATGTTATAGTAACTTATAAGTTACTATGGTAACTCTCAAACACACTACTACAAAATATATATTGGGTAACACCATCTTACTACGGTCGTTTAAGCAACCGTAGTAATAAATCACCTTAACGCGTATGAATTTATTTTTATTTTATTAAAAGACATTTCATTACGGTTCATAATAACAACAGTGGTGATAGATGAAATGTTACATGCTTTGAATCCCAACACAAACAATTTTTCTATTTTTTCATTACAAAAAGAGCTTGTCCATATAAATATATTAAAATTAAAATACATATGACCACAGTTAGTACCAGAAACCATTGTAAATAGTATTGACATTTTATCACGATATTTCTTACAAACCTTGGTGATAGGTTATATATATATCACAAAAACAAAAACCACAAATAATCTCCACCATTTATTTTAAAATCTAATGGTTCAGATTCATTCTCATATTCTCACATAAAAATGACATTCTCATATGATACGTCCTTTTATATATATATATATATATATATATATATATATATATATATGCATATATATATATATATATATATATATATATATATATATATATATATATATATATATAACTTCGTGCGTATATATATATATATATATATATATATATATATATATATATATATATATATATATATACGCACGAAGTTATATATATATATATATATATATATATATATATATATACGCACGAAGTTATCAATCTTCATTTGTCTCCTCAAACATATGACCACAGTTAGTACCAGAAACCATTGTAAATAGTATTGACATTTTATCACGATATTTCTTACAAACCTTGGTGATAGGTTATATATATATCACAAAAACAAAAACCACAAATAATCTCCACCATTTATTTTAAAATCTAATGGTTCAGATTCATTCTCATATTCTCACATAAAAATGACATTCTCATATGATACGTCCTTTTATATATATATATATATATATATATATATATATATATATATATATATATATATACGCACGAAGTTATATATATATATATATATATATATATATATATATATATATATACGCACGAAGTTATCAATCTTCATTTGTCTCCTCAAACACAAAACCTTAATATCTCTCTCTTCCACATCCAGCGAACTCGTCTCTCTTCTTCTTTCATAAAACTCGTCTTTCTTCTTCTCCACTCTAAAAGGTAATCAAGTTCAACATTGTTTCTTCTTTATCTTTCTTCCTTTTCTTCTTCTAAAAGGTAATCATATTATTCATACGCATTCTTTCATTTTTCTTCTGTATAGGTTCTAATATTCATATTTTTGAAGAACTTTCAAAGTACAAAGTTCCTTGATACGTTTTTTGTTTGCATTTCGATTTCACATGATTTTCGTGTTTTTTTGGGTTGTCTCTACATGGATCTCTGTTTTTGAAATGGTCAATTCGTGTTTAACACATCAAAAGACAATATAAATTGTTGGGACAAACGATACCAATTAACAAATTCTTGATTGAGAAACAGAGTTTCTTGATGAATAATGAAACAGTTAGGTTAACAAAGAGAGAGAGAGAGATAGATAGATAGATAGATAGATAGAGAGAGAGAGAGAGAGAGAGAGAGAGAGAGAGAGAGAGAGAGAGAGAGAGAAAGAGAGAGAAGAAAGATGGAGAATAGGATTGGGCAAACTGCTTTTCTATTCACTTACTCAATTAGGGTACAAATGATTACAAGTGAATAACAATAATTGGTCTCTCTCAACAACCTGATAGATCTAGCCTATTTATAGGCTACTAAGCTAACTTAAACAACAAGCTAACCTAAACAATTGGATCCATAACACAAGGCCCAATTCGACATTACATACTAGAACTAACTTTGACTACAACATGTAAAACTTCGACATCAGCATGTGAACCAGCTTCAACTTCATGCTTGTCTCCTGTCGAAACATGAAAGTTATCCCTGTTGACAACATCCCCGTCGACAACACCAGAGTTCAATCCAATATCTCACATAAATGTTAAAGTAGTTACCATATATGTTCCAAGTATGATTGTGTTCTTCTTAAAAAAATCCAAACTTTCCAAATATCGTTTATGTTTAACATATTATTTGTAGAATTACAATTTCATGTTAGTTTATGTTTTCAAATCTGGTTAACATGTTGTTTGTAGGATTACAATGTCATGTCAGTTTATGTTATTAAATCTAGTTAACATGTTGGTTGTCGAATTACAATGTCATGCTAGTTTATGTTATTAAATTTGGTTAACATGTTGTTTGTAGGATTACAATATCAAGCAAATACATTTTGACTTGTAGGAAAGGTGAATGAAAAAATTGAACTCAAGAAAGCACATACTATTTGTGTGGTTCACAAATTATTTGTGTTTCTATGAAGAAAAAATACAATGAGGATGAAGCGGAAGTGAAAGCTGCAAACTTGTGTGAAAGATCAAGAATGACATCCATTCAAATTTAACACAAGTTTATAACTTTCACTTCAGCTTCATCCTCTTTTCATTGTGGATGTCATTATGAGGCAAGTAGATCATTTCTTCGTTTTCATTCTCCACGAATCTTTTCAATAAAAGATAATTTATATCGTCATGTTTTTGTATGTCCTAGAACAAACTTGTTTTGTGCAGCTAGATGTGATTTAGTTTGGCTCTAATTTTAGTTGAGTTCATTATATCGTATGAAGATTTCTTGTTTCACTAACCTCTCACTGAACATATGCATTCATTTATATTGATTTAGAAAATGATAATATGAAAATTTAGTTATATTTGAAAACCAACTTAGATCAATCAATGTTTTTTGAATTGCACGTATCTTGTTATTCATCTCTCGCTCTTTAACATATAGAATTTGGTTCAATGCTCCAAGTTCTTCAAAGTAAAAGTTCATTTTCTTCTAATTTATTTTGAAAAATATTAAATTTGTTGAGAAATTCTTATTCATCATGATCATTGTCATCATAATAATAATCTTCATCATTTAAGATAATGATGATGATAGTGATGACGATGAATCTGAATTAGTCAACAAACTTATGCTTTTCAAAATAAACTAGAAGATAATAAATCGTTGCTTTAAAGAACTTGGAGCATTGAACCAAATTTTATATGTTAAAGAGCGAGAGATGAATTACAAGATGCATGCAATTCAAAAACCAGTGGAGCGTCTAAGTTGTATTTCAAGAATAATTAAAATTTTTAGATTATTATCTTTAAATCAATTTGAATTGTTGCATATGTTTATTGAGGGGTAAGGAAAAATAAGCAATCCACATATTTTATAATAAACTCATATACATACCACCATGGTTGAAACATATAACTATGGTGAAATATTAATATTATGCGCACTTTAATTAAATTGTTGTTGTTGGGTTTTGAACCCATGAACTATATATATCACAACAGTTATTTACTATAACCTTTGTGATAGGTAGCGCGCTACCTAGTTTATCACTACGGTAAATCGCTCGTGGTGGAAAGCAGCATATTCACAACAACACCCTACCTAACCTCGGTTGGTTAAACGTCATGGTATCCCTTTTCCAAACATGGCGAAATGGTATTTACGTATTACTGACACTCAATAAATGTTTTTTAGGACACTCTCTTTTTGATAGAATCATGAAAAAAAGTTTTACTCATATAGATAATTGATTACAAGTCCAATTAATAAACTATGAGTAAAAATTACATTGAATAATCAATTGTCCAACTTACCTCAATTGTCTAATTGGCCCAGTTGATCATCTTAATTGTAATGCCTTATAATCGATTATACATATGACATTATCAATTATGAGCATTAAAACCCATAGATCATTTTTCATTTTAAACTATATTTTCTAATATATAAAGATGGTGTCTCCTCACTATTTCTCACACTAGAATTCAATTTAAATCACTCTTCTCTCTTTTTAGCCTCTCTCACTATATTTCTTCCTTTCACTAAAAGTTGTCTTTAGAGCCTTTGGGAGTGAAATACATTTTTGAAGTTTTAGTTGTATTGGTGTTTAACTATTTGATCAAGAGAGTGATTCTATTGAAATCTCTCTTGATTGATTGTGGAGGTTATACCGGTAAAACCTCTGTTTAGTTTCCTATTTCAGTTGTTGAAATCTTCTTCTTGTTTAGTGAGCTTAGCTTGTGAAAAACTCCACTTTTGGTTTGAGGTATCAGCTTTGTAAAATCTCTCAGTCAACTGTAATAAAGTTTTTGGGCATAACCTTGTAAAAGCTCAACAAATATTATTAGTGAAACTCTCAAGAAATTTATTTATTAGGGAGAGAATTAGGCCAAGAGATCGGCCGAACCTATATAAATCCTAGGGAAATCTCTCTCTCTCTCTCTCTCTCTCTCTCTCTCTCTCTCTCCACAGATATATGTATATATATATGGAGAGAGAGAGAGAGAGAGAGAGAGATAATTTCACTCATTTACTTTCCTTTACATTTCTTTCCTTCTATTTTCTACTACTATTTCTATTTTTAACTATACTAAAACAAACTGATTGTAATTAATCTTGAAGTAAATGTGAAGTTTAAATACCACAACTCACCCCCTCCTCTTGTGCTTGGAGTCACTTGTTCAACAAGTGTCATCATATCCTAACTCATGTTAAGGAATAATCATCCCAGGAGGGCCTTCATTTGATAATATGAGAGTCTTTATTGAAGGGATTGATCATGGTTATAAGAAGGGCCTTCATTTGATTCACTAAACCCCCTCCCCCATTCTTTAACGAAGAATGTTATGGTTTATAGGAAGAGAATATGAGAGTCTTTATTGAAGGGATTGATCATGGTATTTTTAAGGTTGTGAAATAAGGTCCTTTTTTTCCCACACATGAAGTTAATGGTGTTGTGTTGAACAAAGTCAATGAAGATGATTAGACCAAAGATGAGAAAGAAAAGGTGCAATATGGTTCAAAAGAAAAATGATTACTACTACCGATCAAAGTCTTAATGCGTTCTTGCATGTTTCTCATTGTAAAAATGCTAAAGAAATGTGGGATACCCTTCTAATTAGCCATGAAGGTACTATTGAGATAAAGAGGTCGAGGTTAAACACATTAACCAATGAGTATGAGCTCTTTAGAGTGAAAACTGGAGAGAAAATTTATGGCATGCAAAAGCGGTTCACTCATATCAAGAGATACATGAGAAATATTGGGAATACTTTTCGAATTAAGGACTTGGTTGTAAAAATAGTTAGATCCCTAAACCACAGATGGAAACCAAAAGTCACTGCAATTTTTTAATCTAGGGATTTTTTAACCATGGACATGGTAACTCTATTCAGTAAATTGCAGGAACATGAGATGAAATTGAAAAAAAAAATCTAATTATGAAGATGGAGACAAGAAGAAGAAGAACCAACCTCTCAAAGTTTAAGAAGAGAAAAAATCTAACACCAATGAAGAAATTTCATTAATAATGAAAAGCTTTAAGAGGTTCATGAAGCGAGAAAGAAAACAAAATGTATAGAGTCGTACTACCCTAATTTTTACCCCTAAGATCTCACATATCATTTGCATCTCATACCACAATCAAGATCGTCGAGCACCCATGTTTCCTTGGTTGCTTGATGTTTGTTTATGTTATGTTTACTAACCCTTAATTAAAATCCAAAAATATGTTTGTTTTTCCTTTTCTAACTTTTTCAGGAAGAATTTGGATCAAGAATATCAAATACCAGTTCCTCAGCTCAAATGAAATTCATCTGAACAAAGTTAAAGTTGATCTGCAAATAATTCAAAATCATTTGATCAAGAGTTTCCTCTAGATTTGATTAGTTATTATTCAAGAGACTCCAAGGTTCATGTGTTTATTTCCATGCCTTATTTGAAGAGCAAAAACAATCGAGCCAGAGCCAAAACAACACATCAAAAAGTCATTTTCACACTTTTTCACTGTGTTAATCGATTAACACATTTGTACATGCAAATGGTTAATCAATTAACCAGTGTGTTTTTGTGAAAAATGAGCCAAATTCAAATTCTGCAGCATTTTGGCACCAAAATTCACTTGTTTCATCATGAGAATATTCTACACCATCTCATTTTAATTCCCCTACCTCATCACAATTAATTCCCACCACACACCTTCACTAATCACCACTTGATCTTGATTTTGCCTCCAAATTCAAATTTCAAGCCTAATTTTGGTTCCAAACCAAATTCCAAACCACCAAAATTTCCAAGCCAAAATTCTATAAATAGAGGCCTTATTTCATTCATTCTTCAAGCTTTTGATAGCCAAATTCACCTTGTCAAAATTCTTCCTCATTCCCATTTTTCTTCATCTACCCAAATTCACTAAAGCTCTTTCTTCCATTGAAAGTTAGTAAGCTCTTCATTTGAGCTTACTAATCTTTGATCTAAACCTTCATCTAAACACTTTTTCATCAACAATTTCTATAGATCAAAGCTTTGGAGTGTGGTTCTTGAAGTTTATTTGAAGCATTTTCAGATTTGAAGTGGTAATTCACTTATTCCACTATTGTTGTGCTTGATTCACCTTCCACAATGTGATCTCTTGTTGATTCTTGTTGCTTGATCTATGGATCTTGCAAATTGTGTTCCATTGGTGTTATTTTCTGTTATTTTACTTTAATTTTCGTGCTAATTTGCATTCATGATCATGAGGTGTTTGACGAAATGATTGGATCATGAATGCTGATTTTTTTTTCAAAAAAATTTTGCTGTCATGGTAGTATTAATCGATTAACCAATAGCAGATTTGTGTTTTTGGTTCTGTTTTGGTTCCTTTCTCTTCTTCTTCCATTTCCTTTTGATTTTTTCCTTGGTTTGCACTTTAAAGGTCCTATTCCTCTTTAAATTCAATGGTCTTAGGGTGTAGATGAAGTTGAATAAACATTCACTAATTCAAATATATCTGTAAAGTGAATTGTTCAATTCATTTTAGGTGCTTTGAGTTAATGACATGTTTATTGCTTTAATCCACCAAGATGAGTGGTTGAACTTAAAGATGGAATGATTTTAAAATTGTAGTTTAATTTGTCTTTCCCCTCCCTTCTTCTTCTTCTTCTTCTTTTGATCGTTGAAAATCTTCGATATCATTGGAACTTATTTTAAGTTCTTGATGAAGATGAGATCGCTACCACTTTTCCTTTCGTGCGGTATTGCTTTCAGAGGGTGATCTACATATCACTTCTCTAGCATGCATTAGCACTAACATTGTTATTGACCGGCCTCAGATAGTCGTGACTTCTACATAAGTTCGATTACAATTGCTTAACATAGCACTAAATTGTACCAAAAATCGGAAAACCGTTATGATTTATAAGCGAATTATCAGTCTCCTATTCTTCCATGGCGTAGTTTGAAATAGATTGGATTTCTCTTGTTACCCGTGGGGGTTAGTTGGCATACTCATTGATTTTATCCGAGTTGGAGCCCTCCCCATGGTAATGTATGAGACCATGTTTTCATTCTCATGGGTGTTTAGTCGAGCATTTCCAAAAACACAACAAAACTTGTTCTCTCATTTTGGATCACTTTTGCTCTATATTGTTATATTAATTGTGCTATGTTTATGCTTATTTCTCGCTCCATATTTCTCTTTATTTTTTATGCTTTATGTTATCATATCATATCATATTATTTGTTTATGTTTCTGCTATTTTTCCTTTGTCCACTTGGACCATTTTTTTTTATGTTTATGCTCTTTTTCTTTTGTCCATTTGGACCAAAAACATTAATAAAGGTTTGAAATTCTGGCACAAATATCAGATGTCCTACACAGATGTTGAGACACTGATATCCAACACAATGAACAAGTTAACAATAATAATAACAGTGCAGAAAGTAAAGAACACAGTGATATGTTTACCCAGTTTGGATCAACAATCCTACTCTGGGGGCTGCCAAGCCAAGGACGAAACCAATATACGATAGTATCAATTCACAGATCATACAACAACCACACCCGGTTACAATCCGCTCACTTAATCACTACCCTTCCTATGACTTCTACCTAAGACTCACCTAGGTATGAGGCCCTCCTCAAATCCCTCTTCAATCACAACCCGTGACTGGTTCCTTTCAACACAAGTAACAAAACGAAAGCCACACTTTCAAAACACACAAGACACTCAATGCTTAAAAGCTTATGAGTAACTGACAGAACTTACAACACAAAATCAGTCCTTGTACTGTTATCAGAATGATACCAGTTAGGCTCACAAATAACACTTAAAAACCTTAACAAAACACACGTAAGTTCCACACCTAAATTAGGTTTACATCAGTCAATATATAGCATTAAATCTGGACTGGATTGTGCTTAAAAAACGCAGCAAAGAGATTGCACACAATTCTGCAAAATAAACTCCAAGAAAATAGGTCTTCAATCTAAAGTTTCCTAATATGTCTCCATATTTAGAAAGTAGTAAAAATCTGAAAACCAGCACATAAAAACTCAACCCAAAATACTTTGGATGCCACATAGGATAACTAAATATTCATAGAATATTCAGTAACAAATACCAACACTAGAATCTTCCTTTTAAACTAAAATCAGACGCGATGTCCTATGATCCAGGATGGGACATCTTTATCCGACATGTTAAATGCAGAATATTAGAACATCTTGTTTCAACATCTTGCTGTTAGAATAGTTTTAGAAAAATAAATGCCAACCACAAAATCAAAGAAATAACAATCTCCCCCTTTGGCTTATTTTGGCTAAAACTACACACCAAACAATCTTGCAAAGATAACACTAGCAAAACAAAAATATCAGAGACAGCAGCGAAAAAAACACACCATAACACCAACACACAACACAACATAGCAGCAAAACAAATTCAGACAAAAAAAAACTCCCCCTCAACTGCAGCAACACAACAGCATTCAACATTCTCAATTCTCCCCCTCAGCTGCTGCAATACAACAACATTCAACATTCTCCCCCTCAGCTGCAGCACCAGCACAAGCTCACTACTCCCCCTTTTTAGCAAAAAATATGACAAAGGCAAGTAGAACAGTTCAAAACAAAACATAATATAGCAAAAAATAATGTTCAGAAGGAGAGACAGAAATATGGTTATCCTAGGTGTTCAGTCAAAAACAGCACCAACAACAACAAAACAAAAAAAACATCATTTTCTGCAGTTAATCTGCAGCACCATCATCATCTTCATCTGACCCAGATTCCGCAATTTCTTCACCATCTCCATCAATATCACCACTCCCAGATACAGAGTCATCTGAACCCTGTTCAATCTCTCTATCAGACCCACTAGAGGCATCTCCTTCAGCAGTTTCCTTGTTACCTTGGTCTTTACCAACTGTTCCAGCAGAAACATTCTTTTTCTCCATGAAAGTTTTAATTAACTGTTCAAGCTTGGACTTCCTAGCAGTGTCTTTTCTGATGGAATCTTCCAGTTCCTTGCACGTCTCTTGCAGCTGTGCAATGACTTCATCATCAAAGGTAGCATGACTGGAAGTTTGAGAAGATGTCCCAACAATGTCTGAAACATGTGCCCCACCAAGTAACTTGTAGTGTAGGGACATATGAGGTTTTCTTTTGAGGGCACTTTCACTTCCTAACAAAAGGTTAGGAAACTGATCTAAAACAACACCACAGATCAGGGATGGAAAGCAAATAGGCATCTTGACAGCAGTTAGACTTGCTTGTTTCAGGATTTGTTCAAAAATGTATGTCCCAAAATCAAAAGAGACCTTTTTCCCAATATCATAAATGAACCTACCAAGTATGGAGGAAATAGTAGATGTATGATTGGTAGGTACCCAATTCACAACAGCAATCCTGTGGAGAATAGCATATTTAACACTCAGTTTTCCAGAGGACAACTTTTCTTCATTTGGCCAGTGTTTAAGACAACCACCTGTAATCTCCTTACACACTTCATTGTCTGTGACGTCTAACTCAGGCTGAGGTTCTTCACACCTGCCCAGAAAGTTATTAATTACTTCAGGAGAAAAAGTGACGACTTTTCCTCTCACAGACACTTTTCTGAAGTTGTTACTCCTGTTATCATCACAATCTTCAGGGATATTCACAACAAATTCCTTGACTAATTTCTCATAGCAGGGTCCTATCTTGGACATAGTTCTCATCAACCCAGCAGCTGCAATAAGATCCATGATTTCTTTGTATTTAATGAAATCCTTACCCAGCTCTCTCTCCAAGGCAATCCTCCTTTGATCCACAACTCTCCACCTATCTGCATTCCTTGTAGAACCATCAGCATAAGTCTTTTTGCATGTAGAGTCTTTCACACCAATGATGTCTTGAACATCTGTTGCAGCCTCATATTCAGACTCACTGTGAGCAGTGACTTTTCTCTTCTTAGTTGGAACAACAACCTTACTCCATTGTTTAGGAGGCCCAGCTCCAACTTTTCCCTTGGTACAATCCACACCTCCAGACTTTCTATGCAATTTTGCAGACTTTGAACCTTCAATCATCACAGTTTTCTCTCTTCTTCTCTTAATTCTCCTTAACATCCCAGCAATGGGTTCCTCATCAGAAGTGAGATCATAAACATTAATAACAACATCGGCTTTCTTTTTACTCCTTCTTTCGTGACCCACATGAATGGGGACACCATCATCAGTCTTATCTGTAGGGCTGCCATTGGCATTTCCTGTCAAGGATGTTGGAACATCAGACCCAACATTTGTATCAAATCCACTCAAAATCTTGGCAATAAACCTCCTAAGCTCCTTATCCTTTTTGACTACATCAGCACCAGTAGGATTCTTGTTTATACCACATGATTCAATAGCATTCTTCTTATCAATCAAACCAGACTTAGACCCTTTTTTAGACAATCTTTTTCTAGGGCTTATTTGGTCTGCATATAAACTAGTCATCGAGTGAACTTTCTTCCTAGATGAAAAAGGTTTAGACTTCTTACCAGGAATATTGACATCCATTGAGTGAGAAACTTGTCGTTTTCCTTTAGGACCAGCCGGTACTATGTTCAAGGGAGCAATATCAAGCACAAGGTCTGAAAGGTTGATCATTCGAAGTGGTTCATCATCTCTAGCATTGGTCCGAGGAGATCCTGAGTTATCAGAAGAGCCATGCATGGATTCTGATGCATGATGTTGAGACATTTTCGATTGATCACAAGGCACAATATTGAGGATCTTAAGAGAAAACCCTAAAGTCCGTGAACTTTGGAGAGAAAGGGCAGGAGGAATTTTTGTACAATATGTTTGATGTAGGTAGAGTGTGTTTGCCCGCCTGTTTATATTTTTTAGGAGTGGGCCCAGAGAAGCGCGGTAGTCACAAACTTTGAACACCCGATTCGCCTCAAATGTGCATTCATCAAACTTTCCTTTTAAATTTTCCGCGCTGACATACTTACTAAGTTTAACCTTATTATCACAGTTCACCATACTAACATTTTGAGTTTCTTTAAAATTGATCAACACCTGTTCTAACTCAGTATTCTTTCCAATAACTTTCTTAGTTTCCAAGCATATTGCAGTCCTCTCAGACCTCCACAAATAACAATTATCTGATGCTCTCTCGCCTCTCATGACAACCTTACCCTTCTCATTTGTTATCAGACATTCAGAATTGGTAAAGTTGACCCTGAGACCCTGATCACATAGTTGACTTATGCTTATCAAGTTTGCATCTAAGCCTTCAATAAGCAATACCTCCTCCAGATTGGGTTGTCCTGTACAGTTCAATTTTCCAACACCCATTACTCTCCCTTTTGATCCATTACCAAAGGTCACATAGTTAATAGAATAAGACTTAACATCTGACAAACATCCCTTGACACCAGTCATGTGCCTAGAACATCCACTATCAAAGTACCACTTTTCCCTTGTAGAGACTCTAAAAGACTTATGAGCTATGTGTTCTTCCACAGTATTCTTGGGAGTCCACACCTTCTTTGCTCCAACACAATCCTGTTCCCTACTAGACTGTAACCCAGTTTTGGGGTAGCCATATAATATGTAGCAAAAGGGTTTTATATGGCCAAACCTTCCATAATAGTGACATCTCCATCTTTCATTCTTTCTTCTTGTGCAATTCTTTTGATGTCTGTGAGGATGTTGCAACATGTTATATGGCATCTTTAATTCTTTCTTAGATTGAGCAGGTGTCACTTCAGGCCATTTTCCCTTGTCTATCTCACTTGAACTTTCAAACCCAAGACCACTAACATTTCCAACATCTCTCCCTGACTTCAGAATCTCATCAAGCACACCAGAGCTACTATTGAGCATTCTGACAGTCTTGATCATATTGTCCAGTTTTGAATTCAGAACAACCACTTCACTTTTCAGATCAGAGATAGTAGACAAATGCTCTACCTTTTCAGCTTTTAGATGAGCAATAACTTTCTTTTGTTCTTCTCTCTGCTGACATACTTCTTCACTTTTAATGCATAAATTCTTATAGAAAGCAGCCAGCTCTTCAAAGGTAAGTTCTTCACTGGCTGACTCTTCATCAGACTCACACATACCTGTTAATGCTGTAACCCGCTTTCCAGACTTCTCATCAGTTTCAGTTTCAGATTCATCTTCTGACCATGAAACTGATAACCCCTTCTTTTGCCTCTTGAGATAAGTGGGACACTCAGATTTTATGTGCCCAAAACCTTCACACTCATGACACTGAGCTCCTTTCCCTTGGTTGAAATTTTCTTCAGTACTGGCATTTCTCCCAGCATTTTGGTTTTTGCTGATGTCGAATGGCTTGTCCCTAACATTTGATCTTGACTTCCAATCCATCCTTCTGAGCACTTTGTTGAATTGTTTGCCAAGTAACACCAGGTCTTCTGAAAGGCCTTCATCTCTGTCCAGATTACTTTCACCTTCTGAGTCATTTGCCTTTGACACAAAAGCTATACTCTTCTTCTTTTCAGACTTTTCACTGATCCCCAATTCAAATGTTTGAAGTGATCCCATAAGTTCATCCACTTTCATCTTATCTATCTCCTGAGCTTCCTCTATAGCAGCCACTTTTATGTCAAATCTCTTAGGTAGAGATCTGAGGATTTTTCTAACCAGTTTGCTATCAGACATCTTTTCACCTAGGGCACTTGAAGCATTAGCTATCTCAATAATATTTATGTGAAAGTCATGAATGCTCCCATCTTTCTTCATCTTCAAATTCTCAAACTTGGTAGTGAGAATCTGAAGTTTTGACATCTTCACCTTTGAAGTCCCTTCATGAGCAACCTTCAAGATCTGCCAAGCTTCTTTTGCAATGGTGCAGTGTTCAATTAACCTGAAGATATTTTTGTTAACACCATTAAACAATGCATTCATGGTTTTGGAATTTCTCAAGGACCCTTTGTAGTCTGCATCATCCCAGTCTTCCTCTTCCTTCACCACATCAGTAGGATTACCTTCTCCATCTCTAACCTTTGGGGATTCCCATCCTTTGATAACAGCTTTCCATGCTTGATTATCCATGGATTTGATGAATGCTACCATCCTTGGTTTCCAGTAGTCATAGTTGGAACCATCAAGCAGAGGTGGTTTGTTCAAAAATCCTCCATCCTTGTCCATTGTACTAGAAAGTACCTTCCCTGAATCTCACACAGAACCAAACAAGGGTGCAAGCTCTTGATGCCAATTGAAATTCTGGCACAGATATCAGATGTCCTACACAGATGTTGAGACACTGATATCCAACACAATGAACAAGTTAACAATAATAATAACAGTGCAGAAAGTAAAGAACACAGTGATATGTTTACCCAGTTCGGATCAACAATCCTACTCTGGGGGCTACCAAGCCAGGGACGAAACCAATATACGATAGTATCAATTCACAGATCATACAGCAACCACACCCGGTTACAATCCGCTCACTTAATCACTACCCTTCCTATGACTTCTACCTAAGACTCACCTAGGTATGAGGCCCTCCTCAAATCCCTCTTCAATCACAACCCGTGACTGGTTCCTTTCAACACAAGTAACAAAACGAAAGCCACACTTTCAAAACACCCAATTGACACACAAAAAACTCAATGCTTAAAAGCTTATGAGTAACTGACAGAACTTACAACATAAAATCAGTCCTTGTACTGTTATCAGAATGATACCAGTTAGGCTCACAAATAACACTTAAAAACCCTAACAAAACACACGTAAGTTCCACACCTAAATTAGGTTTACATCAGTCAATATATAGCATTAAATCTGGACTGGATTGGGCTTCAAAAATGCAGCAAAGAGACTGCACACAATTCTGCAAAATAAACTCCAAGAAAATAGGTCTTCAATCTAAAGTTTCCTAATATGTCTCCATATTTAGAAAGTAGTGAAAATCTAAAAACCAGCACATAAAAACTCAACCCAAAATACTTTGGATGCCACATAGGATAACTAAATATTCAGTAACAAATACCAACACCAGAATCTTCCTTTTAAACCAAAATCAGACGCGATGTCCTATGATCCAGGATGGGACATCTTTATCCGACATGTTAAATGCAGAATATTAGAACATCTTGTTTCAACATCTTGCTGCTAGAATAGTTTTAGCAAAATAAATGCCAACCACAAAATCAAAGAAATAACAAGGTTAAAACTTCTAAAAAAATTGTTCTCTTAATGATGGACTATGGTTACTATCCCTTGCATTGGACATGTAACTTTGGACTTAGAACTAGGATCTTAACCTATATTTGGAAATTTGTGATGTAAACCTTGGATTTTGGGTACTTGGAGTTCTCTTTTGAAGACTTATCTTGATCAAGGCCTAATCTAAAGGAATCAATGCTTATTTTATGGAGCTTGCTTGTGTGGTTAGAGCGTTCTTATCCTTAGCTATTATCTTTATGCAATATGATAATCACTTCTTCTCCACCCCTTTCTTTAATTTTCAAAATCTCCTATCTTTTTCAAAACATACTTGTTTTTGAAAACTAAAACCGCTTTCATAATAAAACCTTGACTTTGGTAAAGTGATTTTTAAACTTTGTTTTTTCTTAAATAAATGTCAATTTATGTTAATCATACTTTGGCCATTTCAAAAAGACATAAAAAAATACAAAAACTCATTCAAACTTTTTGTGCTTTTGTGCACTTTTTCTTTTAAACTTTTCAAAAAGATTAGACATGAGTCATCTTCTTTTATGAGATGTAAAACTCCTAATCATGGTATTTTGTGTAAAGTATGGTCATTTTCCACCTAGATGTTGAAGTGATTAGTCTTGTTGATTTTTATCCAAGCAAATCCTCCATCTTAAGGTGATGCAAATGCCTCTTTCACATACTTTTGGGTAATTAGTTGAGTAATCTCTCTTGAGAATTACAAGTTGTATTTTTAAGATAAAATGAATCATAAGAAACAAATTTTTGTTATTTGTACCACGAACTATGAGGTTTTGATCCTATATTGCACTTTGTGGGTACGTAGGCATGAGGCGATAACTCTCTCCAAACACAAAAATCTTAAAAAATACTTTTCTTTTCATCTCCCTGATCTCTTTTCAAACAAACCTTTTCAAACCAAAAAGCGTAGATATTTCAAAGGGTTCCTGTAGAGTATTATAGACGTTTTGGGTGCTAACACCTTCACTTAACGTAACCAACCCCTTACCCAGTCTCTGTTCTTTTGTTCTTGTTTTAGGACTTGTTTAGGTTTTGATCGCTCTTTTTCCTTTCCTTTTGGATAAAATAAAAGCGCGGTGGCGAATCTTGCATTTTCGAGTTAAGTTAATCAATAGCTTACACTCACGATTTTTACCGCTACATAAAAGTGGCGACTCTGTCGGGGATCTCTAGTTCTTAGTGGGTTTGGCCTACTTTGATTTATTTACGCTTTATCTGTTTGATTTGACTATTATTGGTTGTTCTGTTTGGGTGATCTTGAAAGGTGAGATAGATCTTATACCCGGATATGAGAGCTCTTATGATAAGATGATGGTATAGTCAAGGATGATTCTAGGGAGTAATCCCAAACAAGCTGAATTGAGAATCCATCCGCTCAGCCGAGGCTTCCTCGGAATTACTGATGTCTAACGAGTAATCGCAAAAAACATTACTTTTTATGACCTTAAGCCCATGACATTGAGGACTTTAGTGTTCCTTTGATCCCACTTAGCATATTAGGACGTAGTGCGATGACTATGAAGGTGTAAACCTGAAATAGTTGATACGTGATACTACACTCAAACGAGGCTCTCTTGAGAATATTATAGATTCTCGAGTAATCGGCGTGCTAGTAATATCCAAAAGAGGATTGAAGACTCTAGGAACTTTTTTAGAACCTTGTTCTACAGTACAAAAAACCTTAGTACACACCATTGGGGGTTGGTTCTTGTCCCTTGACTCCAGGATTGCGATCCTAAACCTTTGAACCTGTGTGTTTTGTGTGAGCTTGCTTGTGGGTGTTGCATCCATGATTCATGCATTCATAAGCATAATTTTGACCAAGTATTCAAGGAGCTTAAAGATGTTTGTTGCAAACATTGTAGGGATTTTTCACCATGGATTTTGGAAGAAGGAAAACTCACAAGTACACTTTCAAGAGTCCTAAGTTAGAAGGTTTGTGTGAGCTAGGGTCCTCGGTTGCTGATCCTGAGGCTTTCAAAGATAGATATGGAAGTCTTCTGTCTCTTTTGAAGATCGATATGGTAAATGAAGTTCTGGCTAGTTTGATTCAATTCTATGATCCGGTGTACCACTATTTTACGTTCCACGATTACCAACTTATGCCCACACTTGAGGAGTATTCTGGTCTACTTGGATTGCATATCTCTGACCGAGTCCCATTTTCTGGTTTGAAAGAGACACCTAAGTATCAAGATATTGCTAAAGCTACTCATTTGAAGGTATCTGAGATTAAAGCTCACATGGCCACCAAGGGATGTATTCTTGGGTTACCTGCTAAGTTTCTAATGTATAAGGCTCACTACTTCGCTAACATGATGAGTGTGGACGCCTTCGAGGCTATCTTCGCCTTGCTTATTTATGGATTGTTCCTCTTTCCTAATGCTGACAACTTTGTCGACATTAATGCTATTAAGATCTTCTTTATTGGAACCCAATTCCCACCCTACTCGCTGATGCCTATACTTCCGTTCATCTCATGAATTCTTATGGAGGATGGATGATTACTTTTTGTGTACCGTTGTTATAGAAGTGGTTTATTTCTCACTTGCCTCGGTCTATTGCTTTTTGGGACCTCAAGAATAGTCTATTATGGCCGCAGAAAATCATGTCGCTTACTCATTCAGACATTGTTTGGTACAAGCGTGATTATGATGAAGTGAAGATCATTGATAGTTGTGGCAAATTTCCTTATGTACCTCTTCTTGGTACAAAACGGGGTATTATTTATAACCCGATTTTGGCCCGTCGTCAGTTGGGGTATCCTATGAAAGACAAACCAAGTAATATCAATTTGGAGGGTTTCTTCTTCAAGGAAGGTGAAGACAACAAAGAACTCAAGGAAAAGATTGCGCAAGCTTGGCGTCACATCCATAGAAAAGGAAGGGAAGCTTTAAGAAAGCCAAATTGTGTTTCTTTGGAGCCTTATCTCTAATGGGTACAAGCTAGAGCTATCACATTGAATATGCCTTATCCACGTCAAGAGCCTTTACCTCTAGATGCTAGAACACCCGTTCTTATTTTCATGAATGATGCAGAGAAACTTCAGATTACTTTGAATGAGATGCGACAAGAGAGGGATGCTTGGAGGAACAAGTACCAGATTGTTGACATGGAGAATGTACAACTTCAGAAGCAGTTGAAGCAAAGGAATGAAGAAGAAATGGCTAGCAAGAAGAGAAAAGTGCAAGAGGATTTATTTTCCTCTAGCATTCAAAGTTCAGACGCTCACTCTAACTCAGTTGCTTGGAAGTTGGTTGTCGACAAGCTCATAGTTGAGAAGACTCAGATGAAGAACCAGATCAAAGAGCTCGATAAGAAGCTGCGAGGAGGATCTTCTTCTCATCGGATTTCTTCAGATTTCTAGTTCTAGCTTTCTATCACCTTTTTGTTAGAATTCTTGGAATTGTACTCCAAAAGTTGTAATCCATTTCCATTATCAATAAAACGATAATTTCAGCACTTCAAATGTGTTATTTCAATATAATGTTTGCAATTTACTTTATTTCTTTGAAGTTTCTTGAAGGCCTTGCATTTGCATATTGCACATCAAGCATCGTATCTTGCCTTTTCCAAGTGTCTTATGTTTCTCTTGGTCTTCATTCAGCCAAGTTGTTGCACCACTACAACACTCGAGCTAATCTCAAGAAAAAGATGGATCAATTACAACAAGAGAACTGTGAGCTTCGTGAGGAAGTATCAACTCTGAAGGATGGTTTGGAAAGACTCACTGCTATGATGGAAGCTCTGGTGGCTGCTCAGAATCAGCCACCATCGCCTCCTCCTTCTCCTATATAGCAGACTGTGATTTCAGAGATTTTATCAACAGTAGTTCCTGTGGCCCCGACTAATACTTCTCAACATATGCCAGAGGGATATCAACCTCCTGCTTCTAAATGTCTAGTGATTCCTGCTGTTTTAACTGTGGTACCTCCCTCGGTTCATATTGTTCCTCGTACCAAGATTCCTGCTGCTGTATCTGCACCTCCTCCTATAGGTCATGTTGTGCCCTATGTTGAAGACCAAATTTTCCATACTACTCCAAGTGAGAGTCTGGATGTTCTGGATCGTATGGATGATTTTCAGGATCAGTTTGCAGAAATGAAGAAAGAAATCAAAACTTTGAGGGTTAAAGAATTGTTTGGGAAGAATGTCCACGAGTTATGCCTGGTTCCTAATATGAAGATCCCACATAAGTTCAAGGTCCCTGACTTTGAAAAATATAAGGGTAATTCTTGCCCCTTGAGTCATTTGACTATGTATGCTCGCAAGATGTCGACTCAGACCGATAATCATCAGTTTCTCATTCACTACTTTCAATATAGTTTGTTTGGCGCAACCTTGAAATGGTACATGGGACTCGACAGCACTCGAATTTGCACTTTCGAAGATTTGGGTGAGGCATTTGTAAATCAGTATAAGTATAATGTGGATATGGCTCCCGATCGTGATCAGCTTTGAGCAATGGCTCCGAAAGATAAGGAGACATTCAAAGAATAAGTGCAGAGGTGGCGCGAGATTTCTGCTCAGATTAATCCTCCTTTGGAAGAAAAAGGGGTGACTAAGATCTTTTTGAAAACCCATATTCCTTTCTATTATGAGCGTATGATTGCTAGTGCCCCGAGTGACTTCACTGAGATGGTTAATATGGGGATGAGATTGGAAGAAGGTGTATGTGAAGGACATTTGTTAAAAGATGGTAATTCTGCTGGAAGTTCTAAGAAATATGGTAGAGGACTTTCCAAGAAGAAATAGGGAGAAGCTAATGTCGTTTCTTGAGAGAAATATAGAAGACCTAGAAACAGTCATCAACAACATGTTGCATCTGTTACGCCTGTTTTCAATTCAACTCCTGTTGTTCAAGCAACTTCAGCTCAACAATGCTCTCACCAACAGAGCAATCAATGGGGCCATTTTCAGAAGGACTTTGATCCAATTCTGATGACCTACACACAATTACTTCTTGGTTTAATTTAGAAGAACCTTGTGCAAACTCGTCCACCACCTGCTGTTCCGAAAGATTCGTCGTGGTGGTATAAGCCGGAAGCTCATTATGTTTTCCATCAGGGAGGAGCTAGCATGATACTGAGAACTTTTATCTATTAAAGATGGAGGTACAAAGATTGGTTAGAAGTGGTATTTTGTCCTTCAAAGACACAAATCCTAATGTGCAATCGAACCCATTACCCAATCATGGTAAATCGTCTGTTAATATGGTTCAAGGTTGTCCTGGTACATTCAAGATTTATGATATCTATTGGATTCAAAGATCGCTTGTGGAAATGCATGCACTTTTGAGTGAATTCCATGATATTGATCATGATTATGCAGCATGTTGCATCTGTTCTGTGGACCCGCGTGGTTGTGTGATAGTGAAAAAGGACATCAAGAGACGATGGATCAGAATTTGATTGAGGTCACTACAAAGAGAGATGAATATGAGAATGAGGTGAATGTTATTGTGCCGCACTTTAATATTCCTAAACGAGTTGTTATCTCTTATGATAGTCATAAGTCTGCTGCTACGCCTTTAGTTATTCGATTACCCGGTCCAGTACCGTATAAATCTGACAAGGATGTTTCGTATAAGTATAATGCTACCATGGCCGAAGACGGTAAGGATGTGCCCATTCCTTCCCTGCCTTATATGGTAAGCATCGTTGATGTTAGTAGAGTAACCCAGAGTGGTCGTGTTTTTGCTTCTGAGCCTCCAAAGATTATGGAGAATGTTGTTGCTGGAAAACAACCTCAAGATGAGAATAATTTCGATATTTCTGGTCAGTCCAGTGGTTTGAGTAAGAAGGCTTATGAGGACGAGGTATTGAAATTGATCAGGAAGAATGAGTATAGTGTGGTAGATCAACTCTTGCATACCCCGTCCAAAATTTCAGTTTTGTCCCTACTGATGAGTTCAGAGGCTCATAAGGACTCTTTGCAGAAAGTGCTGCAACAAGCATATGTTGAGCATGATGTGACTGTTAATCAGTTTGATGGCATTGTTTCCAACCTCATAGCATGCAATAATTTGAGTTTCTGTGATGAAGAGTTACCCGAGGAGGGGAAAATTACAATTTGGCCTTACATATTTCTATGAACTGTCAAGAAGACGCACTTTCCAATGTGCTAGTTGATACAAGCTCTTCCTTGAATGTGTTACCAAAGTCTACTTTGTCAAATCTTTTGTACCAAGGTTCTCCCATGAGGTACAATGGGGTTGTGGTTAAAGCTTTTGATGGATTTAGAAAAACCGTGATTGGAGAGGTTGATCTTCTAATCAAAATAGGACTATGCTTCTTCCAAATTACTTTTCAAGTAATGGATATTCGTCCTGCTTATAGTTGTCTACTTGGCCGACCTTGGATTCATGAAGTTGGGGCAGTGACCTCAACTCTTCATCAGAAATTGAAATTTGTTAAGAATGACAAGCTGGTAATTGTTGGAGGTGAGCAAGTGCTGTTAGTGAGCCATCTTTCATCCTTTCCGTATGTTGATGCCGCAAACTTGTTGGGACTCCGTTCCAAGCTCTTTCCGTCGATGATAAAGCTGTTAAGAAGAATGGGTTGCCAATGTCTTCTTTGAAAGATGCTCTGCATGTATTAGAGACTAGTCGGTCTGACGGTTGGGACCGAGTTATTGATGTGGTTGATAATAAAGACATAACTAGTTTAGGCTTTGCGCTTGGTACAGTTAAAAGAGATCTAAAGCGTATTAATGAGGCCTTTCACAATGCTGGATTCATCAACAAAGACCAGTCTACAGCTGCAATTCTTGAAGATAACTCTGAAGATTACATCTCAGATGGATCTGAAGATAATTCCATTCCTGGTCAAGATTGGGAGCCTTATTTGGAAGATCTTGGATACTTTTGTGAGACAGAAGATGCATATGTACCCTTTTATGCACCTTAACCAAGGTATAAAGAACCCGAATATGAAGTTAGTGCCATCATAGAAGATAACGAGGAGGAAGAACTTCCCAATTTCGTGACGCATAGACAGGTCTGCCAGAATTGGATAGTTGTTGATGTTCCCAATATTATTCATTCTTCAAAGTAATTTGATTTTGTTTCTTTCAAAAAGTCCTTTCACTCTGCCCAAGGTTAAAATGAATTTGTGAGGGCTTTATTTCAAATGTTATCATCATCAATAAAATGTTATTTTGTTTGTCCATATTATGTTTTTCCCTTTTTTGCTTTATTTCTGAAAAAATGGTAACATAAAAAACAAAAATAATAATTTGTTGATCACTTTTGTCTGCATAATACTTGAACTTTTGGTCATTTTTCTAAAATCAAACATAAATCATTGTGCTGATTGATTGTTAAACCCATTGAAAACAATGACCCTATGCCCTCTCCTAACTTTGAGTTCCCTGTGTTTGGAGCTGAAGAAGAAGATTTTGAAGAGATTCCTGATGAAATTTCCCAGTTGCTTGAGCAAGAGGAAAAAGCCATTCAGCCTCATGAAGAGCCGGTGGAATTGGTTAATTTGGGTTCAAATGATGATAAGAAAGAAGTCAAGATTGGGGCACTGCTTTAGTCGGATGTTAAGAAGAGATTGGTAGAGCTTCTTAGAGAATATATTGATGTATTTTCTTGGTCTTATCATGATATGCCGGGTCTTGATACTGATATTGTGGAGCATAGATTGCCGTTGAAGCCTAAATGTCCACCTGTGAAGTAGAAGCTGAGAAGAACTCACCCTGACATGATTGTGAAGATCAAAGAGGAGGTTCATAAGCAGATTGATGCTGGTTTTCTTGTGACTGCTAAGTATCCTCAATGGGTGGACAATATTGTGCCTGTTCCAAAGAAAGACGGAAAAGTCCGAATGTGCATTGACTATAGAGATTTGAATAAAGCAAGTCCAAAAGATGGTTTTCCATTACCACACATTGATATGTTGGTAGATAATACTGCTAAGTTCAATATCTTTTCCTTTATGGATGGATTTTCCGGTTATAATCAGATAAAGATGGCACCCGAGGATATGGAAAAGACAACATTCATTACACCCTGGGGAACATTCTGTTACAGAGTGATGCCTTTCGGTTTGAAAAATGCTGGTGCAACGTACCAGAGAGCTATGACCACTCTGTTCCATGATATTATGCATAAAGAAATTGAGGTCTGTGTGGATGGGCAAAGGATTATCAGAAATCTTTTGAGAGTATCACATGTGCGTCGATCTTCAAGCTTCTCCGTAAAGACCAGGGTTGTGTATGGGCAAAGGATTATCAGAAAGCTTTTGAGAGTATCAAAGAGTAGTTGCTTGAACCTCCAATTTTATCTCCTCCCGTGGAAGGAAGACCTCTGATTATGTATTTGACTATGTTGGAAGATTCCATGGGTTGTGTTCTTGGTCAGCTAGATGAATTTGGTCGAAAAGAATTTTCCATTTATTACCTGAGCAAGAAGTTTACTGATTATGAGTCTCTGTACTCAATGCTTGAAAAAACATGTTGTGTTTTAGCTTGGGCTGCCAAGCGCCTCCGCCAGTATATGTTGAATCATACTACTTGGTTGATATCCAAAATGGATCCAATCAAGTATATTTTTGAAAAGCCTGCTTTGACTGGGAGGATCGTTCGTTGGCAAATGTTGTTGTCAGAATATGATATCGAGTACCGAACTCAAAAAGCAATAAAAGGAAGTATTTTGGCTGATCATTTGGCGCACCAGCCAATTGATGATTATCAACCAATCAGGTTTTATTTTCCTGATAAGGATGTGATGTATCTAAAGGTTAAAAATTATGAGGAACTATTACCTGAAGAAGGGCCTGAGCCTGGGTCTCGTTGGGGTTTGATTTTTGATGGAGATGTTAATGAGTTTGGCAATGGCATTGGGGCAATAATTGTTACTCCTCATGGTTCTCATATTCCTTTCACTGCAAGGTTGGTGTTCACTTGCACAAATATTGTGGCAGAGTATGAAGCGTGTATTATGGGCTTGGAAGAAGCTATTGATTTGAGAATCAAGATTCTTGATGTGTATGGAGATTCAACCCTGGTGATTAATCAGATTAAAGGGGAATGAGAGACACATCAATCTGATTTGATTCCTTATTGTGATTATGTAAGAAGGTTGTCAACTTTCTTCAATAAGGTTGAGTTTCACCATATACCCAGAGCAGAGAATCGAATGGCAGATGCTTTAGCAACTTTATCTTCCATGATTGTGGTGAATCGATGGAATGATGTACCGAAAATCGACGTTATGCGTCTTGATAGACTAGCTCATGTGTTTGCAGTTGAAGAAGTTGTTTATGATAAACATTGGTATTATGATATTAAATGATTTCTTCAGAATCAAGAGTACCCACTTGGGGCATCCAAGAAAGATAAGAAGACTTTGAGAAGAGTGGCTGGTAGTTTCTTCTTGAATGATGATGTGTTGTATAAGAGATATTATGACATGGTCTTCCGCAGATGTATGGATAGACACGAAGCAAACATGTTAACGAAAGAATTCGTGAAGGATCCTTTGGTACCCATGCCAATGGACATGCAATGGCTAAAAAGATGTTAAGAGCATGGTTACTATTGGCTGACAAAGGAATCTAATTGTTGCAAATATGTGAAGAAGTGCCATAAGTTCCAGATTTATGCTGACAAAATTCATGTATCTCCAACTCCTTTCAATGTTATCACACCTCCATGGCATTTCTCCATGTGGGGCATTGATATGATTGTAATGATTGAGCCTAAAGCATCGAACGGACACTGTCTCATATTGGTGGCTATTAACCATTTTACCAAGTGGCTTGAAGCAGCATCATATGCCAATGAGACCAAGCAAGTAGTGGTCCGGTTTATCAAAAACCAAATCATTTGTCGGTATGGTATTCCGAGCAAGATTATCATTGATAATGGGTTGAATCTAAATAAAAAGATGATGAAGGAATTATGTGATGATTTTAAGATTGAGCATCATAATTCTTCTCCTTACAGACCTAAGATGAATGGGATTGTTGAAGCTGCTAATAAGAACATTAAGAAGATCATTCCAAAGACGGTCGTTATATATAAGAATTGGCATGAGATGCTCCCTTTTGCTTTGCATGGGTATCGCACATCCGTCTGCACTTTAACATGGACAACCCCTTTCTATCTTGTTTATGGTATGGAAGCAGTGCTCCCAGTAGAAGTTGAAATCCCTTCCATGAGAGTTTTGATGGAAGCTGAATTGTCTGAGGCTGAATGGTGCCAAAGCAGATATGATGAGTTGAATTTGATTGAAGAGAAAAGCATGACGACCTTGTGTCATGGCCAATTGTATCAACAGAGCATGAATAAAGCTTTTGATAAGAAGGTTATACCTCGTGTGTTCAGAGAAGGCGACCTCATGCTCAAAAATATCTTGACTTTTACCAATGATTCTAGGGGCAAGTGGACTCCTAATTATGAAGGCCCATATGTTGTTAAAAGAGCCTTCTCTGGCGGTGCATTAATTCTTACAACTATGGATGGTGAAGAGTTCACTCATCCTGTGAATGCTGATACAGTGAAGAAATACTTCGCCTAAAAAATAAAAAGAACAACTCGCTAAGTTGAAAACCCAGAAGGGCGACTTAGGCAAAAATGCGCGTCTCGGTGGATTGAAAACCCGAAAGGGTGGTCCAGGAAAAAATTAGAGACATAAACAGAAATAATAATCCCAGTAGATTGAAAAACCGAAAGGGAAATCTAGGCAAAAGTTAGGGATTATGGCAAGTAACTGGATCTGGCCAGTCTTGATCGTTGAAAGCAACATGGCCTATTCAAAGGTTTCTCATTCACTCATCCTTGATAGAAGTCTCAAGCACAGTGGAACTCAAAGTTGTTAGAGAGAATAGTGGTCATTGTATTTCAATGTAGCCCTTTCCAATGTATTTACCATTTTTCAACTTTGTAATGATCCATGGAGTTACGCCATTTGCGGACTACCATTCTATTAATAAAATTTGAGCCTTGTGCCCTTTTGTTTGCAGTTCTTATTTTATTTCTGTTTGCAATATTTCATTTGTGATTATGATTTTTGAAACATAATAAATAAATCATGTTTTTGAAAATTATAAAAACATTTTCCTTTGATTCAGGAATGCAAAAAGGAATGTCAATGGTGATCCCGAGAATGGTAAAATCTTGAAGTGTGGAACATAGTAATTTCCTCAACAAATTTATTTATGTAAATGGATTCAGGTATGGACATATCAGTTCATGATTCCCAGCTGAGATATGAGTTTCTTCACCAGTTGAGTTCGTCCTTTCTTGGCCAAGTCCTTTAAGTTTTTATTGGATTCTGCCAATCTTTGACACAGGATCCCCATCCGAATCTCAACTTACTCTCCAGCCAGAGTTCCAGGATATTTCCCCAAGTGGAACAACATTTGTTAAGGAGTATTGGTATAGCAGTCGATTGTTGGGGTTTCTCTTACCTTGTGATGGGTATTGATTTAAAATCCCCCGCAATTCTACGTTTTGCTATGGTGGTTAACTTTTGTTTTCCCTCGTAAATCCAAGATGTTTATCTTGAAGGTGGTCCGTTTTTGGGAAGTTTTTTCTAGGATTATGATTTTCCCCATCAGAGTTTGCATAGCTGCAATATGATATTGACAAGCAAAAAGAATCAAGCCAGAGCCAAGACAACACATCAAAAAGTCATTTTCACACTTTTTCACTGTGTTAATCAATTAACACATTTGTACATGAAAATGGTAAATCGATTAACCAGTGTTTTTTTGTGAAAAATGAGCCAAATTCAAATTCTGCAGCATTTTGGCACCAAAATTCACTTGTTTCATCATGAGAATATTCTAGACCATCTCATTTTAATTCCCCTACCTCATCATAATTAATTCCCACCATACACCTTCATTAATCACCACTTGATCTTGATTTTGCCTCCAAATTTAAATTCCAAGCCTAATTTTGGTTCCAAACCAAAACCACTAAAATTTCCAAGCCTAAATTCTATAAATAGAGGTCTCATTTCATTTATTCTTCAAGCTTTTGATAGCCAAATTCACCTTGTCAAAATTCTTCCTCATTCCCATTTTTCTTCATCTACCCATATTCACCAAAGCTCTTTCTTCCATTGAAAATTAGTAAGTTCTTCATTGGAGCTTACTAATCTTTGAGCTAAACCTTCATCCAAACACTTTTTCATCATCAATTTCTGTAGATCAAGGCTTTGGAGTGTGGTTCTTGAAGTTGATTTGAAGCATTTTCAGATTTGAAGTGGTAATTCACTTATTCCACCATTGTTATGCTTGATTCACCTTCCACAATGTGATATCTTGTTGTTTCTTGTTGCTTGATCTCTGGATCTTGCAAATTATGTCCCATTGGTGTTATTTGTTGTTGTTTTACTTGAATTTTCGTGCTAATTTGCATTCATGATCATGAGGTGTTTGAAGAAATGATTGGATCATGAATGCTGATTTTTTTCAATTTTTTTTTTGCTGTCATAGTAGTGTTAATCGATTAACACATTTTTACATGCAAATGGTTAATCGATTAACCAGTAGCAGATTTTTGTTTTTGGTTCTGTTTTGGGACTGTTTTGGTTCCTTTCTCTTCTTCTTCCATTTCCTTTTGATTTTTGCCTTGGTTTGCACTTTTAAAGGCCTTATTCCTCTTTAAATTCAATGGACTTAGGGTGTAGATGAAATTGAATAAACATTCACTAATTCAAATCTATCTTTCAAGTGAATTGGTCAATTCATTTTAGGTACTTTTAGTTAATGACATGTTTAGTGACTTAATCCACCAAGATGAGTGGTTGATCTTAAAGATGGAATGATTTTAAAATTGTAGTTCAATTTGGCTTTCCCCTCCCTTCTTCTTCTTTTTCTTTTGATAGTCGTGGCTTCTACATAAGTTCAATTACGTTTGCTTAACATAGCGCTAAATTATCCCGAAAATATGAAAACCGTTGTGATTTTTAAGCGAATTATCAGTCTCCTATTCTTCCAAGGCGTAGTTTAAAATAAATTGGATTTCTCTTGTTACCCCTGGGGGTTAGTTGGCATACTCGTTGATTTTATCCGAGTTGGAGCCCTCCCCATGGTAATGTATGAGACCATGTTTTCATTCTCATGGATGTTTAGTCGAGCATTTTTGAAAAACACAACAAAACGTATTCTCTCATTTCGGATCACTTTTGCTAAATATTGTTATATTAATTGTGCTATGTTTATGCTTCTTTCTCACTCCATATCTCTCTTTATTTTTTATGCTTTATAGTATCATATCATTTCATATTATTTGTTTATGTTTCCGCTATTTTTCCTTTGTCCACTTGGACCATTTATTTATGTTTATGCTCTTTTTCTTTTGTCCATTTGTACCAAAAACATTAATAAAGGCTAAAACTCCTAAAAAACTTGTTCTTTTAATGATGGACTATGGTTACTATCCCTTGCATTGAACATGGAACTTTGGACTTAGAACTAGGATCTTAACCTATGGTTGGAAGTTTGTGATGGTAAACCTTGGATTTTGGGTACTTGGAGTTCTCTTTTGAAGACTTATCTTAATCAAGGCATAATCTAAAGGAATGAATGTTTATGTTATGGAGCTTGCTTGTGTGGCTATGATAGAGTAAGAAATTTCAATTAAATAAGTCATTTAGTTATACATTATTATTAGTTGGATTTTTATTAGTATTTATAGTGTTAGACTTTTGTTTAAGCCTTTCAGCTATTATCCATTATTGGTCCTATATGTACTCTCATTGAGAGATTTGGAACTATCAATCAAAATGAAAAAATGTTATCTTTTATTTTAATTTTCTTATATAGTTTTAATATTCTTTCTCTTTTGTATTGAAACCCTAGTTTCATAGCTTTTGATAGGAAAACTTCCTATCAATTTGGTGCTCTCATTTTCGATCTCATTCTCCCAAATTAGACGGCTGTTCCAGTTTTTTATGGAGAAAAAGATTCTTACTAGTGGGTGTTATGTGCCGAAAAAGTTTTCAAAGAACAACGAACACCAGAAAAGATGAAGTTGTTTGAAGCTGTGGTGAAATTACATGGTTGTGCTCGTCAATAATGGGTTTGGCGGTCTCAACTTCATCCACCATCTTGTTGGGATACTTTCACCACTGTGTTTCTCTGGCATTTTAAATCTGAATGGAGAGCTATTTTACCAATTTCAGATGAGGAAGAAGAATTGGTTCAACAGTTGTCATCCTTGATGGAGCAAAGTCTTACGGTAGATGCAAATTTCTCAAAAATCGTTGATGATTTTGACAAATCTGAGCATGAAGAATCTCCCGAAGACCTAGCAAGCGAACCCATGAAATCTAACGAGGTGTGTTCTCTTCTTCCAGAATTAGACGATGAAATAGAGCCGAATCTAAAATTGAAAACTTCCTCTCTGAAATCGGTCCTTGAAGTTGATAGTGACCAAAAATCTTTGAAACCTTCATCCATTATGAAACCCAAAGATATCGGCGTGCCTTCTTTTTCACCCTGTGAAGAATTGGAAAATTTGTTATCAGTAACAACTGTCATGGAAGAATCTCATTCCAACAACAAATATTTTAACGATGTTGTCAATTTTGTGATTCCACCAAAACCTCCAGACGGTGATTCAAGGATAAATTTTCCCCCTTGTCTAACGTCTTCTGTTATGTCAACTGAGGCAAAATCGCCCTTAGCACCGCTGATGTTGACAAAACCAACAACTTTCATGGTTGAACCTCGTTTCAAGGATTAGGGTTTTATCTGTGACACTGATTTGGAGATTCCGCCAAAATCCCTAGATTGTGGTTCAAAGAAGGAAAAATCAAGTGCGCTTCTACAACTTGGTATTGCACCCTCCATTTGTAACATACAACGTGGGAGCTTCATCTTCACGAAAGAAGACAAGAAATTCAGCAATCATGCTCTTAATCCCCCATCGCAGCCGCCGTCGAAACCACAATATCTCAGTTTTGACTATGTTGACTATGCCAATTGCGTCATACCTCCACCACCTCCTACCAAGAATAATCTAGTGTTGCTTTTAACTTGTTGGAATATTAAAGCTCTAAAGACAATGCATATTATTAATAAAGACCTGGACCCCGCATTCCAAACGGCAGGGGCGAATCCTGGTTTGGAAGTTTGGTGTATTGAAAACCAGGAGTTGGTGCTAATGTCAGAGTCAGACCATAGAAAATTCTATATCGGAAGTGCATACATAGTTCTGACTGCAATTTTCCCCAAAAATGGCCCTCCTTATTATAACATTCATTACTGGCTTAGAAATGACACCAAAAAGGTGGATTCCAGCTTGGCATCAGACAAGGCACTTGAGCTGGATGCGGCCGAAGGATCTTGCAGCGTTCAATATAGAGAAATTCAAGGCCAAAAATCACAGAAGTTTCTATCATATTTCAAGCTTTGTTCAATACCCATCGAAGGAGTGTTTTATTCAAAGCAAGGGAATTTGAATGGTAAATACCAAGTCAGGTTGTACTCATGTAAAGGAGACTATGTTATCCATGTGAGAGAGGTTCCTTTTCAGAGGTCATCGATGAATCACGAAGCTGTATTCATACTTGACATTGCATTAAAAATCTTCCTTTTTAGTGGTTGCAACTCCACCATTCATGAAAGAGCCAAAGTTTTGGAGGTTGTTCAATATATCACAGAGAACAAACATGGTAGAAATGTGAGGTGGCCATAATAAAGGATGGAAATTTTGTTGGTGATTATGATGTGGGAGAGTTCTGGAGTTTATTCGGTGGTTATGCTCCAATTCCTCGAGAACCGCCTGCTAGTCAGGAATCCGTGGCTCCATCTGTAAAGCCATTTTGGATAAATCTGTAGGGAAAATTTTGTCCAATTGGAAGCAACACACTCAGCAAAGAAATGATGGAGTCAGACAAGTGTTATATGTTCGACTGTGATAATGAAAATTTTGTCTAGTTGGGTAGGAAGACCTTATTGACCGAAAGAAGAACATCGATCAAAATTGCTGAGGATTTTGTCAAAAATGAAGGAATTTCAAGCAAGACTCATTTGACATTTTTATCAGAGGGATTGGAAAGTACCGTCTTTCGGTCACACTCTACTAATTTGCCTAAAACAGTAGAATCCATAGATAATATGGGACTACATTATTTATTTCAAAATTATAGGAATATTTTGTCAAGCAAAATTGTCATGTCTTAAGATGGAAAGAGCAAATGGTTTGGTTATATCTAGTTTGATTCAGAGGAGTCTGCAAATGATGATATCTAAAAAATGAATGACTCTAATGTAAGAGATAAGCTAATATATGTCGGGAAGTTTGTCAAAAAAAGTGAGCACTCTTTTCGTGCCCCTGATGCCAAATATACAAACTAGTACATTAAGCATTTGGACCCAAAAGCACATCTTGGTAATTTTCTTCCTATTTCTCAATACTGTAAACGCCGTATGTTTATGCATAATAAGAACGTGACATCACAATCACTCAGTGTAATTTTTCCAATATATCATTGTGATATTGTTGAAAATATTTGGAATTACCTCACATTTATGGAGTAAAGTTTCATTTCAAAATCAGGGGTGGAGTTTGGGTTACTAGATTTTTTACTTGGTTCACATATACCCCTCAAAACTTGTTGTCTCCCGCCCATGGTACGAATAAAGGAACATGTTATAGTTGTTACTGTCAACAACTTTTAGATCTTTATAAGAATGTTAATATTGAGCTCTACACAAAGTATCAAAGTTATGGACGTAATATTTTTTGTAAGTGTATTAGGTGTGTTATGGTCTTTGGGATATACTTATGCATGTGAAGAATTGTGTTATGAAAAAGGCATACTGTATGATTTTTAAGGGAATTATAAATTACAAGTAAGAGTCAAGCATACAATACAACTTCAGACAGAGCTTGGCAAAGAAGTTGGTTACTTTTATGATGCTATTACAAGCATGACATCCTTAATCATTGGAACCTTGAAAATGATTTTTGGTGCTAACATCCAGATGTTGTTTATTGTCTTTTGGATGCAAACTAGTATAGAGTCAAGTCCAGCTAGCCTTGCATTTCAGATTGATAGGTCGCATGTAGCAATAAATAATTTTGAAAGGACAATTTTGCTAAGAAAGTTTCCTTTTGTTCACATTGAAGAATTGGTTTCTAAATCTGTCAACTTTGTAAGCAAAGTGAGGAAAACAACAAGTTGGGATTCTAGTGTGCAATTGAAGATGTGCATAGAAGTTTGGTTCTCCAAATTCAAGCAATGGGATCCAGGAAAACTTGATTTATCAATTAGGTTTTACAACCTTGAGGACAAGGTTGATCTTGAAGGGATAGGTAATGATAGAGTAAGAAATTTCAATTAAATAAGTCATTTAGTTATACATTATTATTAGTTGGATTTTTATTAGTATTTATAGTGTTGGGCTTTTGTTTAAGCCTTTCAGCTATTATCCATTATTGGTCCTATATGTACTCTCATTGAGAGATTTTGAACTATCAATCAAAATGAAAAAATGTTATCTTTTATTTTAATTTTCTTAGATAGTTTTAATATTCTTTCTCTTTTGTATTGAAACCTTAGTTTCATAGCTTTTGATAGGAAAACTTCCTATCAGGTTAGACCGTTCTTATCCTTAACTTTTATCTTTATGCAATAGGATAGTCACTTCTTCTCCACCCCATCTTTAATTTTCAAAATCTCCTATCTTTTTCAAAACTTCTTGTTTTTGAAAACTTAAACCACTTTCATAATAAAACCTTGACTTTGGTCAAGTGATTTTCAAACTTTGTTTTTTCTTAAATAAATGTCAATCAATGTTAATCATATTTTGACTATTTCAAAAAGACATAAAAAATACAAAAACTCATTTCAAACTTTTTGTGCTTTTGTGCACTTTTTCTTTTAAACTTTTCAAAAAGATTAGGCATGAGGCATCTTCTTCTTAAGGTGATGCAAATGCCTCTTTCACATACTTGTGGGTAATTAGTTGAGTAATCTCTCTTGAGAATGACAAGTTGTCTTTTCAAGATAAAATGAATCATAACAAACAAATTTTTATTATTTGTACCACGAACTACGAGGTTTTGATCCTATATTGCATATTGTGGATACGTAGGCATGAGGCGATAAGTCTCTCCAAACACAAAAATCTTAAAAAAAACTTCTCTTCTCATCTCCCCAATCTTTTTTCAAACAAACCTTTTCAAACCAAAAAGCGTAGATATTTCAAAGGGTTCCTATAGAGTACTATAGACGTTTTGGGTGCTAACACCTTCTATTAGCGTAACCAACCCCCTTACCCAGTCTCTGTTCTTTTGTTCTTGTTTTAGGACTTGTTTAGGTTTTGTTCGCTATTTTTCCTTTTATTTTGGATAAAATAAAAGCGCGATGGCGACTCTTGCATTTTCGAATTAAGTTAATCAATAGCTTACACTCACGATTTTTACCGCTACAAGAGCAAAAACAAAGGAAAATTAACATTCACTCCCATGTGCTTTCAATATTGGAAGAAATGTCATATAATACCAAAATTCCCCCAAAATCGGAAATAAAATCAAAGTCATAAAAGGGTAAGAAACCTTATAAGTAAGAAAATAAATCTTATATCACCAGGGACGAAAATGATATGGAATCCTTTGACGAAGAAGTCATCATATATCTCATGGGAGACCATGGAGATAACGAGGTAACTTCCCATTTTTCTTGTTATGACTTATTTCAGATTTTTAAGAAGCTAAATAAAGAAATGAGTAAGTTAAATTTTTTTTGTCAAACTCCAAAGAGACCATCTCCTTCCTTGAAATTAAAAGTTAAAATCTCATAACAAGTGGAAACTCTTAGAGACAAACAAAGTGTTTCAACTCAAGTCTTTTCCTCTTCCCATGAAGTCATAGTTGAATCTGAAAAGTCTAATCAACGCAACACTTTGAAAAATGAAAATAAATACTTACAAAACACCCTTGAAATGTTAATTAAAGGAAGAGACAACTTAAGTATCCTTTTTTGAAATCAAAGAGCTTCGTACAATAAGGTTGAGTTAGTTGATGAACCTGCTAATAATGTTAAGAAGTTTGATAAAATTTGTCATGATAATAAAAATTTTAAATGCAAAATTTTTAAATGTAATTATTGCAATCAAAATGCCACGTTGCTCTTCTCTTCTTTATTAAGAAAAGTCATGAAAGTAAAGATGGTCATCATACCTCATATTTTTATAGAAAATATCATGAACGCAAAATGAAAATCATGTCTATTGCATATTTTTGTAATTATGATCCTCATGAAAAGCCCAAAGAGATTTAATGTTAAAATTACATTAAAGGACCCAAAAATATATGGGTACCTAAAGTTAAAATCATAGTTCTTGTGTAAGAGTGTTTTACAATATTTAACGCTAAGTGGCACCTCGATAGCGGCTATTCAAAGCATAAATCAGATCAAGTTATTTTCACTAGCTCTAGAAGTTGAAACACCTACATAATGAATCTAAATAAAATTTGTTTAAATGATGTTTGTCTTCTTAGTAACGAGGATGAATCATGGCTATGGAATAAGAGAATAGCTTGTATCCATATGGACCACTTAAACAAGTTGGTCCAAAAGGATTTAGTGATTGGCTTTCCAAGTATGCGCTTTGAGACAAGTCAATTATGTGATGCATTCCGAAAGAGCAATAAGTAAGGGATTGTTTTAAATCTAAAAAAGTTGTTTCTATAAAAAGACCCTTACAGCTTTTACTTATGGATCTTTTTGGCACATCTAGAACCAAGAACTTTGGCAGCAATATCTATGTCTTTGTAGTTGTGGATGATTATTCTTGCTATACATGGAAATTATTCATACCTCATAAAAGATATGTGTTTGTTTCCTTTAGAAAACTTATCGGGGCTATCCAGGGCAAGAAAAGATTAAACATTGCATCAAATTGTAGTGATCATATTGGTGAATTATAGAACGAGGATTCGAAATATACTACAATGAGTATGGTATTCAACATACTTTTTGCACTCCTCGAACTCCTAAAAAAATTGGATAATGGAGAGGAAGAATAAATTTATAAAAGAACAAGAGAGGATGCTACTCAACAAGACTAATATTCCTAAATACTTTTGGGCCAATGTTATTGTTAGTGTAAGCCCTAGAGGCCAATAGTTTTATTAGTACTTGGTAATTGTATCAAATTATTTATTAATAATAAAAGGCATTTCTTTGTTATGTTTGTTTTTCCAAAATAATAAAGTCCCTAGAATAGCTAGTCCGTTTAATGAAACATTAAGTGTGACTTAATCATGTGATCCCGTTAAACATATGGACGTTATTCTTAAATTATCCATAGTCAAGCTTTATTGTGAAGTGGGATAACATTAAATCATTGAGACTATTATATGGATAGGTTGGAGATCACATCTCATAAATCATGGATAAAGAGTTATCAAGTCTTCACATAATTATAAATGTTATGAGTAATTTTTATACTAGATTGACCCACCATGAAAATACTACATAATATGTTATGAATATTGTCATAAGTTATTATCAATGTGATACTAATGTATATCATCCTTCGACCTGAAACCGCTATGAATCCTAGATGTGGAGTCGAGTACTTTATTTCTAATCAAACATCGTCTGTAAAAGGATGCCCATAAAGATGGTTGATGGGTACTCCATAAATAATGTTGAGGGTCATGAGTGACCTGATGGAATTTGCCTATCCCACGTAACATAATATATGTCTAAGATCCCAATATTGAACTAGACAAGGATGACACAGTCTATGCCTTGTGTTCAATATAGACATGAGGGAAAATGGTAATTGTATATACATGCATTATCACATAAAGATTTTGTCAAATCACATGAAATTTTTATGACTTGAGTAGTTGTAATGTGTTACTAGATACCACTCACTATTCATTATGTTAAATGTGTGATTTAGTGTAATTGCTAATGTCATGAGAACCTACAAGGTCACTCACATAAGGAGAGATTAATGAGATATAGAATAAATAAAGAACTTTGTAAGGTACGTGTTAGACAAGTAACTTTACACACAAGAGGGGGGGGGGGGGTGAATTGTCGTATTCAAATTTCGTGATTAATTTTAACCTTTCTTAATTAAGATCGTATTAGTAATTTTTAGGGCAAGTAATCGCAACAGAAATAAAACACTGAAAGTAAATTGCAGAAAATAAAAGGTTAGGTTAGAAATATTGCACCAGAGATTTATACAGGTTTTGCTGAACTTTGGCCTAGTCTTGTCCTCAAGAGGTCTTCTTGAGAGCTTCAATATAAACTTTAAGCTTTTGAAGGTGTAAGTTCCTGGATTGGCTGGAATTTTGGTAAAACAACAAGGTGTTCAATGCTGATGTCATGGTGTTGATGTTGCAGCATTGAGTCTTAGTACTGGGCTGTACTAAGTTGTGAAGGTTAACTATGTTTGATGTCATGGGCTTGATGTCATAACATTGCACTTAACACTGGGCTGTGTTAAGGTTGCTAGTTGCTGAAGTGGATGTCTGATGTCACATAGGTGATGTTGTAACATCAGACCTGCAGAACTGAAGCTAATGACAGCATGGGCTTGTTGTTATTAGGGTCGCGTATTAGCTGGAATTGTGGAGAGTGTTGACTCGTTGGATGAGAATATCTTGGGCTAGATATTTTCTGTTACATGGGAGATTTGATTGCAGGTTTGTTGGAGAATTAAAAGGTGGAAGATTTAAAAAGATTTTGGGGATAAAATCTGTTTTAAAAGATTCAGTTTTTAATTAACAAATCTGATCAAATATTGTGACAAATCCAATCCAAATTCAAGGAGCTATATAAAGCGCACAAGACCAAGGAAGAAGGTACAGAAAACAGATTGAAGATCAAGAGCTGGAGGCTTAGAGTCTAGGGTCTGTTTAGAGTACTTGTAATCACACTATTCTAGGTTGAATAGGTGTTGAATTTTCTGTCCTCTCTAGAAGCTGTGAAGTAATAGAGAGTTATTGATTGATCGAAGCTAGGAAGCAAGATCAAGGGATCTCAAAGAGGTTGTTCTTTGAGTGTTTTAGGGGATTGAGTAGTGTTCTCATATCTAAGTGGTTTCTTAGGTAGAAAGTCACTAGTAGAGTATAAGTTTAGGAGATTGTCAACTGGTGTGTTGAGTCTGTAAATTATATCTATAAGTAGTGAATTTCATCCCTGGCTTGGTAGCCCCCAGACGTAGGTAGTTAGACCGAACTGGGTGAACAATTCCTTGTGTTTTCCTATTGCTTATTCTGTCCATTATTGCAGAGTATGTTGTTGTGACATCGCACCTTAACATCACACGTCTGGTACCAGAATTTCAATTGGTATCAGAGCAGGCATCCTGTCTGTCTCTGGGTGAGATCTAGGGAAGTTACTTTCTGGTGAAAGATGGACAAAGAGGTTGGAGGATTCGTCAACAGACCCCCTATCTTGGATGGCTCAAACTATGAGTATTGGAAGCCTAGAATGACTACTTTTTTAAAGTCATTAGACAGCAGAGCTTGGAAGGATGTCATTAAAGAGTGGAAAGCTCCAGAGGTATGTGAGAAAGATGAGGCTGGCAAGGATAAAGAAGGCACCTCAAAGCCTAAGCCTGAAGAAGAATGGACCAAGGAAGAAGATGAGCTTGCCCTTGGGAATTCAAAAGCCCTAAATGCTATCTTCAATGGGGTTGACAAGAACATATTCAGGCTGATCAACTCATGTGAAACTGCTAAGGCTGCTTGGGATATTTTGAAGGCTACTCATGAAGGCACATCTAGAGTTAAGATGTCAAGACTTCAGCTTTTAACATCTAAGTTTGAAAGCTTGAAGATGAAGGAAGAGGAAACTATTCATGACTTCCACATGAGTGTTCTTGAGCTGTCAAATGCATCCAGTGCTCTTGGTGAGAAGATGACAGAAGAGAAGCTGGTAAGAAAGATTCTTAGGTCCCTCTCTAAGAAGTATAAGATGAAGGTAACAACCATTGAAGAATCTCAAGACATCAGCAAGATGAGAGTTGATGAGCTTATTGGATCTCTTCAAACATTTGAACTTGGGCTGAATGAGGAAGAACCAGAAAAGAAGCCCAAGAGTATAGCCTTAGTCTCCACTCCTGCAGCAGCTAAAGATGATGAGTCCCAGGAGGATCTGCCTCAGGCTATAGTTATGTTGGGAAGGCAATTCAACAAAGTGTTCAAGAAGATGAACTATAACTACAGGCCTAATGTCAAGAACATCTCCTCTGACATCAGCAAGTCAAAAGAGAAAGATGAAGAGAAGACTGTCCAAGATAAAGGTGTTCAGTGCTTTGAATGTGAAGGGTATGGACATGTCAAGAAAGAGTGTCCCACATTCTTGAAGAAGCAGAATAAGGGCTTGACAATTTCCTGGTCTGACTCTGACAGTGAAAGTGAAAGTGAGTCAGCAAAGCATGTTACAGCTTTGACAGGAATTGTTGAATCTGATGATGATAGTGATGGAGAAGTCACTTATGATGAGCTAGCTTTAACCTACAGAGAGCTGTGTTTTAATAGTGCTGAAGTCTGTCAAGAAAACAAGTGCCACAAGCAACAGATAGCTCAGCTTGAGGATGATAAAGCTGAATTGGAGAAAGAAGTCTTATTGGTCAAAGCTCATCTTGATCATATGACCAAATCTGTTAGGATGCTGAACAGTGGTACAGACACACTTGATAAGATCCTTCAGACATAAAGGGTAGCTGGAGACAAGACTGGATTAGGATTTGTGGCTGAGAAAAAGGTAACTGCTGAAGCAAGTACTTCAGGAACCAAGAAGGAGATGTCTCAACCAATGTCTCAGCATCAAACAAAGAGACATAATTCTACACCTAAGAAGGTTACTCATCCACAGCCTCAGAATGTTGAGAAGAAGAGTGCTCATCATCAGAAGAAGGTGCAGTCTCTGGGAGCTAGTCAGTATATGCCACCTCAATATCACAAGAACATGAAGGCTGCTAGGTTCAATCAGAACATGGTTCATCAACATCAGGGGAACATGTATGAATATGGATACAACAATGCTGTGTCTCATAACTATGGAAGAAGAAAGCCTCATCACCATAGGAGACAGTTCAAAAGACAGTATCCTTACCATAGAAGACAGTCAAACTATGGTAGTAGAAGACAATAGCCTTATCATAGAAGAAGAAATCAACACTATGGATGGCAGCACCAGCAACATTATCATCATGGTGGCAGAAGGTTTAACCACTTTAGAGATGACAGAGTTAGATGCTTCTACTATGGCAGATTTGGACATATGCAGTTCTCTTGCTTCAAGCTTCATGGTTATCCAAATTCTGCTCCTCAACCCAGACAGAAGGAGGTCAGGCCCAAAGTAGTAAAACAATGGGTTCCTAAAGCTCACGTCACATGTCTATTGGCTCACACATCAGATGGAAATTTTGCTATGGATGCATGGTACTTTGACAGTGGATGTTCAAAGCACATGACTGGATCCAAGAAGCATTTGGTAGAGTTCAATCCTTGCCATGCAAATGATGTTATTTTTGGCAATGGTGAAAAAAGAGTAGTAGAAGGAGTTGGAAGAGTAAAGAATCATGATGGTCTTACTCTTGATAATGTGCTCCTTGTTCAAGGGTTGAGTGCTAATTTAATTAGCATAAGTCAACTTTGTGATGAAGGTTATAAGGTAAGCTACACCAAAGATGAATGTGTGGTAGCTGATGAGCAGAATGAGGTAGTGATGAAGGGAGTAAGATCCAAAGATAATTGCTATCAGTGGATACCTCAAGAGGACAGCTTATCTAGCGATGTTAAGGTTAATGTTGTAACATCAGATGGTGACATCAAGTGTGAAAGTATGGTGAAAAGTAAATCTGGGTTAATGACTTATGGTGCTGTTACTCCTAAGTTGGATGATGTGTTAAAAGCCAACTTGAGTAGTCAGTTATGTGAGCAAAATGAAGGAGTCAACAATGCTGATGGAAGGATCAAAAGATGTGACCTTAAGAAGTGTTGGGAGCTAAATACTTGCAAGGCCAAGAAAGATGACAACCTGACTAATGACTCCTATAGTTCAGAAGAAAAATTTCACAGGTTGACAATCCTTAGGTTGGAAGATGCAGATGTTAGAGCTGATGTTAAAACATCTCAAGTCAAGAAAGGTACTTCAAGCCTTAAAATAAAGAAGAGTGATGATGAACTAATTGCAAAAGTGGTTCCTGGGGTTGCTAAACGACTGAAATCAAGGAAGAGGAAAGCTATTGAGTCACCTCCAAAGATGAGAACTGATAAGCAGAAGATCTATGTGGATGATACTACAAAATCCAGGAGTAAAGTGTTCATCTCTTCCAGAAATAGGAAGATCAGAGATAAGTCTGATGATAATGTCCAGGATATCTCTCAAATGAAGGAAGCCGTTGTTGTTAGAACTTCTGAGAAAATTCAAAAGGCCATACTAGATAACATTCCTGTGTTTTTTATAAAATGGTGGAAATATGTTCTGGAAAAAGAATTTGGTATAGATACTTTGGATATAGTTGAGTTTGCTAGGATATGGTACAGAGAGGGTGTGGGAACTTTTGGTATTCAGGTGTGTATGAATAAGTTGCTCTGACTGTGTTTTATTGGGAGCTTCTTGAAGGACTTCTGTGTGCAATGAGTCCTTTGAATGGTGATAAGAAGCTGATGTCCCAAAAGATGTTATAACGTCATGTTTGCTGGTGGTTATATCTGGAAGATGATTAAGATTGGACATGTGGAGTTGGATGCTCTAGTATTTTTGGTCAGAAGAGGTGGAGATTATGGTCATGTGATTAGTAGCTGGTTTTGGCAAAGCATGATTACTGTCTTTGAAGACTTCACCAGTTTCAACAACTACTGGTGGATGTAAGGATAGAGGAATTGTGATCTTTTGAAGAGACTGGATCTCAGTAAAGCTTATAAGTAAGCTGAGAATTTGTGGAGTTTGTGACACAGTGTTGAGTTTGGATTATTTTGCTGATAGTAAATCCAGTAGTGGAGCATATGTAATACCCTGGTGTCAAGAGTGTCAAGAGTATCCTTGGTGAAGGATGTCTTTGTTCTGGATCTGAAGCTTAGTGCTTACATTATATCTAAGGAGCATCTACATAGTCATACGGGAGAATGATGAAGTAGAAGGTTTGGCTTGGTTGGAGAATGTAGAGAAGACTGAAGTTGATCAGGAAGTCTGATGATGAAGATTATGATAGGGAATGACTGTCTGTGGAAAAAGGGACAGTGGTACCAAAATGAATGTGCTCAGCAAGTGTGCTCAAATGTTCATATTCATCTAGAGCAATTGTTAATCATGACAGGGGGAGTACTTGTCTATGGATTTTGCAGCAAATGTACATTGTGAAGATTGCGTGCTTCAGATCTTGTGGATGATTGTGTGAAGCCTTCATAACTGGATGGATGAAGAATATGTTGAGTTTGTCAAATTGTGGCTAAAAAGGGGGAGATTTATTCCATGCTGCTGGTTAGTGCTGGAGTTGGTGTGTTTGTGCAGCATGCTGAAAGCATTGTGAAGTGTAGCTGTTTGTCTGTTTGTTTAGACTGAGCTGCTAGTGAAGATATCATAGCATTTGAAGAGTGCAGCCAAGCAGACATCAAGGGGGAGATGTGCTGTACATTGTGAGCTACTGAACAGCTGTGATGCTGGTTCAAGTTTTTGAGGGGGAGCACCAATTGGCTGTTGTCAATAATGAAGATGGTGCTGCAGCAGATCAAGTGATGAAGACTATATGAATATTGTCAAACTGCTGCAAGTTAAAGTTTCAAAATATTGAAGATATTCCGCTGCTGAAGTCTCTGAAGATGCAGAGATTGTTTTAGCCAAAATTAGCCAAAGGGGGAGATTGTAAGTTCCTGGATTGGCTGGAATTTTGGTAAAACAACAAGGTGTTCAATGCTGATGTCATGGTGTTGATGTTGCAGCATTGAGTCTTAGTACTGGGCTGTACTAAGTTGTGAAGGTTAACTATGTTTGATGTCATGGGCTTGATGTCATTACATTGCACTTAACACTGGGCTGTGTTAAGGTTGCTAGTTGCTGAAGTGGATGTCTGATGTCACATAGGTGATGTTGTAACATCAGACCTGCAGAACTGAAGCTAATGACAGCATGGGCTTGTTGTTATTAGGGTCGCGTATTAGCTGGAATTGTGGAGAGTGTTGACTCGTTGGATGAGAATATCTTGGGCTAGATATTTTCTGTTACATGGGAGATTTGATTGCAGGTTTGTTGGAGAATTAAAAGGTGGAAGATTTAAAAAGATTTTGGGGATAAAATCTGTTTTAAAAGATTCAGTTTTTAATTAACAAATCTGATCAAATATTGTGACAAATCCAATCCAAATTCAAGGAGCTATATAAAGCGCACAAGACCAAGGAAGAAGGTACAGAAAACAGATTGAAGATCAAGAGCTGGAGGCTTAGAGTCTAGGGTTTGTTTAGAGTACTTGTAATCACACTATTCTAGGTTGAATAGGTGTTGAATTTTCTGTCCTCTCTAGAAGCTGTGAAGTAATAGAGAGTTGTTGATTGATCGAAGCTAGGAAGCAAGATCAAGGGATCTCAAAGAGGTTGTTCTTTGAGTGTTTTAGGGGATTGAGTAGTGTTCTCATATCTAAGTGGTTTCTTAGGTAGAAAGTCACTAGTAGAGTATAAGTTTAGGAGATTGTCAACTGGTGTGTTGAGTCTGTAAATTATATCTACAAGTAGTGAATTTCATCCCTGGCTTGGTAGCCCCCAGACGTAGGTAGTTAGACCGAACTGGGTGAACAATTCCTTGTGTTTTCCTGTTACTTATTCTGTCCATTATTGCAGAGTGTGTTGTTGTGACATCGCACCTTAACATCACACGTCTGGTACCAGAATTTCAGAAGGCTTTGCCCATGAACTTTTAATACAATCTAATCTTGAGATTTTAACATGCTTATCCCTAACCAAATGGTAACTTTTAACCTAGGCTAAGCTATCGAATCCCTTAGATATTTATGGTTGATCTCAATCCCCAAAAAACACTTTTTCTGGAAAAGCTTAAAAAACCAAGAACAAAGATTTTATAAAGGATGATCTTAAGAACCAAACTCAATCTCTTAAAGGTAACACACCCTTAAGAATATAAAATACTAGCACGACCACTTACAAAAATATCTTCCTCACAAGTAAACTCCACTTAGTAGCACTAAGGAAATCAAAAGGGAACAAGAATATTTTCTAAAGAGAGGGAGAGAGATAAATTCCAAATAAATATGAAAACATTGGAAAGTGGTCTGGTTTGAAGTGAGGGAGAGCCTCTCGTATATAGTATTTGGAAAAGGGAGGAAAGGAAATAATCCATGGGCAAAATTGATTATCTAATCGGTTGGCAAAATGTTCTAGCAGATTAGACAACTCAAGTATAATTGGTTGTAAGACTCAAATAGGAAGTTTTGGATATAAAGCCCCTGTAAGACATTAATGTGATGTCCTTTTTGATTTTGTAATCGATTATAAATTTTCTATTCGATTGGAAAAATGTTCCAACATATTAGAAAACGCATTTTTAATTGATTAGCGGGCTAAAAAGAAAATATTGGATATATAGCCGTTGTAGGTCATTAAGGCGATATCCCCATCGCTTTGTTAATCGATTAGACATTTTCTAATGGGTTGGCATAACGTTCCAATCCATTAGATAACATAAAAAGTTTTCCCAGTCGATTGAGTTAAGTATCTATTTGATTGGTTAGTTTAAAAAGGCTTTAGAAAGAGATTGGACTGTTTCTTAATCACTTGGCTTGGCCTAGAAAATAATTTGCATGATAAAAAGATTTGAAAAACATTTTAAAGGTGTATGTGTGATTTGCCTTAATACTCTTAAGCTACTACCTTACTTTTACAGTACTTAGTTCACTCAGACAGACCAACAGACATGACCTGGCGAACTTTCACTCCTTTCTCCAAAGAAGCTTCAAGACTTTTGCTAGATAGTATCTGATTGTACAGGCACTTGGTCTTGAGTCCTCTTGCTAATGAGTCATAAGATTCTTTGGTTTTAATTAGGGTTGAAAGATATTGCCATACATTGTCATCATCAAAACTTCAGATGTTGATCTTCTTTACCTCGAACCACATATATCCACAGTACAATGTACTTAAGAGAATTACGGAACACCATAAGGTATGGCGTGCTTAAGTGAGTCTAGAACACCGTAAGATACAATTTGATTAAGTGGAATACGTAATGCTATAAAGTATCATGCACTTAAGTAAAACACAGTACATTTTAAGGTACAATGAACTTATGTGGGCCTTTTAGCTTGTAGCCCACATAATTGGTTCTATAAATAGAACTTTGTGCATAAGCATTTTCACTGGATGAAATTCGATTTTGAACCTTATTCATACACACACACACACACACTCTCTCTCTCTCTCTCTCTCTCTCTCTCTCAAGGTTTTCAACTCTTGTGACCGTTCATATGATTCTGCATCAAAAGTGTTAATCACCACAAGAAGTAATTGTTTCTATCATTGATCATGCATCATTCGTAAGGATCGACTCAAGGGAAATTTTTGTTTACCGCTAAAGTTATATTGTGATTTCCCTTTAGCTATAAGTACCACTTGCTATGTAATGAATTTTATCTTGATAAAACCAATTCTAAATAAAATTCCCTATAAGTTGTATAAAATAAGAAATCCTAATATCTCTCACTTACATGTTTTTAGAAACATATGTTTCTTCCGTAACAATGAGAAGGATGACCTTGGGAAATTTGACGCTAAAGATGATGAAGGAATATTATTATGATATTCCACTTCTATTAGGGCTTTTAGAGTTTTAAATAAAATAACCTCGATATAGAAGAATCAGTTCATGTTACCTTTGATAAGTCTAACCCTTCTTTGTAGAGGTAAATGTCGTTGACTGTATAGGTATTCTTGAGAAATCCTCCACGTAAGATGAAAATCATAGTAAAGATAAAGATGATCAAGATGAAAAAGGTTAAAATCTTAATGAAGAGACTCAAACTGAATAAGTAAACTTTGAGAATCATGGAAGAATTAGTTCATGTTACCTTTGACGAGTCTAATCTTTCTTTTGTAGAGGTAAGTGTTTTGACTGTGTAGATATTCTTGAGAAATTGTCCACGGAAGATGATGATCATTACTAAGGTAAAAATAAAGATGAAAAAGTTTAAAGTCTAAATGGAGAGACTCAAACTGAATAAGTCAACTATGAGAATCAAATTCTACCCAAATAATGGAGAACCAGTAAGGATCGTCTAATCCATAATGTTATAAGAGTTATTTCTAAGGTATTTACGACTCGACCCTCCCTTAGAAAGGTATGTAATCATATGGAATTTCTTTCCCAAATTAAGCCAAAGGAAATTGATGAGGCTCTCATAGATGAACATTAGTCTCTTTCTATACAAGAAGAGTTAAATCAATTTGAAAAAAACAACGTTTGGGAACTCATTCCCAAAACTTCCACTAATCAAATGACTGGAACCTGTTGGGTCTTTCACAACAAGTTTGATGAATGTGGAAAACTTTTGAGAAATAAAGTAAGGCTTATTGATAAAGAATACAATCAACAATAGGGCATAAATGCCTTTCTATATGCTTAATACATGTTTTAGTCCCTTAACTTAACTTAATGTTCCGCTTTAGTCCCTTAACTAAAAACATTACAAGTTAGTCCCTTAAATTCACTTTTATTAACCTATTTGGTCCCTTCCATCAATTTTTGGCAAAAATATGTTAAGTTCTGATGATGAGGCGTGACAGCAAGGTCATTGGTACAAATCCGAGTCAGCATGTGTAGTTAAAAACAGATACACTATTTAAACTGCGGGGTTCCCCCGAAAATAAAACTCCTGCAGTTTAAACAATATATTAGTTTTTAACTACACATGCTGACTCAGATTTGTACAAATGGCCTTGTTGTCACGCCATGTCATCAGAACTTTACATTTTTTTCTCAGAAATTGACGGAAGGGACCAAATATGGTAACATAAGTGAAGTTAAGGGACTAACTTGTAACATTTTTTAGTTAAGGGACTAAAGCTGAATATTAAATTAAGTTAAGGGACTTGGTGACTAATTATACCATTTCGATAAAACATATATTCATGTAGCTTGGTTATAGGTCATATGGATGCTTCTTACTTTTTCTTGCATCATGAATTTTAAAATCTTCCAAAGGATTGTAAAGAGTGTGTTCTTGAATGACTATATCCAGGAGGAAGTGTTTATTGATCAACCTCCAGGTTTTAACAACACAACCTTCCTTGAGCATGTCTTGATGCTTAAAAAGGCTTTATACAGTCTGAAACAAGCTCCTAGAGCTTGCATGGTATGATTGTCTTAGCGAGTTTATATGGGAGAAAAAAAATTCCATAATGGACAAGTTGATAAACATTTTTTGTCAAAAAGTCTAAGAGTGACATTGTACTTGTTCAAATATAAGTAGACGATATTAAGATTCAGTGCTATTAACTAATCATTGTGCATAAATTTTTTTGATATAATGCAAAACGAGTTTGAGACGTCCATGATTGAGGAGCTCTGTTACTTCTTAGGACAGCAAATCCATCGATCAAAAGAAGGAACTTTCCTAAATCAGGACAAGTATTGTAAAAAACTTCTATAAAGGTTGCATATGGAGAAGTTAAAGGTAATTGATACTCCAATGGATACTTTATCCAATTTGGAGAAAGATGTAGGAAGAAATCCATTTGAAGAAAGAAAATAATGAGATATGATCAGTTCTCTTCTTTATCTTATTGCATTTCGTCCTGATATTATGTTTTTTTTGTGTATTTGAGTGCATGCTTTCAAGCATCCCATAAAGAATCATATCTCTATATAGTAAAATACATTATGAGATATCTCATTGGCTTACATCATATGGGCTTATGGTATCCTAAAAGGGATGAATTATGTCTTAGTTGGGTACTCTGAATCTGATTTTTCCAGGTGCAAATTAGTTTGGAAGATGAGCAGTAGTATGTGTCACTTACTTGGCAATTTGCATAGCTCATGGATTAGAAGTGATAGGTCGCAAGTACAACTATATTAGTGTAGTCCGAAATATTTTTGAATCCACAGAGACCAACTACAATTGTCGCTATCTATAGTTCCCATGTTTAGCTAAGGCGACTCAAATTGGTCGGTTTTACGCAAAAAAAAAAAGTGAAAATAATGGATTTAAATCAATATTAATAACGAGAGACCAAAATAAGACTCATATTAACCCGTTTTACTCATATAAATTGTAGCATTTATTTATAACGAGAATTTTATTATCTGTAGAAAATATTAATTGGTGGTAACACCGACTTTCATCTGCACGTCATCGGACCTTAAACCTGCATAATGCCGACTTTTACAGTTTAAAAATTGAGTTTAAAAATTCTTTTTCCAGTTAAAAATAGTTCGGGTTAGTTTAAAAATGCTTTTAGTATCTTTAAATTAAAATTTTGAATAATGAGGTCGAATATAGTTTTTCGCCCTTTCAGTATGTAAATGATGTACTTTCGTAGTGAGTCTTTTCTTCTCAACACAAAAAATTCAAAAAGGAAACTTATCTGTTCCCTCGATCGATTCTGACCCTACTTTCGCATGCCACCAGAATGTATCGTTTGAATCTCTACGTCAGATACATATTCCGTCCTTTCAGCGTGTAACTAATATCTCAGTGATTCTACTTTCATAGCAAACATTTTCTATTTTAAAAGTGGAGATTACAAAACAACATTTAATTCGTTTCAATTTAATATTTAAGTAACTCATATAAAATAAACTGAGAAAGTGCTCATCGTGTTTCAAACTCAATTAGACTACTCAGGCATGATAAAATAAATAACTAAAAAAATCATGTATTTGATGAAAAAATAATGAAGTTCATAAAATAAAAAGAAACTGAAAAAGTGAATAAAATTTGAAACTTGCATCAAATAATTGCTTCGAAGAGATACTTTTGATCTGGTAGAGCAGTAGAATTGAAATAACAAAGCTGGAAATTGAAAATACAACAGCAACAACTTCAAAGAATGTAGAAAATAACTTTGCATAAACACCCCCAATGTGGGATCTTTATGCTCTAATTTAGTAATTATAGTAAAAAGTGAAGCTTGGATCCTTGTCTCAAGTGTTACAATGAGATTTATAGGTAAATTTGGACCCTGAAAAATGGCTAAAATTGTGCAGAATCGTGTATAAGATAATGGAGAAAGTGGGGCTGAACGCAACTGGAAATGCAGAAAATCTGGCTCTGGACATCATGAAGGGCGTCATGGCTATGAGTGTTTTCCCTTCACGACATGCTGAAGACGAGACTTGATCTTGGTTCTATGATGGACGTCATGGCTATGAAGGTCATCCCATCATGGTTTTTGAACACACGTTCTTTTTTCCCTTTTAATTGGCTGACAGGTGGCCCTAATGCTAAGGGGAAACTAAAAGTTCCTAATGTTGTCATGCAAAGGTGGCCCTATAGTTGAGTTTGAAAGGGGAACTTCTACCTAAGTTAGCATGCAAAGGGAAGCCTAATGCTAATCTTACTCCAAGCTTAATCGAAAATTAAGTTGGACTAGGTAGCTCTAAAGGAGTGAATCCAAGACTTAAACAAGTCTTGAGATTCAAGGGAAGGAAAGAGTGAACGAGATGGAGAAGAAAAGACGAGAATGAGCAAATACAGCAGCTACAACAGTGCATCTGCAACAACGCAACAGTAAAAAGCAGTACACAAGCAAGACAGCTTTCCACATCTCACAATTAAGCACAAAGATAGGTGTAAAATGTCAAACAGCAGCACATACAACAACATACATGCATATAGACAGCAGTAGAAACGGGGCAGCATGTGATTCACTTGAACACAACTCAAGCATGGCAAAGCAAGCAAGCATCAAGCATTACATTTCTTCAATCAAACATGATCACAATCATACCACAAACCATGACAAACAACTCTTGAAATCACATGAAAGAATGCATATCAATTGGTAATGGACAAGTCAAAACAAGCATGCATCTCATGAAGTTAAGTACAAGCAATCATATTCAAACAACAACTCCAGCAATGTCAACAACAAGTCACAATCAACCTGCTCAAGAAGTGTGTACTATGTGTTCATCGCATCGGGAACACAACATCGCAAACATGATCATAAACAATAAAAATCCAAGAGTCGCGTGTCGAAAAATTGTGTGCATACAATAGTGTGAGGTGCAACAGCATCAAAACAGTCATTAAACATGTATCATATCAATCCATGAAGATTAAAAGTGAAACGGGATCGAAACATGCTAAAAAATACACAAAAAACACACTCTGCAGCAGTGTTAATCGATTAACCAATTGCAGTGCAATTGTGTTAATTGATTAATAGCTCTGAATACACACATTTTGCACTGGTTAATCGATTAACCTAATTGCATTGCAATTGGTTAATCGATTAACACTGTAAAATCAGCACAAAATCAATTTGAAAAATCACTTCCAGCAGCAAAAGCACTTATGCAATCATCTCCAATGATCATGTAATCAACAATGCACAAAAATTAAGTTCAGAAACAACATTCAAACATCATTTAAATTCAATAATCATCAACATCCACAATCAAGATCAACCAAATGAATCAAAATACATCAAAATTCATGGATCTACATTGTATAAGTTGCAATTAAGCTAAAATGAGTATGGATCTGAAATTAACCAATCTACAAAGCTGAGATTTGCTTTGGTAAGTGTTGTAAACAGAAATGGATAAATTCAAGTAGAGAAATCCAAGATCCACAAGCTTCTTGCACTCAAAATTTGAAGATCCAAGCAATAAGCAACAAAACTCCAAAATCACTTTCAATAATCACTTCTGAAAAATCAGAGCTAGATCCAAACGAAAATCCAAGTTGAAAAGCTGAAATGTAGTGATGATGAGAGGCTTTAGCTCAAGAATTAACAAGTTCCAATGAAGACCTTGTTAATCTTTGAAAGAGAGCTTTGAGTGTGGTTGAAAATGGAGGTTGAGAGTGAAAAAGTGAGAGAGAATTGAGAGAATTCTGAAAATTGGGAGTGAAAATATGATCTAGGTCTTTGAGGTTTGGAATGAATTGGTTTAAATAACCCCTAGGTTAGGAGTTAAGTTTGGGTTTGGGGTGAGGTTAAGTGAGTGGAAATTGGGATGAAATGTGAATTAGGAAAGGAAATGTGGAATTGGAGTGGAAAGAATTTGAATTTTTGAATGGAAAATCAACTCTCTAGATCCTTCTACTGATGTGTAGAATTAAAATGGGTGATTAAAAATTGGATTAAAAAGAAACAGCTCTGAAAATGCAGCATTTGGGAAAAATTCACAATGGTTAATCGATTAACCTAATTGCACTGCAATTGGTTAATCGATTAACATTCAAAATTTGAATTTTTGCGCCAAAAGGAGGGAAACTTGGATTTTCGTCTGGTTCTACCCGTTCTGAACCACAATAGACCTCTGAAACTTGCCATTTGATATTACCACCGGAATACACTTGAAATATGCCGTGAAATATTTTTTCGCACTCAGATTAAACTGCTGATAACAACTATCTGGTGCTGAATAACTGATCAAAAATTGATTGTTGGAGTTTCTGATCATCTAGTCATTTAATGAGCAAAATAAATGCTAAAAAAGACTTGGAAAGCTATCTGCTTGGCTCTGAACACCATTAAAAATCATACTGGAACTGATGACGCCGTGAGCTGCTGAAAGAATACCTTGATCCCATGCCCAAAAGAAATATGCAAATGCAAAAATGACGATGCAAATGAAATGAAGCATAAGCCAAAAAGGTTAGCAACACTAGGGCAAATTTTGAGGTGTTACACATAGCAAAAGTAAATTAATTGACACTAAAATATGTAAAATCGAGATAAATACATGATGAAAAATGTGTGTTATCAATAAGAAACAAGCAAGCAAGTCTAGCGCTATCCATGGCTGAGGCAAATTATTTGGATGAAGCACCAGGTAAGTGATTACGAAGTTAATCTTGGTGTTATCCCTATAAAATGCGACAACACTAGCGCCATAAACCTCACGAAGAATATCATACTTCAATATCGAATGAAACACATATGAGATTAGGCATCATTTATTAGGGATAATGTCGGAAAATGGGAGTGTGTAATTGAGCATATGTACTTAAATAATCAACTCGCAGATATTTTTACTAAACATCTTTCTAAAAAAAATTTCATTTTCATAGAATTGAGTTAGGGATATTGAAAAAATCATGCATGGGTTGATATATGCTAATTGTCTCTTCTTTTTCTTCTTCTTCTTCTTCCACATCTCTTTGAGAATAACATTATCTATGTGTTTGCTTGTGTTTATTTTTCCGCCTTTTTGATTATGCCAAAGAGAGAGAAGTATACTCTTAAAGGGAGTAAAGTATATTCTCTATATTTGCCAGGGGGAATTTAACCAATTCAGTTTATCTCCCTTGTTTTTTTGTTTGTCCATCTCTCTGAGAGATGTGTTGTAATCCTAAAAAATGGGGTTAATATGGATTTGTATGCTTTTATGTGCTTTAGCTGATGATGCCTTGATCCTTTGAGTGGTCATAATGGTATTGATAAGGACTCCAACATTCGATGGAATCATGGTGATTGATCCTTTGCTTGATCATGTTGATCTCTGCTGATATCTTTCAAGTTGTGTATGATAATGCTCCTTATCCTAAAGTTATCTTTAGCCTCATCAAAGAGAATTTGTAAGATTTCATTGAAATATTAAAGTCAAAGATAATATAGCAAGGATCTTGAAGCTTCAAAGTTGTGAAAGAGAAGAAGTGTGAAAGCTCGTCTGGTCGGTCGTGTGCTTATTGCAGTGTCTGAATGACCAAATTATTGTGAAATGTTAGAGTAACTCATAAGTTGCTAAGGAAACTCTCACACATTTACAAAATAATTTTAAGGACCCTCTATTTTTTTATAAAATTGCCATAAAATGTTTTTATCATGTAGTTAATTGATTACAAGTCAAAATAATAAATTATCCAATTAACCTAGTCAATTATATCAATTATAACACCTCATAATTGATTATTAGGAAAGTTAGTCTATTATTAACGACACAATTTGAAAATTTTCCATTTTTACAATGCATCGATTATACCTATGATATAATCTATTATGAGCATTAAAAAGCCCATGGATCATTTTCCTTTTTGAGATACATTTTCTCTTATATAAGAAGGGCACCTTCTTACTATTTTTCACACTAGAATTTGATTTTAGATCACTCTTCTCTTTTTTTAACCTCTATCACTACATTTCTTTCTTTCACTAAAAGTCGATTTAGTGTCTTTATTAGTGAAATACATTTGTGAGGTTTTAGTTGTATTATTGTCTAGCTATTTTTATCAAAAGTGTGATTCTCTTGAAGTCTCTCTTGTTTAGTTGTGGAGGTTATCTTGGTAAAACAGTTTTTTGGGTTTTCAAGATCAGTCGGTAAAAATATTGCTCTTGGTTAGTTCCGTGAGAAGTTCCAATTTTGGTTTGAGGGATCTACCTTGTAAAATCTCTCAGTTGAATGTAATAAGGTTTGTGGGCATAACATGGTAAAATCTCAAAAAATATTGTTAGTAAAACTCTTAAATTGTTTGTTTCTTGGGGAGAGGATTAGGCCTAGAGATCGCCTCTCTCTCTCTCTCTCTCTCTCTCTCTCTCTCTCTCTCTCTCTCTCTCTCTCTCTCTCTCTCTCTCTCTCTCTCTCTCTCTCTCTCTCTCTCTCTCTCTATATATATATATATATATATATATATATATATATATATATATATATATATATATATATATATATATATATATATATTAACACAAACTATTGTTTTTAGTAATTAAGGGTGATCTCGAGGTAGTCATTCTTTGGGCTGTCTCGAGGCCTTCTTAGAGCATCCTCGAGGCAGCCCTTCTCCTCGAGCCCTACTTAGGGCATCTTCTCGGTACCTTGAACTCTTCTTTTTACTACATTGAGGTAGCCTTTTTTCGGGCTAACTTGAGCCATTTTTGAGACTCTGTTTTAGTGCTGAGGCAATTAATTTATATCGTGACTTTTTTCTGGAGGCCCAGTAAAATTACACCAATACAACTTTTTCATCCTTGTCGAGTAAAATAGAATATAGATGGTGATGCACTTGATTTTCTTGGTTAAGCATCATATGGTGGAATTTTCAAGAAAAATGATGACTCTTCTATTAGTTGCCTTGCAATAAACATTAATGTTACTTATACTCTTCATGTTGAAATCATAGGCGTTATAACGACAATATAATTTGTTTATGATAAATGATAGAATAGACTTTGATTAGAATCTGATTCAAAATTTGTCACATTAACTTTAAAAAGTTTTGATTTAATTCTTCGATCTCTTACAAATATGTGGCTAAATTGCATATACTTGACCAAATATCTTTTTTTTTTTTTTGTTTTTCATGAATGTAGAAAAAATAATCATTGAAATAAATTAACTTCATTAAAATTATCAATCACTATCTCCATTTGGTAAAATGAAATCTCTGTCTTACAAATGATTTGATTAGAAATATTCCTATTACTACTTTTTTTGTTAATTTTATTAAGGGTTATGGTTCTTGTCTCTTCTTTTTGACACTTTTCTTTTATTTAATATATACCATTGCCCTTGAAAAACTTGGAGCATTATAAAAATTCAAAAGTAATTGTATTAAATAACATCTTTTTGGCAACAGATATGAAGAGAACAAGTGAGTTAATCTCATGTCCCCCTTAGACTTTTAATTTATAAAATAGCCCTCCTCCCCCCTTAGACCTGTTTTCTATCATATCATTATCAACTAAATGACCTTTAGTTTTGTCCTTTTTTCAAATTTTCTTTCGATGTTTTTGCTTCATCACCAAGTTGTGCTGTATTATTGAATCCAATGATTTCATCATATGACCCCATTTTTTGTTTCTAACAACCAACCATGAAGCGAAACTAGGACTATTGATGAGACAAATTATATTAAAATACTTTGCAGTATGGGGAGGCTATACCTCGGAATAAACCTCTATATACATGTCCTGTCAATTTTTATAATTTGTTTTTCGAACGTCACATGGGCAATGTATATCATGCTTTTAAAAAGTTTTCTAAAAAAAAAAATCAAAATTATACCAATTGTTAATAACCAAACATACTAAAATGTTCCATGTACAGTTTATAGAAAATATAAAAAGAAGAAGCACACACTATTGAATAAACGCTGGTTTAAAAAAAGTTACAAAAGGACAGACTATTTATCAGAAAAAAAAATTATAAATTTAACTTTTATAGGGATAACTTATTTTAATTTCAGTTATGGCGTTATATCTTAAAAACTCAATTGATGAGGAGAATTTATTTCAATGTAGTTGACTTTTAAAAAAGTTAACACTCAATCAACAACCCACTAATTGACTAGTCAAATGTCAATGGATTGATTTGGTCAACTATCATCGATTGATTAGGTTAATGATCAATGAATTGGATAGTCAAAAGTTCAATTGGTCCAAAAGGGAATGTTATCTGAGGGGTTTAGGGTATTATAAATATAGTTATTTATCACTTTTGTTAGTAAGAGAAGAAAACAATGGGAAGATGTAGTAATCCTAATTATAGAGACAATGATAGAAATTTCTTAAAGTTCTTGAATTTAGGAAATTTTTTGGAGGCATTTAAGAGGATTGAGAAACACTTCTAAACACATTAGGTTTGTGTAATTAATGTACAAAGAGTTAGAGAGATCGAAAATATTTAAGTAGAAAATAGAGTTTGTTGTTAGGAATATAAAAGTCTATTTTCTTGTAACTCATTTGTAATATTGTTAACAATTTTGGAAGAACACTGAATCAGAGAGTTCTTCTCTCCCAGAGAGTATATCTGTTTGATCGAACTGCATGGATAAATAAAATAGTTGTGTACTCGTCTTTTATCTTCCTTTTCTTGTTATGGATTTACTTACATTGTCACTGTTTGACATGTTATTTTGTTGCTTAAGACCATTTAGTTTAATTTCCATTTCTCTTTGTTCCATACACCATAATTCTTAGTGTGATACTAAATTAATATTATTATTATATTTTCACAACGAGAAGATCTTGCTTAGTTGAACCTTTCCAATTTCACAACAGGTGACACCCATCGTGTGGCAATGAGGTTAAGTTTACAAGTGAGCACCATGAATTCTATTTTGGACTGCTGTGGCTGACCCACCTGTCGTAACCCGAAATTTGATCTCTCTTTTGTCTTTTGCATAAGCATGTGCATTTGCATTGCTGGCATACGCATTCGCATCTTTTTCTCTATGATTTTGTTGCAGGAATATTCAGGTTTTCCATGCCGATTAATCGCATCCTCACAAGGTCATCACATCATTAAAACAAGCACAAAATAATAGTTTCCATGCCTATTCATCAAAACAAGAGGTGGAAAATCGAAACCGGGACTTCAACACTTGTTCATAAGCAATTTGGGCAAATTTGCCTAGAGTAACCGATTACTCTGTTCCTAGGTAAAAACAGGGTAATCGATTACTCTATACAAATTTGCAGATTTTGCTGCATTTTTGGGACAGCAACCTTGCACTCTCTTTGTTCTTGGATTCTACATGGTTCTAGCATTGTGTGGAACATTCTAGACTGTTCAAGACCATTCAAGACACTCCATTTACATTTAATCCAATACATCACTTTGAATTAAGTGCACCATGTTCCTTAATTTCCAAGTATGTGAACCTTTGATTTGGATTTGCATTGGGATTGCTCCACCGAGTTAACTACCTAACTAACTGAGTTAACCGCTGACTCGGTGAGTCAAGTGTAACTAACTCCCAAGCTAGCTCCAAACCAAGTTCCAAACCTATCAACTCCGAACCAAAACTCTATATAAACAAGGCTTCACTATTTCACAAAGGATCCACCATTTTCAATCACACTTCACTCTCTTCACTCTCAATTCTCTCACATTCTCTCTCAATATTTCTGCAACTTCTTCATCTTCATCTCCATTTTCTTCCCAAACCTCACTCAAGCTTAATTTCACCATTGAGGGGTAGTTACTTTCACCTTGGAACTGATTATTTCTTGAGTTTATCCTTCATCATCTTGCTATTCTACTTGATTTTCTGGAGTTTTATTAGCTTTTGGATTCATCTCAAGTGTTTGCTTCAAGATTCTACGGTATGAATTCGTATTTTGGAGATTTCGTCGCAATTTGCTCGGTTTCGATATGATTCGGCTACAATTGAAGATTCCTCTGGTTTTCTTTGATTATCTTCACCAAGATTTATTTGCAACAACATCCAAGGCACATCTCAGCCTTGTAGGTTGGTCCTTCTTTGCACATTTTACTATTTCGAACGTTTTCGTATCATTCACGATGTAGTTTCGATGCTTTTTGTGTGTGAATTGATTATGTCATTACTTGATCCATGATCTTGATGATTTAATTGATTCCATTGATGTTTTTTTGCTATTGTTAAACTTGATTTTCGTGCACAAATTCATGCTCCAACTTGTGGTAATTTGAATAAGTGATTAGGTGGTGAGAGTGTTTTTTGAAAAGCTGTTTTTTGCCACTGTAATAGTGGTAATCGATTACTCATATTAGGGTAACCGATTACTCTGCACGATTTTCACCAATTATGCCATTTTTCAAGCAAGTAATCGATTACTGGCTTTGTGGTAATCGATTACCACTGTACAGAGTGCCTTTTTTGAGTTTTTTTTCAAACATGCTTGGCATTCTTTCCTCCTCTAACCTCCATGGATTGATATGATTGATTTTTATGGATGTTTTAGGGATCATTTCACTTCTGTTTGAAACATGTTTGTGAATTTCCCGATGCTCGATCTTTCGATTTTGTAATTGTGCACATTTTTGGCATTGTATGAACATAATCATTCTTGCACAATTTTATCCACATAATAACATGATTTGTGATGCATATTGAATGTCATTCGATACTGTTTTGCACTTGCATTCATGGTTGAATTAAGTTTGTTCTTCAAGGAATGAGCTTAATCTTGTATAATCAATAATGCACCCTTTTGCTTTAATAATTTTCAATTCATTTTGGGAGATTGTTAGCATTTTTCTCCCTTTCGATTAATTAATCGAAACTCCATTTTGATTATTTGATCACCCCTTTGGTACTTCTCTTTAGGCTTCCTTTAGAGCTATCGTTCTCTCTCTTCCCCTCGCGGAGTCAGAGTTTTTGCGCGACACGGGAGTACTGTACAACTTGGAGCTGTTACGCTGTCCGTTTCAATTTCTGCACTACACCCTGTGTGGTAGAGAAAGAATGAGAATGGAGAATTCCTACTCTCATTTGGATTACTTCAGGTAGGGGACGAATGACTTTGTGCCTGGCTTAGTCATCTTTATCTCCAGGCGGTAGCGTATCTCTTATCCCCAGTTGATTCGATCCTTGATCACTCTTATCTCTTTCAGTCATTCTGTTGATCCATCACCATTCTATTGGTTAAAGATCATTGTCTTTTAGGTTAACACCCGTCTCTTGTCTCAATATTCTTTTCTTGTGGTTAATCATTGCTTATTGATTCCCCAGAAGAGTCTCAATTGGTTTCTTTGGTTAAACACAGTCTTCCTGTCAAATACCGAAACTTTTGCGGAGTTCGCAACCTTCTCTTAGTTCTTCTCCCTTTGATTGGTTAACCACTACCTGTCAGTTAAAACACCAATTTGCACATTTTTCTCAGTTAACCACAGTCTATTTGTTAACATACTGAGTTTCCTCTTGGGTTAATCACCTTCTCATGGTTAATCACTCATTTTTTCAGTTAATCACAGTTTATCTGTTAATATACTGAGCCACCTTCTGAGTTAATCACCTTCTCTTGGTTAATCACTTGTTTCTTTTCGGTTAATCACAGTTTTCATGTTAACACCGAGTTCCCAGTGGTTAGTAACCTTCTTTTGGTTCAAATACCCTTTCGTTGGTCAAGTGTTGCTTGTTCAGTCAACACCGACATCCCTAGTAGGTCACAACCTTCGCTTGGTTCTACACCCATTCTTTTGGTTGATCATAGTCTATCTGTTAAAACCTTTCTTCCCGCACGGTTGCAATCTTTGCTTTCTTCGGTTAATCACTATTTATCAGTTAATATACCGAATTCCCTTTAGAGTCAAACACCTTCTCTTTGTTCAGTACTCTTTTTTTTTGTTTATCACAGTCAGTCTGTTGACACCAACTCCTTGTTTCCCTACAAAGTTTAATCTTTTTCTTCGGTTAACCACTGCTAGTCAGTTAACATACCGAGCCCTTATTCTCTTGGTTTCAACATCATTTCTTTGTTTGATCCCTAATAGGGTCGTTGATCCTATGATTCTCATCATAATTCTTTGTTCTTCGACTTCCCCAGTGGAGTCCCTGTTAGTCTTGTGCTCATTTCTCTTTTTAGTTTCGACACCATTCTTGCACTTTATCCTCAGCACAATTACTATTTTTTCCTTTGCATTTCTTTCTTGGTTTTGACACCAACTCTTGGAATCCCCGTCATAGTTTTTCTCTTCTTCTTTTGCTCTTGGTTTTGACACCACTTTCCCTTTCCTTTTCCGTCTTGGTTCCCCAAACTACGGACGCTCTGATTCTGCATTCATTCGAATGTAAGATACATAGGCACAAGATTGCGATGATTTTGGCGAGCACCCTTCCACCTTCTTCCTTTCTTCTTCTCTTTCCCTGGTTCCATGAACTACAACACTTTGATTTCCTCATTGCACTATGAGGGTACGTAGGCACGAGGCCCTAATCCTCCGCGAGCACTTTTCTTTTTTCCTTTCTCTCCTCTCTCTCTCATCTTTTTTTAGCTAGAAGCCTTTATATAGATAACCCATCCAAGCCTAGAAGCAAGCGAAATGATTCCGGTCGAGTACAACGGATGCGTAAGGTGCTAGTACCTTCCTTTCGCATAACCGACCCCCTTACCCGTTTCTCTTCCCCTTGGGTTTTATCGATATTTTCCCTGTCTTTTGGGACTATATAAAGTTCAGTGGCGACTCTGTTGTATCTTTGAGTGTGCAATTCACTCAGGTATAATCCCGCTAGCTCTAGCTGAGGAGTCTTTGCTCTTGCAAGTTGGGGTCTCACCTAGTTTTGTTTGCTTTCTTGCTTGTTTGGGTGTTTATCTTTTGCGCTTTACTCGCTTTATTTTTTCTTTACTTGCTTTATGTTTATTTACTGCATTTCTTTACTGCTTTTAATATTCATATACTGTATATTCTGGATATCTCTTGTATCTTCTGTTGTTGCTGGGATGGGTAGATATTATTGGAGAGAAAAGTCCTAACACCGGGCTTAGCATACACATAGGCTAGAATGTGGGTAGTCGTGAGGTCTGCATTTTGCGCATTGGATTACCACGAGAGCCATATCCCAGATCGTGATTCGTTTGAGAATACTTTCGTCCTGCGAGAATTCGCTATGGCGGGGGGTTTTCATTCTGAGTCCTATGGTTTGGGCGACCTTTCTAGGGACCACCTTGTTGTGTCTAGATCACACCTGTGAGTGGGATATGGGTTTTTTTTTAGGAAAACAAGCCTCTTCACACCTTTGTTCTCTCACGCACATCGGATTAATTCGCACCGACACAGAATTATATATGCAGATATCCAAATTGTTCATATTTGATTGTTTGCACAGTGCTGGCTTCTTGATTCTTGTGTTGCATATCATGTCATCATGTAAATTAATTTTTGCATGTGCATTTCCAAGTTATTCGAAGGCTTATTCTCTGTTGACATTATCATAGAGATGAGTACGGGCGGCCGAGGTATCTTTAGCTACAAGTTTGTGGAGCCTAAGCTGAAGACTTTGAGAGGTTTAGCATCCCGTGTGGTTGAAGATAATAGAGGGGTTTTCAAAGACAGTTATGGTAATATGTTGTCCATTCTCAACACTGAAGTCAACATCACTGTCATTCATACACTGGTTCAGTTCTACGACCCGCCACTAAGGTGCCTCACATTTCAGGATTATCAGCTAGCACCTACACTTGAGGAGTACTCTCATATCTTGGGGGTTGAGATCAAGAAGCATCTTCCTTTTGTCTACACTAGCGGTTGTCCGAAGTTTCCCCTTATTGCTGATGCTCTTTGCATTAGTAAGAAGGGTGTGGAAGCTAATCTCAAGACTAAAGGGAATGGTATTCGAGGGTTTGCTTCAAAGTTTCTGGTTGACAAGGCCACTTCCTTTGCTGCAGATGGAAACTGGAACGCTTTCAACGTCGTTCTTGCTTTGCTGATATAATGTATTGTCTTGTTTCCGAACATGGAGGATTTTGTAGATCAGGCTGCCATCAGTATCTTCTTGTCCAAGAACCCTATTCCGACACTTCTTGCTGATACTTATCATTCTATTCATTCGAGGAATGAAAAGAAGAAAGAAACCATTATCTGTTGTGCCCCTCTGCTGTACCGATGGTTCATGTCTCACCTTCCACAAAAGGGTCCCTTTGTTGAGAATAAGGGAATCTCAAGTGGTCTCAACGAATCATGTCTCTTACTGCTGATGACATCTCTTGGTATTCTCGAGTCTTCGACGATACTAAGATTATTCTTCATTGTGGGAAATTCTCCAATGTGCCTCTCTTGGGTACAAAGGGTGGAATTAACTACAATCCGAGACTTGCCTTCCGCCAGTTGGGATACCCTATGGTTGCCAAGCCAGATCCAGACGTAGTGGAAGAGTTCATCTTTCATGAAGGGACTGATGACATGGGATTACTGAAAAGGTTTAGTGCTGCTTGGATTCAGATTCACCTTAAAGGAAGAGCCGGTTTGGGTAAGAAGAATTGCATAGCCAAGGAAGCTTACACACTTTGGGTCAAAGAGCGCGTCAAAGAAATCTTGTTGCCATTTTCTCCCGAGCCTTCCATGAATGACAAGCTTCCTGAACTTGCTATTATTCCTCTATCTGAAGTCGACCAACTCAAGCGGACTGTTGAAATGTTGAAGAAGGAGAATGTTGATCTTCGTCTCAACCTTGATAGAGTCACGTATGAGAAGGAAACCCTTCAGATTTAGCTCCATCAGAAGCGCAGGCGCATGCTCAAAGAGGTGGAAGCTGAGCAGAACAAACGAAGGAAAGTGGGTGATGCTTTGAAGAGTACCTATGATGGACTTACTTCAAAAAAGAGACAACTCGCTGACACTTAGTATCAAGCCTACAAGGATGAGTTGAGCTACAAGAAACAACTTGAGGAGCTTCGAGGGAAGTTACCAGAGTACAAGACAAAGTGGCAAAGTGAACAAGACCATGCTAACCAGTTGGCAAAAGACTTTTCTCAGTGTCAAGCCAAGCTTGACAAAGCCTTCGGTGAGATTCAGAAGCTGTAAGATCAAGCACATCAGAGCCGATAGCAGATCAGTCAGATCAACACAGATAGTACTCATTGGGAGCATTAGAGTCGTCATTTGCAAGTTCTCTTGGATCAGAAAAAGGCCTTTCTTCAGGATCTACTTCAGGGACCTAACCATTCTTTGTTGCGCAACCTCATGAAGGATGCAAAGTATTAGTGTGTGAGACACGACCGTCTAGCTAGATTCGTCGAACATGCACTGGAGGATTTACCAGGGTTGTTGAGGGATGCATATGCTGATGTATTGTCGCACAAGACTCCTTGGGCTGTTTTCCACTTCTTGTATGTTTGTAGGGTGGTTTTTGATAGGATCCAGACTGATCTTGTTGTAGCCCAAAAGGCAGATATTTGATTTGTACTTGACTTGTACTTCTTTCCTTTATTGTTGAATGAATGAAGTTTCTTGCCAACTTTATCTTTGCACCTTTAGTTGTATGCTTTATGATTATTGTTAACAAAGATAAGTTTACGAATTCCTGTAATTTAAAACTTTATTTTTGCATGCATTGCATACATTCATGCACACATATGCACGCCCCTTCATCCGAAAAAGCTTTGCTTACCCTGTCTGTCTCTGCTTGCAGCAAAACGATGACTCGACATCGCTATTTCACTCGCTCAAGCAAATCCAAGATCATGGCTGACTTCGAAGCTGAGAACGCTGCCTATAAGGAAACTCTGGCTCAATTTCAAGGTCAGATGGATAGGTTTCAAACGAACATGGATGTTATTATGGAGTTCCTTCGTGCTCAGAAGGACGTCGCTGATGCTGCCACTTTCGTTGCAACTGCCACTGATGCAACCATTGTCACCCCTGTTGTGACTGTTCCTCCTTTTGTTACTGTTGTGCCTACTATAGTTTCTTCTCCTGCTATTGTTGAAGTACCGATTGAGCCTGTGACTCAGTCTGTTGTTCATCCGTCAAACTCTGAGTCTGGTTTGAACAAGATGCCTGCTGCTTTTCCTTGGGGCATGCCTCCGAATTTCACTCCTCAAATTTCAAATAATGGTGCCTTCGTACCATATCAGCCTTTTGTTGTGCCCATGCCTAATGGAAATGCTGCTACATATCCATGAGGTATGCCTACTCCGGTTCCACCTCTGGCAGTGAATGATGATCATGAGAATCTTCAGGTCCAGAATCGTCAGACTCCTGTGTTGGCTGACATTGAAACTCCTTATGACTATGAGCATGTGTATAGGGGTCCTCCTATTCATGTTCCAGTTTCATCCCAAGCTGCTCAAACTGCTGTTCAGAATGTTCATTCTGGAATGCTTTACCCTGGAGCATCCTCAGCCGCTGTGATACCTCCTCAGAATCATCCGTTTGGCATTCAGATGGGTCAGAATGCTGGTCAGATGGTTAATCAGGGATTTGTATATCCTTCTCAGTTTACTACTCCGCAAGTGCACGCTCCAGCCGCATCTCAGCTACCAAATCCTCAGATTCTGGTCAAGCCTGCTAATCAAGGTAGACCTGCTGATTACAAGTTGTTGGAAGACCGTATCAGAGCTATTGAAAGGTTTTCTGCTTTTGGCATGGAGGCCAAGGACTTATGTTTGGTTCCAAATGTTGTATTGCCGCAGAAATTCAAGATACATGAGCTTCCAAAATATAAAGGTTTAAGTTGCCCACGTAGTCAAATCACTATGTACTGCAGGAAGATGGCATCCTATATTGATAACGATGAATTGCTAGTTCATTGTTTTCAAGATAGTTTGTCTGGTGCTTCATTGGATTGGTACATGGGTTTAGAACGCAGCAAAATCCGTACTTGGAGAGATATGTCTGAAGCATTCTTAAAGCAATACAAATATAATCTTGATCTAGCGCCTACCAGATTACAGTTGCAGAACCAGTCTCAGCGCTCAACTGAAACATTTAAAGAGTATGCACAAAGATGGTGTGAGATGGCATCTCGTGTGTGGCCTGCTCTCTCTGAAAATGAGTTGGTTGACATCTTTATGGGTACATTGCAAGGATCCTACTATGAGAAAATGGTGGGTAGTTCTTCATCGAACTTTGCTGACATTGTAATAATTGGTGAAAGGATTAAGAATGGGCTGAAGACTAGAAAGATTCCTAGAGCCGCTTCCCAGCAGCCGGCTAACAGAAAGTCTCAGAATAGTCAGTCAAAAAAAAGGAAGGTGAAGCCAACGCTGTGACAGCTCAAGTTTCTCCTCAGTATCAATCACCCGTGGCTCTCATGCCATATTATCCATATCCATACATTGTTGTTGCACAATATCAACAACCTTCGTACTATTATCATCCGCAACAATAGGTTTAAAATGCACAGAATCAGCAACAACCGCAACTCAACAACAGTCTCAACAGAATAATAGAAATCAGCAGAATCAAAACCGGCAAAACAACAACAATCAAGGAAATCGTAAGCGCCCAAATTTTGACAGAATTCCAGTGCCCTACACTGAATTGTTCCCTTACTTGGTTTATCAAGGGGCAATTGTTCCCAAAGAGATCGCACCTACAATTCCTCCATTCAACCCAAAGCATAAACCAAATGCGTCTTGTGCTTATCACTCTGGATACATAGGACATGCGACAGAAGACTGTATTGTTTTCAAAACCAAGGTTCAGGAGCTCATTGATTGAAAGATTTTGACTTTTGCTGAGGAAGGTCCTAACATTTAGCACAATCTATTGCCCAATCACGGTGGACATGCGGTGAACACGATTGAGGATAATTCAAAGGCTGAATTGATCATGGATGCTGACAAGGTAAAGACCCCGATGAGTGTGGTTATCAAGAGATTGAATGAACATGGGTTGTTGAAAGGGCTGCATGGAAAGTGTCAGATTTGTGACGATAATCCCAATCAGTGACGAAGACTGAAGGGTTGTGTCCAAATTTGGATGAATCGAGGTGAAGTTCCATTTGCCAGATCTAAGCCTATTAAAGAGGTCGCTGCTATCGAGCCATTCACCATCATCTATAGGAAGGTTCCTATTGAATCCCCTAAAAAGGAAATACAACCTATCATTGTTTGCCCGCCAAAACCGTTTCCGTATCAGAATTCTAAGGAGGTACCTTGGAGGTATGGGTCTACTGTGTTTTCTGGAGGTCAAGAGATAAGGTTTGTTGAGTCTGAGATCGTGATTGTTACCACCGCTGGGGGTATGACTCGTAGTGGGCGGGTGTTCGCTCCGAAGGTCACTACAAAACTTGTTCAAATTCCAACTGTTGTTCCTCCCAAGGAGAAGCCTGCCTCTGCAACCCCTATTATTCAACAAGGGGCATCTACTATTGTACTAGTGCCAACTATTCCATCCGAGGATGCTACAAAGAGCAAGGAGACACTTGATGATCAAGAGTTCCTTAAGCTAATCAAGAAAAGTGACTTTAAAATTGTGGATCAGCTGGGGCAGACGCCCTTAAGGATCTCAATCTTGTCCTTACTCATGAGCTCACCTGCACACAGATCAGATTTGTTGAACGTTTTGAACACCGCCCTCGTGATGCATGATATATCCGTTATCGAGTTCGATGATGTAGTGGCTAATATAACAGCAAGCAGATATTTAGGATTTAATGAATCAGAATTACCTCCTGAGGGAGCTGCCCACAACCGAGCATCGCACATATCTATAACTTGCATTGACGCCTTATTATCTCATGTTCTTATGGACACCGGTTCTTCCTTCAATGTGATGCCTAAGGGCATATTGAGTCAATTACTGGTAGAGGGGAGCGAGATGAGGCCGAGCGCCTTAGTTTTCAGAGCCTTTGACAGTTCTTGAAGGCAAGTCATTGGAGAAGTGGATCTACTCATTAAGGTTTGACTGCATTTGTTCACCATTACTTTCCAAGTGATAGATATCAATCCCGCCTACATTTGCCTATTGGGTCGCCCGTGGATTCACGCCGCAGGGGCAGTTACTTCCACTTTACAACAGAAATTGAAATTTATGTTTGACGATCAGCTGGTCATCATCTATGGTGAAGAGGATCTGATTGTAAGCGAATTGTCATCTTTCCGATATGTTGAGACCGATGAAGGCATAGCTGAGGTGCCGTTGCAGTGTCTCGAGTTCGAAGATTTCAGTTCCGCTTCAACTAGTCAAAGTAGATCACCGCAAGTAATCTTATCATCCGCCAAGAGTGCTAAAAAGACCATTGAGAAAGGCGCCTTGCTTGGCTGGGGGCATGTGATTGATGTGGTTGAAAAGCATAATCGTTTTGGATTGGGTTATCATCCTAGTCGACAGTCTAGCACGCATAGTCAGAAGCAGTGCAGTTTGATCAAGTTAAGTAGTGCAGGTTTTCAGAAGGGTGACATCGTGGCTGTCATTAATGATGTTGGTCCTAGTAACCAGATTTCAAGCTTTGTGCGCAAGTGCCCGCCGGGATTCGAGCTCAACAATTGGACATCTACTGTGATTCCTGTGGTTTTTCCAACAAATATGTAATGCATTTTGTTTTCTCATTCCCTCGTCCTCGCCCGAGATGAGTGGATAGCTTGTAAAGGGCCTCCCGCTTTTACAATATTATGTGATCAATAAATGAAAGTTTTTGAATTCAAAATCATGCTCTATTTTCTTTCTTTATTTTACTTTTTCACAAACAAATGGCAAAATTTTCTTTTATTTTCACATTTTCAAAATAGCTCATTCTAAACATATTCATAAACATGCAGAACAAATAAATGCATTGATAACAACATGGCAAACATCCATTGTAATTCTGGGATTCCAATTAACCAAGCCGAAGAAGATGGTGAGGAAGATTGTGAATTACCGCCTAAACTTGCAAGGCTTCTTGAGCACGAGCAGAAAGAGATTCTGCCACACAAAGAGCCAGTGGAAGTTGTCAATCTTGGTACTGATGAGGTTAGAAGAGAAGTCAAGGATGGCGCATCCCTCGCAAAGCATGTACACTCCGAGTTGGTAAAGTTATTGAAAGAGTATGTTGATATCTTCGCCTGGTCTTATCAAGATATGCCTGGGTTGGATACCAATATCGTTGAACATCACTTGCCACTCAAACCCGGATGTCCTCCTGTCAAGCAGAAACTCAGGAAACTATACCCGACATGGCACTTAAAATCAGAGAAGAGGTAAAGAAATGGCTCGATGTTGGATTCCTGACCACCTTCGAATATCCTGAATGGATCGCCAACATCGTCCCGGTTCCTAAGAAAGATGGGAAAGTCAGAATGTGTGTGGATTATCGATATCTCAATAAGTCAAGCCCAAAAGATGATTTTCCTCTGCCTCACATTGATGTCCTGGTAGACAACACATCGTAATTTTCTGTCTTTTTGTTTATGGACGGTTTCTCAGGATATAATCAGATCAAAATGTCCCAAGCTGATATGGAGGAAACCACTTTCATCACACCATGGGGTACATATTGCTACAAAGTCATGCCATTTGGTTTGAAGAATGCAGGGGCAACATACCAACGTGTCATGACAACTCTCTTTCATGATATGATCCATAAAGAGATTGAGGTTTACGTGGATGATATGATTGCCAAGTCCAAAACTGAAGATGATCACTTGGTCTATCTGAAGAAACAGTTTGACAGGCTCCGAAAGTTTAGACTGCGGTTGAATCCTGCAAAGTGCACCTCCAGAGTTCGATCTGGTAAGTTGTTAGGCTTTATTGTGAGTCAGAAGGGCATTGAAGTTGATCCTGATAAGGTTCAAGCAATTCAAAACATGTTGCCTCCCAAAATAGAAAAGGAAGTTTGTGGCTTTCTAGGCAGACTTAATTACATCTCACGATTCATTTCGCACTTGACGGCTACCTGTGAACCGATGTTCAAATTACTAAGAAAAAATCAATCAGTTGAATGGAACAATGATTGTCAAGAAACATTTGACAAGATAAAATAATATTTGCAAGAACCACCGATCTTAGTACCACCGGTTCCTGGTAGGCCTTTAATCATGTATCTCACCGTTCTCGATGAATCGATGGGATGTGTATTGGGTCAGCATGACAACACTGGCAGAAAAGAGCATGCAATTTACTATCTGAGTAAGAAGTTCACTGACTGTGAGACCAGATACTCACTCTTAGAGAAAACTTGTTGTGCTCTGGTCTGGGCTGCTCGACGTCTGAGACAATACATGATTTGCCATACTACTTTATTGATATCCAAAATGGATATGATAAAGTAAATATTTGAAAAGCATGCTGTCTCTGGAAGGATTGCTCGGTAGCAGATGCTGTTAACTGAGTATGATATCCAACATGTTACCCAGAAAGCAATAAAAGGGAGCATCTTGTCTAACTACCTTGCTCATCAAACCGTGAAGGGTTATCAACAAATGAAGTTTAACTTTCCCGATGAGGATGTCTTATTTATCAGAGACTATGAGACTCCAAACCCTGACATAGGACCCGAACCAGGGGCGCGATTGATGCCCGTGTTCAACGGTGCCTCTAATGCTAAAGGTCGTGGAATTGGTGCTATCCTCATCTCTCCAACGGGTTTTCACCTTCCCTTTACTGCCAAATTATGCTTTGCATGCACCAATAATATGGCTGAATACAAAACTTGTATCTACGGTATTGAAGCCACAATTGGCATGACAATCAAGATTCTTGAGGTCTATGGAGATTCTCCTTTGGTTATTGGCCAAGTCAGATGGAACTTTGTGACTCGGGATTCCAAGCTGGTTCCGTAGCAAAAGCACATCGCTAAATTGATTCCTTACTTTGATGAAATCTCTTTTCATCATATCCCCAGAGAGGAAAATCAACTAGTTGATGCTCTTGCCATCCTGGCATCCATGTTCAAGGTCAAGTGGAAGAATGAAGCTCCTTTTATCCGCATTGATCATTTGAACGAAACAGCACACTGTTTAGCAATCAAGGACGAGTCTGATGACAAGCCTTGGTTCTATGACATCAAGAGATATCTGGAAAAACAGGAATATCCCGAGGGTATTACTATCACTGACAAGAAAGCTCTTAGACGGCTCTGCACCAAATTCTTCTTAAGTGGTGGTGTACTGTACAAGAGGAATTATGATTCCGTGTTGCTCAGATGCGTGGATAGACATGAAGCAAACACAATCATAAGGTCCATACATGAGGGCTACGAGGGTGTACATGCTAAAGGTCCTGCCATGGACAAAAAGATCCTTCGAGCTGGGTATTAGTGGACAACAATGGAGGTAGATTGTTACAACTTTGCCAAAAGATGTCACATGTGCCAAATATATGGTGACAAGATCCATGTGCCTCCAACTCCATTGAATGTTTTGACTTCGCCTTGGCCCTTCTCTATGTGGGGTATTGATATGATTGGAATGATTGAGCTGAAAGCTTCCAACGGTCACCGATTCGTTCTAGTTGATATCGACTACTTCACCAAGTGGGTTGAAGCTACTTCTTACGCAAGAGTTACATGACAAGTGGTTGCCAGATTCATCAAGAAAGAGATAATTTGTTGCTATGGCATTCCTAGCAGCATTATGACTGACAATACCAGCAACCTAAACAACAAGATGATGGAGGAGTTGTGTCAAGAATTCAAGATCGAGGACCACAACTCTTCACCATATCGACCCAAGATGAATGGTGTCGTCGAAGAAGTAAACAAAAACATCAAGAGGATAGTCTAGAAAAGGGTCAAAACTTACAAGGATTAGCATGAAATGCTTCCCTTTGCATTACATGGCTATAGAACTTCATTTCGTACTTCTAATGGGGCAACTCCGTATTCGCTTGTGTATGGTATAGAGGTTGTTCTGCCCATTAAAGTCGAGATCCCTTCGCTCAGAGTCATCATGGAAGCCGATCTTAATGAAGCTGAATGGGTTCAATCCAGATACAACCAGTTGAGTCTCATCGAAGAGAAGCACCTTATAGCCGTTTGTCATGGTCAATTGTATCAGAGACGCCTCAAACGAACTTTTGACAAGAAAGTCCTCCCTCGAGCGTTCCAAGAAGGCGAACTCGTGCTCAAACGATATTCACCTGTTCACTCGGATCCACGCGGCAAGTGGACTCCCAATTACGAAGGACCTTTTGTTGTCAAGAAGGCCTTCTCAGGCAGAGCCTTGATCCTCACCACCATGGATGGGGAGGAGTTGCCATCGCCCGTGAACTCCGATACAGTAAAAAACTATTATGCCTGGAAAAAATGGATAAAGAGCCTACTAAATTGATATCTGCAAGGACAATCTATGCAAAAATGGGCGTCCCCGTGTACCAAAAAAAAAAATGTCCATGCAAAAGTTAGGAACAAGCAAAAAAACAATAATAATAGCCCGCTAAGTTGAAAACCCAAAAGGGCGACTTAGGCAAAAAAAAAAAGGTATCCCGGAGGACGAAAAAATAGAAAGAATGTCCAGGAAAAAATTAAGGATAAATGCATTTAACTGTGAACACTTGAGCCTATCTTCGTCACGGTTGAATTTCAGACGATAACAGAGCAGTCAAATCATCATCAACTGGTGCAAGGCGTTGGAACCTAGACTTGCAGCGGATGATAGCCAATGTTGTAATTAATGCAAAATAAAATTTCCCTTTGCCGTTTACCTTTGTTTTTCAATTTTATTGCAAATTTCCTCATCAAGGAGTGCATCCTTGCACACATCTTATGTACAAATATTTTTCGTATTCAATAAAAATTCATCATTTGTTTTCTCTATTATTTCCTTTTCAGTATTTTGTTTGTAGAATGAACGATTATTTGTGATCACATAATACTATAAAGCATTGATAATAATAAAAAGCTAAACCAATGGAGAAAGCATTATGCATTGCATATTTCACTAGTAACTCCTACAGGATAATCGGTAATATCCATTGACAAGCCTAATGCCCGGCCAACACTGCGATGGTTCTTTGAAGAGGTGGTTGTTTCCCTAACAGAGCCATCGTTTCCCCAGCAAGCGCTATTATGGTTCTTCGGAAAGGTTGTTTACCTTCCATTTCCCCAGCAGGTCCATAATGTCCCCAGTAAAGTGGCCATGATGTGCCCTCAAGCTATGACAGGATTGTTCTCTTATCCCCAACATGGGTCGTGTATCATTCCCAGCAGGTCAAAACCATCACTCCCTAGCGGCAACACATTTCGAGCTCCCCAGGCAGAGAAGATCGTTCGGACCTTGGAAATTCCCTAAGCAGAATCAATCAAGGTTAGAGAGGCGTTCATCAGGCGGAGTCAGCCGTGATTTGAAGACCATCCTGGTTCCTTCATCCCCAGCAACACTAGTAGTAATAGCCTGGAAATTTGAGATCTCTAAGCTATTTCCCCAACTAAGTTGTCGTCATCTGTGGGTTCTTTCCCCAAACGAGGATGTCGAGTTCTCTTTGCTACAATCGCTGCCTAACCACCGCACATCACTCTAACCTGCACTGCTGCATAACATGATATCAAGCATCATGTAGATCACATACATAGCATATGCATTTAGCATACTCCCTTTGTTCGATTTGTCTCCCAGCAGATATTCAGCCAAACATTCACCTCTCAAAACAAAGCCTTTTCTTTTGTCGCCGTCGGCCAAATTTTTGAGCTACTCTTTTATTTAATCCCCTTTTACCTCGAACTATCGAAAAGCTGGCACAATTAGAGCATTCAGGTTCAAGTGGATTAAATAGGGGCAGCTGTCGTAACCCGAAATTTGACCTCCTTTTTGTCTTTTGCATTAGCATGTGCATTCGCATTGCTGGCATATGCATTCACATCTTTTTCTTTATGATTTTGTTGCAGGAATATTCAGGTTTTCCATGTCGATTAATCGCATCCTCACAAGGTCATCACATCATCAAAGCAAGCACTAAATAATGGTTTCCATGCCTATTCATCAAAACAAGAGGTGGAAAATCGATATCGGGACTTCAACACTTGTTCATAAGCAATTTGGGCGAATTTTCCTAGAGTAACCGATTACTCTGTTTCTAGGCAAAAACACGGTAATCGATTACTCTGTACAGATTTGCAGATTTTACTGCATTTTTGGGACAGCAACCTTGCACTCTCTTTGTTCTTGGATTCTACATGGTTCTAGCATTGTGTGGAACATTCTAGACTGTTCAAGACCATTCAAGACATTTCACTTACATTTATTCCAATACATCACTTTGAATTAAGTGCACCATGTTCCTTAATTTCCAAGTATGTGAACCTTTGATTTGGATTTACATTAGGATTGCTCCACCGAGTTAACTACCTAACTAACTGAGTTAACGGCTGACTCGGTGAGTCAAGTGTAACTAACTCCCAAGCTAGCTCCAAACCAAGTTTCAAACCTATCAACTCCGAACCAAAACTCTATATAAACAAGGCTTCACTATTTCACAAAGGATCCACCATTTTCAATCACACTTCACTCTCTTCACTCTCAATTCTCTCACATTCTCTCTGAATTTTTTTGCAACTTCTTCATCTTCATCTCCATTTTCTTCCCAAACCTCACTCTAGCTCAATTTCACCATTGAGGAGTAGTTACTTTCATCTTGGAAGTGATTATTTCTCGAGCTTAACCTTCATTATCTTGCTATTCTACTTTATTTTCTGGAGTTTTATTAGCTTTTGGATTCATCTCAAGTGTTGGCTTCAAGATTCTACGGTACAAATTCGTATTTTGGAGATTTCGTTGCAATTTGCTCGGTTTCGATACGATTCGACTACAATTGGAGATTCCTCTGGTTTTCTTTGATTATCTTCACCAAGATTTATTTTCAACGACATCCAAGGCACATCTCAGCCATGTAGGTTGGTCCTTCTTTGCACATTTTACTGTTTCGAACGTTTTCGTATCATTCGCAATGTAGTTTCGATGCTTTTTGTGTGTGAATTGATTATGCCATTACTTGATCCATGATCTTTATGATTTAATTGATTCCATTGCTGTTTTTTTGCTGTTGTTAAACTTGATTTTCGTGCACAAATTCATGCTCCAGCATGTGGTAATTTGGATAAGTGATTATTCCAATCGAATAACCCGGTTCTTTCTAAGAGAACGTAATTTTTTTCTAAGAGGTGGAATAGAATAACCCGGTTGAATAGAATATATATATTTCATTTTTATTCGAATCTATTTCCCTCCTATAAGCAAATGAAAAGCTTTCATAAAAATTCTCGTAGACTCGAGAATGAGATTTTCATTCTGTACATGTCAAATCATGAATTATTAGGTGCTGAAAGTGCTTTTTGAAAAGCTGTTTTTTGCCAATGTAACAGTGGTAATTGATTACTCATATCAGGGTAACCGATTACTCTTCACGATTTTCACCAATTCTGCCATTTTTCAAGCAAGTAACCGATTACCACTGTACAGAGTGCCTTTGTGGTAATCGATTACCACTATACAGAGTGCCTTTTTTGAGTTTTTTTTCAAACATGCTTGGCATTCTTTCCTCCTCTAACCTCCATGGATTGATATGCTTGATTTTTATCGATGTTTTAGGAGTCATTTCACTTCTGTTTGAAACATGTTTGTGAATTTCCCAATGCTCGATCTTTCAATTTTGTAATTGTGCACATTTTTGGCATTGTATGAACATAATCATTCTTGCACAATTTTATCCACATAATAACATGATTTGTGATGCATATTGAATGTCATTCGGTACTATTTTGCACTTGCATTCATGGTTGAATTAAGTTTGTTCTTCAAGGAATGAGCTTAATCTTGTATAATCAATAATGCACCCTTTTGCTTTAATAATTTTTCAATTCATTTTGGGAAATTGTTACATTTTCTCCCTTTCGATTAATTAACCGAATCTCCGTTTCGATTATTTGATCATCCCTTTGACGCTTCTCTTTAGGCTTCCTTTAGAGCTATCATTCTCTCTCTTCCCTCCGCAGAGTCAGAGTTTTCGTGCGACACGGGAGCACTGTACAACTTGGAGTTGTTACGTTGTCCGTTTCAATTTCTGCACTACACCCTGTGTGGTAGAGAAAGAATGAGAATGGAGAATTCCTACTCTCATTTTGATTACTTCAGGTAGGGGACGAATGACTATGTGCTTGGCTTAGTCATCTCAATCTCCAGGCGGTAGCGTATCTCTTTTCCCCGGTTGAGTCGATCCTTGATCACTCTTATCTCTTTCAATCAGTCTGTTGAGCCATCACCATTCTCTTGGTTAAAGATCATTGTCTCTTGGGTTAACACTCGTCTCTTGTTTCAATATTTTTTTCTTGTGGTTAATCATTGCTTATTGATTCCCCCGAAGAGTCTTAATTGGTTTTTTTGGTTAAACATGGTCTTCTTGTCAAATACCGAAACTTTTGCGGAGTTGGCAACCTTCTCTTGGTTCTTCTCCCTTTGATTGGTTTACCACTGCCTGTCAGTTAAAACACCAATTTGCACATTTTTCTCAGTTAACCATAGTCGATATGTTAACTTACTGAGTTTCCTCTTGGGTTAATCACCTTCTCTTGGTTAATCACTCATTTTTTCAATTAATCATAGTTTATCTGTTAATATACTGAGCCACCTTTTGAGTTAATCACCTTCTCTTGGTTAATCACTCGTTTCTTTTCGGTTAATCACAGTTTTCCTGTTAACACCGAGTTCCCAATGGTTAGTAACCTTCTTTTGGTTCATATACCCTTTCGTTGGTCAAGCGTTACTTGTTCAGTCAACACCGACATCCCTAGTGGGTCACAGCCTTCGCTTGGTTCTACACCCGTTCTTTTGGTTGATCACAGTCTATCTGTTAAAACCTTTCTTCCTGCACGGTTGCAATCTTTAATTTCTTCGGTTAATCACTGTTTATCAGTTAATATACCGAATTCCCTTCAGAGTCAAACACCTTCTCTTTGTTCAGTACTCTTTTTTTTTGGTATATCACAATCTGTCTGTTGACACCAACTCCTTGTTTCCTCACAAAGTTTAATCTTTTTCTTCGGTTAACCACTGCTAGTCAGTTAACATACCGAGCCCTTATTCTCTTGGTTTCAATACCATTTCTTTGTTTGATCCCTAATAGGGTCGCTGGTCCTATGATCCTCATCACAATTCTTTGTTCTTCTACTTCCCCATTGGAGTCCCTTTTATTCTTTTGCTCCTTTCTCTTCTTAGTTTCGACACCATTCTTACACTTTATCCTCAGCGCAGTTACTATATTTTCCTTTGCATTTCTTTCTTGGTTTTGACACCAAGTCTTGTGAATCCCCATCAGAGTTTTTCTCTTCTTCTTTTTCTCTTGGTTTTGACACCACTTTCCCTTTCCTTTTCCGTCTTGGTTCCCCAAACTATGGACGCTTTGATTCTTCATTCATTTGAATGTAAGATACGTAGGCACAAGATTGCGATGATCTTGGCGAGCACCCTTCCACCTTCTTCCTTTCTTCTTCTCTTTCCCTGGTTCCATGAACTATGGCGCTCTGATTTCCTCATTGCACTATGAGAGTACGTAGGCACGAGGGCCCTAATCATCCGAGAGCACTTTTCTTTTTTCCTTTCTCTCCTCTCTCTCCTCTTCTTTTAGCTAGAAGCCTTTAGATAGATAACCCGTCCAAGCCTAGAAGCAAGTGAAATGGTTCCTCAGAATGTTGGCCTAACCCGTTTGGGCCAGTGGAGAGCACGTTCCCCGCGTACTCCTCACTCGATGACACGTCACCAACTAAACCCGTACACCTCGCGGAACCGTTTTTCCCTTTGTAACGGTCAAGTTCATCCACTATCCGGGGAGGGCGGAACGGTTGACCATGGACGATGAGCACGAGTTGCTCATCCCTACTTCCACGTAGGAATCCTGACAATCATCCGTTGTGGGCCTGATGTTGGTGTAAGCCCTAGAGGCCAATACTTTTGGTACTTGTATCGAATTACTTATTATTAATAAAAGGTATTTCTTTATTATGATTGTTTTTCCAAAATAATAAAGTCCCTAAAATAGCTAGTTCGTTTAATGAAATATTAAGTGTGACTTAATCATGAGATCCCATTAAACATAAGGACATTATTCTTAAAGTATCAGTAATCGAGCTTTACTGTGAAGTGGGATAGCCTTAAAGCATTAAGACTATTATGTAGATAGACTGATGATCACATCTCATGGATCATGGATAAGGAGTTATCAAGTCTTAACATAGGTATGAATATTAGGAATAATATTTATACTAGATTGACCCGCTATGAGAGTACTACATAGAATGTTATGCAAATTGTCATGAGTTACTTTCATGGTGATAGTGGTGTATACCACCCTTCAAGCTGAAACCACTATGGACCCTAGATGTAGAGTCGAGTACTTTATTACTGATCTAACATTGTCCGTAACTGGATGACCATAAAGACAGTTGATGGGTACTCCACAAAGCATGCTGAGGGACATGAGTGACCTAGATGGAATTTTTCCATCCTGCGTAACATGATAAATGTCTATGGGCCCAATATTGAATTGGACAAGGATGACACAGTATATGCCTTGTGTTCAATATATACATAAGGGAAAAAGGGTAATTGTACACACAAGTACTATCAGAAAAGGTTTTGTCATATCACATGACATTTTCGTGACTTGGATAGCAGTGATGTGTTGCTAGATATATCTCATTGTTTATTAAATTAAATATATGATTTAATATAATTGTCAACGTCATGAGAACCTACAAGGTCACACACATAAGGACGGATTGATGAGAGATAGAATAAATAAGAAACACTGTAAGGTACGGTGTACTTGTGAGAATTATGGAACACCGTAAGGTACGATGTATTTAATTATGGAACATCGTATAGTATAATAATAAGAGTTATTATTATTATTGTTATTATTATTATTATTATTATAGTTATTAAATATAATAAAAATAAAATATGTTTATTATAATAATGGTTATTATTATTATTATTATTATTATTATTATGCGGTGCACTTAAGTTGGGCTTTTTGGCTTGCAGCCCACACAAGTGGTTTTATAAATACAACCCTTATGTAGAAGCTTTTCGAACTTGATGAAATTCAGTTGGTGAAACTCTGGCCGTATTTCTCTCTTTTTCTCTCTCACTCAAAGCCTTCAATCGTAGCAGCTAGCATTGTGACTGAAGGAATCTGTTCGTGTAGACTGAGTAGAGGCATTGTTCATCATACATCGCTCATGATCACTCCTTCGATTCAGATTCAAGGTTCCATCAGCACAAGAGGTAACCGCTCTATCATTGATCATGACCATTCGTAAGGATCACTAAAGGGAAATTTTTTTATTTTCCGTTGCATTTTGGGTCGCGATTTCCATTCAGTGGTATCAGAGTCACTTACGAAACCATGCATCTGATAAATGTTTATTTTCTGTCTTTATGTTTTAATTCGATTAAAACATAGTATAAATTAATTATAATCGAGTAATTGAATTTTGGCATTAGGCTGAGTACGATTTGGATGATCGATATTGACTATGCTTCAGAATCTAACATTAGTATGGTGAAGCAGCGATATATCGATCATCCTTAAGTTACACAAATATGATCGATCAAATTTTATATGTGATATAAGTAACTCTGATGCAAAGATGGTATATTAGATATATTGTTTCTATTTCGTCCATTCAATCACGTAATGATTGTCATTCCTTTGAGTGATCCATGTTCATTTGCTTCGGAATCCAACATTAGTATGGTGAAGCAATGGCATGTCGATCAATCATACTGAATTTTCGATCATGGTGTTTTGACGGTATGAAGTTGTTGCATTAGGGTTTATGACGACGCAAGGGTTGTGCTGTCAAAGAGGTATGCGATAAGGGTTGAGATGGCATAAACGTTGTGCTTTAATCCTTATTTTTCCGCTGACCGCCTAGATATCTCTGCGTAGTGTGATCATTCGCCAAAATTTAATTTGATTTTTTTAATTAACAGGATTTAAATTAATAATAATAATGTGTTTATTATTGTTCTCTTGTGGTGATTAGTTATAGCCTTAGTTTTCCTTTATTTTATTTTGGGATTTTAAAATACGACCTGCGTGTCGTGCCTCTCTTTCAATCTCTTGATGTAACTTCTTTTCTCATCTCACTCCCTCGTATGTAAAACGAGTATTCTTTGATGTAATGTAATGTTATGAAGAAAGAGAAGAATACAAGATCAAAGGAGGACAACCTTGGAGATCTTGCTTGGATAAGTGTATACCGTTATTAGGTTTAGCTTAGGTTCTCTCATTGGCTTGGGAGAACAATTGCGCTAGGGGCCATAATTGTTTCATTTTTATGTATGTTGATGCATGTGAATGTATGTTGATGCATGTGAGAGACGATTTATATGATAAATAAGCTGATGAGATCAAACTAATTGAAAAATTCCCTCAAAGTTGAATATTAAGTTTATGCTTTCCAAGTTTTAGAACTCATCAAGACTAGTATCGAATAATGTAGGTTTCGCCTAATGCGAGGTGCATGTTCTATATTGGTAAGGTGCGATGAGATAAATGTAATATCCAATTTCTAAAACAATGTGTCAAACTTAACTAAACAAATTATAATAAGAATATATATATCTAGAAGCAAGAGTTGGGAATGATCTATATGATGGATTAAAATAAGGATTTATTCACCCAAATGAAAATATTCGAGAATTGTATTAGATACAATTGGAAGGATTTTCTACCTAAATCACTGAGTTTTGTGTAATCAGCCTAACGCTGACTTAAAACAAAGTGAAATATGAATCTCGATCCACTAAAAAATCTTCCAAAGGGATTTTCCGAATCAAATGGTGAGGGTCATTTGGTTTGAGTAAAATAGCGGGAGCATATTTAATTAAAGGCCTAATTGAATATGTTGGTTTTAATTGATACTTATAATTTCACATTTTTTTATGTAGATTACCATGACAACAAACACCTCTAACAACATTTTGCGATCAATCCTTGATATGGAAAAATTGCCTGGGACAAATTTTCTGGATTGGCACCGAAACCTGAGGATTGTCATCAAACATGATAAAAAGTTGTATGTCTTAGAGACACCTGCTCCTGAAGAGGAGCCTCCTAGTTCTGCTCATAAGGCTGAAAGAGATGCTTATAAGAAGCATGTCGATGATGCCAATGAAACTACTTGCCTCATGTTGGCTACCATGAATTCTAAATTGCAAAAGCAGCATGAAAATATAGCAGCGTTCGATATGATTAAACACCTAAAGATGATCTATTAAGAGCAGACAAGGCATGAGAGATTTGAAGTTTCAAAAGCAATTTTTCAAGGCAAGCTAGCTGAGGAAGCCCCAGTAGGTCCCCATGTACTCAAGATGATTGGGTATGTCGAGAACCTTGAAAGATTGAGTTTTCCCCTCAAAAAAGAGCTTGCGATTGATTTGATTCTGCAATTGTTGAGGGAGAGCTTCAGTCAATTAGTCCTGAATTTTAACATGAATGATATGGACAAAAGTCTTCCAGAGCTGCTAAGCATGTTAAGAACTGCTGAGCAGAATCTGAAGTCAAAAGGGAAGTCCATTCTGATGGTCAGTAATGGAAAGAAGTAGAACAAAAGGCCCACCAAGCAGGGTGGTAAAGGGAATGGCAAGGAAGTTGCCAGACCCAAGCCTATTGCTCATGCTTTGAAGCCCAAAGGAGGCATAGCAAAGGAAGGCACTTGCTTCTATTGTGGTAAGACCGGACACTGGAAGAGAAACTTCCTAAAGTACCTGGAAGATAAGAAGAATGGAGTGGATACTTCGACTTCATGTATTTTTGTTATAGAAATAAATTTATCTACTTCTGCCTCATGGGTATTGAATACCGGATGTGGTTCTCACAATTGTACTAATGTGCAGGGGCTAAAAAGGAGTAGAGATTTGGAAAAAGGTGAAGTTGACCTACGAGTTGGCAATAGAGCAAAGGTTGTTGCTTTAGCTATAGGAACTTATGTATTGACTTTACCTAGTGGTTTAATAATTCAGTTAGAGAACTGTTATTATGTATTTGCAATTAGCAGGAATATTATTTTCGTTTCTTGTTTAGACAAGTTTGGTTTTTATTCATAATTAAGAACAATTGTTGCTCCATTTATTTGAATGATATATTCTATGCTACTGCACAAATGAACAATTGATTGTATGTCCTTGATCTTGAAATACCAATTTATAACATTAATACTAAAAGGATGAAACCTAATGAGTTAAATCCAAGTTACCTTTGACATTGTTGCTTAGGCCATATAAATGAGAGATGCATTTCCAAACTCCATAAAGATGGACTCTTGGACTCTTTTGATTACGAATCATATGTTACATGCAGATCTTGTTTAATTGGAAAGATGGCAAAGTCCCCATTCACAGGAAAAGGTGAAAGGGCTAATGATCTTTTGTCCCTCATACATACTGATGTATGTGGACCACTGAACATACCAGCCATAGGAGGTTTTCAATACTTAATCACATTTACTAATGATTTTAGTAGATATGATTATGTGTATTTAATGAAACACAAATTTGAATCCTTTGAAAAGTTCAAGGAGTTCAAGAATGAAGTACAAAACTAACTAGGTAAGAATATTAAAACTCTTCGATCAAATCGAGGCGGTGAATATTTAAGCCTATAGTTTGATGACCATCTAAAAGAGTTTGAGAATCTATCCCAACTCACTCCTCCAGGAACACCACAATGGAATGGTGTATCTGAGGGAAGAAATCGAACCTTGTTAGACATGGTCTGTTCCATGATGAGTCACTCCGATCTTCCAAACTCCTTTTGGGGACATGCACTTCTGACAGCAGCTTACACACTTAACCGTGTTCCATCCAAAAAGGTTTAGAAGAGACCATATGAGATATGGAGTGGTAAGAAACCACATATGTCTTACATGAAGATTTGGGGTTGTAAATTTTTATGTAAAACGACAAATTTCAACTAAGCTTGTGCCCAAATATGACAAATGCTTATTTCTGGGGTATCCTAAAGAAACAATAGGGTATTGCTTTTACAATCCTTCTGAGGGCAAAGTGTTTGTCGCTCGAACTGGAGTTTTCTTGGAAAGAGATTTTATTTCCAAAGGAATCAGTGGGAGGAAAGTAGAGTTTAAAGAAATTCAAGAATCACAAAGCATTGATACACCTATGGAGGAATTAGAGCAGGAATCACAAGTAGTTGTGGAAGAGCAACCTGCTCGAGTAGAACAAGACCAGCATAGGTCGAGCAGGATACGTCACCAACCACAGAGATATGGATATCTCGTAATTGATCAAGGTGATGTATTACTCATGGATCAAGATGAGCATGTAACCTACCAAGAGGCCATAACTGGTCATGAGTCTATGAAGTGGCTAGAAGCCATGAAATCTGAAATGGATTCCATGTACACAAACCATGTTGGACCTTGGTAAAGCCTCATGTAGGAGTTAATCCTATAGGATGCAAGTGGTTCTTCAAAAAGAAGACTGACATGGATGGTAAGGTACATACCTATAATGCAAGACTAGTTGCGAAAGGCTATAAACAAATTCACGAGGTAGACTATGATGAAACCTTTTCACCCGTTGCAATGCTTAAATCTGTTTGGATTTTACTTGCTATCGCTGCATATCATGATTGTGAAATATGGCAGATGGATGTCAAGACTGCTTTCCTTAATGGGAATATTCTTGAGGATGTATACATGACACAACATGAAGGATTTGACATACCAGAAGAAGCCCAAAAGATATGCAAGTTACAATGATCAATCTATGGAGTAAAGCAGGCTTCCAGAAGCTAGAATCTTCGTTTTGATGAAACAGTAAAACAATATGGATTCATAAAATATAAAGAATAACCTTGTGTCTACAAGCAGGTTAATAGGAGCATGATCGTTTTTCTGGTATTATACGTAGATGACATATTACTCATTAGAAACGATGTCCCTACCTTGCAATAAGTGAAAACTTGGTTAGGGAAATGCTTTTCTATGAAAAACCTTGTTGAAGCAACCTATAGATTAGGAATAAGGATCTATAAAGATAGATCACAAAAACTTCTTGGCCTAAGTCATAGTACATACATAGACAAAGTGCTGAGACGCTTTAATATGCATGATTCCAAGAAAGGATTCATACCTATGCAACATGGCTTGTGTCTATCAAAAACACAATCCCCTTCAACTAAGGAAGAGAGGGATTGCATGAATAAGATTCCATATGCATATGCACTAGGATCTATCATGTATTCCATGTTATGTACTCGACCAGATGTCTCATATGCTTTAAGTGCAACGAGTAGGTACCAATATGATCTCGGTGATGCTCATTGGGTAGCTGTTACGAATATCCTTAAGTACTTGAGAAGGACTAAGGACTCATTCTTGGTATATGGAGGTCAGGAAGAGCTTGTTGTAATTGGATACAATGATGCTAGCTTCCATACAAATAAGGATGACTTCAGATCGTAATCTGGTTATATTTTTTGCTTAAATGGTGGCGTTGTGAGCTGGAAAAGTTTAAAGCAAGAAACAGTTGTTGATTCTACAACCGAGGCCGAGTACATTGTTGCCTAAAATGCAGCAAAGGAAGCTGTTAGGATCAAGAAGTTCATTAGTGAACTTGACATAGTCCCTTGTATTGTGGATCCCATTGATCTCTATTATGATAACAATGGTGCTATAGCACAAGCTAAGTAGCCTAGATCTCACCAACAACCCAAACGCATACTTAGGCGTTATCACCTCATTTGAGAGATAATAGATCGAGGAGATGTGAAGATATGCAAAGTACCTACAGTTGACAATGTTGCTGACCCACTAACAAAGCCTCTTGTGCAGGAGAAGCATGATGGCCATACTAGATCTATGGGTATTAGGGGTATGCCTGATTGGCTATAGTGCTAGTGGGAGATTATTGGTGTAAGCCCTAGAGGCCAATACTTTTGGTACTTGTATCGAATTACTTATTATTAATAAAAGGCATTTCTTTATTATGGTTGTTTTTCCAGAATAATAAAGTCCCTAGAATTGCTAGTTCGTTTAATGAAATATTAAGTGTGACTAAATCATGAGATCCCATTAAACATAAGGACATTATTCTTAAAGTATTCATAGTCGAGTTTTACTGTGAAGTGGGATAGCCTTAAAGCATTAAGACTATTATGTAGATAGATTGATGATCACATCTCATGGATCATGGATAAGGAGTTATCAAGTCTTAACATAGGTATGAATATTAGGAGTAATATTTATACTGGATTGACCCCTATAAGAGTACTATATAGAATGTTATGCAAAGTGTCATAAGTTACTCTCATGATGATAGTGGTGTATACCACTCTTCGACCTGAAACCACTATGGACCCTAGATGTAGAGTCGAGTACTTTATTACTGATCTAACATTGTCTGTAACTAGATGCCTATAAAGAAAGTTGATGGATACTCCACAAAGCATGTTGAGGGACATAAGCGACCTAGATGGAATTTGCCCATCCTGCATAACAGGATAAATGTCTAAGGGCCCAATATTGAACTAGACAAGGATGACACGATATATGTCTTGTGTTCAATATAGACATAAGGGAAAAAGGGTAATTGTACACACAAGTACTATCACAAAAAGTTTTGTCAGATCACATGACATTTTCGTGACTTGCGTAGCAGTGATGTGTTACTAGATACCGCTCACTATTTATTATATTAAATATATGATAAAATAATATTGTCAACGTCACGAGAACCTACAGGGTCACACACACAAGGACCGATTAATGAAAGATAAAATAAATAAGGAACACTGTAAGGTACAGTGTACTTGAGAGAATTATGGAACACCGTAAGGTACGCTCTACTTAATTATGGAACATCGTATAATATAATAATAAGAGTTAATAATAATATTATTATAATAATAATAGTTATTAAATATAATAATAATTAAATATGTTTATTATAATAATGGTTATTAAAATAATAATATTATTATTATTATTATTATATGGTGCACTTAAGTTGGGCTTTTTGGCTTGCAGCCCACACAAGTGGTTCTATAAATACAACCCTTGTGTATAAGCTTTCTGAACTTGATGAAATTATTTTGGTGAAACTCTAGATGTATTTCTCTCTTTTTCTCTCTCACTCAAAGCCTTCAAATGTAACAGCTAGCACTGAGACTGAAGGAATCTGTTCGTGTGGACTAAGTAGTGGTGTTGTTCATCATACATCGTTCGTGATCACTCCTTCGATTCATAATCAAAGGTTCCATCGCAACAAGAGTTAACTATTCTACTGATTATGACAATTCGTAAGGATCACTAAAGGGATTTTTTTTAATTTTTCACTGCGTTTTGGATCGCGATTTCCCTTCACCTGAACACTCAGCCCATAACGGAGACCATTGGCCAAGCGTTGGGGGTTTACTATAAAAAACCTCCTCTGCAAGAGGGTCAGATATTCCATTCTTTAACCCCTTCTTACTTACCTCTTCACCCGAACTGACTTAAGCATCAGAGTGCCTACAGGTATAACCCTCTCCCTTCGTCGATCGTTCAAGACTGCGGACGTGTTGCTGGCCACTCACCTATTCTGATCAACTGGTCGGATCAGCGGAGCCATCTGTGGGAAACCTGTTTCCTCATATTTTCTTGCCCTGAAACCAAAAGATCAAAACAAAAAACCTCAGAAACCGATCATGTCCTGTCAACATGACGACAATAATAACGGTCACAAAATTGTCCTCTTTCCCATCCGTAACGCTGACAACGACAATGATATGCCACTTTTAGAGGAAGGAACTCTAACTAGGAGAGACGGGCACACCGCCTCCCCCTCCTCCGACGATGCGACAGACAATGGCGTCCAATACAATGAAACCCACAAAGTACAGAAATCTCGAGAGAAGACACCGGAGAAATTTTAACCGATACCGGTGCCACCCAACATCGACCCGACCATGATGGCCATATTCGTGGCATTTAACCTGACTAACGCGTTGATCTACCAACAAAATGAAAGGATCAGAGCATTGAAGAAGGACCGCCGTTCACGCTCTCCCTCATAGAGACACCGGCGGTATAAGTCTCGAAGCCTGTCGCCTCAACGACCAGGCAGCCGCCCACAGTTACAGAGGCCGCAGCCCTTGATGATCAATCATGGACGCTTCCCTTCCCGTCGGGCTGGAAAAACCACTGAACTTAGGAACATACGATCGAACAACTGACCCCGACGAGCACATCCAAAACATCGATGCTCTGCTCAATTATCGCGGCATCAGAGTGTAAGCTGCTAATTTTGACGCCTGAATTTTGTTCAGGAAATAAGTTTAAAGATCTGCCAGGCTATTTCGACAGAAGTATGACTTTGGTGAAAGAAGGTCAGTCGAAAACGAATGTTACTTGGAGGAATATATTTGGAAAAGGTTTCGACAATTCGGCATAAAGGCCTTGTTCGACTGATGTTTTGAAATTCAAATTTAGGAGGGAGATTCGTTTTGAAATCAGACGCGTGGAATGCATCCAAGACGTGAAGGCATGCAGATTGCCATTTGTCGCCATTTGTACAAGTTACTCAATAATACTCAAAGTAACCGTGTGACTGAAAAGAGTAGTTACTGAGAAAATGTACGTTTGAAAAACACTAGTTTTATTCCTTGTATTTTGATGAAGTTCCAAGTTATTCATTTACAATTTCCTTTACATTTCTGCAATTTCATTTTTGCAATTTACTTACGTTTTCGCCGTTTCTTTCAAAAGCAAAAGTCTTTATTACTTTTCAGTCGAAATACATTAGTATATGAAAACAAAGATAAATTCAATGAACAAAAGGTTTTATTTTCATATAAATTGTCAAAGTCATTAAAGCACATTGTCCTAGGATTTGTTTGATCGGTCCTGCAAGTAAACTAATTTTTCATAAATTAGCAGATCGGCGGTTGTTTGCAAATTTTCTAGGCAAACTAATTGGCACGCCCAGTGGGACCTTGTGCTATTGACAATTTAAAACTTTTATTTTACACTTTACTCGTACGAAACTTTCTTTGCTTTGTTGCATGAGACTAAGGAGTGGTAAGATAGCCATAAATAACGAAGAAAGACCTAGAAGAAGACGAGTACGCAGAATGGCGATTCCAAATCCGCTAAACAATCAGAATTCTACAAATAATGAAATGCCACCCCCTAATCCTTCGACTGGGGGCAATACGGCCTCAATATCAGTACCAAAGGCTATACCATCAACAGCAGGTTCGACACCTGCGTATTCAATTCCCCAGAGTGCGCCTAGTTTTTCAACTATGGGACCCCAAATGCCTCAAATGACTCCTCCCCCTTCAGGGAATATGTACAGACCCTTTATATTTGGTTTTTCGATGCCTCTAAATCGCGAACAACCGTATCGAATGCCAACATCAGTAATGGCAAGTTTACATAATGCGCCATCAACATTTACAGATCCAACAATGAACGTAACTTCTCCTTTGCAAGGGTCGGGTTCTGGTGTAAACCATATGGGTAGAATTAGCCAGCCTTTAGGAACGGGATATCAAACTTATATGCCAAATATTACCAATAATTATGCGTAAGTAATTAGGCAACAAATGGATGAGAGCAACCATGATATGGTCCAGATGCTAGCCCAACAGATGGGGGTTATATTTAACCCTTTAATCTAAAACACGACACAAACTAATCAACAATTGGCAGCACAGATGATGCACATTGTCGATTTCTTTGGTGTCCCCCAACCTCCTCCAAGGGAACAGGTAGTTCAAAATCCAAAGGTAGTCGTCGAAGAAGAACCTACCATAAATCAAAGACAACCAAATATCCCTCAGGCGGAAGTTTTGAACCAAGGAGGGGTAGTTGAACCACCAGGAGTTGAAATCCCTGTTCAACAAGAACCAAGGGTGTTGTTAGTAAACTGAAACCAAAATGCTGATAATATTATACAACAAATGCGTTGTAATGATATGCCAGCAGAGAATAATTTGGCAGCCATGGTCGAAAGGATTATGTCGCGAAATGGGATGAATGTAGGATTACAAAGGCCCAATTATACTTCCCCCTTATCAGAATATATTTTGCAGCAAGAATTACCCTATAGATGGAAAGTTCCCGAGTTTACAAAATTTTCAGGGGATACTAGTGAATCGACGGTCGAACATGTGGCGCGGTACTTAATTGAAGCAGGCAAAATAGCGTACAATGAGAATTTGAAAATAAAATATTTCCCTAGTTCCCTAACGAAAAATGCTTTTACTTGGTTTACCACATTGCTTGCGAATTCGATACATACGTGGACCCAGTTGGAGAGATTATTCCATGAACAATTCTACATGGGACAGATAAAGATAAGTTTGAAAGAATTGGCTAGCGTCAAGAGAAAGTTCTCAGAGCCAATTGATGATTACTTGAATAGGTTTAGGTTACTCAAGGCAAGGTGTTTCACACAAGTGCCTGAACACAAGTTAGTCGAAATGGCCGCTGGTGGCCTCGACTATTCAATTAGAAAGAAATTAGATACACAGTACTTAAGAGACATGGCCCAATTGGCTGATAGGGTTAGACAGGTCGAACAACTAAAAGCCAAAAAAGCTAGGGCTAATAAAAATAAGAAAGAAAGGGTAGCATATGTCGGAGTTTGTGAGGATGATGACGAAGATAGACCATCAAATTTCGATGAACAAGAAGTCGATTTGGCAGAATTAAAACTGGGTCCGCCATATGCTTGCAAAGTCTTGGCCCCGTCGAATGGAAAAAACCCAGTCGAATCGGAAAAGAACGACAAGTTCCCCAAACGAACTTATACGTTCGACGTTACAAAATGTGACGAAATATTTGATTTATTAGTCAAAGATGTCCAAATGATAGTGCCACCTGGTACTAAAGTGTCTCCTTTAGAACAACAGAAAAAGAGAGGTTTTTGAAAATACCATAATTTTTTGGTTCATAAAACATCTCAATGTTTCCTTTTCAAGGATCTAGTGCAGAATGCAATCAGAGATGGAAGGCTCAAATTTGGCGACAAGTCGAAATCCCAGGTGAAGGCGGATTTAAACTCGTTGCAAGTAATAGAGGCCTACTATGCAGAGCCATCCGTGGTGAATATGGTTAAAGCCACTGAGGGCTTCGACGACAACGTGGAGATGATTGAGGTTGCTGATGGCTTTGACAACAACGTAAATATGGTGGAGGTTGTTGATGATCCCGCCAACGAATGTGACAGGGTCGAAGTTACAACTAATTTCGTGAACCAAACTGTGAGGGTTAAGGTTACTGAATACCTTGACAAAAAGATCATTGAGAACTACATTGTTGAGGCCACTGATGGTGACCACAACGAAACTACTGAAGGTTTCTTCCAAATGAACAACAAAACTGCTGACGGTTTCGTCCAAACCAACAAGGAAACTACTGAAGGTTTCGCCAGAGTTAACAACGAAACTACTGACGGTTTCGTCCAAATCAACAATGAGAACACTGATGGTTTTGCCCAAATTAACAAAGGAACTACTAAGGGTTCTTACAAACAGGTTGCGGTTGGTATTCTCCAAAGGACCATGGAGGATCCAAAGAACAAAGTTGTCGGATTCGTCAGTCAACAGGTTTCCAAGAGTCTGCTCCTAAAGGTGCTAATGAAGAAAATCACTGAAGACTTCAACTGTATGGAGAAGGAACACGAGGTCAATGAAGGCCTCAGTCTGAAGATGAATAAACTAAGCATTGCAACTAAGTCAACTGCCAACGTGAATATGGTAGAAGTATCTCAGAACGTTACAGCGCAAATTGACGAAGAACGTCGAAGGGAGGAGTATCATAAACTGGCGTATCCCAAGGAGGAAGAAAACCTGGCAGATTTCATACATAGATGCCAGAGGAAAAGATCTGAGGTAATGCTTTGCCCTCGTTGTAGTGCCGTCTTCGACAAAAAGGCAGCACAAAACTTAGAGGGAGTGGAGAGAGCAAAAAGAAGGGGAAATTGGAGGCCTTCTGGAGAAAGATTCGACCCTAGAAGAGGGGACCAAAGCAGGGAGAGGTTAGGAGGAAGATACCCTAACACATTCAAACCTACCAATAAAGCTCCAGACGACAGGTGGGTTAATCCAATCCGACAAGCCCAAGGACAAGGGAAATGGAAGGACTTTGAAGTACAACGGGGTTCTTCCGTATCATACAGGAAAGAATTCCAAAAGTCTAAGAAGGTGACTTACCCTTCTGAAAATTATAAGGGCAGGAATCCTATGACCAATTCACAGTATAGGAGGTACCAACGTCGAAAGAAGGCTGAGAAGGAGGCTGTAGGAAAAGACAAGCCACAAACCAGCAGTAATGTTCAAACTTCGACTCGGAAGGAAGAATTAAAAGTCGAAAAGCCACTCGTTACTCTAGTACAAGTGTCTTCAAAGGAGGAAGTAACCAGGGATGATGAAATGACAGACGATTTTAATTCAGAGTCAGAGGCATCATTCGACGTGATGTGTAACGTGGTCTCAGTGCTCCCCAAGGAGTATGACCAGGTAATGGAAGTCGAAGATGAAGAAGAGGCTATGGAGGTCGAAACGGCCAGACATAGGCCCGTTTGCTATTATATCATGAATAATGGATGCATTGAAGAACAAAATGCATTTTTCAAAAGACCAGATGACTCAATGAGGAGCCACCTCAAACCCCTGTTTATAAAAGGAAAAGTGGGTAACATAGGGGTGAACAAGATTTTGGTTGATGGAGGAGCGGCTGTCAATTTGATGTCGCATTATATGCTTAAAAAAATTGGAAAAGATGATTCCGACACCAAACCTCATAACTTGGTGTTGTCGAATTATGAGGGAAAAGTGGGAACCACTATGGGTGTAATACAAGTAGATCTAAATGTCGGAACCATCACAAGGCCGACAATGTTTATGGTAATTACGTCAAAAGAAAATTATAACCTTCTCTTAGGCAGGGAATGGATACACGGCATAGGTGTTGTCCCATCGTCAATGCATCAACGAATAACAATTTGGCGCGCAGATGGGATTGTTGAAAATATAGAGGCTGACCAGAGTTACTTTATGGCTGAAGTAAACCAGGTTGATATGAGATGCTTCGACAGGAATCTGGCTCACATAGCTCCTTGTAGTCCAGCAACCTTCAACATGACGCCAACCGACAACGCTTTCTGCTCACTATACCTTCATCCCACCCACGGGTTTCAGTGGGATAGAGAGGTAGTTGGCGAAGAAGATTACATTTTTGGGACTTCACACATCCAACCAACTGGCTGGGGCAGCGAATTTAGTGACAATGAGTAAGTCACTAGTTCTCAAAAAAACCGCGGCTTATATAGCCGAGAATAAACTCAAAGCGGCCTTAGAGGCTGAAGTAAAATACATGGCTGTCGAAGCCAACCAAATCAAAGCAGATCAACAAGGTGTGGGAAAGGATTTTGATATGGATCCACCTGATAAATATCTAGGAGATTTGCAAAACCAGAGGCTCGACGCGATTTATGACGATGAACCATTGGGCTTTGAGAAGGATCCATTAGCAGCGAACATCAAGATGATGGCACATGATCCACTCGAAGAGATTGACTTGGGGTCGAGGGAAGAAAAAATACCAACCTATATCAGTGCAAAAGTGAGCCCCCAACTCAAAGTCGAAATAGTCCAGTTGCTGAAGGAATTCAAGGATTGTTTCGCATGGGACTATGACAAAATGTCCGGACTGGATAGGAAGCTGGTCGAATTAAGGCTACCAATAAAACCTGGGAAGAAACCTGTTAAGCAGACTCCAAGGAGATTCGCACCAGAAATCCTCTCAAAGATTAAATTCAGTCGAAATGGATTGCTAATATAGTTCCTATAATAAAGAAAAATGGAAAATTGAGGGTATGTATTGATTTTCGAGATTTGAATTCTGCTACCCTAAAGGATGAATATCCTATGCCAGTGGCGGAAATGCTTGTCAATTCTACCGCAAGCCATGTGTACCTTAGTATGTTTGATGGGTACTCTGGTTATAACCAAATTTTTATTGCTGAGGAGGATGTTCCTAAAACGGCATTTCGATGTCCTGGAGCCTTAGGCACCTACGAATGGGTGGTAATGCCTTTTGGCTTAAAGAATGTTGGGGCAACATACCAGCGAGCGATGAATTCGATTTTTCACGATTTCATTGAGGCTTTTATGCAGATTTATATTGATGATGTTGTTATTAAGTCTGTTTCAGGAAAAAGTCATATAGACCATCTTCGACAGTCCTTTGAACGGATGAGGAAGTTTGGTTTGAAGATGAATCCTCTTAAATGTGCTTTTTGTGTGCAGGCGGGAGACTTCCTAGGCTTTGTGGTCCACAAGAAAGGGATCGAAATCAATCAGAACAAGACCAATGAAATAATGGAGGCGAAAGCGCCATCTACAAAGAAGGAATTACAGTCTCTACTTGGCAAGATCAACTTTCTCAGAAGGTTCATCTCCAACCTTAGTGGGAAGACGCAAGCCTTTTCTCCTCTACTCCGACTGAAGAAGGAAGACTTTGAATTGGGGCAAGAGCAGCAGGATGCCTTCGACAAAATCAAGGAATACCTGACGCATCCTTCAATTTTAATGTCACCTTGTAGAAGTAGGAGTATGAGGCTTTACATATCCGCGTCGAACAAGACATTAGTGAGCATGTTGGTTCAAGAGGATGAGAATGGTGTCGAAAGAGCCATTTACTACCTCAGTAGGGTCTTGAACGATGCGGAAACTAGATATAGTGTAATTGAAAAGATGTGTTTATGTTTATACTTTTCATGTATGAAATTGAAGCACTATATAAAACCAATTGATGTTTACGTTTCTTCTCATTTCGATGTTATAAAATACATGTTATCTAAACCAATCTTGCACAGTCGAATTGGAAAGTGGGCATTAGCATTAACTGAGTATTCTTTGACATACTTACCTTTAAAGGCTGTCAAAGGACAAGTAGTGGCTGATTTCATAGTCAACCACGCTATAAACGAAAAGTCTTTGGACTTCATTGAAATAGAACCATGGAAGTTGTACTTCAACGGTTCTAGTCATAAAAATGGAACTGGAATAGGAGTTCTTATTATTTCTCCTAACAAAATTCCAACAAAATTTAAGTACAAAGTCGAAGGCCTTTGCTCAAATAATGAGGCAGAATACGAGGCTTTGATAGCAGGACTTGAAATTTTGTTGGAATTGGGGGCAACTCGGGTCGAAATAATGGGCGACTCTGAGTTAGTCATAAAGCAAATAACGAAGGAGTACAAGTGTGTCAAAGAAAATTTGATTATGTACTTTGTAATAGCCAATCGACTCTTAAAAAGATTCGATATGGTAACGATGCGACATATCCCTCGAATAGAAAACCAGGAGGCAAATGACTTACCACAAATTGCTTCTGGTTACAAAGTATCAAAAGAAAAATTGCAAAAAGCCATTGAGGTTAGAGGAAGAGTCATGTCGGCCATATTAGCCCCATCAGATTTGGAGATGATAAAGCTAGGATATGCTGACGAAGAAAATTTTGAAATTTTTAACATAGATGGTTCGACGATTGGAGACTGGTGGAAGCCCATAATAGAGTATCTACGAAATCCAACAGGACCAGTTGAATGAAAAATAAGGTATCGAGCTTTAAGCTATGTCATTTTGGGTAACGAATTATTTAAGAAAACTCCTGAAGGGATATTGCTTAAGTGCTTAAGTGAATCCGAAGCATACATAGACTTGTCAAATATACACAGTGGGGCATGCGGTGCGCATTAAGCAGGCCATAAGATGAAGTGGTTATTATTCTGACAAGGAATGTATTGGCCAACTATGTTAAAAGATTGCGTTGAATTCGCAAAAGGATGCCAAGAATGTCAAGTACACGCAGGGATACCACATATTCCTGCAAGTGAGTTACATTCTATAATAAAGCCTTGGCCCTTTAGAGGTTGGGCTTTGGATTTGATTGGAGAAATTCGACCGGCCTCTTCAAACAGCCAGAAGTTCATTTTGGTTGGTATCAATTATTTTACAAAATGGATCGAAGTCATACCTTTAGTGAATGTGGATCAAGAAGCAATAATCAAATTTATTCAAAAACACATCATTTATAGGTTTGGGATCCCTGAGACAATAACAACGGATCAAGGATATGTTTTCACTGGTAAAAATATGCAAGCATTTGCGAAGGAAATAGGGTTCAAACTTCTCACATCAATGCCTTACTCGAAAGCATCCACACAATCCTGCTCGAGGCTCCTAATTCGGGAAACCAGCTCGGCACGGGTCATCAAGGCTTTCACGTCGGCATCCTCATCCTCGGCGGGGGCCGCCACAACTTCCAAAGCAGAAATCTTATCCTCGAGGCTCTTCTTCTCGATAGCATGCTCGAGCGTCAAAGCAGTCATGTCGCTAGTTAACTTGGCCAGTTCCTCTTTCTTCTTACGCAGCTCAGTCAAAATCTCACCCTGGATCCTATACTTCTCCTTAGAGTCGTCAAAAATGGTCTCCATCCTGGGAAACGCCGCTTCAAGCTTCATATTTGTTGTCCGCAGCTTCTCCAGCTCGTCATCAGAGCAGGTCTCCTCGTCATTAAGTACCAAGACCACTTCCAGGACCCTCATGAAAGCGGTTGCATCCTAAACCAATGCATTTTTCTGCCTGCCTCATCGAGGCCCAGGATGGTCGAAGACTCTGCTCGAGGCACAACTAGAGAATTCCCCCCGCAAAGAACCCCCTGATAGAATAGCAAGGGGCAACACGAACTTATCCTCGACAATGTCCCCCGTGAGATCCATATCCACGACATCCTCTGTGCACTGCCTTTTCTTGTCGGAGTGTCCTGCTGAGGTTAAGACTGGGTGCCCTCCTGCAAAGAAGAAGTGTCGAAACTAGAGTCACCATTGGACTGGTTCAGGAGTTGGACAATTAGATTCTTAGAGCTCATTTTTCTGCCCTTCGTAGTACTCCTTTTGTTCATCGCCATCTTGTTCACACGATCTTAAAGGTATTTCATTTTATCTATGACAAATGACGGGCACAGGTTAATATACCAAGAAAGAATAAGCATACTGATCCGCTGTCGCGCACGGATCAAAAACGAGTTTTTGAAAAATGTAGTAACGGGAAGCGACACTCGGATGTCGTATCGCAAGGATTCTTTATGAGAAATTAACTAATTGAAAAACAATTGGGGAGGTTTGTTTTAGATTTAGAAAAAGTGATTAAAAAAAAGCAATAGTGGAATTAAATGATTAACAATTAAGATGAAACGAATCAACCTACTGTATCGACTTCCGACTTATCATTGATTCTTATAAAATTTCAATTCCCTAAACGGATCCGATCCCATTTGATTATAATAACCACTAACAAGCGTAATAGAAACTATACTATGTATGTTCCCGAATTCTGGATTAAGCAAACGGATTAAAACTATTGCGAATTAAGCAAACGCAACTTGATCGAACGCGATAATGCAAAAGCTACGTTAACGTGAATTAGATTCAAGATCATATAAACAATCGAATTTAAGAACTCTTTCCTATAGCAACAATCAAATTAAGCAATCAATTGAAATTATAGGAAGAATTCAAAGGAAAACAAATTGACATGAAATTTTATAAAAGAACCTCAAAGCGGAATCCGAGTACAGTAGATTGATTCTTTGGAAATTAGTTCTCCATAAGATTCATACAAAGCAAAAGAAAAATTCGTGAAAAGAAGGTTGGTAATAGTTGTATGGATGAAAACCTTATAAATAAAATGGGGTTTTTCACCACTAACTTAAACTGGGTCGGAAACATAAACCAGACCCATAAAACAACCCGAAACCAATAGTTTTAAAAAATCAGAATTCGGCCTCTGACTTCAACAACTTATTTGACCATCTTTCACTCCGAATTAGCTTCTGTATAAAACATGAAAGTTGTAGCTCTCTGTCTTAGCTTTCCGTCGACTAGTATAACACACAAATCAGATTATCGTAGCTCTAGTTATGATCCAACCAGTGAAAGGTATCAAATAAGTGTTAATGCTGAAAAATAAGTTGCGGAATTAAAATAAAGGTAGAAACTAACATAACTATGAAAACACATTAAAATAGTAAAAATAGTCAAATAAACTGTAGGAATGCCTAAGTACAAACATAAGAGAATATGCATTAAAATTCACTGATCAAATTCCTCCACACTTGAACTTTTGCACTCCGAGCAAAATGATAACTTCGAAAAATTAAAACAAACCAAAGCAGAGCATGCAATTCCAAAGGTATTCAATATACAAGGTACAAGTAGAGTCCTAAGTCTAAGCTTCAAGAATATGGTGTTAGTGAACAACTCTTTTGTGCATTCAAAACAAATACGAAAACAGCTTACCGAAGAGTACATCAAAAGTAGCAGGATCCTCACAAGATATAATTCACTCAACTCTCAAGTGTTTAGGCTAACTGTTTACACTCAAAGTACAACATGAAAGTTAATACTTCCATAAGTTTGAAAAGACTCTAAATCCACACTTGAAATACATGCACACAAAGATCAAAAGGACTTTTATTTAGGTTGTAACGTGGCCAAGGTAAGGGTAGGATAAATCCTATGGGGTACTAGGCTAAAACTCAAAGGGTCAAAAGAAAATTGAAGGAGAATTAGGGAGTTGAACTAAAAACACTTTAATAACCTTCAAACAGCAACTTTCCCATATTTTCCTCTTTTTATTTTTTTTTCTTTTTCAAAAGGAAATTGTATTTACATCCTTCTTTCTTTTCTCTTTATATATATATATATATATATATATATATATATATATATATATATATATATATATATATATATATATATTCTGCCAACCTTTGAAACATCACAACTGTGTTGTTCAACCCCACAAAACTCCATACAAGATTCTTTCGACCCCTTGATTAGGGTGATAATTTTGTTTTTCGCTTTCGGCTTGTAATGAGTTTTAAACAAAGAAAAGGATAAACAGGCTCAAAGGGGTTTCCAACAAGGGATAATATTTTTCAGGGTTGACTTTTTGGCTAAGTGGCTAAAAATAAAACAAAAACAACTTGCCTTTACCTTATCAATGTGCACAAGTAAACAAAAAGCTTCAACAAAGTCAATTCAAATTCTAGAGACTAACAAACATGAGTGAAACACACAAGAAAGAAAAAGGAATGGACGTTTTTATGCATTATCCATTATTAGCCTCAAATTCTCAAAAGGTTTTGTGATCTACCACCAATGATGTACAATTCAGAGTTTAGTCCTACATATCACGCTAAGAATGCACAAAAAGGAATCAATCACATCACATCACAAGTCTTTAGTCAAGAGAGCTAAGAACAAAACTCATACTTGTAACTCAAAAACCCAAGAAAAACATGCTATATATTTTATTTTATTTTAAGAAAACAAGGAAAACTAAAAAAAAAAACAAAACATAAAATTGGTTCCCTCCCCCACACTTAAAACATGCATTGTCCTCAATGAAAGGACATAATTATTAAATAAGAGTGAGGGAAAGGAAAAAGTGCTCCCTGGTCAAGTTGTAGAGTAAGTGGGTTTTTCCAAAGAAAGCTCTTCTATGGGTGCATCTTCAGGCACCGAACTCTCATGGAATAGCTTCAGGCGCTGCCCATTGACTTTGAAAACCTTGTCAGTACCTACACTTTTAATCTCTACTGCACCATAAGGGAAAACATTAGTAACAACAAAAGGGCCAATCCACTTGGATCGAAGTTTCCCAGCCATTAGCTTAATGCGGGAGTTAAACAGTAAAACCTGTTGGCCCACAGAGAATTCCTTCCTAGAAATCATTTTATCATGGAAGTGCTTAGTTTTCTCTTTATAAATCCTAGAGCTTTCATAAGCCTCTAGCCTAAGCTCTTCAAGTTGTTGTAATTGGAGTTTTCTTTCAATACCTGCTTGTTGCATCTCCAAATTACAACTTTTTACCGCCCAATAAGCACAGTATTCTATCTCTACAAGAATATGACATGCCTTACCAAAAACAAGTCGATAGGGAGACATCCCTATAGGTGTCTTGAAAGCTGTTCTTTGAGCCCAAAGTGCGTCTTCTAGACGGCGGCTCCAATCCTTCTTGTTTGGCTGCACCATTTTCTCTAAAACTTGTTTGCCCATTAGTTTGGGGATGGTATGCAGTAGAGACTCTGTGCACAACTCCATATTTTCAGAGCAATGCTTCCATGGTGCGGTTATAGAAATGAGTGCCTTGGTCACTTATGATAGCTCGTGGTATTCCAAACCTGCAAAAAATATTGGACCTGACAAAATCTGCAACAACTCTAGAATCATTAGTCCTAGTGGGGATAGCTTCCACCCACTTTGAAACATAATCAACATCAAGCAAAATGTAGAGAAAACCAAATAATATAGGAAAATGACCCATGAAGTCGATTCCCCACACATCAAATACCTCACAGAAATGCATAGGCTGCTGAGGCATTTCACTCTTACGAGTGATGGTTGTATCTGCTATCTGGCACTCCTTACAAGTGCGGTAAATCTCATAAGCATCTTTAAAAATAGTGGGCTAATAGAAACCTGAGTCTAGGACTTTTCTTGCGGTCCTATGAGGACCAAAGTGCCCACCTACTTGAGAGGCGTGGGAAAAATGCAAAATAGATTCAATCTCATAGTCGGGGACACACCTCCTAATAATCTGATCACTACCAAACTTCCAAAGATAAGGATCATCTCACACATAGTATTTGGCATCACTCTTGAGTTTCTGAATTTGCACCTTAGATGCACCTGTAGGAAAAATACCAACAACAAGATAATTAACAATATCAGCAAACCAAGGAGTAACTCCATGTAAAAGAAGCAACTGCTCATCAGGAAAGTCATCCTGGATGGGAGAAGGATATGTATCCCGCTCTATTCTGCTCAAGTGGTCAGCTACTAGATTCTCAGCCCCACTTTTGTCCTTAATCTCTACATTAAACTCTTGGAGCAACAACATCCACCGAATTAATCTCGGTTTTGCTTCTGGTTGCTTTAAAAGGTACTTCAACGCTGCATGGTCAGTAAAAACAACAACCTTGGAACCTAGTAAATATGGTCTAAACTTGTCAAGAGCAAAAACAATCACTAAAAGTTCCTTTTCAGTGGTAGTGTAATTAGCTTGTGCAGAATCTAAAGTCCTAGACGCATAGTAAACAACATGGGCAACCTTGTCCACCCTTTGTGAAAGGACCGCTCCAACAGCATAGTCAGATGCATCACACATAATCTCAAAAGGAAGGTTCCAATCAGGAGGCTGTATGACGGGGGCTGATGTCAATGCTTTCTTCAAGAAATCAAACGCATGCTTGCATTTCTCATCAAAGTTGAAGGTCACATTGTTCTTCAACAAGTTTGAAAGCGGAAGAGCTATCTTGCTGAAGTTCTTTATGAAGCGCCTGTAAAAACCTGCATGACCAAGAAAAGAGCGAATCTCGCGAATGCAAGAGGGGTAAGGCAATGTAGAAATCACATCAATCTTAGTAGGGTCTACTGAAATTCCTTTTTCATAAATTATGTGACCTAAAACAATTCCCTGCTCAACCATAAAATGGCATTTTTCATAATTCAAAACAAGGTCAGTTTCGATGCATCTCTCTAAAACCATATTCAAACTTTTCAAACATGCATCAAATGAAGAACCATAAACAGTAAAATCATCCATAAAGACTTCCATGCAATTTGCAATAAATTCAGCAAAAATACTAATCTTGCATCACTGGAATGTGCCAGAAGCATTGCAAAGTCCAAATGGCATTCTCCTATAAGCAAATGTACCAAATGGGCACGTGAAGATTGTCTTTTCTTGATCCTTTGGTGTAATATGGATCTGAAAATAACCTAAAAAGCCATCAAGGAAACAATAATGTGATTTACCTGCTAGTCGTTCGAGCATTTGGTCAATGAACGGCAAGGGAAAGTGATGTTTTTTAGTCGCCTGGTTTAACCTCCTATAATCAATACAAACTCGCCGGCTATTCTGAAATTTAGTGGGAACAAGCTCATTCTTTTCATTTTTTATCACAGTGAGCCCAGATTTCTTAGGTACAACCTGTACTGGACTTACCCAGTTACTGTCAGAGATAAGATATATGATACCTGCTTGCAACAGCTTGGTTACCTCTTTCTTCACCACATCAAGGATTAAAATATTAAGCCTCCTTTAGGGCTACCTCGCCACCTGTCATACCCCAAATTTTGACCACTAATATTTCCCATCATTGTGTAAATCATCACCACGATATGGATGTATCATTATGCCTCATCAGTCTCCCCAAAGATGGGTGAGCATTAACTACAAACACGGATTAGGGTTTCAAGCCCTCTCTGAGCACTTAGACAAAGGATCAATCAAGAATTGACATGATCTTCAACTTGTCTAAACTCTCCTACATCCATAAAGGATCAAGAGGACTCCCACATCAGGAATCAAGCACAAGGTTGCAGCATTCCACGTGGATTAAGCCTCAAGATCGCCACTGTCACCAAATTAGGGTTTTGGTCGACCAAGGCCTCCAGGTGGAAATTTTCCTCTGGGCATGATCCAATGCTTCAAAGCATAACCTATGATACTCCAAGGGACCACATGGACCCAATCATCAAGTCAATTTAACCTTAGGGGATGCATCTATCAAAAATCAGGAATTAGGGTTTCTTGACCTAATTCACCCCTAAGTTAACTTTTGGGACAAAGAATGAGCCAAGACCTCAAGACATGGTTTGAGGGTCTCTAATACACCATATTGATCCATTTGCAATAATGGATTGATCCAAGAAGCTTGGTTCACAAGTTTTAATTTCATCTGAACCACAATTAGGGTTTTGAAGAAAAAGTCAACTGTGCCTTTGATTTTTGACTAAGACATGCTCCCAAACCTTGGGACATGATTCAATACACCCTATATCACCTATTAAATCCATCTATTAAGTTTGATTTAGGTCAAGGACTTGATTTCATAGAGGATCGCACAGTTTGGAATTCATCTGATAAAAAGTCAACTATGCATAAAAGTCAAAGTCTGACTTTTTGAGATTTTTCACAATTATGGTTCCTTAACCCTAAAATGATGTTAATGTGTGATTGGAATCATCATTCATCAAGAAAAACCAAAGAAAGTGGGATAACTTGTAAAAGGGGTAACCATAAAAACTAGAGTTTTTTCTAAGTTATAGAACAAAGTGGCTAGGGTACCAACTTCCAAGGATCATAACTTGAGATCCAAGCAACCATTTTGAATGATCCAAATATGGATTTATAGCTCTCATGGCATACTTTAAAAGTGACAACTACACCTCATTCCAATTCCTCAAGGATTTTAAGTTATGGAGTGACCAAAATGACAAAAACATGAAAATGCCACTTTTTCCAACACTTAGTGAAATTTTCACTAAGTCAGAATCTGTCTTGCTTTTTTTCAAAATGTATGGGCATTTTTCACTTGTATCCAAAAAGTGTCAAGACAAACTATGATCACACATATTTTGTATCGTATGAGAGCTTTCCAAAATGGCCAAGAACTCCACCAAACTCCATCTGAGCTAGGAGTTATGACAGCTGCAACATGCCTTGCTGCAAACTATCTTGGCAAGGCAGATTTGTGCACAAGGGCTCGAATTGCTCAAATTGTGCAATTCCAAACATGCTTATCCATCTGCACACCTCAAGGGGGAACAACCAAGGGACAAACACTAATCCATCAGCCTCCAAAGTCCCAAAATCTACAAGTAGCATGCCAAACCTAAAATGCCAAAGATGCTTCAAGACTCCAATTTTGTTTTGGAGCAATCAATGGATGCTTAGAGGTGGCATGTATCAGAGCAAAAATGAACACTTAAGTCAAGCCTTATCCGTGAATCAAAGAGCCATTGGCCTGTGCTCTAACCTCTAGTCAATGGCTAGAGGAGACTTGAGATTCCATTTGATCACCATTGGCCAACAGCCTGCTGCAGCCACCATTCACTATTGCTTGCAAAACAAACTTGCTCTACTATAAATAGAGCTCATTTGTGCTCAATTTAAGTACACCAAAGCACTCAAACGGATGCTTTCCTCAAAATCACCTTCTCACTTCCATAATTGCCTTCTAAAGCAAGTCACTGTCGGGTTTTGAGTTTGAGAGAAATTCCAACCAAACCAATCACACACACACCTCATAAACATCATATAGAAGTGATCCAAACACTTAAACAACATCTGGAACACCAATTTCACAAAATCACCAGACAATTGCTCAAGTTCTTGACAGATTTGCAGTTGGGGTACCATCTCAAGTTCCAGATCATTTCCATCCATTCCAAGCATTCAGACACACTCCATAACACCTAGGGAAGCTATTGACATCATTGGAACGAAGTTGTAACACCTCTAACACAAAACACGATCACCAGCTGCAAGAGGTAAGCCATAACTTGGTCATCTCTTAATCTATGCATATTTCCTCGCACAATACTTTTGCCAAATGTTCATAATCATGCATAGAATGTTTCCCCTCAATTAATTGCTTTGAATGAATCGTGTATAGAATTTCTCAGCCTTCATGCAGAATTTAGGGTTCTTGAGGTTTTATCTTGATTTCTTATTCCATGCTTAAAATAAACGAAATTAAAGACCATAGACATGATCGTGAAGTGAAAACGAGTAGATTGATATGTGGATTGTGTGATTTCATCAAGTATTCAGTGAGATTGAGGGGAAAACGCAAATCTGAAGAAACAGAGGGCGCGGGCAAGAACTTGGTGTTCTTGGCGCCCTTTTTTGAATTTTAAATATTTGAATTTTTGTGATTTTATTTAATTGATTCAAAAATTAATTTCTCTCTGGTTTTTAATGATTTTGAGTTGATTCTTTTTCTAATAATTCACAAAAATGTTAAAATATTTTATTCTACAATAATTTCCCAAAAATATTATTTATTTCATATACTTGATATTTTTGCAAAAGAATTAATTTTTATTTGTTTTTAACATTTAAAATATTTTTTCTTTCTTGATTTTCCAAACTTAATTGATTTCCAATCATTTTGTGGATAAAGACGTGATTTTTCAAACATTAATCCAAGATCACAACTTGTTTTTCACACATGTTTGATAATTTTGATCATTTTAATCAAATTTTTATTTAATTAAAATACATTTTGAAATTAATTTAGGGTTTTGATCTTAATCACCCTAACCAAATCTTTTTCAAACACTCATGGGCCTCTAATAGAGTGTAAGACCCAACCCTTGTTGTACATAAACAATTTTTGGGCCTCAGATAGTGTATAAGTCCCGACACAATAAAAAATCTCGGTGCATTCGCCAGTTAAAAATCACTTGGGCCTCTCCACGAGTTGTAAGGCCCATCACTTGTACAAAAATAATCCTTGGGCCTCTAATAGAGTGTAAGACCCAACCCCTTTGTAAATAATACCTTTTGGGCCTCACACATTGTATAAGTTCCTCTGTATATTTTCAAACGCTCGGCGAGATCGTCGCCTTTTTAACAAAATCAACTGGGCTTCTCCTTGAGCTATAAGACCCATCTTTATTCATTTTCAAACTCTTTGGTCCTCTAATAGAGTGTAAGACCCAATCCCCTTTTGACCAAAACTTTTTGGGCCTCCGTCGTTTTATAAGACCCGATACAAAACAACAGTGTCATCACTGTTATAATTTGGGCCTCTCCCTGAGCTGTAAGCCCCGATCTCTTTTCAAATACTTTCTCCTTTGATTTTGAACCCAAATGTATAGTTGATATCAAAACTTTCTGTAATTTCTTTGTTGAACAACTAACAAAACAACATGGAAGCTCTACAACGGGTAAGTGTTTATCCGCTTTCTTTTATATGCTTTCATATATATAACTGTATTGTGGGAAGCTGCGCATGGTTAGTCTTCTTTCATTCTTTTAAATACATGTCAAATATATATAACTGTATTGTGGGAAGCTGCGCATGGTTAGTCTTCTTTCATACTCCTTTAAATACTCGTCATATATCAACTGTATATATACTAGTATAGTTATTTAGAGTTTTCCCCGACAACTACGTCTTGAACTAGGTAAAGCCATGTTGGTCACTCTTAAATACAAACAAAACTAGATCCCCATAGGATTTCCAGATACAGTCTTCCCTTCTCTTGGGGTTAATCAATATGGAACAAAGAGAAAGGCAGTATTCTCGGTGAACCTTTTTTCAAACTGTCACCCTTAGAAATTGTCAAAGAAATTCTACTCCCCAAAGTTGATCTATTCTCCGTGAATAGCATCTCTTGAGTTTCTTCCAAATACTCGAACTTTCCTGGAATGATCTCTTCTCTGTGAATTGCATTTCTTGGACTTCTCTTGGTTTGGGGACCCACAGGCTTCCTAAAAGCATCCCCGCCTCCTCTTGGGCTTTGTACAAGGACCCTTCGGCTTCTTAGAAGTTCTCATGCCTTCTCTTGGGCTTAATACAAGGACCCTAACGACCTCTTAAAGGTATAAGACAGAACTTCGTCATCCTTTGCTAGAGCAGTCTTTCCAGTGTCAAACTTCTGGCCACTTTAGGGTTGATTCTCATCCCTTAAGGCCCTTGCCCTCTTTTGATCATCCTACAAAAGATAAAACTCTTCAACACCAGTAGACTTGGACAGTCTAAACCCCTTTTGAGTCTCAAAGACATTCTCAAGTTCCTTTCAAACATAGGAAAAACACCGATCACTTTGGATCAATCTCCAACAGAAACCCGGTCTCTCTCATGAGAGTTTCCCACCTTTGGACCTGCCTATGGATCTAATCCTCAGCAGTAAGATAGCCTCCTCTTAGGCTTTGTATAATGATCTTTCCTCAACACAGTCACCCTCCTCTTGGGCTTTGTACAATGATCCTCCCCCAGCGGAGCTAACCTTTTCAAACTCTCTTGTTAAGTCAATCACTTCTCAGACTCTCTTGTTGAGTCAACCATTTTTCAGACTCTCTTGTTGAGTCCATCACTTTCCAGGACTCTCTTGTTGGGTCAATCTCCTTTTAGCCACAATCTCGGGCTTCGTACGAGACAGGAAACCACTCTCTTGTTGAGTATAAAAGACTCTCTTGTTGGGTCAATCACCTTTGCAAGACTTTCTTGTTGAGTCAACTCTTTTAGCCTTCGTCTTGGGCTTTGTACAAGACATATAAAAGCACTCTCTTGTTGAGACAAACTCATTTCAGCCTCCGTCTTGGGCTTTGTACAAGACACATATAAACCTCCACCAACGGAGTCAAAAATCCCTTTCAGCCTCAATCTTGGGCTTTGTACAAGACACTTATAAACCTCCCCAACGGAGTCAAAATCCTTTTTAGCCTCAATCTTGGGCTTTGTACAAGACAGAAAGAACATTTTCCTCAGAAAAGTCAAACTGTCAGCCTCCTCTTAGGCTTTGTATAAGGACTTCCCCAGTGGAGTCAATCGACCCCTTAGCTTCAACCTTGGGCTTTGATCAAGACACACAAAAATCAACAATCCCTCTTTAGAGATGACAAATTCTCTTTCAGTCAACCTTTTAGGTTCAATCTATGGCTTTAAACAAGACACAAATACTCCTTTTAGCCTCTGTCTTGGGCTTTGAACAAGACACCAAAACATCTTTTTCCTCCCATAGAATAGGAGGAACTACGATTGCTCTGATTTCCCTATTTCATTTAAATAGGAATACATCAATCAAAACTTAGGCCCAACACCTTACCAAAAACATCAACAAAATCTTAATCTTAGCGAGCATACTAATCAAAAACTCTAGGTCCAATACCTACATACATCAATCAAAACTTAGGCCCAACACCTTACCAAAAACATCAACAAAATCTCAATCTTACTCTCTCATCTCTCCCAAAGAAGAAACTTTCCCAACCCATTAATGGATAAACACCATAAATTACAAAGCAGAACCTAAAGCAAACATCTTGTGGATAACCACATATAGGATGGGTAATTGACAACTGCCTATTGTATAACCTGACCTCGGACTACCCAATCTCTTTAAGCGCTTGTTCAGTTAAACATTCACGTGCAAGGTTAATTTTAGATACCTTCCCTTTCCCTTTCAGCTTCATGGGATAAATAAGAAATCAGAAAGTAGCACCCCTTTCTCCTCGAGGAGGAAAAGCCAACTCCAGCGATAAGGTGGTCGCGTCACCGACAAAAATCGCTCGCTACACCACCTTAGCTACTTCTTCAAGCAAAATCCGATGCATGCACATGGAAGGGCTAATATCGGGAATGTCCGCCAAGGTCCACCCAATCGCCTTTTTATGCCTCTTTAAGACCTGTAAAAGCTTACTTTCTTGATCAAAATCAAGGTTATACGAAATAATAATAGGAAGCTTTTCATTTCTCTATAAGTAGGCATATTTAAGATTTTTCGGGAGTGATTTGAGATCTAAAGAAGGACGCTGCTCAATGGACAGAATGGTCGGGGCAGCAGGTATGTCAAGAGGTTCAGCTGCATAAACCACTTCATCTATAGCCTCATCCACATGGAAAACATCAGCCTGCAGGGCAGCATTTATTTCGGCACAAACAGAGCAAACATTAGTGTTAGTACATACATCACAGGAGAAAGTATCATCATAGTCTAGTAAAGACAAAAAATCAGATAAAAACTCGGGATATATATCCTCTACTAAGTCAGAAAGTAACTCAATGTGGAGAATAGAATGCTCTTCCATGGGATGTTTCATTGCATCAAAGATGTTAAATTTAGCGATGATATCACCAAACTCCATGGACATTGTGCCATCATCAACATCAATTTTTGTCTTCGCCGTTTTCATGAACGGTCTGCCGAGAATGATGGGTTGACTTTATTTCTCCTTCCATGTCAAGAATATAAAAATCTGCAGGAAAAATCAAGTCATTAACTTGCACAAGGACATCTTCCACGACTCCGGCGGGGCGAACATTACTTATGTTTGCCAGCTGAATGATTAAACATGTATGCTGCAAAGGACCAAGATCAAGATTATTATAAATAGAAGTAGGCATAACATTAATCTGGCTCCTAAATCAAGCATGCAATTTTCGAATTTACTATTCCCAATGGTACAAGGGATAGCAAAAATTCCTGGGTCCTTGCTCTTTTGTGGCATGGCCTGGTAGAGGGCTGAAACATTTTGCTCAACTGTGTCGTTAGATTGAATGAAGGCAGAAATATTCCTTCCCATATTCACTCTCTCGTTCCCTTTCAATCTCCTTTTATGAGTACATAAATCCTTAAGAAACTTTGCATACTTTGGAATCTGCTTGATTACATCAAGAAGCGGAATATTTACCGCCACTTTTTTAAACACGTCCAAAATCTCTCTCTCTTTGTCTTCCTCAAGAATGTTCTTATTTTTCTGCAGTCGGTGTGGGAATGGTATCCTAGGTACATACTCTTTTTCCACAACAACAGAAGGCTCATGCTCAACAACAACAAAAACTCCCTCATTTTTTTCTGGGGCAGAATCTGTAACTTTTCCGGATCGCAAGGTTATTGCACTAACATCAGGACCTTTATGATTCACCACTGTTTGAGAAGGTAGTTGGTTGGATCCTTGTGCTTGCTGAATACCATTAACTGAAGAAGCAAGTTGTCATATTTGTGTTTGCAAGGCTTGGATGCTGGAATCTGTCCGCTGTTGGAATTGGAGATTATTGGCAGCCAATTGCTTAACAATATCCTTTAATGAAGGACCAGAAGCTGGGGCAGAAGTGGTTGCAGCCTGTGGAGGGTTTTGCGGTGCTGGAAAGGGTAGCGTCAATTGTTGTTGGTTGGGATAATGTTGTGGGTTGAGATGCTGATTTCCATATCGAGGGTTTGGATGGTTCCTCCAATTTGGATGGTATTTATTAGTGGACAGGTTAGGAATGTTGTACCTGTTTTGGTTGGTACCTTGATTGTAAAGGGCTGCTGCATATGCATGAGGTAATTCAGTAGTCTTTTCATCTTGCAGAATAGGACATGTATCAGTAGGATGATCAGGAGAAGTACAAATACCACATAACCTTGTTGTTTGGGCTTGTTGGACTGCTTGAGCTTTACCTACCACTACCAACTGTTTCACTAATTCGGTTAGCTCATTCATTATATTTTTGAAGGCCTTGTTGGAATGAGAAACATGAGAAGAAACATGAACCTCATTCACACCTTTTATTTGAACAGAATTGTCTCTCGTTGTGAACTGTTGGGAGTTAAGTGACATGTTCTCAATCAGAGCCTTGGCAGCAACTGGAGTTTTATCAACAATTGCTCCACCACTAGCCACGTCTAAAATATTCTTATCCATCAGTTTTAATCCTTCATAGAAATACTGAATCAACAATTGCTCGGTAATTTGGTGTTGTGGGCAACTCGAAACTAACTGTTTGAATCTCCCCCAATATTCAGCCAATAATTCATTTTCCTGTTGTCTAATACCACAAATATCCTTTCGTATCGAGGCAACTCAGGAGGCAGGAAAGTATCTCTCTAGGAATACCTTCTTCAAATTATTCCAAGTAGCAATAGAATTTGGCTCAAGATAATATAACCAGTCTTTGGCCGCACCTTGTAGAGAAAACGGAAAGGCTCTCAACTTGATGTGATCTTGTATAATTCCTTCAGGCCTAAGTGGGGTAGAGCAAATGATCTGGAATTCTTTAAGATGCTTGTGTGGATCCTCACCTGCAAGACCACTAAATCTCAGCAACAAGTGTATTTATCCAGATTTTAATTCAAAAGGAACAGCAAGATCAGCATATTCAATACACAAGCCATTATAGTTTACATCAGGAGCAGCAAGCTCTCTTAATGTTCGCTGGTAAGCCATGTTAATATTATGGAAAGCAAATTCAGAATCAGAATCAAATAAGCAATGTGAAAACAAGGAATCGGAATCACAATCGTCAAGGGATGGTGAACTAGGGCTGGCCTGATTATCTCTAAGAGGTGCGTGCAAGGTTCGCTCTATCTCAGGATCAAAATCAAACAGGTCAGAACACGAAGATCTAGTAGCCAGGACTACTAATGCAGCAACAAATACGATAATGCCAACAATGTCCCTATAGAGTCAGAATCAAAATCAAAGAAGAAAAATGGTTAAAATAAATTCGAAAAAATCTAAAAACACAAAATTTAATTTAATTAGGTCAAATGAGAATTTTAGAAATTTTTTTAGAATTTTTCGAAACTATGAAAACAGTAAAAAAAAATCATTAAAAATAGAAAAATGATAAATTTAGGGTTTTAAGGGCAAAATCCCGTAACTCTTCTAGAGTACGGGACTTTTGACCACACGATTTTTCTGCTTCAAATGCACGGAACAGATCTAAAAAAGGAGGCGATTTCCCCCAAAACCGTTTTTTTCACTAAGTCGAACGCGAGACACGCGAGACGGGGCGTCCGGACGCGAAAACGCAAAAACAGCAAAACAAACGCAGCAAATCAAAAGAAACAATACCTAAAACTAAACTATTGGTTAAATCGACAAGAATCCCCGGCAACGGAGCCAAATTGATCCGCTGTCGCACACGGATCAAAAACGAATTTTTGAAAAATGTAGTAACTGGACGCGGCACTCGGATGTCGTATCGCAAGGATTCTTGATGAGAAATTAACCAATTGAAAAATAATTGGGGGGGGGGGGGGGGGGTTGTTTTAGATTTAGAAAAAGTGATTAAAAAATAAGCAATAGTGTAATTAAGTGATTAACAATTAAGATGAAACGAATCAACCTACTGTATCGACTTCTGACTTATCATTGATTCTTATAAAATTTCAATTCCCTAAACGGATCCGATCCCATTCGATTATAATAACCACTAACAAGCGTAATAGAAATTATACTACGTATGTTCCCGAATTCCGGATTAAGCAAACAGATTAAAACTGTTGCGAATTAAGCAAACGCAACTTGATCGAACGCGATAATGCAAAAGCTACGTTAACACGAATTAGATTCAAGATCATATAAACAATCGAATTTAAAAACTCTATTGTATAAAATTATAGGAAGAATTCAAAGGAAAACAGATTGACATGAAATTTTATAAAAGAACCTCAAAGCGGAATCTGAGTACAGTAGATTGATTCTTTGGAAATTAGTTCTCCATAAGATTCGTACAAAGCAAAAGAAAAATTCATGAAAAGAAGGTTAGTAATAGTTGTACGGCTGAAAACCTTATAAACAAAATGGGGTTTTTCACCACTAACTAAAACTGGGTCGAAAACATAAACTAGACCCATAAAACAACCCGAAACCAATAGTTTTCAAAAATCAGAACTCTGACTTCAACGACTTATTTGACCATCTTTCACTCCGAATCAGCTTCTGCATAAAACATGAAAGTTGTTGCTCTCTGTCTTGGCTTTCCATCTACTGGTAGAGCGTGCAAATCCGATTCTCGTAACTCCAGTTATGATCCAAACAGTGAAAGGTATCAAATAAGTGTTAATGCTGGAAAATAAGCTGCGGAATTAAAATAAAGGTAGAAACAAACATAAATATGAAAACACATTAAAATAGTAAAAATACTCATATAAACTGTAGGAATGCCTAAGTACAAACATAAGAGAATGTGCATTAAAATTCACTGATCAAATTCCCCCACACTTGAACTTTTGCACTCCGAGCAAAATGATAACTTTGAAAAATTAAAACAAACCAAAGCAGAGCATGCAATTCCAAAGGTATTCAATATACAAGGTACAAGTAGAGCCCTAAGTCTAAGCTTCAAGAATATGGTGTTAGTGAGCAACTCCTTTGTGACATTCAAAACAAATACGAAAACAGCTTATCGAAGAGTACATCAAAAGTAGCAGGATCCTCTCAAGATATAATTCACTCAACTCTCAAGTGTTTAGGCTAACTATTTACACTCAAAGCACAACATGAAAGTTAATACTACCACAAGTCTGAAAAGACTCTAAATCCACACTTGAAATACATGCACACAAAGATCAGTTTTTTAAACCGCCCAGTTCTCTGGAGCCTCCGGATACCTCGCGCCTTCTTCGAAGATCGTAAATGCACTCTCCGAGAAGTCAGCAAAATGCGAGGCTATCCCTAGGGGTTCTGGACTAATCCAAGCTAATTCAGGATTATTGATTGTGTTGACCAAGTGAAGACCCTCGGTGCTACGAGCCATAGAAACCTGAAATGCGGAGGACAACAGTGAATTCGACGATCAAATCAAATCCACCCTTCCACTGCAAATCAAGTGAAAGGGCGAAGAGAGGCACCACGACGCTGCCCTCGACCAAAGCCCTTATTTAACGGCAAGCAAGGAAATCGAGAGGATTTTCTCCTCAACGGAGGTCTCAGTTGACTCACTAACAAAACCATGGGGAAGAGCCTTCTTGACATGAAGCTTCATCAGAAAATTCTGAGCTCCACCGGTGCAAGTTCTATCCACCGCCTTAACGGTGGCGCCGGAGTGGCTATCAGAAGAGATAACACGTGAAACACTAACTTCCCAACTCAAAAAATGTTGTTCTAGCATAAAACCCCACAACATCCGGCGTTTAGAAATGTCCAAACCACCGTCAAACACCAACACCCACCAAAACCAAACATAAAGGGAAGGCAAATCTATATTTTAGAACTAACATGCAAGCCAGGAGAAGAGGAAAACTTACTTGATTTGAGAAAGCGACGAAGGTTGATGACATTGGCAACGTCAAACGGCGGCGGCGATGCTTTATAACTCAGAGGAAAAGTAGAGGGAAGAATAAAGCAAACTTTGTAAATGTCCCTCCACTTCTTCCTAGTTATAAACCAGCTCTACTACATGGGAAAGTGAGGCACCGTTTGGCAAGCGTGTCTCTGTTTTGACTCATAATTACCCCTATTCATAAGCCATCACTACACGTTTAATATCTGTGACGCATGGCTCGAAGGGACTAAGCATTTGTCTCTTCAAGTCCCATCAACCTTCCAGAATCCAAGGCGTCGATCATCCCTTGTCGAACACAAGCGACAAACTTTCGCATTCCCTCACAAGCATGGCCTCGGAGAAAAACTTGAAGCAAATTTACAGGAAGCATAATAACTCGCGAGCAAATCCAAACACTCAACGTGAGCGCAAGGTAAACTCTCGATCATAATCCCTGTCGGAAATGTCTTCCTCGTAAGCGAAATCTAATGAGTTACAAGCAAAACATCATCCTCGTGGACGCAAACTCACGAACGAGAGACGCCCACGGCGAGAACCGTCTACAAAAATGCTAGCTCGCAATCGCGAGCCCGAATGGATGCTATCATCACACAGAGTCCCTTGCTTTTCCTTGACAAACGAACTAAATATAAGTCATTGATCCCCTGCCTGGGAGCAACGACTTCGGGGTCTCTTGTTCTGGACTAGGTTTGTGGCTGACCCACCATTCGAGCATAACCTAATCCAATTCTACGTTGAGGATGACCCAGAATGCTGGCCCAACCTGTTGGGGTCAGTGGAGAGCACGTTCCCCACGTGCTCCTCACCCGAGGAGACGTCACCAACTAAACCCGCACACCTCGCGGAACCTTTTTGCCCTTCGTAATGGGTAAGTTCATCCACTATCCAGGGAGGGCAGAGCCGTTGACCCGGGACGATGAGAATGAGCTGCTCATCCCTACTTCCAAGTAGGAATCCTGGCAGTCATTCGTTGTGGGCTTGAACACTCATCCCATAACGGAGACCATTGGCCAAGCGTTGGGGGCTCACTATAAAAACCCTCCTCTGCAGGAGGGTCAGGTATTCTATTCTTTAACCCCTTCTTACTTACCTCTTCCCCCGAACTGACTTAAGCATCAAAGTGTCTGCAGGTACAACCCCCCCTTAGTCGATCGTTCGAGACTGCAGACGTGTTGCTGGCCACTCACCTATTCTGATGAACTAGTCGGATCAAATTCTAACTGGGAGATCATAAATTTTTCTCGAGACAACGATTTTGGGTTGTGGAATATGAAGATGCAAGCAATATTAACTCAAGATAAGTGTGTTGAAGCATGATATGACACCCTAATACCCCAATAATTTATTTCTCCATAATACTCCCTCTGGTCCTATTTATAAGAGAAATTTTACTTTTAAAGGTTCATTAAATAATCTATGTATCCAGACTGTATAATGGACCAGATACATTGATTATGTAATGAATATAAAAATTCAACTTTTTCTTATAAATAGTGTTCTAGCCAAAAATGGTTAGACCACCAAAAGTGCTAGTTCTCCTTATTCTGGACAAGGAGAGCTACGATGTCTATACTATAGAGTGTGTTTGGGGATTTGTGAGCTATACAGGTGCCGTATATTGTCTCAAGATGGATGTGTCTTGCTTAACCCTCATGTGGGAGCCCCTTTTATAGCCTTCTTCTACCTTCATTTAAGCCATGTCATTAAGAGAAGTCTCTTGGCCTTCTGACGTTACATGGCCATCATTGTTGTAACTCTTCTTCATGAATGAACGCTTTGAAGATAGGATAACGCCTGCATTGATGTGTCGCCGCCGTTACAACTGTTGGAATGACGCTTGTTGAGCTCATGACCGGCTTCGGTGTCGGGTTGGTGGGGTATAGTACCCGAACTTGTAAGAACTCGACTGATGGGAGTCGGGATCCCTGACTGGGTCGGGTTGTGTATGATGCTTGTCTAGCTCTCTACATTGTACGATCTTTCCTGCTACCATAGTCTAGTACGTGCTTACCTTTATCCGACTATTCAACTCGGCATCAAATATATTTGGTATGTATATAAGCCCCCCGAGTACTATATCCATTTATAAGGGTGCAGTACTCGGCAGTAACATGAGCCCGGATATATTTGCTAGGCGTCGAGTTATAGATCGGCTTTTCTTCTTAGGTCCTTACGTGTCAAAAATGTCTTGAAGGGCCGTGTCCTTTCAGTTCCCCCAATATAATGATGACTATTAAAGGCTACTCACTAACTACTCTCGAGTCTTTTATCAGAATCCCGCTTTCCCTCTTCTCATTTCTACATCTAAATCGTCTTCCCTCTTTATCAACCAGAACGCTTTCCAATCTTCAAGGCTTCTTTACTCGCAGATATCCTTCCATTACTTCTAATTTTAACTTTATTCTTCAATTTTGTTTTTAGAAAATATGGTAGCCTTTAGTAAACGAGATGGTGAGTGTAGTAGTAGCGAAGTTCGTACGAATGCCATGGAGAGAAAGGAGTTGTAGGAACAATGCATGTGGGAAATAGAAAGTGCTTTAGGGTCAGAGGAGTATAGATGAGTCATGAACGAAATCTATGGCGATGTTCTTACTTCTGGGAATAATTTTGATTCTGGCTCATCTTCCTCAAGTTTTGTAGAGGTTTCAATGACGACTGCTGCTCCTTTTGATATTGAGGTCATGAACCATAAGAATAGTACCTTTGATGACGTAGAAATCGCGAAACTCCGGTCCCTAAGGCAAATATCTTCTACTGGGTCCAAAGATGATGTTGTCTTGGAATCGTGTATTCCCGGAGTGTGCGTTTGTATACTCCTCCCCAAGGGCGTTAAAGAAGACTTTTTCTACTTCTATGTCAGGGTTCTAGAAGACTTTAATATACAAACACCTTTTTCTGATTTTGAAGCGGACGTGTTGAAAGCTGTGAACATAGCTCCCTCTCAACTTCATCCCAACAGTTGGGGTTTCATAAAGTCTTTCGAATGGGTTTGTGAGGTCTTAGATATCACCCCTACAATTGGTCTGTTTTTCTCTTTCTTTGAAGTGAAAGGTGTCGATAATTGTAGTTGGATACAAATCAGTGGGATTCTCGGGCGGAGTTTCCTCCGTGCATATACCTCTAATTATAAAAATTATAAGAATTGTTTCCTAAGGGTAAAGAGTGGACCGAGGTGTCCACAAGTGTTGTACTCTCTGGATTGCCAACCTCGTTTTCCCTTTTATTGGGCCGAGAACCCATTGCCAATCACTGGTTTCAACTGCGAGAAACTGAGTGAATTGGAAACTCAATCTTTGATTGTTCTTGAGTCCTTCCGTATGATGAAGGTTAAGGAATTACTACCTTTAAGTTACGAGCAACTACTCGCCTTCCTAGGTAATTGCTTGCTTATTATTTGTCCATAGCTTTAATTATTCTCGTTCTAACGCTTATGACTTTTTCTACACATACCATGACTAAATTGTCATTAGCTGAACAGAAAAAACTAATGTTGGAGGCTCGTGCTGCTCAGAGAGGATCCGGAGGGGTAGCCTCTTCCAAGTCGGATATGGGTGGGTTGGAAATCTGACAACCAAAGCGGACCCGGGGTACTAGTGCAAAGATGACCCCAAGTAAGAATGAACTTCAACCTTCTGCTCCTCCAGCCCATGAAGAAACTTCGCAAGGTGCTCCCAAGAGGTTAAAAACCCTCATGACTGATGAAGTTTGTCAGGTCGACATAGAGATCAATTTTCTTATGCGAGTTCCTGGGGAGAATGTTGCGTCCGGGGAGTTTAAATTCTAGTCCGACAACTTTGATGGGCTTAGGTTTTTGTACGACCATATTAATGTCACTGAGGACGTTAACAAAGTAAAATCTATTGGTTAACAAAAGATTACGTAAAATATTAGCTCTTACTTCATGCGGTGTGCTGTTCTTGCCAGGGGTCTATTTGAATCTAGTGATGATTCTAAGGCGGATAATCTTAAGCTGAAAGAAGAGGTTACCCGGCTACAAGAAGCCCTCAAGGTTCAATCAGAAAAGCTTTTCGGTTTAGAGAAAAACCTGGCTGACGAGAAGAAGAGCAAAGAGACTCTTGAATCTAAACATAAGCCGGCTTTGTCCAAGGTTGCTGAGGAGCTGAGGCAAGTCAAAGTTTCTCACCAAGAGCTTTTAGTTTCCAATACTGAGCTCACTGAGTCTCTTAAGAAGGCTCAGATTGAAGTTCTCTCCGCTGGTTATGAGGCCTTTGACAGGGCAAAGGAGCATGTTTTGAGCCTCTGTCCCGAGTTGGATCAGTCTGAAGTTGATTACTTCAAGGTGGTGCAGGATGGTCGCCTTATAAATTTGGTCGATCTTGAAAAGAATAATTCGGAGAAGACTCCTGCTTCTGTCAATGGCGGGAATGAGACCCCAGATAATGATGGTGCTAATGGCACCTCGGTTGTTGAATGATTTTGAAATCCTTCTTGTATTAGTTAGTCATCCTTCTAGATGCATTTTTGATGTATTTTGGCGAGGGAGTGTGGTGTTATCCCCCCTTATGCTTATGAATTTTTAGCCTTCGGGCTTTATAATGTACAATTTTTTGGCCCTTCTGAGGCTTTTATTTACGACGTTGTTGTTCATCATGTTAATTTCTTTGCAAAATAATCTTGTACATATATCCAGCCCCTCGGGCACTAAGTTAGATTAACTTAAGGTGTCTGATTATAGATTGTCGGGTATTATTTTTACTTTGATTGTGCTTCATTTCCACGACTTTCCAGATAGCTTATCTTGAAGCTGATTATTTAGGAGCTTTTAGTTATCTTGTGTGTATAGTCTTCACACTTTTGGGCGCCCTGGACTCTTGTAGACTTAGGCGCCGATTATGGTATGTACCCGGGCGCCCTTTCAACAGAGATTTGCTCCTTTCTTATTGGTATTTTGCCATGTATGACTTTTTACTTACAAGCCCCAGGTATTTTTGACGTGTTTTGGGCTTACATGTTTCATCACCTTTATGTTAGATTGTTCGGCTTGTGTGCACGGAGCTATTAGGCATTTTTGTTCAACCCGTGTACGCGGAGCGTTGGTGGGCGACCTAAGTACGCGGAGTAAATCAACACGTTTATAGGAGTTTACTCAACTCGTTCATGGGCGACCTATATACGCGGAGCAAGTCGACACGTTTATAGGAGTTTAATCAACCCATTCAAGGGCGACCTATGTACGCGGAGCAAGTCGACACATTTATAGGAGTTTAATCAACCCGTTCATGGGCGACCTATGTACACGGAGCAAGTCAACACGTTTATAGGAGTTTAATAAACCCGTTCATGGGCGACCTATCTACGCGGAGCAAGTCGACACGTTTATAGGAGTTTAATCAACCCGTTCATGGGCGACCTATGTACGCGGAGCAAGTCGACACGTTTATAGGAGTTTAATCAACCCGTTCATGGGTGACCTATATACGCGAAGCAAGTCGACACATTTATAGGAGTTTTATCAACCATTTTATGGGCGACCTATGTATGCGGAGCAAGTCGACACGCTTATATGAGTTTAATCAACCCGTTCATGGGTGACCTATGTACGCGGAGCAAGTCGACACGTTTATAGGAGTTTTATCAACCTATTCATGGGCGACCTATGTACGCGGAGCAAGTCAACACGTTTATAGGAGTTTTCCGAGTTATAACTCATCATTTCCAGCCGATCACATATAAACAAGACATAACAATTTTATAAGTCCAGGTGCCTTGTTAATAATCATTGCCCTTGCAAGGGAAAAGAGTGCAACCCGGATCCTTTATTCATTATTGGATTACATAAGATTTAGCTGAAGTATAGCCTAAGATTAGATACATTCCATGTCCTAGGTATTTCTATTCCTTCTAATGTTTCCAACTTGTATGCTCCGTTGTTTAGCTTTCGAATTACCCTGAACGGGCCTTCCCAATTAGGGGCGAGCTTTCCCTTGTTTTTTGGGTCTGTGATTCTCTTCAAGACCAGGTCGCCTTCTTGGAACTCCCTCTGTTAGACTTTTAGGTTGTACCTTTTTGTCAACCTCTATTTTGCAGCAGCTTCTCTGATCCATGCTATCTCTCTGGCTTCATCTATCTGATCAGCCGAGATGTTCAAATTCTCCATGTTGGTGATTTCATCAAAGTGTTCTCGTCTCCAAGTCAGAGTGTCGATTTCCACCGGTATCATTGCATCAGCTCCATATACCATCCTGAAGGGTGTTTCATTAGTGGTAGAATGTGGTGTTGTGTGGTATGACCACAAGATCTCTAGCAAGCACTCAACCCACATTCATTTTACTTCCTCCAGCTTCTTTTCTATCCCACATAGGATAACCTTGTTGGCGGCTTCTGCTTGGCCGTTGGTTTGTGGGTGTTCTACCGATGTGAACCTGATCTGTATTCCATAATCGTTACAAAAGTCTACAACTAAGGTGCTTGCAAATTGAGCTCCATTGTCTGAGACTATAACTCCTGGCAAACCAAATCGGCATATGATGTTCCTCCAATAAAACTTGCGAACCTTCTCGGCAGAGATCCGAGCAACAACCTCGGCTTCCACCCATCTTGTAAAATAATTGACTGCAACAATTAAGATCTTGAGTTGACCTGAAGCAACTGGAAATGGGCCTAGGATATCTGCTCCCCACTGGTAGAACGACCATGAGGATGTTATCAGATGGAGCGACTCGGCTGGTAAGTGTTTGAATGGAGAAAATACTTGGCACTTTTCACACTTGCTAACGTATTCGATGCAATCTCGCATCATATGTGGCCAGTAGTACCCGACTCTTAGGATCTTTCCTGATAGTGTTCTCCCACCGACGTGGCTACCACAAGCTCCTTCGTGGACCTCTTTAATTACCAGCTCCATCTTAGACTCTAACACACATCTGAGCATAGGCGTCGACCTACCCATCTTATAGAGCGTGTCCGAGATTATGATATACCTGGAAGTTATCCTTTTAATCTTCCGGGCTTCATTGACGTCTTCGGGTAATACTTCCTGAGTCAAGTAGCTGATAATGAGTCTCATCCACCCTTGGACATTCTCTATGGTTAATACTTCTTCTGATTGAATGTTGGGTGCTTAGAGAACTTCTTGAATTATGGTATTATTTATTCCTGAATTTTTTTAGCTGGCTAGCCGGGCTAGGAGGTCGGTCCGGGCATTATCTTCCCTTGGGATGTGGACGACTTCAAATTCTGAGAACGCTTTAGATATTCCTAAAGCTTTCTGAAGGTACTTTATCAGGGTGGAATCCTTTGTCTGGTACTCGTTCTTCATTTGTCTGACCACTAGCTGGGAATCAGTTTTCACCAACAAGTGTGTTACTCTGACTTCTTTTGCCAATTTCATTCCGGAAATCAAGGCTTCGTACTCTGCCTGGTTGTTACTAACCTGGAAATTGAAACATAAAAAATATTCTAATGTTAGATCTCTGGGTCCTTCCAAAATGACTCTGGCTCCGCTTCCCTTGAGATTTGAAGATCCATCTACATAAAGGATCCATCTGTTTGAGATTTCTTCTCCAGCTGGTGCACTTAACTCAACCACAAAATCGGCCAGCGTCTGTGACTTAATACTGGTCCTGGGTACAAAGTTGATTTCGTACTCGGAAATATCTACTTCCCACTTGACCATCCGTCTGCCATGTCGGGATTTCTCAGTATTTGTTTGATTGGGTAATTCGTCTTTATTGTGTTGGGGTGACCTTGAAAATAATGTCTCAGTTTTTGGGTTATGATGACCACTGTCAGCGCTAAACATTCAATCTTCTGGTACCTTAGCTCTGCTCCTCTTAGAACTTTGTTGATAAAGTATACAGGTCTCTCTCCATCTTCTCCATCTTGTACCAAAATCGAGCTCAGGGCTTTATCCGTGACCGGTAAATATAGGACTAGAGGTGTATTTTCTTTGGGCCTTACTAGGATAGGACGCGAGGATAGGAAACACTTTACTTCTTGAAAAGCTTCTTCACATGCCTCTGTCCATTCAAACTCCTTAAATTTCCTTATGGCTACAAAGAAATGTATTGACTTGTCTCCTGCACATGATAGAAATCGTGACAATGCAGCTAACCTTCTTGTTAGCTGTTGGACCTCCTTTTTTGTGGTTAGACTTCTCATATCTATTATCGCCAGGCATTTGTCCGGGTTTACTTCTATTCCTCGGCTGGTGAGCATGAATCTGAGGAACTTCCCGGCTTGTACTCCAAAGCTACACTTGTCCGGGTTCAGTCTCATGTTATAGCTTCTAATGGATGCGAAGGTTTCAGTTATATCCTTCACATGTGACCGGTTTTGACTCGTCTTGATCACCATGTCATCTACATAGACCTCCAGATTCCTCCCTGCCTGAGTAGCGAACACCTTATCCATTAGCCTCTGGTAAGTATCCCCAGCATTTTTGAGTTCGAAGGGCATGACCTCATAATAGTAATTGCTCTGATGGGCCATGAAAGCATTTTTTGGTGCGTCTATTGGATTCATGCGGATCTGGTTCTACTCGGAGTATGCATCCATAAAGCTGAGTAGACGGAAACCTGATGTAGCATCTATTAGTCGGTCAATATTTGGCAGTGGATACGGATCTTTAGGACATGCTTTATTGAGGTCTGTAAAGTCCACACACATTCTCCATTTTTCAGATTTCTTTTTTACCATTACTACATTGGATAACCAGGTTGGATACTTGATCTCCTTGATGAACCCGACCTATAACAACTTCTCGACTTCTTCTACAATGGCCTTCCTCTTTTCATCACCACCCTTTCTTTTCGTTTGAGAAACTGGCTTGATGTCTGGATCGATTGCCAAGTAATGGCACATGAAATTGGGATCTATCCCTGGAATGTCTGAAGGATTCAATGAGAAAAGGTCCACGTTGTCCTTTAGCGCTTGGAGGATCTGTTTCTCTTCTTTCGGGGACAAGTTGACTCCAGCGTGTGTAACATGGGATGGTAGATACCCAATCTGAAATTTCTTTGTTTCTTCGTTGGGCACTATATTATCTTCAACTGAATTATCACATGGGTCTAGGTCGACCAGGTGGACTTTGAGAGAATTCTTGGTATCTGCTTCTCCTTTGGGTTCCTTTCTTTTCAAGTTTAAGTTGTCCTTATAACACTTTCTCGCCAAGTGGGAATTTCATTGTCAGATATAGAGTCGAAAGTGAAGCTTCCAGTGCGTTGAATGATGGTCGGCTTATAATTATGTTATAGGGTGAAGCAGCGTTGACTATCAAGTACCTCACTCGGACAGTCTTCGCATTAGCCGTGTTACCAAAGGTAGTCGGCAATGCTAGATGTCCGAGCACATGAACTTGTTCTCCCAAAAATCCTACTAAATTGCCTTTGAATGGTAGTAACTCGGTCGCATCAAGCCCCATTCCTCTGAATGCATCCCAATACAATACGTCAGCCGAGCTTACAGGGTCTATCAATACCCTTTTTAAGCTTCAGTCTCTTATATGTACTTTGATAACCATTGGGTCATTCTCATGAGCTAAGACTCCTACGACGTCTTATTTGAAGAATGTTACAACATCTACGTTGCCCTCCGGTTTCTCTAGGAATTTCTGGTCGATATGCATAACAACTCTAGCATATCTCTTTCTGGATGAACTTGTCTCTCCACCACCAGCAAACCCCCCCCCCCCCAATAAATGGTGTTTAGGGTATGTCGGGTTGCCTTTGTCTCGGGACCCTCTTCAGGATCTGAACTTTTATTCTGGGATGACTTTTCTGGTCCCCAATCATCTCGGCGAGGACTTCTTTTGTTATTTTGTGGTCGAGAATCATTCACGTATGCCAAGAGGTGTCCCCTCTGGATTAGAGATTCAATTTCCTTTTTCAGCTGCTCTTAGTCCTTAGTGTGATGTCCCCGTACACGGTGGTAATTACACCAAGCCTCAAGTTGTCTTCCCATGATTGTGTTGGCTCTTTTGGGACAATGAGGCTCTGGTAATATATTCATGTGGCCGACTTCTTTAAGGATATCTCCCCTGCTTGTATTTAGTGGGGCGAGGTCTCTGTCTGGCTCGTACGGCTGTCTGTATGGTCTGGAAGGAAGTCGCTCACGTGCAGCTCCCTGAGGATGCTCTTTCCTCCTGTTTGACGCCTCTTCTTTACTCTTTGTCTTTTCATTGTTGTCTTGGACTCTTTTCTCTTGGTTACTTTCTTCTCCTTTAATGTAACATTAAGCCCGGGTAGTGATATCGTCCATGCTGATAGCCGGCTTCTGAGCCAATGACTCATTGAATTGCCCGGCTCGTAATCCATGCTGAAAAGCCCCCACAAACATCTCCTAATTTGGGTGAGATACCTTAAGGGTTTCCTCATTGAATCAAGCCAGATACTCACGTAGTGATTCTGCCTGCTTCTGTCGAACACTGAACAATGCGGTCGTGAACACCTTCTGGCGTTTGCTTGCCGAGAAGTGTTGTATTAACTTCTTAGTTAGGTCCTGGTAGCTTATGATGGAGAGCCTAGGAAGGATCATATACCATCTTAGGGCTATATCCTTCAAGGTTTCAGCCATGAGTTTGCACTTCAGTGAGTCCGAAGGGGCAACTATGGCCATCTGATTGTTGATGGCAATGACATGCTCCTGAGGATCTGTCTTCCCATCATAAGAGGTTAATAACGGTGCTTTGAAGTTTTCTGGTACGTGGTCGTCCCAAATCTCTTGAGAGAGAGGTTGAGGTTTGAGAACCTCCTCCTCACTATCTCCGTCAGCTTGACTTTTCTGCTGCAGTACTTGTATATTGTCTTGCAGTATTTCATTCTGTTGTCTCATGGTCTCCATCATAGCTAGTAGTTGAGCCATGTCTGGAGGATCTCCTTCAGAAGACATGTCGTTAGTGAGAGGTGTGGCGTGCGAAAGTTTTACTTAGGCCCCACGGTGGGCGCCAAATGTTCTAGCCAAAAATAGTTAGACCACCAAAAGTGCTAGTTCTCCTTATTCTGGACAAGGAGAGCAACGCTGTCTATACTATAGAGTATGTTTGGGGATTTGAGAGCTATACAGGTGCTGTATATTTTCTCAAGATGTATGTGTCTTGCTTAACCCTCATGTGGGAGCCCCTTTTATAGCCTTCTTCTACCTTCATTTAAGCCATGCCATTAAGAGAAGCCTCTTGGCCTTCTGACATTGCATGGCCATCATTGTTGTAACTCTTCTTCATGAATGCATGCTTTGAAGATAGGATAACACCTGCATTGACGCGTCGCCGCTCTTACAACTGTTGGAATGACGCTTGTTGAGCTCATGACCGGCTTCGGTGCCGGGTTGGTGGGCTATAGTACTTGGCCTTGTAAGAACTCGGCTGATGGGAGTCGGGCTCCCTGACTGGGCCAGGTTATGTATGATGCTTGTCTAGCTCTCTACATTGTACAATCTTTCCTGCTACCATAGTCTAGTCCATGTTTACCTTTATCCAACTACTCAACTCTGCATCAAATATATTTGATATGTACAAATAGGACCAGAGGTAGTATAACATACATTGCAAAATAAGTAAATATTTAATCTAAAAGGTGTTACATTAACATAGATAACATGGAAATTTCTCATAAATACGTACTTTGGTCAAAAACATAATGTCAACATAATAATTCCAAAATATGAATCCCAACCCCGATGTCTCAGTATCAGAGCCTTATTACAAATTTAACCAACTAGCTGACTTAATAGTTCAGCAAAACATAACATTACTACAAAATATATCTTTTGTAACATGTTACTATCTCAGATATTCAATCAACCGAAGTAATAGGTGATATTAGGCCCCTTTATTTTTATTTTTATTTTATTAAAAGACTTTCCACTACGGTCCTTAATAACAACCGTGGTGAAAAGTAGGAATGTGTTACGTTTAACCACAGTTGGAATTCCAACTGTGGTTAAAAGTGGCGTTTGGTCATGGTTTTAAATCCCAACACCAACATTTTTGGTTTTTTAGTTATTTTTAAGCCACTTTTCACCACGGTTGGAATTCCAACCGTGGTGAAAAGTGCCTTATGGTCATGGGTTCGAATTCCAGCACCAACATTTTTAATTTTTTTACTTATTTTTAAGCTATTTTTCACCACGGTCGGAATTCCAACTATGGTGAAAATTGACGCCTTCTTATTTGTTTTAAAGATATATAATGCTCTTAGCTCATTCATTTTTGCTCTAGACGTACATAGACATACTTCATCTCCTGCCTCCAAACTTCTTCCATTTACGAAACATTGTTCCTCCACTAAACTAAACTTAAAAACATCATTCCTTCCATAAACAAAACTCAAAAATATTTCTTCCATTAACAAGTTTCTGAACTCCATCATCTCTTCTCCAAATTGGACGAGGCATGAAAACATGGATTCAACTTAGCAACACTAGTTGTTGTTGTTGTGTCGGGTAAAATGTTTTTGTTTAATGATTCTATTCTATTTATTTTGTTGTTGTCGTCGTCGTCGTTGTTGTTGTTATTTTTGTTGTTTTTGTTGTTGTTGCTCAGGTTCTTGTTATTGTTCTTATTGTTGTTCTTGTTGTTGTTATTATTCTTGTTGTTCTTGTTCTTGTTCTTGTTCTTGTTGTTATTGTTCATTTTGTTTTTGTTGTTGCTCTTATTATTCTTATTATTCCTGTTCTTGTTGTTATTGTTATTGTTATTGTTGTTGTTCTTGTTATTGTTTTTTTGTTCTTCTTGTTGTTGTGTCAAAAATATTTAATATTATATATTGTGATGAAAGTTATCAATGTAGTCAGGCAAAACATGAGGCAAAAATAAAAAATGCTGACAGAATTTTCACCACGGGTATTTAAAATAATTGTGGTTATAGGTAGCACACTTTCAAGTTTTCTATCGCGGGCACTGCACCGTGGTTGTAAATAATTAAGGGAAATCGCGATCCAAAATGCAACGGAAATTAAAATTTTCCCTTTAGTGATCCTTACGAATGGGCATGATCAGTGATAGAAACGGTTACCTCTTTTGGTGATTAACAATTTTGATGCAGATTTGGATGAATGATCATGGGCGTTGAATGAAGAACAACGCCTTTACTCAGTCCACACGAACAAAGTGTCTTCAATCTTAGTGCTAGCTGCTACGAATGAAGACTTTGAGTGAGTGAGTGAGAGAGAGAGAGGGGGAGAGAGAGAGAGAGAGAGAGAGAGAGAGAGAGAGAGAGAAAGAAAGAGAGAGAGAGAGAGAGAGAGAGAGAGAGAGAGAGAGAGAGAGAATACGGGCAGGGTTTCACCAACTGAATTTTGTCAAGTTCAGAAAGCTTCTACACAAGGGTTGTACTTATAGAACCGCTTGTGTGTGCATAATAATAATAATAATAATAATAATAATAATAATAATAATAATAATAATAATAATAATAATAATAATAATATAACCATTATTATAATAAACATATTTTATTATTATATTTAATAACTATAATAATAATAATAATAATAATAATAATAATAATAATAATAATAATAATACTAATAACTCTTATTATTATATTATACGTTGTTCCATTATTAACTACACCGTACCTTACAGTGTTCCATAATTCTCTCAAGTACACCGTATCTTATAGTGTTCCTTATTTATTCTATCTCTCATCAATCTGTCCTTATGTGTGTGACCCTGTAGGTTCTCGTGACGTTGACAATTATATTAAATCATATATTTAATATAATAAACAGTGAGCAGTATCTAGCAACACATCACTGCTTCCCAAGTCACGAAAATGTCACGTGATCTGACAAAACCTTTTGTGATAGTACTTGTGTCTATAATTTCCCTTTTGCCCTTATGTCTCTATTGAACACAAAGCATATACCGTGTCATCCTTGTCCAGTTCAATCTTAGACATTTATCCTGTTATGCAGGATGGGCAAATTCCATCTAGGTCACTCAAGTCCCTCAGCATGCTTTGTGGAGTACCCATCAACTGTATTTATGGTCATTCAGTTACGGACAATGTTATATCAGTAATAAAGTACTCGACTCTACATCTAGGGTCCATAGTGGTTTCAAATCAAAATATGGTATACGACGATATCACCATGAGAGTAACTTATGACACTTTGCATAACATTCTATGTAGTACTCTCATAGCGGGTCAATCTGGTATAAATATTACTCCTAATATTCATACCTATGTTAAGACTTGATAACTCTTTATCCATGATCCATGATATGTGATCATCTGTCTATCTACATAATAGTCTTAATGCTTTAAGGTTATCCCACTTCACAGTAAAGCTCGACTACGAATACTTTAAAAATAGTGTCCTTATGTTTAATGGGATTTCATGATTAAGCCACACTTAATATTTCATTAAACGGACTAGTTATTCTAGGGACTTTATTATTTTGGAAAAGCAAACATAATAAATAAATGCCATTTATTATTAATAAATAATTTGATACAAGTACCAAAATTATTGGCCTCTAGGGCTTACACCAACAATCTCCCACTAGCACTAGAGCCAATAAGGCATACCTCTAATACCCATAGATCTATTATGGCCATCATGCTTATCCTGCACAAGAGGCTTTGTTAGTGGGTCAGCAACATTGTCAAGTGTAGGTACTCTACATATCTTCACATCTCCTGTATCTATTATTTCTCGAATGAGGGGATATCGCCTAAGTATGTGTTTGGATCATTGGTGAGATATAGGTTCCTTAGCTTGTGCGATAGCAGCATTGTTATCACAATAGAGATCAATGGGTCCCCAATGCTAGGGACTATGCCAAGTTCACTAATGAACTTCTTAATCCAAACAACTTCCTTTGCTACATTTGAGGCAGCAATGTACTCGGCCTCGGTTGTAGAATTAGCAACTGTATCTTGATTTGAACTTTTCCAACTCACAGCGCCACCATTTAAGCAAAACACATAACTAGATTGCAATCTAAAGTCATCATTATCTGTCTAGAAACTAGCATCGGTGTATCCAATTACAACGAGCTCTTCCTGACCTCCATATAACAAGAATTAGTCCTTAGTCCTTCTCAAGTACTTAAGGATATTCTTAACAGCTACCTAATGAGCATCACCGGGATCAGATTGGTACCTACTCGTTGCACTTAAAGCATAAGAGACATCTGGTCGAGTACATAACATGGCATACATGATAGATCTTATTGCATATACATAAGGAGTCTTATTCATATAATCCCTTTCTTCCTTAGTTGAAGGGGATTGCGTTTTTGATATACACAAGCCATGTTGCATAGGTATGAATCCTTTCCTGGAATCATGCATATTAAAGCGTCTCAACACTTTGTTTATGTATGTACTCTGACTTAGGCCAACCAGTTTTTGTGATCTATCTTTATAGATCCTGATTCCTAATATATAGGTTGCTTCACCAAGGTCTTTCATAGAAAAGCATTTCCCTAACCAAGTTTTCACCTGTTGCAAGGTAGGGACATAGTTTCCAATGAGTAATATGTCATCTACATATAATATCAGGAAGACGATCATGCTCCCACTAACATTCTTGAAGATACAAGGCTCATCTTCATTCTTTATGAATCCATATTGTTTTACAATTTCATCAAAACGAAGATTCCATCTTCTGGAAGCTTGCTTCAATCTATAGATTAATCGTTGTAACTTGTATATCTTTTGGGCTTCTTCTAGTATGTCAAATCCTTTAGGTTATGTCATGTACATGTCCTCAAGAAGATTCCCGTTAAGGAAAGCAGTCTTGACATCCATCTACCATATTTCATAATCATGATATGCAGGGATAGCAAGTAAAATCCGAACAGATTTAAGCATTGCAACTGGTGAAAAGGTTTCATCATAGTCTACCCCATGAATTTGTTTATAGCCTTTAGCAACCAGTATTGCCTTATAGGTATGTACCTTACTATCCATGTCAGTCTTCTTTTTTAAGACCCATTTGCATCCTATAGGATTAACTCCTACAGGAGGCTCTACCAAGGTCCAAACCTGAGTTGTGTACATGGAATCCATTTCAGATTTCATGGCTTCTAGCCACTTCTCAGACTCAGGTCCAGTTATGGCCTCTTGGTAGGTTACAGCCTCATCTTGATCCATGAGTAATACATCACCTTGATCAGTTATGAGATATCCATATCTCTGTGGTTGGTGACGTATCCTGCTCTACCTACGCTGGTCTTATTCTAATTGAGCAGGTTGCTCTTCCACAACTACTTGTGATTCTTGCTCTAATTCTTCCATAGGTGTATCAATGCTTTGTGACTCTTGAATTTCTTCAAGCTCTACTTTCCTCCCACTGATTCCTTTGGAAATAAAGTCCTTTTATAAGAAAACCCTTGTTCGAGCGACAAACACTTTGCCCTCAGGAGGATTGTAGAAGTAATACCCTCTTGTTCCTTTAGGATACCCCACAAATAAGCATTTGTCAGATTTGGGCTCTAGCTTAGTTGAAATTTGTTGTTCCACATAAACTTTACAATCCTAAATCTTCATGTAATACATATGTGGTTTCTTACCACTCCATATCTCATATGGTGTGTTCTTAACCTTTTTGGATGGAACACGGTTAAGTGTGTAAGCTGTTGTCAATAGTGCATGCCCTCAAAAGGAGTTTGGAAGATCGGCGTGACTCATCATGGAATGGACCATGTCTAACAAGGTTCGATTTCTTTTCTTAGATACACCATTCCATTGTGGTGTTCTAGGAGGAGTGATTTAGGATAGAATCCCACACTCTTTGAGATGGTCATCAAACTCTAGGCTTAAATATTCACCGCTTCGATCTGATTGAAGAGTTTTAATATTCTTACCTAGTTGGTTTTGTACTTCATTCTTAAACTACTTGAACTTTTCAAAGGATTCAGATTTGTGTTTCATTAAATACACATAACCATATCTACTGAAATCATTAGTAAATGTGATGGAGTATTGAAAACCTCCTCTGGCTGGTATGTTCAGTGCTCCATATACATCAGTATGTATGAGGGACAAAAGATCATTAGCCCTTTCACCTTTTCCTGGGAATGGGGACTTTGTCATCTTTTCAATTAAACAAGATCTGAATGTATCATATGATTCGTAATCAAAAGAGTCCAAGAGTCCATCTTTATGGAGTTTGGAGATGCGCCTCTCATTTATATGGCCTAAGCAACTATGTCAAAGGTAACTTGGATTTAACTCGTTAAGTTTCATCCTTTTAGTATTAATGTTATAAATTGGCATTTCAAGATCAAGGACATACAATTCATTGTTCATTTATGCAGCATGTAGCACCCCAAAATTTGCTCTACCTTTTTCTAAATTTTTCTGGCTTTTGTTTTGCATTCATCTGCATCTTCATTAGGTCATATTCATAGTCATACATTTTCATGAGCTCCTAAGGCGCGGGATCAAAGGAATTTTCTTGCTATCAGTGGTGGCCCTATTCGGGGGTGATTCAGCTGGTTCCTATTTCAGGTCAAGGTGAAGCAAGAGGTTGAACTCTGTTCATTGTAGTCTTCTTATTCAGGGGTTATCAAGCTCCAAGGGTTTCTTATTCAGGGGATTCATCAAAAGAGTCGAATCAGGATTTCTTTGGTGTGAATCAGGGTTTGATTTCTTCTCAATTCAAGTCATCTTCTTCAAGATTTATCAGCGTATCTCAAGGAGGACCAGGGTTTCTCATTCATGGTTGAGTATGGGGACATGTCATCAACTGAGGATCATTGGATATCAAAGTTTTCTACTATGTTTCCAACTTTATCATTCAGGGTCGAAGATTTAAAGCGCTGATATTTTTGTTGGTCATTGAAGTCATGTCAGGATATAAAGATGTTGTGGTGGATTCATGTTATGGTCAAGGTCATTGACGATGTTTGTTAATTGTCATTGAATATATGGTTCTTGAAGGACTGAATTGGGATTTTGACTCATCAATTTTTAAGTATACGGAGTGTGAAGGAGATTTAGGTGGTTACCTGGAATTCAAGTTACAAGTTTTAAACCATTTTATCCATTTTAGTAACCTTTTGTGAAACCAATTCCAAATATCCATATTCATTTTCCCATTCCTGTTAAGCCAATTTTCACTCTTAGACATCACTCTTAATCCGCACCAATTTCAAACCTTTCTACCCATGTCCAAATTCAACATTTCAAATCAAACACAAAACCTACAGCAGGAACTCATAGCAGTTTCAAAAAGGATAAGCTACATAACAGTCCGAAACTCAAATGGACAACACAAGTCCATCAGTTTAAGAGCTCTAACCTCATAACAGTCACAGCTTCTAACAAATCCTAACATCTTCTAATCCACCCTAACAGAAATTCTAACACCTCAAAAACTAACTCTAACAGAAAACATAACTAACTTCTTCTGGACCCTCTCTCTCGATTCTTCTATCTTCAACTTCATCTTCATATGGCAACACCCACAAGAACCTTCTCTAATGATCATCATCATCAATCATAATCCTCTCTACTCCCTGCAAGCCTTCAAACTTCAACCTGATTCAACATCTCCATTCTAAATCTGCAACAGCTTCACAAACACCATAAAGGTTTTCTTCAATTCTTCAATTCGAGGCACTCTTCATCATCTTCAATGTCAAAATGGCAATAAAATCACAGCAATCTTCTGCAAATTGGCATCTTTGTCAATCCACATGCGATATCCATCTCCTGCAAGAGAATCAAAAGAAGCATCAAACATCAACGAATCATTGAACTTTCAACAACCTGCAATTCACAACGTCGACATCACAAACGGAACGTACAATTTGCGAAGCAGAAAAAGTTCAAGAACGTGGCATCGCACAAAAACAACAACAACAACATCCAGAAACACAACACACATAGCAAGTCGAAGGAGAAGATCTCTGAATCGCAAACCAGTAAGAACTAACGAGAAGAATATAGAAATCCAAGAACGCACCTGAACAAGCTCGGATTCGTCGTAAGTCTTCAATTCACCATTTCTTCTTCCGGCGTGAGAGTGTTTTCGATTAGGTATTTTTTTCGAGATGGACTGAGGAAGTTGATTAAGTTGAACAGTGAGTCGAGGGATCCTGAGAGCGAGCGATGTAGTGAGCTGGAGATCTCCGCCGCCGGCACATAGCCACGACGCGACGGAGTCGTGAGTGTTACCGGCGACGCGTTTTGATAATAAAAAAAAAAGAAAGTTGAGAGAAGAGAGGCACGACTAAGTGAGGGATATTGGGTTCGCCTCTCTCTTGTTTTGTAGTTTTAGGTTAGACGTTAACATGGCAATTGGACCGGGCTCATAGGCCCCTATACTGAGTACTTACCACACCACCCTGTATACTTCTGCACCCTGTTACTTGTAATCAAGGTTTTTTTCTTAATTTATTAATTGGGTGTAATTGATTTAGGTTAATTAGATTTTAACTTGGAACTGAATTTTGATTAGGATTAGAGATTTTTAGGAAATTGCTTAGTGTTAATTGATTTAGGGTAATTAACACTTAACCTTGAATAATTAGATTTTGATTGTGCTAATTAGATTAAATTGGAATAATTGTTTTTAGCTTAATCGCTCTCTAATTGTTTAGCTTAATTGTTCCGTAACCGTTTTTAGCTTAATCGCTCAATGATTGTTTTTAATCGTTTTTGGCCTAATGGTTCCCTAATTCTTTTGGCTTAATTTTAGTTAGATTAACCTTAGTTAATCAACTTTAGAATTAGTTTAGAACTAGGTTTTTAGAGTTAATTCACCCTTTAGAATTTGTTTCGAATTAGAAATCAATCTTGACTTTAATTGACATTTTAACTTGGATTAACATTGACTTGTAACTTTGTTTAGTAGTTAATTAACGGTAGATTGATATTAGTTTTAATTTGACTAATTGGAATTGGATTTCGATAATTGTTTTCGGATGATTATTTTTTGGTTTAATCAACCCTAATTGATTTTTTGCTTACTATTTCACTAATTGTTTTTAGCTTAATTGTTCGATCATTGTTTTTGGCTTAATTGTCCACTAATTGTCCTCTAATTGTTTTTAGAATTAGAAACTAATTTTGAACTAATTGGCATTAACTTAGTTGAATTTATTTTGTTCTAACATTGACTAAACTTAGACTTTAGTGCTAACATCGACTAATCTTCTTAGTGGTTTCATTTGTTAACTTTGTTGTTTGTTCTTAATTGTTAGCTTTGTGATTTTTTCCTAGTTGAAATTCGATACATTGGATTAGTCTTTGATTAATTGTTTGCAAATTTTACTATAGTCATTGATATTTGTTGCATAGATTTTGATTAATTGTTGTTTACATTTTGGTATTAATTTCACCTAATTCTTGTTGATAGTTTCCATTTAAATTTTGGTGGCTAGCCTTGGTTATTGTTAGATTGCAGAGACTAATTTTTGAGTTGTCTTTGTAGTGATTCACACTTGATTTACTAAGTTGTTTAAAGGTAGGAAGTGATGCTGCATACATAACTGTTGTGCACAAGGTGAGCTGTTGAATGTTGCAATTATGTCCAGAGTTTCTTACACCTATTCCATTCTGAAAACAGGTGCTGTTGAAAGTTGTTTTAGCTTGTGATTGGATTTTATAGCTGTACAAGTGCAGGAGCGTTGTGGTTACTGCTGTTTGTGATTTATTGCCTTGTTTTATGTTTCTCTTTGCGATGGACGAAGAGTCACTCAACTTCCTCCTTCGCGTTAGATTGAGGATACGTAGGCACAAGACGACGATGTCTTGGCAAGCAAACTTCCCCCACAATCCCGTAGTCCTCTGAACTACGTTGACTCTGACTTTCCCGCTCCCGAGGGAATACGTAGGCCTAGGACAACGATGTCCTATCGAGTCACCTTTTCTTTTCTCCCCCCGTTTCTCCGTTCCCCCGTTTCCAGTTAGCATTTGAGCTTCAGATAACCCTACACCCTTTGATCGATAACAGCAAGTGTGGATCCCATCGAGTGTGATGGACACGAGGGGTGCTAATACCTTCCTCTCGCATAACCGACTCCCGAACCCAGACTATGGTTGCGATGACCATTCCTTTCCCTTTGTTGAGGTTTTCTTCGATCTTTTCCTTTCCCAGCGTCGGGATAAATAACATTCGGTGGAGACTCTTCTATTCTTTTCCGCCGGTTATTTTTCGCAAATGCGACAGCTGGCGACTCTGCTGGGGATCGCTGGTTCCCTAAGCGAGTCAATCCTAGCGCCTGTCTGTTTTTTATTATGGGTGTTTTATCTGTATGTTTTACCTGTTTTATTTATGGCATTGTTGCATGTTTATTGCTTTACCGCATTTACTTGCTTTACATTTACTATTGCCATTTATTCTGGACTGTGCTGGACTGTCTGTTTTCTTTGGTGGGATGGGTGTTCTGAGAGATAAGCCCACTACCCAGGCTTGAGTATACACACAGGTTTTAGAGTGGATAGTCATGTCACTTGCGTGGTGGTGACCACGTGTAGTGTTCACGAGACCCATAGCCAGACGAGGTTCTTCTAGGAGATATCTGATACTACATGTTGATGCAGGTCATTGGATGTTCCCTTGATGAGCTGTCGACTCTGGTGACCATTCCCAAGGACTCAGTTGAGGCACTCCTCCCAAGAGGTGATAATGGCAGACCAGAAATGGCAAACCCATTACGCTTCTTGATCTGAGGACCCGAAGCTGAGAACTTGCCATAGGATGACCTTTTGAGGGGAATCAGTTGAGGCCTCCTAGATTGATGATGATGCCGAACCAGAAATGGTGACCGTATCATCATTTCTCGACCTAAGAGTCTGTGACACTGAGGAACCTTGGTTTTAGAACCTACATGTGAGAATGGGCAGGTGTTTACAGGTTTGCAGGTAACCGTAACCTTCAACCTAGCCGGAATTCTGGTTTTCTTATTAGTGTGGACTTATCAGCCTGGTATTATGGTATTTTGATTATTCGGATATTCTGGTATTTCGATTATTCTGACACTTTGATTATTCCAGTATGTTGGCATTCTGGTATGTTATTTATCCCGGTATTTTGGCATTCTGGTATTCTGGTTATTCGGATATTCTGGTATTCTAGTATTTTCTTCAGAGCAGACCTATGGACTTATTCAGGCATCAACACAACACTTATTCAGAATATGTGGAAGCTTTGATCCCATGTCTGTTGCATCCGTAACATTGCATTTACATTTGCATTTTTGCATCATTTTGCATATCTTTCTCCAGGCTAGAACAGTGAGCTCATCCATACTTTGTCCTCGGCCTGTAGTTGATTTCCCGACTTCCGTATTGGACTTTAATTAGTATTTTTTGGAAGAATCGTGAACTCTGAAGAGCATAATCAATTTGTGACTAGGGCTGATGTTGAATTGGTGAAGAATCAGTTGGATCAACTTAGGGAAGCTATGGACGCCATGACAAGGGGAGATGCCAATATTCAGAGGACTGAGAATGTCATTCCACCTCCGGTGAACAATGTTACTCAAGCTCAGTCTGTGTGAATCCCTGTTGAGAATCAAGTTGTACAAGAACATCTTATTGTCCGAGATGGGCATTTATCTTCTCTTGATGCTGGAGACTATCAGAGTTTTGCATTTTCTGTGCCAGATGTCCGAGGGGTAGTTCCAAAGGTGAAGCCTAAAGACCCGCGATCTGTTCAATTTGATGAAAGATATAGTGTGTTGGAAGAAAAGATTACAGCCCTAGAGAGGCGTGATACTTTGGATTTGAATGCTTCGAGCATGTGTTTGGTGCCTGGCCTTGTGTTGCCTCCAAAGTTCAAAACTCCAAAGTTTGAGCAGTATAAAGGGGATAGTTGTCCAAAACAACATTTGGTGATGTTTTGCCGAAGAATGACGTCTTATGTCCACAATGACAAACTTATGATCCACTGTTTTCAGGACAGTCTGAGTAGGGCATCATTGTATTGGTATATGCAGTTAGAGAGTGGTTGCATCTAATCATGGTCGGATCTAGCCAACGCCTTTGTGAATCAATACGGTTATAATCTTGACATAGCCCCCAGCCGCATGCAGTTGCAAGATTTATCCCAAGCGGAGAATGAATCATTCAGAGGGTATGCTCAGAGATGGAGAGAGTTAGCTGCTTGTGTTTAACCGCCACTTCTAGAAAGAGAATTGGTTGATCTGTTCATGGATACCTTGCAAGGTCCGTACCTGGAAAAGATGATTGTCAATGGGGCAGCAAGAGGAAGAAATTAGTTCCATCCAGGAATCTTCACCACCTCATTCTCGGTGTTCAGGCATATCAATTGTTCAGAGTCAGCAATCTTCTGAGTCTTCGTATCAGGGACAATATCCTTCTGCAAATCAAGGACCTCTTCAGAATCAACGATAATATCACCGTCTGCCGCGTCAGCACGCCCGACAAAGGCCAAGGAAGCCAGAGAGGCATTTCACTTAGTTGCCAATGTCGTACAGTCAGATGTTACCAGATTTAATCAGAGGTAGACTTATAGTGCCAAAGGAGATAGGTCCAGTGATTCCTCCGTACCCACCAGGTTTCGATGTCAACTCCCGTTGTGGTTACCATGCTGGGGCATAGGGGCATTCAACTAAAGACTGTAAGGTGCTCAAGAGCAAGGTTCAGACACTTCTTGACTCCAATATGTTCTCATTCACGTCTCAGGGTATTCAGATTAACCATTATCCTTCATCCAGTCAGGTGGGTTCATCGGCCCATGTTATGGAAGAAGTCACTGAGAGCAGTTGTGCAGATGATTATCTGACTGACTTCGACGAGCAATTCTGAAGATGGCTAGCTCGGTAGCAAATCAAGCTTGGAAAGCCCATTTCTCTGAAGCTGGAAATCATTAGATCATGTCATTTCTTTGCATTTGTAGTTTCTTTTTTGTTAAAGTGAAAACTCATTTGTAAAACTTGTTGTTTTTAATTGATAATGATAATGAAATAAATATGCATGTTTTGATTAAATCCATTCGTGTTCACTCATACTTTTTATCGATATCACGTGCTTGTCTAAGCAGGATCCGATGGAGGATGACGAAATTGAAAGACGCATAACTTTCGATTGTATGATTTTGAAATAAGACCCTGTTGATGATGTACAGGCATTGTTTAAAACTCCCCAAACACCAGAGACATAAGAAAGATAATCCCTTGTCAGCCCCATTGAGCCTAGTAGTAGGAGTTCTTTCTGAAAACGAAAAACCCGCAATCTTAACCCGGGGCAGGGTAGGTGTCACTTAATTTGACCGTGCGTTCAAATTTCAAAAGGAGTGTCTCATTCGAGGATCAATTACATCTGAGGTTATCCCTCACCAACTGAAAAGTGAGGCAGTCACAACATTTCAAACAAGTCAAGACAAGCCAGTGTCACACGATTTGGTCAAAAAAAAAGAATCAAAAGAAAAAAAAAGAAAAATCCCACTAAGTCAAGACTTGAAAACAAGTGACTTAGGCAAAAGTTAGGGCATCCCGCTGGACATCAAAATTGAAAGATTCAAAAAGAATCAGTTCAGGAAAAATCAGGGAAATCAAAAACAAAAGAACAAAAAACGGAAAGGATTACAAAAAGAAAATCCTAGAGCTAAGAACAAGTCGTGCGACCACAGACACCAAAGACAAAAAGGGGTGACCATCACTCCGAAAACCGTGTGGGTTCCTTCTATCCTCCTACCATTCACTAACCTTTTTGAAAGGTGAGCGCCTGTGTCGAATTAGCTGAACGTAGGACTGGAGAACATCAAGGAGAATGGGTGGGTTAAAGCAGAAACTTTGAGCCTTATATCCTTTCTTTCTTAAACCGCGAACCAGGCCACGTTACAACCTTCAAAATACCTAATTGAAGTAGGGTTATTTCGAAAGCATACTTCGGTAAAGATTGCGTCAGAACTGACTCCTAGAAAGGATCTTTCTTACCATTTATGTTGGTATCAGTGTGACATTCTGATAAGTGATTCGTTCACTATATGTCATGACATTTTTCAAGTGAACAGACTTGGATTTCAAAACTGTCATATGCATTGCATTAAAATTATCTTTTCAAAACAAATTGTTTTACTTGCGAGTAAGCGCTTGACACCAGGAAAGTTTCTGCAACGGAAAGATTAATCAATCTAAGATGCAAAGTGCCCGAGTACTCCATTGAGCAGGGGAAAGCCACGCCAAAAGGGCAATTCATTTCGAGATTCAGCCAATTTGGGGCAGTCAGGTTGAGATTCGACAAATCTCTCAAAGGTCAGTTAGTCATAAGCACTCCTTCACAGATCCGCCAATCAGGGGAAAAATCATTTCAAGACTCCGTTGAGCAAAAGATTTAGTCAAACCGGGGAAGGTCACCCCGAGAGCAAGAAGTTATCTTTTCCAGAAGGCAGTTAATTCGAAGCACCTCTCTGAGGGCCGTAATACTGAGGCAGTCTATTCCAAACCATCAGGGTACAAAGGTCCCAAGTTTCCTTTCGAGGCAAATTCTTACAAAGACCCCCACGAGCTGGGGCAGGATAGGTAACAATGAAACGTTTCCATTCTTTCAGAGCTTCAGGCAAGTTTAGTCAATCTTCAAGTCAAGACGATGTCGGGAAGTCATGTTAACCATTCCCAAACCTTTCACCCAACAACCTTGTAGCCAGATAAGACACTTTCCAACGCCAGCTGTGTCGGACCTACCTCAAAATCACCGGTTGAGTCGTCACATCATTGCATAATCATTGTCGTTGCATAATCATTTGCATATCATATCATAGCATGAAGCCTTGTACATCCGAGCAAAAATCTAGAGCCCAACTTTGCTTGGCATCCTTCCACAACCCACTTTGTTGGCATCTTCTAAAAAACCTGAAGGCCTATCCCTATCGGCACCCCCTTTAAAGCAAAGCTCATTCCCTATTGGCGATCACCAAAAGTCAAATCCCTATTGGCACCTCATTATAAAATCCAATCCCCATAGGTACCCCAGAAAGATTTCACCTCCGAAAAATCAATCACCATCAGGTTTCACCTATCCTTGCCAGCAAAGTCCAATTGTACTTGGCACATTCTTCTTTTCCCAGTAGCCCGAGCATACATCGGCGTTCAGCATATATTAATCATTCCATCCTCAAATCGCATAACATTTCCATTTCGTATGGAGCATTACGCCATAGAAAGAAAATTCAAACATATGCATGTGGAGCATAAGCCAGATTTGGTATCTTGTGCGAAAGCCCAAATCAATTTTCAGTCAAGACAATGACATATTCCTAGAAAGAATGTTGAGCCATTCCCCAATAAACATTTCAGTCGACCTTTGCTTATCTTTCTTTTGGGTCGTAAATCATACGTTGATCTAACCCTCGATCAGTCCTTATCCATCAACCCCTTGATGACGGCATTCCAAAGTAGATTCTCTTCCCGTCAATTCTTTGAAGATGTGTTTCCTCAGTCAGGTGTCTTCTTTCTGTCAAACCCCTTTGATGATGTGCTCCTTCAGTCAGGTTTCCTTTCCGTCAAACCCATTTGACGATGTGTTTCCTTCGGTCAGGTTTTCTTTCTGTCAAACCCCTTTGACAACGTGTTTCCTTCGGCCAGGTCTTCTTTCCGTCAAACCCCTTTGATGACGTGTTTCCTTCGATCAGGTCTTCTTTCCGTCAAACCCCTTTGACGACGTGTTTCCTTCGGTTAAGTCTTCTTTCCGTCAAACCCTTTTGATGATGTGTTTCCTGCGGTCAGGTTTTCTTTCCATCAACATTTCTTTCCGTTAAACCCCTTTGACGACGTGTTCCCTTCGATCGGGTTTTCAGTTGTTTGGTTTCCGTCAAACCCCTTTGACGATGTGCTCCTTCGGTCAGATTTTTCTTTCCGTCAAACCCCTTTGACGATGTTTTCCTTCGGTGATAATATTCATTCCCGTCAAATCCCTTTGACGATGTGTTTCCTCGGTCAAGTTTTCTTTATGTCAAACCCCTTTGACGATGTGTTTCCTCGGTCGAGTTTTCTTCCCGTCAAACCCCTTTGACGATGTGTTCCTTCTGTCAGGTTCTTCTTTCCGTCAAACCCCTTTGACGACGTGCTTCCTTCGTTCAGGTTTCTTTCCATCAGACCCCTTTGACGATGTGTTTCCTCGGTCAAGTTTTCTTTCCATCAAACCCCTTTGACGATGTGTTCCTTCGGTCAGGTTCTTCTTTCCGTCAAACCCCTTTGATGACGTGCTTCCTTCGTTCAGGTTTCTTTCCGTCAGACCCCTTTGACGACATGTTTCCTTCGGTCAGGTTTTCTTTCCGTCAAACCCCTTTGACGATGTGTTCCCTTCAGTCAAGCTTTCTTTTCGTCAATTCTATGACGACGTGTCCCCTTCGGTCAGGTTTTCAGTTGTTTTCTTTCCGTCAAACCCCTTTGACGATGTGTTCCCTTCAGTCAAGCTTTATTTCCGTCAAATTCCTTTGACGATGTGTCCTTCGGCCAGGTTTTCTTTCCGTCAAACCCCTTTGACGATGTGTTTCCTTCGGTCAGGCTGTCTTTCCGTCAATTCTTTGATGACGTGTTCCCTTCAGTTGGGTTTTCAGACGCTTTCTTCCCGTCAAACCCCCTTTGACGACGTGTTTCCTCGGTCAAGTTTTCTTTCCGCCAAACCCCTTTGACGATGTGTTCCTTCGGTCAGGTTTTATCTTTCCGTCAAATCCCTTTGACGATGTGGTCTGTTAGGTATGTGTTCTTTCCGATGCGTTTCTGGGGTTAACTTTTCTTTCTTGGGTATGTTATCTTTCCGTCAAATTCCTTTGACGAGGTGTGACTGGGTTCCAATAATATGTTCTCTACCCATAGTTTGCAAATCTTTGGGTTCTTTTTGTATTCAATCACCTTCTACCTTGAACGTCTGAAAGCCGTTGCTATCATCCTTTCAGGTCCAAGACGGTTGAATAGGGGCAGCTGTAGCACCCCAAACTTTGCCCTACCTTTTTCTAACTTTTTCTAGCTTTTGTTTCACATTCATCTGTATCTTCATTAGGTCATATTCATAGTCATACATTTGCATGAGCTCCTAAGGCGCGGGATCAAAGGAATTTTCTTGCTATCAGTGGTGGCCCTATTTAGGAGTGATTCAGTCGGTTCCTATTTCAGGTCAAGGTGAAGTAAGAGGTTGAACTCTGTTCATTGTAGTCTTCTTATTCAGGGGTTATCAAGCTCCAAGGGTTTCTTATTCAGGGGATTCATCAAAAGCGTCGAATCAGGATTTCTTTGGTGTGAATCAGGGTTTAGTTTCTTCTCAATTCAAGTCATCTTCTTCAAGATTTATCAGTGTATCTCAAGGAGGACCAGGGTTTCTCATTCATGGTTGAGCATGGGGACATGTCATCAACTGAGGATCATTGGATATCAAAGTCTTCTACTATGTTTCCAATTTTATCATTCAGTGTCGAGGATTTAAAGCGCTGATATTTTTGTTGGTCATTGAAGTCAAGTCAAGATATAAAGATGTTGTGGTGGATTCATGTTGTGGTCAAGGCCATTGACGATGTTTGTTGATTGTCATTGAAGATATGGTTCTTGAAGGACTGAATTGGGATTTGGATTCATCAATTTTTAAGTGTACGGAGTGTGAAGGAGATTTAGGTGGTTACCTGGAATTCAAGTTACAAGTTTTAAACCATTTTATCCATTTTAGTAACCTTTTGTGAAACCAATTCCAAATATCCATATTAATTTTCCCATTCCTGTTAAGCCAATTTTCACTCTTAGACATCACTCTTAATACGCACCAATTTCAAACCTTTCTACCCATGTCCAAATTCAACATTTCAAATCAAGCACAAAACCTACTGCAGGAACTCATAACAGTTTCAAAAAGGATAAGTTACATAACAGTCTGAAACTCAAATGGACAACACAAGTCCATCAGTTTAAGAGTTCTACCCTCATAACAGTCACAACTTCTAACAAATCCTAACATCTTCTAATCCACCCTAATAGAAATTCTAACACCTAAAAAACTAACTCTAAGAGAAAACAGAACTAACTTCTTCTGGACCCTCTCTCTCGATTCTTCAATCTTCAACTTCATCTTCATATGGCAACACCCACAAGAACCTTCTCTAATGATCATCATCATTAATCATAATCCTCTCTACTCCCTGCAAGCCTTCAAACTTCAACCGAATTCAACATCTCCATTCTAAACCTGCAACAGCTTCACAAACACCATAAAGTTTTTCTTCAATTTGAGGAACTCTTCATCATCTTCAATGTCAAACTGGCAATAAAATCACAGCAATCTTCTGCAAATTGGCATCTTCGTCAATCCACATGTGATATACATCTCCTGCAAGAGAATCAGAAGAAGCATCAAACATCAACGAATCATTGAACTTTCAACAACCTGCAATTCACAACGCCGACATCACAAACGGAACGTACAATTTGCGAAGCAGAAGAAGTTCAAGAATGTGGCATCTCACAACAACAACAACATTCAGAAACACAACACACATAACAAGTCGAAGGAGAAGATCTCTGGATCGTGAACCAGCAAGAACGAACAAGAAGAATATAGAAATCCAAGAAGGCACCTAAACAAGCTCGGATTCGTCGTAAGTCTTCAATTCATCATTTCTTCTTCCGGCGTGAGAGCGTTTTCGATTAGGTATTTTTTTCGAGACGGACTGAGGAAGTTGATTAAGTTGAACAGTGAGTCGAGGGATCCTGAGAGCGAGCGATGTAGTGAGTTGGAGATCTCCGCCGCCGGCACATAGCCACGGCGCGGCGGAGTCGTGAATGTTTCCGGTGGCGTGTTTTGATAAAAAAAAGTAAAAGTTGAGAGAAGAGAGGCACGACTGAGTAAGGGATATTGGGTTCGTCTCTCTCTTATTTTGTAGTTTTAGGTTAGACGTTAACAAGGCAATTGGACCGGGCTCATAGGCCCTTATACTGAGTACTTTCCACACCACCCTGTATACTTCTGCACCCTATTACCTGTAATCAAGGTTTTTTTCTTAATTTATTAATTGGGTGTAATTGATTTAGGTTAATTAGATTTTAACTTGGAACTGAATTTTGATTAGGATTAGAGATTTTTAGGAAATTGCTTAGTGTTATTTGATTTAGGGTAATTAACACTTAACCTTGAATAATTAGATTTAGATTGTGCTAATTAGATTAAATAGGAATAATTGTTTTTAAATTAATCACTCTCTAATTGTTTAGCTTAATTGTTCCGTAACCATTTTTAGCTTAATCGCTCAATGATTGTTTTTAATCGTTTTTGGCCTAATGGTTCCCTAATTCTTTTGGCTTAATTGTAGTTAGATTAACCTTAGTTAATCAACTTTAGAATTAGTTTAGAACTAGGTTTTTAGAGTTAATTCACCCTTTAGAATTTGTTTCGAATTAGAAATCAATCTTGAATTTAATTGACATTTTAACTTGGATTAACATTGACTTGTAACTTTGTTTAGTAGTTGATTAATGGTAGATTGATATTAGTTTTAATTTGACTAATTGGAATTGGATTTCGATAATTGTTTTCGGACGATTATTTTTTGGTTTAATCATATCCTAATTGATTTTTTTCTTACTAGTTCACTAATTGTTCGATCATTGTTTTTGGCTTAATTGTCCTCTAATTGTTTTTAGAATTAGAAACTAATTTTGAACTAATTGACATTGACTTAGTTGAATTGATTTTGTTCTAACATTGACTAAACTTAGACTTTAGTGCTAACATCGACTAATCTTCTTAGTGGTTTCATTTATTAACTTTGTTGTTTGTTCTTAATTGTTAGCTTTGTAATTTTTTCCTAGTTGAAATTCGATATATTGGATTAATCTTTGATTAATTGTTTGCGAATTTTACTAGAGTCATTGATATTTGTTGCATAGATTTTGATTAATTGTTGTTTACATTTTGGTATCAACTTCACCTAATTCTTGTTGATAGTTTCCATTTAAATTTTGGTGGCTAACCTTGGTTATTATTAGATTGCATAGACTAATTTTTTAGTTGTCTTTGTAGTGATTCACACTTAATTTGCTAAGTTGTTTAAAGGTAGGAAGTGTTGCTGCATACATAGCTGTTGTGCACAAGGTGAGCTGTTGAATGTTGCAATTTTGTCCAGAGTTTCTTACACCTATTCCATTCTAAAAACAGGTGCTGTTGAAAGCTGTTTTAGCTTGTGATTGGATTTTATAGCTGTACAGGTGCAGGAGCGATGTGATTGCTGCTGTTTGTGATTTATTGCCTTATTTTCTGTTTCTCTTTGCGATGGACAAAGAGTCACTTAAATTCCTCATAGTTGAGATCACGACATCGTCATTTGTTGTTTATTGCCTGTTGCATTTCTCTTTCGGTTGAGGATGAGGAGTCACTCAATTTGTTCTTGGCTGAGATCACGACATCGTTCAATCCATGCATGACAACATTAGGTAGACTCCCCTCCTAATCCTGACCTTAGGGTCATTTTGCATGCTAACTTGTAGGATAGAGTTTCCTTTAGACCTTCTGTGAGTCCCTTCTTTTCTCTCTCGCCCATGCGATTGAGACCGTTCTTGTTTCCCGTAGTAGCGCGAACTACGGATGCTCTGATTCCTCTCTCTTTTCAGATTAAGGATACGTAGGCACAAGATGCGATATCTCGGCGAGCACACTAACAACTAACTTCCCCTTTTCTCTCGCACCCATGTGATCGAGACGTAAACCAATCAATCAAACCTTTTCTCTTTCCCGAGTGCGATCGAGACTCTTTCACCAATCAAAACCAGCTCGTAGGTTGAACTACGACTGCTCTGACTTCCTCCTTCGCGTTAGATTGAGGATACATAGGCATAAGACGATGATGTCTTGGAGAGCAAACTTCCCCCACAATCCTGTAGTCCTCCGAACTACGTTGACTCTAACTTTCCCGCTCCCGAGGGAATACGTAGGCCTAGGACGACGATGTCCTATCGAGTCACCTTTTCTTTTCTCCCCCCGTTTCTCCGTTCCCCCGTTTCCAGTTAGCAGTTGAGCTTCAGATAACCCTACACCCTTTGATCGATAACAACAAGCATGGTTCCCATCGAGTACGATGGACACGAGGGGGTGCTAATACCTTCCTCTCGCGTAACCGACTCCCGAACCCAGGTTATGGTTGCGATGACCATTCCTTTCCCTTTGTTGAGATTTTCTTCGATCGTTTCCTTTCCCAGCGTCGGGATAAATAACATTCGGTGGCGACTCTTCTGTTCTTTTCTGCCGGTTGTTTTTCGCAGATGCGACACAGTAGCATATAATATATCATTCAAATAAATGGAGCAACAATTGTTCTTTATTATGAATGAAAAACCAAACTTGTCCAAACAAGAAATGAAAATAATATTCCTGCTAACTGCAGGTACATAATAACAGTTCTCTAACTGAATTATTAAACCACTAGGTGAAATGAATACATAAGTTCCTATAGCTAAAGCAGTAACCTTTGCTCCATTTCCAACTTGTAGGTCAACTTCACCTTTTACCAAATCTCTACTCCTTTTTAGCCCATGCACATTAGTACAAATGTGAGAACCACATCTAGTATCCAATACCTATGAGGCAGAAGTAGATAAATTTATTTCTATAACAAAAATACCTGAAGTCGAAGTCTCTACTTCATTCTTTTTATCTTCCAGGTACTTTGGGCAGTTTCTTTTCCAGTGTCCGGTCTTACCGTAATAGAAGCAAGTGCCCTCCTTTCCTATGCCTCCTTTGGGCTTCAAAGCATGAGCAGTAGGTTTAGGTGTAGCAACTTCCTTGCCCTTCCCTTTACCACCCTGTTTGGTGGGCCTTTTGTTCTTCTTCTTTCCATTACTGACCATCAGAATGGACTTCCCTTTTGACTTCAGATTCTGCTCAGCAGTTCTTAAATTGCTTAGCAGCTCTGGAAGATTTTTGTCCATATCATTCATGTTGAAATTCATGACAAATTGACTGAAGCTCTCCGAAAAAGATTGCAGGATCAAATCAATCGCAAGCTCCTGTTTTAGGGGAAAACTCAATCTCTCAAGGTTCTCCATATACCCAATCATCTTGAGTACATGAGGACCTATCGGGGTTCCCTCAGCTAGCTTGCCTTTAAAAAGGGCTTTTGAAACTTCAAACCTCTCATGCCTTTCCTGTTCTTGATAGAGCATCTTCAAGTGTTCGATCATATCGAACACTGCCGTGTTTTCATGTTGCTTTTGCAATTCAGAATTCATGGTAGCCAACGTGAGGCAAGCAGTTTCATTGGCATCATCGACATGCTTCTTGTAAGTGAAATTCTAGCCTATGCAGACAACAAATGTCCTAACACATGTCAAGACATTGTGCTACATAATCATTTAAACTTAGAGGCACACCAGCAGACTGATACATTGAATATCAGAACTGCCCACTCACGGATGTCACGACATCTGATCAAACATGTCAGTCAAGAACAATAATAAAACTGTAAATTGCAGAATGTTAAATAAGACAGTATGTGTTAACCCAGTTCGGTGCAACTCACCTACATCTGGGGGATACCAATCCAGGATGAAGACTTCACTATCTGTAGAACTGTTACAAAGCTAAACTCCCCCGTTTATAACTTCATACCTAACATCTACCCAATGAACATCTTTACCAAGGCTAAACTCAAACGTTTACAACCCTGATATGAGATACCCCACTCACATCCTAATCACAACCTGTGATATCTCTGTCTTCTGCCACTACAGAACCAGTCGCGGTTTCTTGACCTCCAAGTTATCTTGGACTTGCTTCAAAGCTTCGTCCAAGAACAATACAACAACCATTACCTACAGGTTTCTGGTTGTGTCCATGTACCTATGCCTTCCACTCTGCATCCCATATTACAGAGTGGAGACTTACAGCTCCTAAGAGAGCCAACGACTCTCAAACCCTAAACCCTTATTCAACACAAGAGAACTAGGTTACAAAGTTATAAGCGATACAAAAGTTACAGTCCTTAACCCTAGGTCTAAGTCTCCTTATATAGTCTTCTGTTGTCTTGGGCTTTCAATTGTTTCTCCTTTATCCACTCTGCAAATTTGCACCAAATCTTTTGACAGATTTGTTGAGTAATTAAACCTGTTGTATTTGTAAGATGTTAGGACATCTTTGTCAACATGTTTAATCTTGAGCAGATTTCTTCATCTTTATTATATTCAAGATTTACCAAAATTTCGTCAAACCACATGAGCTTTCAATCTCCCCCTTTTGACAAATTTTGGCTAAAACATTCCCTTCTGTGCTGGATGAGCGAGATTGATAAAGGACCTTGAGTCTTCATCTTGAGAGTTTCCCTTCTGATATCTTCTTCCTGAATTCCAGAAAGAGCTTAAACAGTCGTGACATGGAGTTCATAAAATATGTAACTCAGATCACAAGTCACAATCTGTTTTCCAACTCAGATCACAAGACACAAAATAAACACAAAAGAAACAAGTTAAGATGTCTATCTTATCCAGCATTCTTGCAGAACACCTGCAGGAATGTACCCAGAAAACAACAGAAAAACAACTTCCTTCTTCTCCCCCTTTTTAGCCAAAACTTGGCAAAAGTGACCAAGACAACTCCAAACCTAGACACAACTTACCCAGAATTTGAAAAATGCCATCGATCACTAAACTGGAATGATGATACTAGGAGGAATCGATACAGTCTTATTTATAGCCAAGCAATTTCCTTAGGAAGTAACGAACCGCAGAAAATAACTCTGGTCAATTCAAAGATCCATTAATCAAGGAAAATCACTCCACTAAATGCTCACCGGCCAAGACTGTTGACTGTTTCTTCTTTTAAGAACACCGACCAACAAACCCATTACATGCAACATGTTTAACAGAAATGTCCTGACATTGTGTCAGACATTGTCTATTTTTCATAGATTCTTCTTCTGATTTGGTCTTCTAGAGATTTCTTCACAAGTATATGATCCCAGTCTGCAGAGAAAAATAAATTCTCCCTGACTCATCAATGATTCTTAAGCATCCAAGAAGAACCATTACCAAAACACATGTACTTCCAAGTTTCCCACAACTTGCAACACTACAACAATGTCAAGACATCCTAATTGACATCTCAGCTTGCTTGACGCACAAATACAAACTGGAACTTCAATTGCATCCTCACAGTAATTCATCTTAGATCAAGAGGCATCTCCCCCTATCTAAGGTAACCAGTGCTCCTCCACAGAACACCTAAGCTAATGAATGGAAAACATAAGACGCATCTTCATGTCTTCAAGAGCGCACCCTCGGTTCAACTTACCGGCTGAACATAATCACCAACTCTCTTATTGTTCCATCTGACAAGAAACAATAATCACTCACACATGATCACCATCATGCTACCCGTGAGGAAATGTATACCAACCATAACAAACTCTTGGCTTGAGATCAAAGTCCCATTGATCCCCCCATCCTGTAACCATCTACACACCACACGAACTCCTCTTGAATTCTCATGTATAGACCTCCAGCTGCTTGAGGCACAAACCAATTGAATCAGAATGCTTCACATTCCTCAAAGAGACGCAGAGGGCCCTTAGTTTGTTATAACGATGTCAGTTATCGTATGCATGCTCCAGAACTTCACAGCTGCTAAACTGATCCACTACTAGCATGACTTGCAGCCAGGGCAACATCCCCCTCGCAAGATTTTCCACTGACTTTATCCATCCAGCAATAGAGATAGACACCCCGCAATCCAAGATAGTCATTCCTTATCATTCTCCCGTATGATAACCTTGAATACTTCTGATTTTTGGTGAATATCCTCTTCTGAACGCATCAGAAACCAGACCTTCATGCAATCAACCCATGATCTACTCCAGTCTTCCAAAACACTTACATCAATCTTCCAAGACAGTTCTTCTACTCCATCATTCTCCCGTATGACAATGTAGATACTTCTTAGACACGATGCAAGTAACCAGTTCATCACAGAACCTGAAATCCTTCACCAAGGATAACTAACCCAAAGATGTTCTAACAATAGTTATGACATATTTCACACATCATAGACACCACACACCATGGTTCCTAATATGCTCCACCACTGGACTTACTATCAGCATAGTAATCCACACTGAAGATCTTCACACAACACTGCGCCACCAGCTTGAATAAAGAAAACTTCAGAAACCCATAGAGAAATAAACTCTCATCCACCAAAGAAGGTATGCTTCCTTTCTTAACCTAGAACTTCTGCCACAAGCTCCCGGAGAATCAGAACCTCCTTACAATTTCAACTAATTACTCTTCTGCACAAGAGCAATCAGTTTCAAGCGTCCTGCTTGAACGCACATTGTGAAACCAACCAAATGCCACCTTTTGATTGACCTCACTCATCTTCAGAACTCCCACAAGATACATTGATCCACTAATGAAATCAGATCTTCAAGTCACATGAATTACTTGCCCCATAGCAAGACATCTTGGATCCACCAAGCCTCTTAGTCACGTAACATCTTCCCATCCACAGCTCCCGCAAACTGCATGAGATAGACCTTTTTGAAGCATCCATAACTTCCATTCTCCTGTAGATCACCTTATCTTAAGCTGATGTGCCACAACACCAGCTGAGACCTCTGATGTTAAGCTAGATGTCAGAATATTCTGATATGACATCCAACTATTGAATTCAACTCCTCCTTCTGCCACTTAGAAGAACCTCCTCCCTTCGCAGAGCAAAAGTTTCGTGCTCTCATAGACTTGATTCAACAATAAAGTTTGAGTAGACAACCTCCATCCTGCATTGAAACTCCAAAGACTTCAAACCTGCCACATCTGAATCTTCAAAAAATAAGTAATCCAAGACTACCCCATAGCCATACAAAAGAATGCCACTTTCCTTAGTAGAGTCGTCAATAGAAAGCCAGAGATAACTGCCACTTATCCTTGACCTTCACAAACAGAGCAAAATCCATGCTCCAAAGTACCTAGATCAGAAATAAACTGATCCAAGCTATAACCATCAAGATTATGATGTCTTTCTTCATCTTCATCTTCAATAGCATCAAAGTCCATACTAGTTTCTTGCTAGGAAACTCTCCAGAGAACACATGCTTCTGTCACACCCGACTGAAGCAACTTCTTAGGTCACCACCCAAGACTAAAACAGATGCTAAAGCGTATGCAGTACCCCTCCCATGATTCTTTACAAACTTTGATGATGAGATGTTCCAACATCTTGTTGAACATCAGCAATCTTGACTTTTAAGGATAATCAATTAAATACTTGTGGATTCCACAAATAGCAATTGATCTTAAATCCTTGTCTAATAACCCTTCTTCACTGTTGTAGCTAAGCTCCACCAGATCATGCATGAACACTTATAAAGTATTCAATCTTTTTGCAAGTATCTTCTTCAAAGGACAATGTTGAGATACCAAGGCTGCCACCCTTGACTCAAGTAACTAAGACTTTCTCTGAACAAATCTTATTTACCTCAACGATTCTTCAATCAGATTGGATCCACTCTTAGGGTCAAGAGAGATGAATCCTTCCTTGCTGTTTTTGGATGGTGAAAATAAATCACCTTCACTTTCTTCAGATTGTGTTTCCAAGAAACACCTTCTATTCAGAAGAGTAAGTAGAAGACTCCAGATACACGACATAGATGCCTTTATGAGTGGACTTGAGAGAATTCTCAAGTATCTTTGACAACCTAGCCGACCAACAATTTATCAAACTCCTAGAGCAAGAACCTGATAAACTTGACTCAACTCCTCTCCTCTTCAACTGACTTCAATTGTACCAAGAAACCAAGCTTCCAAGTACCAAGTCACCATACCAGATATCTAACCATAACTCCTTTCACTCCATCGCTCCCGACTTTGGAATAAAAGAATGCAGATATCTTCAAATATAGAGGCCGGCGATTGAGACCTTCCACCAACTGTCTTCAGTAACAACTCCAAAATCCCATAATTCTAGAGCTCTTACATCAGAAACACATGCAACGGAACCACCAAGGAACAGATCCTGCTTGCCCTAATAAGATGTCACAATATCTTATAAGACACACCAACAAGAGAACTAGCCACTTCTCCTGTAGTTGCTGTAGAATCTCCTCAGCAACATGAACAACCTCCGGGTTGCTCTCTTCGATCCAGAACATCCATCTCATCCATTAATACCCTTGGGTATATTTGAGTTGATTGATCTGATCTTCAAAACTCCTTCTTGTTTAAACGCCAGAAAGTATCTCCCAAAGATCTCATCCACAACCAGACATGATGCCTGCTCTAATACCAATTGAAATTTTGGCCTATACAGACAGCAGATGTCCTAACACATGTCAAGACATTGTGCTACATAATCATTTAAACTCAGAGGCACACCAGCAGACTGATACATTGAAAATCAGAACTGCCCACTCATAGATGTCACGACATTTGATCCAACATGTCAGTCAAGAACAATAACAAAACTGTAAATTGTATAATGTTAAATAAGACAGTATGTGTTAACCCAGTTCGGTACAACTCACCTACATCTGGGGGTTACCAATCCAGGATGAAGACTTCACTATTTGTAGAACTGTTACAAAGCAAAACTCCCCCGTTTACAACTTCATACCTAACATCTACCCAATGAACATCTTTACCAAGGCTAAACTCAAACGTTTATAACCCTGATATGAGATACCCCACTCACATCCTAATCACAACCTGTGATATCTCTGTCTTCTGCCACTACAGAACCAGTCGCGGTTTCATGACCTCCAAGTTATCTTGGACTTGCTTCAAAGATTCGTCCAAGAACAATACAACAACCATTACCTACAGGCTTCTGGTTGTGTACCAGTACATATGCCTTCGACTCTGCATCCCATATTACAGAGTGGAGACTTACAACTCCTAAGATAGCCAACAACTCTCAAACCCTAAACCCTTATTCAACACAAGAGAACTAGGTTACAAAGTTATAAGCGATACAAAAGTTACAGTCCTTAACCCTAGGTCTAAGTCTCCTTATATAGTCTTCTGTTGTTTTGGGCTTTCAATTGTTTCTCCTTTATCCACTCTGCAAATTTGCACCAAATCTTTTGACATATTTGTTGAGTAATTAAACCTGCTGTATTTGTAAGATGTTAGGACATCTTTGTCAACATCTTTAATCTTGAGCAGATTTCTTCATCTTTATTATATTCATGTTTTACCAAAATTTCGTCAAACCACAAGAGCTTTCAATAAGCATCTCTTTCAGCCTTAGGAGCAGAACTAGGTGGCTCCTCCTCAGGAACAGGTGTCTCTAAGACATACAACTTTTTATCATGTTTAAGGATAATCCTTAGGTTTTGGTGCCAATCCATAAAATTTGTCCCAGACAATTTTTCCTTATCAAGGATTTATCGCAAAATGTTGTTAGAGGTGTTTGTTGTCATGGTAATCTACATAAAAAAATGTGAAATTATAAGTATCAATTAAAACCAACATATTCAATTAGGCGTTTAATTAAATATGTTCTCACATATGGATAATTCCCAGTAGGATGAATAACTCCTTATTGTAATCCATCATATGGATAATTCCCAACCTTTGCTTCTAAACGTATAAAATCTTATTATAATTTGTTTAGTTAAGTTTGACCCATTGTTTTAGAAATTGGATATTACATGTATCCCATCGAACCTTACCAATATATAACATGCACCTCGCGTTAGGCGAAACCTACATTATTCGATACTAGTCTTGATGAGTTCTAATACATGGAAAACATAAACTTAATATTCAATTTTGAGGGAATTTTCAATTAGTTTGATCTCACTGGCTTATTTATCATATAAATCGTCTCTCACATGCATCAACATATAATCACATGCATCAACATACATATAAAATATGAAACAGCTATGGCCCCTAGTGCAATTGTTCTCTCAAGCCAATGAGTTAAGCTAAACCTAATAACGATCTACACTTCTCCATGCAAGATCTCCAAGGTTGTCCTCCTTTGATCTTGTATGCTTCTCTTTCTTCATAACATTACATTACATCAAAGAATACTCGTTTTACATACGAGGGAGTGAGATGAGAAAAGAAGTTACATCAAGAGATTAAAAGAAAGGCACGACACGCAGGTCGTATTTTAAAATCCCAAAACAAAATAAAGGAAAACAAAGGTCATAATTGATCACCACAAGAAAACAACAATAAACACAATTTATTATTATTATTATTATTATTATTATTATTATGAATTTAAATTCTGTTAATTAAATAAATTAAATTAAAATTTGGCGATTGATCATGAGTTAATTGGCGTTTCTATTGTCCGGTTATTAACGTATACCAAATTATTTTAAAATAAATAATAACTATAGTTTTTTATTATTTAAATAAATAATAACATGATACTTTATTATATTCTTTTGAAAACTTTTCATTCTACATATACACAGTAACTGTGAGGTAACCATGAATAAGCATTTCAGCACATGAAACCAGCATTTTATATACACTGTAATACATACTACATATTACATGCAAATATTGCTATAATAACTTTTATTATAATTATTGAATGATATAGGCAACATCTCGTTACTGTTACTACAACATGTGTATGTAATTTATAATAACAATAGCAACATTTGTTATTAAATTATAAAACAAAATAAAATACTTATAATAATAATAACAATTATTATTATTATATAAAAGTTTGTAAACCTTAAAATAACTCTTGACAACACAACTCTTGTGCCGTCAAAAACTCTAATACAACTCATTCATACTATCAAAATCGTAACAATCGATTATTCAAATCGATTGATCGAAATGTCATTGCTTCACCAGACAAATGTCGGATTCCGAAGCAAAAGAACATTAACCAATTACATGAATTACAATCATCACACAAATCAAATCGATGAAATAAAAGGCATATCAAATATACCGTCGTTGCATCCGAATTATTCATATCTTATATGAAATTGATCAATCATTTTTGTGTAACTTATGGATGATCGATATATCGCTGCTTCACCATACAAAAGTCGGATTCCGAATCATAGTTGTGAGGGCAAGGTTCCTTTATTACTTTGTTTTAATGATGTCAAAACAAGGAAAATTTCGTACTTATGTATTTTGGACAGCATCACCTTTTCTAAGCTTGCATTCATCTTTTTCAAATGCGCATAAAAGCCTACATACATGAACTTAGGTATATAGGGACATACTATATGTCTAAATTGTGTTGTAAGTCAGTTTTGGTGCATTGGGTCGACACACACATGATATAGATCGACTCACAACAAAGAAAAATGTAGTTTGAAACATTATGGCAAGCATGTGTCTACTCAGGACTGCCTTAGGTCGACATACAATAGTATAAAAAAGTGAGAAAAAGTCTCTGCCACGTATGCATCGACACTTGGCCCCTGTGGAGGTCGACGCATACTGAAAGAATCAAAGTTTTAACTTTATGGCCTTCATGCGTCGACGCATGACCCAACTGCAGGTCAACGCACAGTCTTCTTGTTTGCGCAGTTTTACATTCTGGCTTGTTCAAGTCGACACACAGCTTCTGTAGGTCGACCACTCACGCGTTTTCACTCATTTTTCTGCATCTTTGTCTTCCCAAAGTCTGTTTTTTCTGTTATTTTCTTCATGCTCATATATATATATAGGGTTCATATCCTATGAGAATGCAATTTTTATGTAAGAATGTGAGAATAAATCTGAATCATTAGATTTTAAAATAAATGGTGGAGATTATGTGTGGTTTTTATTTTTCTCTCTCCTCCATTATTAAAATAAATGATGGAGGAGAGAGAAAAAAAACTGACTCATAATCTATACCATTTATTTTAAAATCTAATGGTTCTGATTCATTCACATGTTCTCATATAAAAATGGCATTCTCATACGATACGTTCCCTATATATATATATATATATATATATATATATATATATATATATATATATATATATATATATATATATATATATATATATATATATATATATATATATATATATATATATTCATATGCATCATTTTGTACAAAAAACCAAGAAGAAAATTGAAAGATACGTTGGATTGCTCATTATCTTCACTCTCATAAGTTGCATTCATCAATAATCACACATAATCATCTTTGTTGATTTGTGCTTTGTTCATGAGTGATAACGTCCAAACTTAGGATTTGTATATCATTGTTTGGGTTGAGAATCAGTGGGATTTTCTTTAAATAAAACCACTGGGGTTTTGTCCTCCAAGATCTTGGTGATTTGTAGGTTTTTGCACAAATCTTTGCAGTACAGATTTAGCCAAGTGAAAGCCTTGAACAACGGTGGGTTCGGTCAAGGAAGTGGCGGTAACCAGAGGATTGTATAGAAAGATTCGGGGTCAAACGTCTTGCGATCGAAATCAGCCAAGTGAAATACTTGAAGAACGGAAGGTTCAATCAAGTGAGTAGCAGTAACCGGAGGTTTATTCGAAGAGTTTGATGTTCTTGATTCTGCTGGAATCAAGGGGAGAGAAGTGGATAGAATCAACATCAATAATTAGGTTTGATTATGTGGTAGCTAGAACTTCTCTTGTATAAAACTTTGCAAATAGATATTATACATATCTCAATTCTAGTTTTAGAATTCGAGGCAGAAATACCTGAAGCGAGGACGAAATGGAAACTGCCTAAACAAATCGAGTGTCGTTCTCTCTCTCTCTCTCTCTCTCTCTCTCTCTCTCTCTCTATCTCTCTCTTTACTTTGTGTTGTTAATGTTTGTGTGAAATCAACTGTTAGATACATTTCGATTGATTTATAGTGCTATTAAACACTTTTGGAAAACCATTGCAATCACTTTGATTGCAATTGTGAAAAATTCTGCACTACAATTTCAAAGGAAACTGAACTTGGGGTGTTTCACACACCAAGTGTTCGACATATTGATCGCACACAAACTGTTCGTAAAATTGTGAATTCAATTTTATCGTCTATAATTCATTGGAAACCGGTTAACTCAAAGTGGTCTTTATTTGAATTGTTTGATTGGGAACTTTATTGATTCCATTATCTCATCAATATTATTCCATTTGGTTTCGCATATCCGATTTTACCAATAACGGTTCATTTAGACGATTTTAAATCCAAGGCCGCTTCCGCACACTTTTGAAATAATTTTTTAAGCACCAATCATTATTAAAAATTAGTGATCTATTCAACCCCCCTTCTAGATCAGTGTCGTTGTCTAACAAGTGGTATCAGAGCATCGGTTCATCTAGTGCTTCACATATAGCTTATTAGAAAAAGGGTAACGAACCTAAAGGTGCGTAAAATAGAGCGCCAGTTTTTAATGGTGAAAACTAAGGTTATTGGAAAGATTGTATGCGGGTGCATATCAATTCTATTGATAGAAAGGTATGGAACGTTATTCAAAATGGTCCTATTGAAATAACTATGACCAACGTGGATAATGTTGTTGTACCTAAGCCGGAAGCACAATGGAATGATGAGGATGAGAAAAGTACAATTATGATTGGAAAGCTAGAAATATTACCATATCCTCTTTAGGAGTTGATGAATATTATAAAGTTTCCCATTGTATTACTGTTAAGGCTATGTGGGACGCATTACAAGTTGCCCATGAGGGAACTAATGATGTCAAACTAGCTAGAATCAATACTTTGACACAAGAGTTTGATCTCTTTCACATGAAGCATGGTGAAACCATTGCGGAAATGCAAAAAAAGATTCACTCACCTAATCAATCGTATAAATTCACTTGGTAGACCCGTTTCCAATGATGTTGCTACTAACAAAATTTTGAGATGTCTTAATAGGGACTGGCAGCCTAAGGTCATGGCCATCAAGGAAGCTAATGATCTTATGATATTGGACATCACAACATTGTTTGGAAAGCTTGAGGAACATGAGCAAAAGCTCATATGTCTCGATCAACACGAAAAGAAAGAAAAGAAAGAGAAGTCGAAAGACACGGATAATAAATCTATTGCTCTAAAGGATTCTAGCTCAAAGTCCTCCACAATAGAGCTTAGTGAAAGTGAGTCAAGTGATGATGATGAAGATACGAATGAAGATATGGGGCCGTTCGTGAGAAGATATAATAGATATATCAAGAAAAATGGAATTCAACATTCGGACAAGAATCTCATCAACTTTCGACGACAATCAAAATCCTCAAAGCATGAAGGAAATAAGAGTGTAAAATCAAAAGATTAATGCTACAATTATGGAAAGGTCGGTCACTACAAGCTGGATTGTCCATTGATGAAGAAAGACAAAGGAAAAGACAAGAATCATCAACAAAAGAAATCGAGCAAACCTATAAGGGCATACATTGCTTGGGAAAGTGATAGTGAGTCCTCTAGTGAAGATAACTCAAGTGAGGAAGACAAATCTGTCAATCTTTGTCTCTCGGCTCACCAAAAGAAGAAAAAGAATGTAAGTCATTCTAAATATGAACATTCTGATAAAATGTATCATTCTTAATTGCAAAATGCCTTTGAAGCTTTAAAAACCATGAGGCTAAAGAAGCTTTCAAACGCTTAGCTTCAAATAAGCAAATTTTTTTCACATTTAGAGAAAAAGATTTTTGATTCCGAAAAAGAATTAGAAGCTCTTAAGAACTCAATGGTGGAAGCTACAAAAGCTAAAATCGAGGATGACAAGTGTACTTTGTTAAATTGGGCGGGTTGTGAAACTTGTCACATTTGGCAAAAAGAGGTTAGAACTCTTAAAGCCAAATTAGACAAGGCTTTAGAACCTAAAATTACATTTGCTATTGATCGATCGCATTTTAGACGTAGTATGAATAATCCTTATAAAAAATATACATATGTGATTAGAGATTAAAGTAGCAAAAGTAACTCCAATGTTAACCTAACTTGTCTATATTGTTGTAAGAAGGGACACACCATTGCTAAATGCCGATTTAGGAGATTCTTGGTTCCTAAAGGTATTTTCCAATGGTTGCCCAAATGCAAATAAAGATTCACTCACACACAAGGACCCAATAAAAATTGGGTACTTATTTCCCTTGTTTAATCTTGTAGGTAAAATGTCTTGAGTCTATGAAGAAAAGATGGGTTCTCGATAGTGGATGCTCAAGGCACATGACGGGATACATTTCCTTATTCATTGATTTTTTGGCAACGAAGAAATGATTTGTGACCTACTGTGATAATAACAAGGGAGATATACTCAGAAAAGGTAGTGTAGGTAATCCCTCTTCTACTATGATCTCAGATGTCCTATTAGTTGAAGGTTTTAAACACAATCTTATTAGCATTAGTCAATTGTGCGACAAAGGCTATAAAGTTTCTTTTTCAAAATATTGTTGCATGATTGAACACAATGATAAGAAATATGATGTGTTTAAGGGCTTAAGGGTAAACAACGTCTATATGCTTGACTCGAGTGAAGTATCTTTGACTAGCACTAAATGTCTTGTCACCATGAGTGAAGACTCGTGGCTATGGTCTGGCGCTTAGCGCATGTCAACTTTGACTTGCTAAATAAGGTAGTTTCAAAGGATCAAGTTGTCGGTCTACCCAAAATAGAATTTTCAAAAGATCACTTATGTGATGCGTGTCAAATGGGGAAGCAAATGAGGATCTCATTTAAATCTAAAAATGTTGTTTCTACACCGAGACCTCTTGAACTCCTCCATATGGACCTTTTAGGACCATCTAATATCAAAAGCTTGGGTGGTAATTACTATGGCTTTGTTATTGTAGACGACTACTCTAGATTTTGTTGGACTATTTTCTTGGCTAGCAAGAATGATACTTTTTCAGCGTTTGAAAAGTTTGCCAAGCTATCTCAAAACAAATTAAATACTAGCATTGTCACTATCCGAAGCGATCACGGGGGTGAATTTGAAAACCACCTCTTTGAGGAATTCTGTGATAAGCATGTTATTGATCATAATTTTTCCGCTCCACGTACTCCTCAACAAAATGGAGTAGTTGAACGTAAAAATCACATTTTAGAAGAGCTAGGAAGAACTATGATTAATGATAGTGGCCTTCCTAAATATTTTTGGGCCGATGCTATTAGTACGGCGTGTTATGTTTTGAATAGGGTACTTATACGTCCTATTCTTAACAAAACTCCATATGAGCTTTTAAAAGGAAGGAAGCCTAATGTATCACATCTTCGTGTTTTCAGATATAAATGCTTTGTGTTAAATAATGGAAAAGAGAATCTTGGTAAATTTGATTCAAAAGCCGATGAAGGTATCTTTCTTGGATACTCTTAAACTAGCAAAGCATATAGAGTATACAATAAAAGGTTACTTATTGTAGAAGAATTTGTGCATGTTACTTTTGACGAATCTTATCTGAAAAATGTCGGGAAAGGTATTTCTTTTCATGGTGCAGGTGTATCTTCAGAAGATATACTCAAAGACACTGAAGAAGGGACTGATCAACCTGAATCGGTGAAAGTTGAGGAGGAGGAAGATCACAACTCTGAAAAGATTGAGGAGGATCATCCGATTAGCAACGATGGCCTTCCTTTGGATTGGAAATCCTCTAAGGATCATCCAATCGACAATATTCTCGAAGACATGGCAAAAGGAGTAACTACACGGTCTAAGATATGTAACTTTTGTTATCACTTTACTTTCGTCTCTCAAATTGAGCCTAAAAAACTCCAAAGAGGCCTTACTTGATGAACATTGGTTTTTGTCAATGCAAGAGGAATTGAATCAATTCAAAAGAAATGAGGTTTGGGACCTTGTCCCCCCTCCGCGAGGCCATCGAGTAATTAGTACTAAATGGGTATTTAGGAACAAACTAGACGAAAACAAAGTAATAACTAGAAACAATGCTCGTTTAGTGGCTCAAGGCTATAACCAAGATGATGGCATAAACTATGAGGAAACTTATGCTCCTGTTATCCGACTTAAGGCTATACGCCTTTTGTTAGACTATGCTTGTTCTAAGAATTTAAAATTATTTCAAATGGATGTTAAGAGTTCTTTCCTAAACGGATACATTAATGAAGAGGTCTATGTATCTCAACCTCCCGGTTTTGAAAGTCACGAGTATCCGAATTACGTTTATAAACTTAAACGTGTTTTGTATGGTCTCAAATAAGCCCCTAGGGCTTGTTATGAGCGAATTAGCAAATTTTTACTCGACCAAGGATACTCAAGAGGGAAGGTTGATACTACTCTCTTTATTAAGCGTCAAGGAAAACACTTCATTTTAGTTCAAATTTATGTAGATGACATTATCTTTGGATCTACTAATATGCACTTGGTCAAGGAATTTTCAAAGTTAATGCAGGGTGAGTTTGAGATGAGTATGATGGGGGAGCTAAACTACTTCCTTGGACTCCAAATCAAACAACTCGAAGAAGGAACGTTTGTGAGCCAAACAAAGTATTGTTATGAGTTACTCAAGCGCTTTGATATGGCAAACACCAAAGCTATTGATACTCCAATGCCCATATGTGTGAACTTAGATCAAGATGAGATTGCTAAAGTTGTCGATGTAAAGAAGTATAGAGGTATGATAGGTTCTCTTCTCTATCTCACCGCATCTCGACCGGATATCATGTTTAGTGTTTGTATGTTTGCTAGATATCAATAATGTTCCAAGGAATCACATTTAAAAGTTGTCAAGCGCATACTTAGACACCTATGTGGTACTCCAAAGTATGGACTTTGGTTTTCCAAGGGAAGTGATTGTACTTTGGTTGGCTATTCCAATTCCAATTTTTCCGGTTGCAAATCGGATAAGAAGAGCACTAGTGGCACTTTTCATTTCTTTTGAAATTCCTTAATGAGTTGGCATAGTAAAAAGCAAGTTTTCATTGCTTTGTCAACTGCCGAGCCGGAATACGTCACAACCGGTAGTTTTTGTGCCCAAATCTTGTGGCTCAAGCAACAACTACTCAATTTCAATGTTAAACTTGATCATATTCCCATTTTGTGTGACAACACGAGTGCCATTAATTTGACCAAAAATCCAGTACTACATTCACGAACGAAACATATTGAAATTCGCCACCATTTCCTTAGGGATCATGTAGAGAAAGGTGATGTCGTATTCGAGCACGTTGATAGCAAGAATTAACTTGCCGATATTTTTACAAAACCACTTATGACGGAACCCTTCTTTAACATTTGTAGAGAACTTGGTGTTCTCGATATCTCAGACCGTGTTTAAATAAAATTGTTGCATGCTCTCTATCTATGCTTGTCTATACATTGATTAACCATGTTGGAAAACTTAAGCTACGTGAGGTCATTCATCGTTCATCACCATTTGAGGTATTATCGTTCCTATCTATTTTATCTATCTTGACTAAATATGTGTTTGTACTATGTCTGGAGTGCTATTTGTTGCTTAAATGATAGTTTAGATTCTTTTCTTACTCCATTTTGATGTTTTGAAATAGTATGGGCTTGCTATTTATGTTTTTGTGCATCATTCATATCATAGTTTTTCTATTTTTTCATGTTTCAATTGCATGCGTCGATCTGAACAAGGTGTAGGCCGACTCATGATCATCTAAACTCAAACATGAATGTTTCTGCCAGTCATGTGTCGACTTGAGGGTCCCTCATGCGTCGACACATACTGCACATTTAAAATTTTTGGAAAATTCATTAACATGCGTCGACGAATTATGTGTTGGAGGTCAACGTATCGCTCGTGTTCCTGGAATTTTTTTTAAAAACTGAAATGTTTCATGTCTGCATAGGAAATTGCACCTTATCATTTGTGTCTCTCCATACTTTTATCTTATCATTTGCATCTCTCTCATATCTCACAACACTCACAACTCTCCACAAAACCCTAAAAACCCTCTTCAAGAGTTCTATAAGATTAGGGATTCCAATCCAAATTAGTGAGGAATTTGGTCTTTCTACACTCTCATCTACTGCGGGTACTGTTCATCTTCCTCAACAAAGGAGTTTTAATGGCAACTTTAAGGGTAATTCGAAAGAGGTCACATAAAGCATCCACTTCTCAAGCAAACACGTCTCAAACTTCTTCTCAGACTCCGTCTCAAACCCTGGTAAATGAAAAGGATTTTAAGAAATGATCAATTATTAAGCAGCCTGTCTACTAATCTTCAAAAGTTTGGTAGCACTGATTGGAAAGACTTGTTTGATATGTGTCCTTGTCTGTCTCCTGATCTTCAAATAACTGATACCGACATGGCTCCAGATTACAAATTTAAGTCTGCATTGAATTCTATGCTGAAAGACCCTTATCCTGAGGAAGTCGTTGCAAGTTATCTCTTTCCCAAATCAGTCACAACTGGTCTGTTAAAGCGAGAAGATCGAATCCTACAGTGGATTATTTCTCATATTCTAAGACCAAAGAAAGGAGGTTATTCTAGAGTTAATCCAGCCGAAGTGCACTTGGTTTATCTGCTCAAGAATAAGAAGAAGGTAAACTGACCCTATTATATTGCTTGTCGCATTTTTTCCTTGAAGGAATCCGACAGAGGTTCATCCTTATGCTAGGGGTCATTTATCCAAAGCATATTGGATCATGCTGGAATTATTGTTCAGGACATTCATTACATTTCCATTTCTAGTGACCAAGAGTTTAGTCAAAAGACTATGAATCTGATGGGATACATTTGGGACCAACAAGCGAAGATTTATGTGGTCAAGACTAAGGGCTCAAGTAGCAGGATTCGGAATTTAGATGAAGCTAGGGAGGAAGAACAAGATGAAGATGAGGAAACTCATCATATGGATACCGAGCCTCCTTTTGACGGTCATGACGATAGTGCTTGGTTAGGTGGTTCTCCAATTCAGGATTCCAATGCTGACCAAGGATGGGGTGCATGGCGTCAAAATGCCTGGTCCGAGTATGGCACTTCATATGTGCCACCTTATCCATATCAACCTCAAATTGATAATTTTGAAGTTCTTGATATACTATGGAGCATGCAGCTTGAGCAACCGAATTTTGCAGCACTCCAAGAACAAAGGTATGAAGCAATGCAGGGTCAGATTCGAGCGCAGAATGAGAATTTTGATCTTTTTGCGTAACGAGTTTTGGGCAGGTTTGATGAGATGGCTGAAACATCAGCAAGTTAGCGTGGTGCCTTTTCACTGAGCTTCAACACTCTGAACAAAAGTGTTCTTGGTTTGTGTGAGCGTCTGGATTCTCAAGGACCTCATCAGGATCATTCATTCAGGGGGAGAGGTCAACCACATAGAGGCCGAAGACCTTAGTTTATTGAGTTGTGTTGGTGTCTTGCATATCATTTGGAATTTTATTTTGTGTTTGATTTTGTTTTTGTCATTTTATTTGTCTCGAGACATGTATTGAACAAATTATGGTGTGTAATGCATTATTATTATTTCTATATGTTTCTTGAGCTATTTAATTTTCTATATTCTTTGCATTAACAACATTATATGTGGATGTTGGTTAATAACTTATCTATTGCAAAACATATATTTGCGTACGTATGTGTATGATTTGATTACAAATGACCATTTGCATCACTCTTTTTAATGTTGTCAAATGGGGAGAACGCAAAAGCAAATTGTTTCACAAAGATCAGAATTTCACAAAGGGGAAATGCATACAGCCAGGGGGAGAATACTCTTTACAAAGTACTCAATGTGTGGAAAGTTTTGCAAGGTTTTTCCATCATAAAAAAGGGGGGAGTATGTAAGGGCAAAATTCCTTTATTACTTTGTTTTAATGATGTCAAAACTAGGAAAATTTCGTACTTGTGTACTTTGGACGGTATCACCTTTTCTAAGCTTGTATTCATCTTTTTCAAATGCGCATAAAAGCCTACATACATGAACTTAGGCATATAGAAGCATACTCTATGTCTAAAATGCGTTTTAAGTCAGTTTTGGTGCATTGGGTCGACACACACATGATATAGGTTGACTCACAACAAAGAAAAATATAGTTTGAAACATTCTAGCAAGCATGTATCGACTCATGACTGCCTTAGGTCGACACACAATAGTATGAAAAAGGGAGAAAATGTCTCTGCCAAGTATGCGTCAATATATGGCCCCTGTGGAGATCGACACATAGTGAAAGAATCAAAGTTGTAACTTTCTGGCCTTCATACGTCGACGCATGGCCCAGCTGCAGGTTGACGCACAGTCTTCTTGTTTGTGCAGTTTTGCATTCTGGCTTGTTTAGGTTGACCTCTCGCGCGTTTTCACTCAGTTTTCTGCATCTTTGTGTTCCCAAAGTCTATTTTTTCTGTTATTTTTTTCATGCTTATATATATATATATATATATATATATATATATATATATATATATATATATATATATTCATATGCATGATTTTGTACAAAAAAAAAACAAGAAGAAAATTGAAAGATACATTGGGCAGTTCATCATCTTCACTCTCACAAATTGCATTCATCAATAATCACACATAATCATCTTTGTTGATTTGTGCTTTGTTCAAGAGTGATAACGTCCAAACTTAGGATTTGTATATCGTTGTTTGGGTTGAGAATCAATGGGATTTTCTTCAAATAAAACCACTGGGGTTTTGTCCTCCAAGATCTTGGTGATTTGGGGGGTTTTGCACAAATCTTTACAGTACGGATTCAGCCGAGTGAAAGCCTTGAAGAACGGTGGGTTTGGTCAAGGAAGTAGCAGTAACCGGAGGATTGTATTGAAAGATTTGGGGTCAAACATCTTGCGATCGAAATCAGCCAAGTGAAAGACTTGAAGAACAGAAGGTTCAATCAAGTGAGTAGCGGTAACCGGAGGTTTGTTCAAGGAGTTTGATGTTCTTGATTCGGCTGGAATCAAGGGGAGAGAAGTGGATAGAATCAACATCAACAATTATGTTTGATTGTGTGGTAGCTAGAACTTCTCTTGTACAAAACTTTGCAAATAGATATTATACATATCTCAATTCTAGTTTTATAATTAGGGGCAGACGTACCCGAAGCGAGGACGAAAGGGGAACTGCCTAAACAAATTGGGTGTCGTTCTCTCTCTCTCTCTCTCTCTCTCTCTCTCTCTCTCTCTCTCTCTATCTATCTATCTATCTATCTATCTATCTATCTATCTATCTCTTTACTATGTGTTGTTAATGTTTGTGTGAAATCAGCTGTTAGATACATTTAGATTGATTTCTAGTGATGTAAAACTGTTTTGGAAAACCATTGCAATTACATTGTTGCAATTGTGAGAAATTATGCACTACAATTTCTAAGGAAATTGAACTTGGGGTGTTTCGCACACCAAGCGTTCGACATATTGATCGCACACAAACTGTTCGTAAAATTTTCAATTCAATTTTATCGTCTATAATTCATTGGAAACCGGATAACTCAAAGTGGTCTTTATTTGAATTGTTTGATTGGGAACTTTATTGATTCCATTATCTCATCAATATTATTCCATTCGGTTTCGCATATCTGATCTTACCAATAACGGTTCGTTTAGACGATTTTAAATCCAAGGCCGCTTCCGCACACTTTTGAAACATTTTTTTAAGCGCCAATCGTTATTAAAAATTAGTGATCTATTCAACCCCCCTTCTAGATCAGTTCCATCTTCTAACAATAGTCAACATCGAAACATCCAAATCATACATAACATGATGCCAAAAAATTAATTCTCTTTATTATTTAATTTATTCTTTGTTTTAATCAAATTAAAACATAAAGACAGAAAATAAACAGTTACCCGATTCATGGTTTCGTAAGTGGCTTTGATACCACTGAAGGGAAATCGCGATCCAAAATGCAACGGAAATTAAAATTTTCCCTTTATTGGTCCTTACGAATTGGCATGATCGGTGATAGAAACGATTACCTCTTGTGGTGATTAATAATTTTGATGTAGATCCGGGTGAATGATCACAAGCGTTGAATGAAGAACAACGCCTCTACTCAGTCTACACGAACAGAGTGTCTTCAATCTCAGTGCTAGCTGTTATGAATGAAGACTTTGAGTGAGAGAGAGACAGAGAGAAATACAGACAGGGTTTCACCAACTGAATTTCATCAAGTTCAGAAAGCTTCTACACAAGGGTTGTCTTTATAGAACCGCTTGTGTGGGCTACAAGCTAAAAAGCCCAACTTAAGTGCATCATATAATAATAATAATAATAATAATAAAATAATCAATATTATAATAAACATATTTTATTATTATTATATTTAATTACTATGATAATAATAATAATAATAATAATAATAATAATAATAATATTAACTCTTATTATTATATTATACGATGTTCCATATTTCACTTAAGTACGTTGTACCTTACGGTGTTCCATAATTCTCTCAAGTACACTGTACCTTACAGTGTTCCTTATTTATTCCATCTCTCATCAATCTGTCATTATGTGTGTGACCCTGTAGGTTCTCGTGACGTTGACAATTATATTAAATCATATATTTAATATAATAAATAGTGAACGGTATCTAGCAACACATCACTGCTACCCGTCACAAAAATGTCATGTGATCTGACAAAACCTTTTGTGATACTACTTGTGTGTACAATTATCCTTTTGCCCTTATGTCTATATTGAACACAAGGCATATACCGTGTCATCCTTGTCCAGTTCAATATTGGGCCCTTAGACATTTATCCTGTTATGCAGGATGGACAAATTCCATCTAGGTCACTCAAGTCCCTCAACATGCTTTGTGGAGTACCCATCAACTGTCTTTATGGTCATCCAGTTACGGATAATGTTAGATCAGTAATATAGTACTTGACTCTACATCTAGGATCCATAGTGGTTTCAAGTCGAAGGGTGGTATACACCACTATCACCATGAGAGTAACTTATGACACTTTGCATAACATTCTATGTAGTACCCTCATAGCGGGTCAATCCAGTATAAATATTACTCCTAATATTCATACTTATGTTAAAACTTGATAACTCTTTATCCATGATCCATGAGATGTGATCATCAGTCTATCTACATAATAGTCTTAATGCTTTAAGGTTATCACACTTCACAGTAAAACTCTACTGCATATACTTTAAGAATAATGTCTTTATGTTTAATGGGATCTCATGATTAAGTCACACTTAATATTTCATTAAACGGACTAGCTATTCTATGGACTTTATTATTTTGGAAAAACAGACATAATAAATAAATGCATTTTATTATTAATGAATAATTTGATACAAGTACCAAAATTATTGGCCTCTAGGGCTTACACCAACAAATAACCCACATACAATCACACCCTACCTAACAACAGTTGTTCAACCGTTATTATAGGTCTTTCATAGTCGTGATTATAGCTTCATGTAAATTCGAATTATCTCCTACCTGCATAGTTTCAAAATTTTCGTCCGGGTAGGCATGATTTTGCCTTCACGCACATTGAGATAGATCTCACCGCTATTCTTCGATGTCAATGTTAGAATGCTTTCGCGAATTTCCTTCTTGATTCTCTCAGCTACATGTAAATTCACCTTTACAGTGACTGGTATTCCCCTATCGTCATGATATGTTATCTTCAAATGGAATGTAGAAGTAATTGCGTCCAGTATCACCAAGAATGACCTCCCTAGGATGCCTTTGAAGGCGCTTCCTCACTATAACACGAGGAACGAGGGAGTTATTATTTTGTGGCTCGTTCCCTCTCCAATTGATAGCGTCAGATCGACCACTCCACAAGGATAAGTGGTCGAATTATTGAAGGCTACAAACCCTCTTCACGTGATGGACTCAGATTTATGCGTTGGAGGCATAACGACTCCAACACATATTTGTAAAGGACTTTACAAGAGCTTCCATCGCCTATTAAGTATCCTGTTAGAATTAAATCAATGATACCAACCGTGATAACTAAAGGTAAATCAGAGTTCGCGATTCTGTTTATCTTTTCACTATCTAGGAATCCTAACTCTGATCTATTAATTTTTTTAACTCTTGAATTGGTGTTTAGTAAGAAACAATTGAAGAATGGAAGCGAAATTTTGGAATGTATTGATTGATGATGATTCATGAAAGACCAGATCCAAAGCGGAGCTAGGTTTTTCAATCATCTTTTTTATTTTTACTACTAGTTCTTGAATGGTTTATGATAAAGATCTTTCTTGAAGTAAAAATGAGTTGTTTTTTATGAAGCATGCAAGAACCGAAAGTTGTTTCCCACAGACGATACCACTGTTTCGTTCTGGAACAAAAATGTGAATTATTGCAGAAGTTGCAGTGGAGGAGAACTTTTAATGCGACATAGCTAAGGGTATACCTGCAAGATTAACACTATGAGACTCAGGTAAGTATATGAGTAATAAGAGAGTATTCAAATTGTGTTTAAAACTTGTTACCTGAAATAGAGTCATTTTCTATATATAGGGGAGTGGAATAACTGCATCACTATCTTTCCTACGTTAAAAGCGGAAAACTATTAGATCTGCTTAGGTCATGGATCTCTTGCAGCTGGGTACGCGATATTCCAACGTTCAGGAGAATGGTCTAGAAGTCGATCGAGTGACTGACTGGTACATTTGAACCCAGGGTGTTTAATCCCAAGATGATTGAACCAACAGAGAAGTGGTCGGATCGAGGAAGATATGTCCGACCCAGAACATGTTCTATCGAACTTACAACATATGAGATTTTATCTAATCATCTCCTCAAGATTTGATCTTGCGAGTATCTAGTAATGCTTGAGAGATTTTAGTAGGTTAAACTCTCGAACCCCCTTATACAAGAAAAAAAATAAAGTTTTATGATAACTTCCAAACAAACACCGAACAATAGAAAGAATCATTTAGTTTTCCTTCCAAACAAAAGACTTGCAGAGAAAAATTATTAATCTTCCTTCTAAACGGCAGATTGAAGCAGTTGATCTCCTTTACAAACAACAACTTGAAGTGGTTTATAATTAGAAAAACAACATAGTTATGTAAAAATTTGACAAAAGAAAAAATAAGAAATTATATAGAAATGAATGTGTTTATAAATAACAAAAATACCCTAAAGAAAATTTACGAGTTAGTCTAGTGGGAAAAATTCTCGTGGCAATTAAAATTACATTATGGTGCATTTGATTTAGAAAATACTGGACATAACAATACACAATAATTCAGAACAATTTTTTATACTCTATTATGTTTGATGATAGATGCATTAGAGAGAGAGATATTTAGGAAAAAATTTAAAAATAAAATATTTAAACAATTTTGATAACTTGTGGGAACAAAAAGTTGTCATATGATTTACTGAATGACAAAACTTCAATTTTTTTTTTTGTCTAATTTCATGTCATATGTTTTGTTGTGTCCTATCATTACTTTCTACATCAAACAATGTATATGACAAATTATCTTGTCCAATACCTCATTTTTAAGCAAATCAAACACACCATTAATATCATTTTAATTAATAATTTTTTTCTATATAAATAAAAGTGATAAAATAAATAAAAATAAGTATTTCATTAAAATAAACAAAAAATACAAAAAAAAATTATAGCTACTAAAGATATTTTTTCTAAATTACAACTAAGGGTGGCAAAACGGGCCGTGACCCGTCAAGCCGCCCCGCACACCCGAAACAAATGGCGGGTATGATTGGGATTTTGTGCCTGCCTACCCGTTCAACCCGTCTGGTGAAGAAAAAATACATATCGGAAAACTTGATTGCAAGTTATTTGGTGAAGAAAAAATACATAACGGAAAATTTGATTTCAAGTTGTTTTGTGAAGAAAAAATACATACCGGAAAACTTGATTGCAAGTTATTTGGTGGGAAAAAAAATACATACCTGAAAACGTGATTGCAAGTTATTTGGTAAAGAAAAAATACATACCGAAAAACTTGATTGCAAGTTATTTGGTGAAGAAAAAAACATACCGAAAAATAATAAATATTAATTAATAAAATTATTTGATAAATAGAAAAGATATAATTGAAATATTTTAAAAATGTAGAGGTAAAGCAATAATAGTAGGGATAATGAAGTAAAATTTTGACTTTTTTACTGTACTGCCCCCTTTTGAAATGATATATACCATAATACCCCACTTTGAAAAAAAAATTCCAACATACCCTATATTCAGAGGGTGCTCGCCATTTGAAAGTAAAAGCACATGGAGGAAAAAAAATGCAGTAGGTGCTCGCCATCTCAAATGGCGAGCATGTGAAGGATTCAATTTTTTTTTTCATTTTTTAATTATTTAATAGTTTATATGTTTTAAATAAATTATTTAATTAGTTTTAATAATATAAATGAATGAAATATTAATATAATAATAAAAAAAATATTATTTTTTTCACAAAATTAATAATTTTGAAAAATGTTTTAAAAATGAGTAATGTGAAGGCAATTATTAATTTTTCAATAGTTTATATGTATTAAAAAATTATTTAATTAATTAAAATAATATAAATTAATTAAATAATAATATAATAATTAAAAAATATTATTTAAAAATGAGTGATACTCGTCGAATGAGTTGGCGAGCAGAAATGTAAAATTTTTCTATAAATAAACGTCGTTGTGTATCAACATTAATCATTCCAGCTAGGTAATTGCATATTAAAAAATGTCGGTCAAAGCTCTTGTGTTTTATGGGCAAGAAAAAAAAAAGAGTGTTTACCTAGATCCATTGTGGAACTTCAGAACCGTGGTTGCAGCAATTAACACAGGGTTTCGCCAGTTGGGTGGCCGTCGCATGAAGGTGAGGAAAATGGAGTATCGTTGTCCGTATATAACGCTGACTGATGCAAGCTCGGAGGGTACGTACATGTATTACATGGATCGTATAGAAAATGATGAAGATGTACAATGTATGTTTTCAGCACATAGTGGAGAAGTTAATAGAGGAGTCGAAGATCCATTGGTTGTTGTTGTGGATTAGCTTGTATGTTTGGTTGTTGAGTTCGTAATCTTCTAATGTTGTTGTTGATTAGTTGAATTATTTAAATCACCTCCAGATAACGGTGAAGACATGTCTTCCGATTCTTCTCAATCACCTCCAGATAATGCAAATGAACTTATGGGTAGGGGACATCGACATAAACGGGACACTAGGTGTGGGACAGGCGGCCATTATTGATGTAACGTTTCTTAGTCTTGAATAGAAAATTTATTGTTTTACTGTATGTATTTTATTAATGTATTATATTATTGCATTTTATTTTAATATTGTATAAAAAAATTAATTAATTATTTGAATATTATTCTTTTAATATATAATATTTTAAATCATTAATTCAATAACATATAATATTTTAAATCATTAAAATTATAATATAAACTATTGAAAAATTAATAATTGCCTTCACATTACTCATTTTTAAAACATTTTTCAAAATTATTAATTTTGTGAAAAAAATAATATTTTTTTTATTATTATATTAATATTTCATTAATTTATATTATTAAAACTAATTAAATAATTTATTTAAAACATATAAACTATTAAATAATTAAAAAATGAAAAAAAAAATTGAATCCTTCACATGCTCGCCATTTGAGATGGCGAGCACCTACTGCATTTTTTTTTCTTCATGTGCTCTTACTTTCAAATAGCGAGCACCCTCTGAATATAGGGTATGTTGGAATTTTTTTTTCAAAATGGGATATTATAGTATATATCATTTCAAAAAGGGGCAGTATAGTAAAAAAGTCTAAAATTTTCCCATGATCCTCCTTTGATGGACTTAAGGCGGGTGGGGTGGACGGTCCTTAATTACAACTATATTTACTTTAGTAAATAATAATAAACGCGTTAAAATTTAGAGAAGAGGAAAAAATATATGTGGAATCCATAATAAAGAATGTTCCCTCCGGTTATAAGTGGGTTGTTTTATAATATTAAAAATTCATTAATGATATTTTTTCTATAATATATTTAAATATTTATTATATATTTTCATTCTATAAATTTATTTTTTTCATACAATTAATGAATGAAAATTTGAAAATATAAAAAATTATTTAAAATAAATACAAAAAAAATATTATTATCAGAAATTCAACTATTTGCCGACATTTTGCCACTATCTAACTTATAATATTTATCATACATTTTATTAGTACACATTTGTTTGGTCTCATATTAAAGTTACATAATTTTATTTATTTAATATTTATCCATGTTTTATTCTATATATTTACTTTATCAAGGAAAAAATATAAATGTTTATGGTATTCTATATCCCTATATCCCTAATAATGTTGTTATGGTATCAAGTCCGGTGGATAAGCATTCTTCATCACGACGCAAACAATGATCCATCTACTAGCCTAGGCCAAATGGGCAGAAAGTGGTTGATCAATAATTAAAATTTGTCAAAAAAGATAATTTATAAATTAAAAGTTTAATAAGATAGTCAACTAAATAAGGTGCTATACGTATATATACTCAACGAGACCTATTTTGGAGAGGGAAAAATATCATTTTTTTACATGATGACGGTTATGATAATGTTGTAAATAAATCAAATAAACTATGGTTATGGTTGACTACTCGTTTTTAAACATTTTATATTCGTTATTTTTTACAATATCTTGTTTAGTTAGGTCGACTTGGTAAGTTACTTTGTCTAAAGTATCACACGCGCGCATTTATATATATATATATATATATATAATGTTAACATACACCCAAAATTAGTGAGCCTCATACAAAAATATACTACATCTATTTTTTATTTTATTTTTTTCTTTATCTTTTTAATGTGGGTCTCATCCAAAATTGATGGACCCCACACAAAAATACACTAAGGCGTATGTTGCTAATGCACACCTACATGAATGTGCATTAGCATAACCCTATATATATATATATATATATATATATATATATATATATATATATATATATATATATGTAAAAATAAAAATATTATATTTTTGGAATATCATAGATAATAAATGCGTTTGAAAAAATGACTTTATGATATTTTTCAAAAATCATCTTTCAATCACACTCATTTAATTTTTATTGAATGAATCTAAATAAATAATAAAGAGTAATGAGTATATTCGAAAGTTATTGCTCAATCACATTTTTTAAATTTTTTATTGAAGGAAGTCAAATAAACACCAAAAAATTATGACCAAGATTTGTGAAAAACTGATAATGTGTAGTAAAACTCTCTTATAATTGATGGCAAAAGAACATACATTCCATTTACCATCGTACTAGAGCCCGATCCGAAACACTACTTGTTAACATTACTTATTTATAACTAAAATTGATTTTCAACACTATTTAGCATGTATTTGATTTTGTGGTGAAGATAATTATTTTTAAGTGAGTTGATATGGTATTTTGGATCGAATTCTAGTGTTGATAAGGATAGCTTCATAGTTCGATAGAAGTTGTACATACTGTAGTCGAAGTCTATTTAAGTATGTTGTCGAAATATGTTTTGTTTTAAAGCATGTCGAATTGGGCATTGCTTGTAAACTCAATTGTTAAGTTAGCTTGTATCCTAAGTTAGCTTAGTAGTTTATAAATAGACGAGTTCTCTCGAGTTGTCGAGAGAAGTTAATTGTTGTTATTCAGTTGTAATCTTTGAACCCTTATTGAGTAAGTGAATTGCAAATCAATTTTAACCAATCCTGATTTCTCTTCTTCCTTCTTCTCTCTCTATTTCGTAAAACCTAATAGAGTTTCTTGTGTTTGTTCAAAAAACTCAATTTTATCTCATAACGTTGTTTTGTTATTGACGACATCGTTTCACAATAAACTGGTGCGGTGAGCGTGGAGGAGAAGATGTTGTCAACAAAGTATGAGATTGAGAAATTCACTGGTGTGAATGATTTCGAGTTGTGGCGCTTGAAGATGCAAGTCATACTGGTTCAATAGGGTTTGTTAGAAGCGTTGAAAGGATTGGAGAAGATGGATGTTGCCTTAACAGAGAAAGAGAAGACGACGACGATTGAGAAAACCCATAGTGTCATCTTATTAAGCCTTGGTGATAAGGTTCTCCAGCAGGCCTCGAAGGAGAAGACGGAACCGGGTGTGTGGACGAAACTAGAAGGTTTGTACATGACAAAATAATTGGTCAATCGTCTCTACCCGAAGCAAGCTTTGTATTCGTTCAAGATGAGTGAAGACAAAGTCTTGGCTGAGCAGTTAGATATGTTCAATAAGTTGATTCTTGATCTTGAAGTATCGAGGTCAAGATTAATGATGAAGATCAAGCATTGTTGTTGTTGTGTGCTTTACCTAAGTCAAATACACCCTTCAAAGAATCTCTCTTGTATGGAAGAGATTTGTTGACCTTTGAAGAAATTCAATCAGCCATGTACTCTAAGTATTTGAACGAACGAAAAGAGCACAAGTCATCTTCTATTGGTGAAAGTTTGTCCGTTAAGGGGAAATTCTTGAAGAAAGATGGTAGGTTTGAGAAGAAGAAGAGTAAAGTTCTACAAAATTCTTATGGTGGTGACACTCATGCAATTAGTTGTTATCATTATAAGAATGAGGGTCATACAAGAAAGTTGTGCCATGATCGACCGAATAATCATGGTGGAAAGGATAATGGTAATGCAACCATTATGCAAGATGGTTATGAATCATCTGATGTCCTGGTGGTTTCGAGCAGCGACTCTAGCAAGGAGTGGATTATGTATTAAGGTTGTACTTGGCACATGACTCCATACAAATACGTGTTTGAGGAATTATGCGACCAAAATGGCGGATCAGTGCTGTTGGGAAACAATTAAGCTAGCAAAATTATAGGTATTGGATATGTGAGATTCAAGCTCCATGATGAGTCAATAAGGCTAGTAACTGATGTCAGGTATGTACCTGATCGTAAAAGGAATTTGTTTTCTCTTGGTGAACTAGACAAGAATGAATATTTTTTCAAAGGAGAACAAAGTATCCAAAGGATAATGAATGGGTTGAAGGAAGTCTTGAGAGGCGTGAAGAAACAAGGCTTATATACCTTTAAGGTTGAGGTTATAAGTGGTTCAGCAGATGTGGCATCCACAAAACCCGTTTCGAGGAATGAGCTATGACACAAGAGACTTGGACATGTCAGTGAAAGAGGTTTGGTCGAATTTTTGAAACAAAATTTGTTGTGAGGTGACAAGGTCAAAAAGCTGGAGTTTTGTGAACCTTGTGTATTTGGTAAATCCTATAGGATGAAGTTTAACAAATGTAAACAAAGAACACATGGATCCCTTGATTACATTCATGCTAATCTTTGGGGGCCTGCGAGGAATCCTTCACACTCAGGTGCAAAGTATTTTCTATCCATAGCTGATGATTATTCCAGAAAGTTATGGGTATTCATCCAGAATATTAAGGATGAAACTTTCAAAAATTTCAAAAGTTGGAAGACTCTAATCGAAAACTAAACAGGCAAAAAGGTCAAGATGTTGAGGACCAATAATGGTCTTGAATTTTTCCAATGAAGCTTTCAACAACTATTGTGTTGTGTCTGGAATTTCAAGTCACAAAACTACTGCAGGTACTCCCCAACAAAATAGTTTGGCTAAAAGGTTTAATTGAACCATTCTGAAAAGAGTTAAATGCATGTTGGTTAGTGCAGGATTGAAGAAGGTGTTTTGGGCAGAACCAAGTCTCTGCAAGTGAGGTTCTGGATTAAGAACCTAGAGACTATACGGAAGTTATGAGGAGTCAAGACAAGAATGAATGACTGAAAGCCATGGATGATGAGATGAAGTCTCTTCATGATAATAACACTTGGGAGCTGATAGAGAAACCTATTGAAGCCAGGTTACTCTCTTGTAAGTGGATTTTCAAGATTAACGGAGGAATCTAAGGAGTGATGTCGAAGCAATTTAAGGCAAGGTTGGTTGCTAGGGTGCATTGGTGTAAGCCCTAGAGGTCATTACTTTTAGTACTTGTATCGAATTATTTATTAATAATAAAAGACATTTATTTTTTATGTTTGTTTTTCCAAGATAATAAAGTCCCTAGAATAGGTAGTCCGTTTAATGAAATATTAAGTGTGACTTAATCATGAGATCCCATTAAACATAAGGACACTATTCTTAAAGTATCCGAAGTCGAGCTTTACTGTGAAGTGGGATAACCTTAAAGCATTAAGACTATTATGTAGGTAGACCGATGATCACATCTTATGGATCATGGATAAGGAGTTATCAAGTCTTAACATATGTATGAATATTAGGAGTAATATTTATACTGGATTGACCCGCTATGAGAGCACTACATAGAATGTTATGCAAAGTGTCATAAATTACTCTCATGGTGATAGTGGTGTATACCACCCTTCAACCTGAAACCACTATGGACTCTAGATGTAGAGTCGAGTACTTTATTGTAGATCTAACATTGTCCGTAACTGGATGACCATAAAAATAGTTGATGGTTACTCCACAAAGCATGTTGAGTGACATGAGTGACCTAGATGGAATTTTCCCATCCTGCATAACAGGATAAATGTCTAAGGGCCTAATATTGAACTGGACAAGGATGATACGGTGTATGCCTTGTGTTCAATATAGACATAAGGTCAAAAGGGTAATTATACACACAAGTATTATCACAAAAGGTTTTCTCAGATCACATGACATTTTCGTAACTTTGGTAGCAGTGATGTGTTGCTAGATACCACTCACTATTTAGTATGTCAAATGCGTGATTTAATATAATTGCCAACATCACGAAAACCTATAGGGTCACACACATAAGAACAGATTGATAAGAAGTAGCGTAAATAAGGAACACCATAAGGTAAAATGCACTTAAGTAAATGTAGAACACCGTAAGGTACAGTGCACTTAAGTAGAATACAAAATGTGGTAAGGTACCACGCGATTAGGTGATATACGGTACACCATAAGATATGGTGCCCATACACTTAAGTGAGCTTTTTAGCTTTCAGCCCACACAAGTGGTTCTATAAATAGAACCCTTGTACAGAAGCATGCACTCTTGATGAAAATTCAGACTGTGAAACCATAGTCGTATTTTCCTTCTCTCTCTTTATATCTCACTCAAAGCCTTCAATCGTAGCAGCTAGCACTGAGACTGGAGGAATTTGTTCGTGTGGACTGAGTAGAGGCGTTGTTCATCATGTATCGCTCGTGATCACTCCTTCGATTCAGAATCAAAGACTTCATCGCCACAAGAGGTAACCATTCTATCACTGATAATGACCATTCGTAAGGATCACTAAAGGGAAATTTTAATTTCCGCTGCGTTCTGGATCGCATATTTCCCTTTAGGTTGTTCACTAAAAAAGATGGTGTCGACTTCAATGATGTGTCCTTATCTATTGTAAAGCATAGATCCATTCGAATGCTGCTTGCTATGGTGGTGAAGTTCGACCTAGAACTTGAACAGATGGATGTAAAGACAACCTTCCTGTATGGTGATCTAGATGAAACAATCTTGATGAGGCAACCTGAAGAGTATGCAGAAAAGGGAAATGAGGATTATGTGTGCAAGCTGAATAGGTCTTTGTATGGCTTGAAACAATCTCCTCGACAATGAAAAAAGATATTCTACAAGTTCATGCCACACATAGGTTTCATTAGGAGCCTATTCAACCATTGTGTTTACTTCAGATTTTGACTTGGAAGTTCACTTGTTATTTTGTTGCTTTATGTGGATGACATCCTCATAGTAAACAACAGTGTTAAAGATGTTATGAAGGTGAAGGTCGAACTAGATAAGGAGTTCAACATGAAGGATTTGGGACCTGCCTCTAGAACTCTTGGGATTGACATCCGAAGAGATAAAAAGCAGTTGAGATTATGCATATCTCAAAAGACATACATGAAGAAGATTCTTAACAAGTTTGATATGTCGAATTTAAAGCCTATTCTAACACCGAGTAATCCTCAGTACAAGATGATTACGACTCAAAGTCCTAGTATTAAAGTCGAAAGGGATTATATGAATAACATTCTATATGTTAGTATGTAGGTTCTTTGATGTATGTTATGGTTTGTACGAGGCCAGACAATAACGTATAGAGTGAGCCTTGTAAGCAGGTATATGGCCAATCTTAGGAAGGCACACTGGCAAGCATTGAAGTGGATTCTAAGGTACATAAATGAGTCTCTGAGTAGAGTTCTGATTTATGGTAGAGCCTGTGGTTATAATAGCAAAGTCGAAATCGAAGGATTTGTCGACTTTGATTATACAGGTTATATGGATTATAGAAAATCTATTTTTGGACATGTGTTCACTATGTTTGGCACAACAATCTATTGGAAAGCAACACTTCAGAAGGTTGTTACCTTATCAACCACTGAAGCAGAGTATATTGCCCTCACTGAAGCTGTGAAAGAAGCATTGTGGCTTAAAGGTTTTGCTAAGGATCTGAAACTTCAAGGTCGAGTTATCACCGTTAAATGTGATAGTCAAAGTACAATACACTTGTAGAAGAATCCAACCTATCATGATCAAACCAAACACATCGATATGAGGCAACACTTTGTCAAAGAGATAATCGAGCGTGGAGAAGTCTAAGTGCTAAAGGTTTTAACTGATGTCAATGCTGGTGATATGATCACCAAGACATTGTCAAGTAGAAAGTTTTTCCATTGTATGTAGTTGATAAAGCTGCATGATGAAAACCAATTTGTTCCATTGTTAGTGTAGAGTTTGTTCTAAGGTGGAAATTTGTGGTATTTTAAATCAAACTCTGGTGTCGACAGGAGTTGTGCATGTTGTAGTCGAAGTCTGTTCAAGCATGCTGTCGAAATATGTTTTGTTTTAAAGCATGTCGAATTGGGCCTTGCTTGTAAGCCCAATTGTTGAGTTAGCTTGTAGCCTAAGTTAGCTTAGTAGTCTATAAATAAGCTAGTTCTCTCAGGTTGCTGAGAGAGGGTAATTGTTGTTATTCACTTGTAATCTTTGAAGCCTTATTGAGTAAGTGAATAACAAAGCAGTTTTAACCAATCCCGATTCTTCTTCTTCCTTCTTCTCACTATTTTGTAAAATGTAATATGGTTTCTTGTGTTTGTTCAAGAAACTCAATCTTTATCTCATAACTTTGTTCTGTTATTGATGACATCGTTTCACACTAGTTGATTATGTAAAATTGATATTGACTAAAACTGAGTTTAATGTAAAATGATTTATATTTAGATACATTTTTCTAAAATTAAGTTGAATAGTAAATTACAATATACAAATCAAATTTGGCCTCAAAGATACAACACATAATTTCAAGTAGAATCAATTCTAAAAAACATAATAAATTTTACTAAAAAAACCAAAAATATCAAATCGATCCTGTCACTTTCTTTTGTCTTCTTCTAACCATCTGCTCTCAAATTGTATTAAGGTTATTTCCCATATTTGGGATAATTGGTCTTTATCTAAGGTGATAGTGTTTTCCTTGCAGTTTCTCCTTGATAAATTTTCCTATAGAGAGAACTTATTCAAGAGAAAGATGATTTTTGATCCTGGTCATACTATGTGTTCCTTTTGTGGTGTTTACATTGACACAACATCTCACTTGTTTGTCACTTGTGACATGGTTAGTATAATTTGGTATAGTATTTTTAGAAAGTTGAGTTGATAGATAGTTCTTCCTAGGGATCCTGTAGTATTTTTAAATTTTGTTATCTTTTTAGATGATAGAGTGAAGTCTATACTGGGTCTTTCTATGATTTGACATGAAGTTGTTTGGTTTATTTGGAGGGTTAGGAACGAGGTAGTGTTTTTTGGATCATTAAAAAACAAGAAAGATGTGAAGGAGAAAAGTTTTTGTTTTGCTTGGAAATGGTTTTTATCGATATCAAATGAGAACTCTTGCACCTTTACAAAATGACTTTAGAATCTTATCCTTCGGATTAACCATGCGGATTGAGGTTTATGGCTAGGTTATAAGTGCATGTTCCTTTCTTTTTTCTAGCAGGCTTTGATCCATTGGTGGAAGTCCAACTTGTTAGAAGTAATCTATATTTAGTAGTAGTATTAGTTATGTTAAGCTTAACCTAGCTAGTGTAGGTTATCATTTTTTCCTACGTGGCATTATTGTTGTGTATATAAATAAGTGTATCTTTTAATAGAGGTAGAACGCAACCATTTATTGTAACCGTTTTGCAAGAGTAGTAGAAGTTTTCCATTCAATTTTCCCTATTCTCTATCTTCTTCCATCTTTATCATCTTCATCTTGTGCACTAACAGTTTGTATCTAGAGCTCCGGTTCAGATTCACAGGGAAACACGAGTGAATGGTGAGGCGTTGTGTGATTGATTTCGTTTCTTAATTGTGTTGAATTTTTGATCGAAATCCTAACAGAATCACATTTTTTTATTATGCGGGATTGGGGAACACTGGTGTTTGGTGAGATCTGAGTGAATTGCACAACGCTGAAGATGAACGAAAATAGTAATATAAGTACTAAGCTTCCAGTGTTTGATGGTAAGAACTGGAATCGGTGGATTATTCAGATGTATGTGTTGTTTGGTGCTCAAGATGTTCTTGATCTCGTTAATGACAGTTACGTTCCAGTTTCATTTTCGTAAAATGCAACAAATGCACAAAGGAATGCTCAACGCGATATGAGGAAGAAGGATCAGAAGGCGTTGTTGTACATCCATTAGTTTGTGGATGCAAATGTTTTTGAGAAAATCACTGATTCAACGATGGCGAAGGCTGCGTGGGACACACTGGTACGATGTTACGATAGTAATGCATTAACGAAGAAGGTGAAGCTTTAGTCTCTACGTAAGAAATATGAGAATCTCAGCATAAAGAACAATGAGAAGGTACCTGACTACATCTCCAGAGTGATTCTAATCACAAATGAGATGAAGTCGTGTGGAGAAACTCTATTTGAAGAAAAGATCATTGAGAAGGTACTTAGATCTCTTAATACTCAATTTGATTACATTGTTATAGCAATTAAACATTCTATAGACCTTAACACCATGAGGATTGAAGAGCTGCAGAGCAGTCTAGAGGCACAAGAGTTGGATATGACTAAGAGAACCTCTGAAAGAGAGGTAGAGCAGGCTCTGAATGTAGCTTCTGTAAAGAAATATCATAAGTAGTCTTGTTCAAAAGCCAGGAAGAAATCTGATGGTGTTCAGAAGTCAGGAACCTTAACTTTTGAAAGGCAAAAGAGTGCTCAGAAGGGGAAGGATAAGTATGACAAGAGGAAGGTTCAGTGCTAATGTTGTAAGAGGTTTGGCCACTCCGCTACTGATTGTTGGTTAAATAAGAAAATGAAGTCAAAAGAAGCAAACATAGCCAGATAAGATTCTGATGATGAACCAATGCTATTGATGGCTTATGAATATGATAGTGCGTATTTGGTAGATTGGTGGTATATGTACACTGGCTGCTCAAATCACCTAACTGGAAACAAACAATGTCTGGTTAATTTTGACTCTAGAAAGAGGACAAAGATCAGATGTGCTGATGATAAATACCTCAACGCTGAAGGTAGGGGAAATGTCAAAGTCAAGGTGAAGAATGGTAAAACTGTTCTGATCAAGGATGTTTGGTATGTTCCTAGCATGAAGAGCAATCTGATGAGTGTATGTGAGCTCATTGACAAAGGTTTCTCAGTTACTATGAATAAAAATCTCTTGAAGTTGTATGATTCTAATCAGAAGCTGATTATGCAATCGGAACATGGAAGCAACAAAACATTCAAAGTGAATGTGGAGATAAATGATATAAGAAGCGTAAGGCATCTGAATTATAAGAAGTTATTATATGGCATTCCCAAGATTGTGAAGCCTGAGAAGTCATGTGAGGTATGGATGAAATTCAAGCAACCTAGATTTCTATTTGCATGAAAAGTAGCCCCAAAAGAAAAGCATGCTTTGTGAGTAGTACATTCTGATGTTTATGGACCATTTAAAGTACCTTCACTTGGAGGAAACAAATATTTTGTGTCGTTTGTGGATGAATTCACAAGAATGACATGGGTAGCACTCATCAAGTTTAAGCATGAGGTGTTTGCTGAGTTTCATAAGTTCAAGGTGAAGGCTGAAAAATAAAGTGGTCAGAAGCTGAAAATTCTCAGAACTGGTGGTGGGGGTGTGTACAACTCTACAGAGTTCAAGAATTTATGTGAGGAGAATGGAATTGAGCATGAGGTGACTGCTCTATACACTCCTCAACATAATGGTCTTATTGAAAGAAGAAACCGAACTTTGCTTGATATGACAAGGAGCATGCTGAAGGAGAAGAAGCTACCTCACACCTTGTGGAGAGAGGTTGTTGCCTCTACAACATATGTGCCCAACAGGTGTCCAACCAAGAAGTTAAAGGAAATTGTTCCCTTAGAGAAAAGGACCGAAGATAATCAAAGTGTGAGTCATCTGAAGGTGTTTGGTTCTATTTGTTACAAACATGTTCCAGATGCTAAGAGAAGGAAGTTGGATGACAGAAGCAAAGTTATGTTGGTTGTAGGGTATCACAATACAAGTGCTTATAAGCTCCACTGTCCTGTCACGAATAAGGTTGAATTCAGCAGAGATGTCATTGTGAAAGAATCAGAAGGGTGGGATTGAAACAAATCTCAATCCAACTCTGGTGTGGTGTTAACACCTGAGTTAACTTCTGAAGAGATTTCTTACTCTGAAGGAGAATTTGCCTCTAAAGGGGATTATAATTCTGAAGATGAGTCAGAGTATGATGGTGATTCTGAGTCCGAAGATGAGTCAGAGTATGATAGTAACTCTGAAGCTAAAGAAAACTTAGAAGGTGAATCTAATTCTGATCCAGATTTTGATGGTGATTTAGACTCTGATGGAGATCTAGACTCTGAGAATATTCTAGACTCTAGAGGTGGTTATGCCTCTGAAGGTGGTACTTCTGGGGTTCCAACATATGATACTATTCTAGCGTTCGAAGAATATTCTGAACATATTCAGAGGCCACAAAGAATCATAAACATTCCAAGAAGATTTGCAAAGTTTGACATGCTGCAAGATACTGAAATAGACTCTGAAGGGGAAGTCATTTAGTGTGCCATGTTAGTAGACTCTGAACCAGTTAGTGTTGAAGAAGCGCTCAAGAAGATAGTATGACTGAAGGCCATGAAAGAAGAACTTGAGGTTGTAGAAAGAAACAAGACTTATGAGTTGTCTGAGCTTCCAATTAACAAGAAAGTCATCAGCGTTAGATGGGTTTTCAAGATGAAACTGAAGCTAGATAGATCAATTGGAAAACACAAAGAAAGGTTAGTAGCAAGAGGTTTTCTACAGAAATCTGGGTTAGATTACTTTGAAGTGCTTACGCATGTGGCAAGACATTAGACAATCAGACTGGTGATTTCGATAACTACTGACAGGAATGGGCCTTTGATACACCTGGATGTGAAATCTGCTTTTTTGAACGTTCCATTGCAAGAAGAGGTATACGTGTCACAACCTCCTGGATTTGTGAAAAACAATCAGGAAGGGATGGTGTACAGGTGACATAAAGCGTTGTATGGACTGAAATAAGCTCTTAGAGCTTGGAATTTAAAAATTGATTCATTTTTCAAACTCCAAGGATTCAGAAAGTGTGAGATGGAGTATGACATTTATGTTCAACATACTTCTGAGGGCAATATGATTCTAGTATGTCTGTATGTTGATGACATATTTCTAACAGGGAGTTGTGAATAAGAGATATCTAAGTTCAAGAAGGTGCTGATGAATGAGTTTGCGATGACTGATATAGGAAATATGACATGTTTTCTAGGGATGAAGATTATGTACTCTGAGAAAGGTATAATTTTGCATCAGCTGAAGTATAAGCTTAAGCCTCTAAAGAGATTTGAGCTGCTGAATTGTAAGGCTGCTGTCACACCTTAAAAAACAAATCACAAATTAGATTCTGATCCTGAGGGTGATGATGTAAATGCTACAACTTTCAAACAGTTGGTTGGCTCTCTGAGATATTTGTGTAATACTAGACCTGATATTTGCTATGCAGTTGGAATGGTTAGTAGGTTCATGAGTAAACCGAAGTGGGCTCATTACCAAACTGTTGTTAGGATTCTGAGGTATATTAAGGGGAATATGAAGTATGGAGTTTTGTTCCCTTCTGGTGAAAAGGCTAATTCATAGCTGATGTGTTACTCAGACTCTGATTGGTGTGTAGACAGAGTTGACAAAAGAAGTACTTCTGGATATTTGTCTAAGTATCTGGGAGGTCCTATTTCTTTGTGTTCCAAGAAGCAACCAGTTGTTGCTCTGTCAACTTGTGAAGCTGAATACATTGCAAGTGTTGTGGCTGCATGTCAATCTGTTTGACTTCTGAATTTACTGCAGTATCTGAAGATCAAGGTAAACAAGCTTCTGAATCTAATGATTGATAACAAGTATGCAACAATCTTGCCAAAAATCCAGTGCTGTACGGGAAAATCAGGCATATTGAGATTAAGTATCACTTTTTGAGAAGTCAAGTTCAGAATGGAGTGCTAGAAGTTATGTACTATAACACCCAGAAGTAGTTGACAGATGTTCTGACAAAAACGATCAAGATTGATCAATTTTTCCACTTAAGAGATGTAATTGGTGTTGTAGGTTTTGATTAGCTGAATATGAATTAAGGGATGGTGTTAGAAGCAATCCATATTCAGTAGTAGTATTAGTTGTGTTAAGTTTAATCTAGCTAGTGTAGGTTAACATTTTTCCAAAGTGACATTATTATTCTGTATATAAACAAGTGACTTTCAATAGAGATAGAGCGTAACCATTCACTGTAACCGTTTTGCTAGTAGAAATTGTTATTCAATTCTCTCTCTCTTCTTTCATCTTCATCATCTTCATCTTATACACCAACACTACTGATTTAAAATCAAACTTGTTTTTCATTGTGGTATAGTATTAAGGACGATTTTCTCTGAAATTTATATTATGGTAGATTTTTATTGTTTATTTGCTCTTCTATGTTTTTGCCTTGCCTAGCTTGCTTTTTCTTATTTTTCTGAATGTAAATTTTTGTAGCTCTTGTGCCAATTTAATCCATTCGTATTATGTTGAGTACACCCTTAATTACTCTTTTATATATATAACACATTTAAATTAAACATTGCACACATTATTAAGTGGGTCCATATTATAGAGGATGCAGACATTTTGGCATAAAAAAAATGAAACCTGTTGATGATGAAGCTGGAAAGACACATTACATATATATATTTATATTGTATTTTACATTTTACAAGCTAGTGTCATTATACTGTATATACTCCATCCGTCTCATAAAAAATGTCTTATTTATATTTTTTTTTTCTCAATATAATTATTCATTTACATTACTAATACATTAACACTACTATACCTCTATTGACTAACTTTTATTTTATCCAACAACTCTATTAACTATAATAAGAGTATTCTAATAAATAATATTTGTTTTTTCATTAAAATCAATACATCTAATTATTTTTCTAAAAACCACGCATTGCTTAAATATGACACTCTTTATGAGACGGAGGAGTACTTCCAAATCAAATCTACCTTCATCATTTCATGCCTTTTTTTAAGCTTATAAATACTCTGCAAACACATTCATCTTATTAGGAACCATTTCACACAGCTGTCATTTCACTTCATTGAAACTCTCTTATTCTCCCATATGTCTTTGAACCTAACCTGCAACATTCATGCTATTCACACCTCCGTCTTTACTCTAACACCACATTCCTCAATCCTAACTCCACACTTTGTTTCTGACTAAAACCTTGTTGAGCTATAAACCAATACAAAAAATCATGTAAATTACACTTTTTCTGAGTTTATTGGAATTTTTACTCTTTTCCTTAACCTTACTTGGTGGGAAAAAAAATCAAAACTATGGAGGAAACTTTTGTGCCTCTTGAAGGTATCAAGAATGATCTTAGAGGAAGGTTAATGTGCTACAAACAAGATTGGACAAGTGGAATCAAAGCAGGTGTAAGGTATATTCATAAAAGCAAGATTCAGAATTTAGATTATAAAAAAAGTTACTTTTTTTTCTCTCTTAAATTTTATAAATTTTGATTCTTTTTTTTTTTTTTTTGTTTTCAGGATTTTGGCTCCTACAACATATATATTTTTTGCTTCTGCAATACCTGTAATTTCATTTGGTGAACAGCTTGAGAGAAACACTGGTATTGAAATGAATTAATTTTTTTTCTTTTTGGAATTTGGTTTGAATGAAGGAAAAGGTAAGAACTTTGAAAATGGGTCAGTGTTAAAATGTGTTTTTTGAATTTTCAGAGGGTGTTTTAACAGCTGTTCAAACGTTGGTGTCAACTTCAATATGTGGCATTATACACTCAATCATTGGTGGTCAACCTTTGCTGATTTTAGGAGTGGCAGAACCTACTGTGATCATGTACACATTCATGTTCAATTTTGCTAAAGAAAGACCTGAGTTGGGTAGGAATCTGTTTCTTGGATGGACTGGATGGTAAATTACTTGTTCCTTTTTGCTTTTGTTTTTCGGACTTCGACGCAATTAGGTCATGTTTGGATAAAAAACTGAATTAAGTGTTTATAGCATAAGCGCTTATTATATAAGTTCTTATGAATATGGTATGTTCTTAACGACTCACTGGTTCTATTTATAAGAAAAAGTTTATTTTTTAGATTTATGGAATATGCAATGTATCTGGTATATGTAGAATAGGACTCGAGAGAGTATGACAGAAGTGCTTATGCCAGTAATCCAAACAGGCCCTTATTTATGTTCTGTACTGTCGCTGTCGTGTGGCTTACCATTTTCTTGTTTTCTTTTTTTATGACTTGATTTTGTAGGGTATGTGTATGGACTGCATTGATACTGTTCTTACTGGCCATCTTAGGAGCATGTTCCATCATCAACAGGTTTACCCGAATTGCTGGCGAGTTGTTTGGCATGCTTATTGCGATGCTTTTCATGCAGCAAGCTATCAAAGTAAGACAATTAAGTCGGCCGTTTATTCTATTTATCTATCTGCTAAGGTGTTACTTAATGCATATTTTCACGATATATACTCGTTGTTGTTTAGGGACTCGTGGATGAGTTTCGTATACCAAAGAGAGAAGATACGAAATCGATTGAGTTTTTACCGTCATGGAGGTTTGCTAATGGAATGTTTGCTTTGGTCCTTTCATTTGGCCTTCTCCTTACTGCATTAAAAAGCAGAAAGGCGAGATCATGGCGCTATGGCAGTGGTAAGTCTTGCATAAGTGTTACTCTCACTACTTTATACTTACGAATGAAAATCGCCTCTGTGGCTTAAAATTTCTGAATACGTCACTGCTTGTAGTCATTTGATTTTCTAAAAAACAATTTTTGTTTTAATACAGGTTGGCTTCGTAGTCTTATAGCCGACTACGGTGTGCCGCTTATGGTCCTAGTTTGGACAGGTGTATCCTACATGCCAACTGCAAGTGTTCCAAACGGCATCCCAAGACGCCTCTTTAGTCCGAATCCGTGGTCCCCTGGTGCCTACGATAATTGGACTGTTGTTAAGGCATGTAACCTACAAACTCTCTTCTTGTTCGTCGAAACATTGTTTTATTAACTAGATGGCTTTGTTCTGAACAGGATATGGTTCAAGTTCCGGTTGTTTTCATAATTGGAGCATTTATACCAGCAACTATGATCGCCGTGCTTTATTACTTCGATCATAGTGTGGCATCTCAGCTTTCTCAGCAAAAAGAGTTCAATTTGCGAAAACCATCTTCTTATCATTATGATTTACTTCTTTTGGGATTTTTGGTATGAAAGTTCATAAGTTAATTCTTAGCTCATTAAACCTTAACTTGCTTAATTTCGTTCTAATCGTAACATTTATGTTTTTTAATCGAAGACGTTATTATGTGGCCTTATTGGAATTCCTCCTGCTAATGGAGTCATACCGCAATCTCCGATGCATACAAAAAGCCTCGCAACTCTTAAACATCAGGTAAGTCGAGTTAAATATGTATCAACTCAATTTCTTCCTGATTCGTTTACAATTCTTAGTAACATGAACATGTCTAACTAAGAATGAGTTGTTTTGGTACAGTTGCTTCGTAACAAACTTGTGAGAACCGCTCGAAAAAGCATCGGTAAGAATGCTAGTTTAGGACAGTTATATGGTAATATGCAAGAAGTATACCATCAAATGCAGACGCCTCTTATTTACCAGGATCCTTCCGCCCGAGTAAGTTGACGCTGAACTTTCTTTTCACGAATTTCTCCCCGTGCATTGCCCGAGTTCTTAATACTAATACATGACACGCGTTGGTATTGTGTAAAATAATTAGGTTCAAGGACTAAAAGAACTGAAAGAAACAACCATTCAAGCAGCTACAAGTATGGGAAGCGTGGATGCCCCGGTCGACGAGTCTATATTTGACGTCGAGAAAGAAATAGACGACCTGCTACCTGTTGAGGTAAAAGAACAACGCGTCAGTAACTTGCTTCAATCAGTTCTGGTTGGAGGATGTGTTGCAGCCATGCCGATTCTCAAGAAAATCCCAACTTCAGTCCTTTGGGGTTACTTCGCTTTCATGGCAATCGAAAGTTTACCTGGAAATCAGTTCTGGGAAAGGATCTTGTTACTCTTCACCGCACCAAGCCGAAGATTCAAGTAATTATTAAACAAAATTCTATATATTTAATCCATCTAGTATATATGTTTAATCACATTCTATCTATGTGCAGGGTGCTTGAAGATTACCATGCTTCTTTTGTCGAAACAGTTCCTTTCAAGACAATAGCAACATTCACAATCTTCCAAACCATTTATCTACTGATATGTTTTGGACTAACTTGGGTACCTATTGCCGGAGTCATGTTTCCGTTGATGATCATGCTCTTAGTTCCGGTTCGACAATACTTTCTTCCCAAATTTTTCAAAGGTGCGCACCTTCAAGACTTGGATGCAGCCGAATATGAAGAGCAAACCGCTTTACCCTTCAACCTTGCATCGGTAAGATTTCTTGTCCAACAGGTCTCAATCATTGATATGTGTGACTTTAGAAGTAGTTATGGTTAAAATTGAATGTTTTTTATTTATGATCTGACGATTATGATTGATTGATTGATTAACAGCAATCGGAGTTTGGAGCTGGTGTTTCTCATATTGGAGAAGGTGAGATATTCGATGAAGTTATCACTAGAAGCCGTGGCGAGTTTAGGCATACTATTAACAGTCCAAAGATCAATAGCTCAACTCCAACACCAAGAAATGATCCGAAGAGCCGTCTTAGCCCGCACCTCTCTTTTAATTCTCGGGTCGGAGAGCTCACAACCGAGCAAAGTCCTCGGTCGGGCGCAAGAGGAGCTAATAGTCCGATAATGCCTAGAGAAATGAGATTGTCGAATAGGGGAATAAGTCCTCTCAAACCTGACTCAAAACAGCAAGACAAAAAATAATTTATGTGGTTAAAGACTTGTGAATTGTGTTTGTTAATGTGATTATATTTGTGAAAATGTATATCATCATCAAGTTTGTTTTAAATTTCAATTCAATAAATGATGATTAGTTTGAGTCTTGTAATAGTTTGGAACATGTACATCACTTTTGATGAGTTTATATAACTATTGTAATTTTCATACTTACTTGATAGTTCTCATCACACAATAGACATCTATGAATCCGGGTTCTTATTCTTACTTAATTCTAATGATTACGGCCAATCCGCAATGGATTTCCAAATTAGAGGCCCAACACGACTTGCGAATCACACATAGAGATCAACAACTGCAAGATATCAATCAGACGTTAAATAATGTTTGAAACAAAGTTTTCCGCCATTATAAGTCCATGATATCTCTATATAAAAGACTTCATTTCTCTTAAAGCATATTATAAACTATTCCAACTTATATCTCATTTGTCTCAATCTTCCGCAACCTCATAATATTTGCATGTACTCCACTATAGCATAAACCCTCTAGTTGTCGTCCCCTGTCATGTGTCAACAACTTCGTCCATCATTCGAGATCCACCTCCAACCACACATGTTATTCTAATGAAATTAATATAAGAAGCTTCATTCCTCTAATAGTATATTATTGCACTATTTCAATTCAGATCAAGATATGTTTCAGTATTCCACAACATCAAAGTGTGTGCAGATATTCCACTACATCATAAATCCTTTACCTGTCGTCTTTCGTCATGTATCAACATCTTATTAAATCTTGTGTTAGGAGTCTGTTGCAAAATTTGAGTAAGAAAAAGATGACGATATTATGATAAAAGTTGCACAAAATAAATTTTAAAGCGTGTGTTTATACTAAGCTTTAGATTCGATTCGCCCCCACCAATTTAGGCAAATTGGATGCAAATGGGTTAACCGGCAAATCCCCTTCAGAATACTTTGGAAACCTTAACATGAATTTCACATTCACATTAAGCATATCTATCACGGTATTTTACAGAATAAAGTTCTCTCATTTATTCTCGTGCACTAGAAAAATAAAAGAATGACTTAGATATAATTTTTGGCACTTGAAACAAATAATTTTTGTGTATCTTTTATGGCTAACAAGTATCTCTATTTATAAGAAAACTTGTATCGATTGGTGTGGAGAAACAATGTTTCATTTGATTCCAACATGACCATTCGCGAACCATTGTATATTAATAACAACAAACATTTTCATGAAAAGTTGTGGTTACACCTTTTGACCACGCACCCAGTCATTATATGGTTTATGGTTCTATTCTAGACAATTGTAACTTTTGGCCATTATTTATGCTTAAAAAGATTCATAAAATCAATTTAATCATTATTATTTATCAATTTAATATTTTGAAAATTTCTCCAACAATCCCCCACAATTTTCAAAATATATCTAAATCCATTATTCAGGAAATTTCATGGTTTCAGATAAAGGTATCTTATGATTTGAACCAATACTTAGTAAGTTAAGTTTTCACTCATCCCCGAATAGATTGGTAGACAGGCTTTGAACTAATTATTCATTAGAACAAGCGTTCACAACCCACACATGAAATCTCGGTACCATTGATCGAATTATTAATATGACACTTTTAATAAGGCCTTGTGTCTCATATCCTTTTCATGAGAATTTAAGAGTTAAGCCCTTGAACTCTATGAAACGACACCACTTCATTCTCATATAGGTAGACTATATCAGAAATGCACCCATAATTATACATTCCAACATACATATGTTATATGTCTATTAAGAGGAAAACCTCATCCTACCACACTTATTCTTATGGTCCAAGTACTTTTACCCCTTAGGATGTATATATCGTTAAGTACTTCAGTCGCTCTAATAATTTACTTTCATCATTGAACTCAAGACTTAACGTTAATCAAATGTGAGTTGAGTTTCCACTATCGATGATTAATTAGATATAGGCTTGTTCCACATCCCTAATAATGTCTTCATTGTATTCAATTATATCCAAATACATCATATCTTTGTCAATTCTTTCGTCAAAGAATTGCAATATTTTTCCAAACTTTAATAATTTTCGAATATTCAATTTTTCAACTAATCATACATATGATTACTTTATGTACTTTTGATAGTATTTACCAACTATCATCAAACCATGACACTTTTGTCATATTAGTACAATTTCCATATACAACATATGTTCTATATTTTTGATAGTTTCGATAAACTATCATCATGACACTTTTATCATTCATTTTGTCATATACACAAATTTTATGTCATTCTTTATTTGCCAACCTTTTTAATTTGAAGTTTTACTTTCACTTAAATATATCTGAAATATATTTAATGCATTAAACATTTATAGCAATCGACAATCACGATCAAACAAATTTGTCATGACTAACTTTTATTTCATGAAGTGAATTCAAACATGTAATGCATAAACTCCATATAAATATAACACCATATAATTCATTTCTATTCGTTTAAAATAATTTTTTTTGCATAACTAATATGCATAACAAATTTTATGCGATAAATTCATGTTTCATATTTAACAATGTTCTATGGTTTATCCAAATAAAAATCATAATACAAAGTAAACAATAAATTTACATCAATAATATTTTCTATAACTTTTCTCCATAAATATTTGTCAAATTACAATAATCTAAAATATACCAAATTTGCTTTTAATATCAAGATGAACAAGAAATAATACTTTCATATTAGGGTACACATATAATATGAGATAAATCATTTTAAATTTAATAAATTATTGAACAAACTAAAATGCAATTTAAACATATCCTTGATATTTCTAACATTTTATTTACATCAATTCATGTTACCAATATTGGAATAATATAAGCAAGTGTGAGTAAGTGGGGAAATAGTCCCACATTGGATAGAAATGTGGTGACTTGAGCATTTATAAGTGGGAGAACCCACTCACCCATCACCTTAAAGTTTTGGGTGAGTATGTGGTGTGTCTCTCACAAAGGTGCTTAGTCCTACACTATGTATCAACGCTCCCTAGTAAACCCCCCCCAACAAATGGTATCAGAGCCTGGTTCGTAAAGGGACCGACTTACTTGTATCGAAATGCGCAAGAAGTGGTGTCCCATTGAAATCAAAATGCCCAAGGAAGAGGTGTATTCGAAATACCAAATTAGAGGTGTCTTGAAAACAAAAGGTGTCAACGGCAGTACAAATATATAAAAAAGAGGGAACATTGTGGACTCACACTTGAGGGGGAGTATAAAAGGTGTCAACGGCAGTACAAATATATAAAAAAGAGGGAACATTGTGGACTCACACTTGAGGGGGAGTATTGGAATAATATAAGCAAATGTGAGTAAGTGGGGAAATAGTCCCACATTGGATAGGAATGTGGTGACTTGAGCATTTATAAGTGGGAGAACCCACTCACCCATCACCTTAAGGTTTTGGGTGAGTATGTGGTGTGTCTCTCACAAAGGTGCTTAGTCCTACACTATGAATCAATGCTCCCTAGTAAACTCCCCCCAACAACCAATACATGCACCATACATTCAAATTCATGATTTTTTTTCACTAAATCATTTTATCCAAAATTAATACATTATTAATTAAAACAAATTACCTGCACAAAAAATAATATTTAACATCTATTTTATATTCAAGTATACACCATAAACCAAACATATTCTTAATTATTCAAATTCACATACTTGAATAATTTATAAATCATGCATATATAAATTCATTCCACAAGTTAAACTTAACAAAAATAAATATTATTTTCAACATATTTTACATGAATTTAAAACATCATACAAATGACATATTTATTTAATATGAGTGTGTACCTTTCACCATATTGATGAATAAGAAATCATGAATGTTCATTTCTCCGTTGTAGTCACAAATTAACCACAAACAAAAAGATTCATAAATCAAAATTTCATAATTTTAAAAATTATATAAATTAACTGTGTATCTTTCACCGTCATCGAAAATTGTTACCATCTTATTTAAAATTGTATACTTTAACACTAATTATAAATAAAGTATGAATCAAAATCCAAAGTCGAAAATCGAACCTAAAGAATGTTAGATCTTACGTTGGGGGTCTGTTGCAAAATTTGAGTAAGAAGAAGATGACGATGTTATGATGAAAGTTGCACAAAATAAATTCAAAAGCGTGTGTTTACACTAAGCTTAGGTTTGATTCGCCCCCACCAATTTAGACAAATTGGATGCAAATGGGTTAATCGGCAAATCCCCTTCATGATACTTTGAAAACCTTAACATAAATTGCACATTCACATTAAACATATCTATCAACGATATTTTACAAAATAAAGTTCTCTCATTTATTCTCGTGCACTAGAAAAATAATAGAATGACTTAGATATAATTTTTGGCACTTGAAACAAATAATTTTTGTGTATCTTTTATGGCTAACAAGTATCTCTATTTATAAGAAAACTTCTATTGATTGATGTGGAGAAACAATGTTTCATTTGATTCCAATATGACCATTCGCGAACCATTGTATATTAATAACAACAAACATTTTCATGAAAAGTTGTAGTTGCACCTTTTGACCACGCACCCAGTCATTATAGGGTCTTTGATGTTAAATTGTAATTCCTTGTGTCAATGTGTCGAAGCAAGGGTGTGTCGAAACAGTTGTTTCACATAGATTTGATTTAGATTTGATTTGATATAGTTCCAAAATAGGTATTTTGGGCTTTTATAGTTTTGGGCTTTGGCTTGGAGAACAAGTAAACCTAAATCTATAAATAGGGAGTAACCCATATTTTTGTATATAATCACAACACATTGTAACTCACGGTTTGCAGTTGCAAGTGAATAGAAAGAGAAAAATCCCACAGTTTGTGGGTAACAACCTTCTTCTCCAAATTCTCTTAGAATCCTAATTTCCTTTCTTTCTCTATTTTCTTATTTTCTTTGGTATTGCTGCGCTAAGAACCCTTCTTGTTTATCAAGATAGGATTGGAATTCTCATAGGTTTTGGGTTAATTCCAACATCTGGTATCTAGAGCTCCGGTTGCGATTCAAGGAAGGAAAATCGTGATGGTGTTGAAGAGTAATTTGGGGGGTGTTTTTATCGTATCCACAGGGATTGTGTGATATTTTGATGCTTGCCGTTCAATAGTCGAAACGTTTTAAGTAAGGGTTTTCAAATTGTTCTTGGTTTTGTAACATCAATTTTGGTAGCAAAGAAGTAAACTATAACAAAGATGTTGTAAGTTTTATAAAAGCATGTCAAGATTAGATTTCACTAATCCTTTTCATACGTATTTGATTAATCAAGCATATGAACTTAGTTCCGATCAATACAATCGGGTATCCTCGCGAATAAGTTTATGTCTAAAGCAAATTCGTGAGTATCGTTGTTTAAATCGTTAGATGATGTCTCACGCTAACAATCGAAACAACAACCGTTAAGATCAATACAAAGCGAATATTAAACCCCAAATCTATGTCTAGAGTTTGGTTTTTAAGAGATGAAGATATTAGGTCAAGATTTGGAAAATCTATGTCTAGAGTGATTCAAACCACAAATACATCATTAAGAACAAACAACTTCATCATATATTGATCATCAACCTTGTTCATATACAAAAGATCAAAAGAAATACATATAAGCAAGATTAACTACCTCTAATCTTAACACAAGATGTGTTTAGCTACACATTTTCATGGTAGCTTGTATCACAAGTTTGTGAGGAGATGAAAGAACATCTGCGTCGAATAATCGAGATCGGATGCGACTTCAGCTTCTCAAAGTGTAAAATCTCTCTTGGATGAAGAAAACTCAGAAAGTATATTTTTGTGTGATAATATCAAGTTATGATCCCAAGAAAACATAAAAATATATTTATAATACACTTGAGATCAGCTATATTCGCACTGCGAATGAATCATTCGCCTAGCGAGTAAAGAAAATGGCACCTTAAGTGCCTTCAGAAAGTTAAACCGCCCTTGACTGTCTTTGTGGGTTCGCAAAGCGAACGAAGCAGCGAACATTCGCTGGGAGTTTGCAAAGCGAACTTTAGTCCCTTTTCCCTCTGTCCAATGCTGGAGCTATTCGCTGGGAGCTTCGTCAAAGTTCGGAAAGCGAGCGCTCGCTGGCAAGTTCGCCAGAGTTCGCAAAGAAAACCTGCTGTTGTTTTCTTCATTCTTTGGCAGCTTGTATCATCTCTTTGTGTCTTCTTTCTTTGATCAATTAGTGCATTTTTCTGCACAATAGCACACACATTACAAGCACCAAAGGTATAAATACAATGTTTGAAGAACAACAATAATTCACTAATAAAATCATCAATTCTAACAAGAAAGTGTTGAAAAATATCAAGTATCAAATACAAATATATAGCATGTTTGACATCTAACAAATGGCGATGAATCATCTGAACGTGCACTTTCCGACGAGCCTTCCGATTCTCAAGAAAGATAATTTGAGAATTGGTGCAAGTAGATCAAGGTGGTTTTCTGTTATCAAGATCTTTGGGATCTTGCGAAGGAAGTGTCGCACCTCGAAAAAAATCGCTTTATCGAAGACACGACCCTTCGCGCGAAAGGCGCGGAAAATGGTTCGACAGAGTCGCCACCGAACTTTATTTATCCCAAAAAGAGGGAAAGGAAAATATCGAGAAAACCTTTAAGGAGGAGATAAGAACATGGTCGTCGCAACCACATTCTGGGTTCGGGAGTCGGTTACGTGAGGGGAAGGTACGCACACCCCCTCATGTCTGTTGTACTCAACGGGAACCCCTTGATTCGAATCGCGATACTCGTTAGCTAAGTTTGTCTATTTTCTTCTCTAAAATAAATGCAGAAATGTAAAGGTAAAAGGAAAAGATACTAAGGGGAAATGGGTGGTTTAAGGATAGGGTGCTCGGCAAGATCATCGCGACCTCGGGCCTACGTATGCTCATTCGGACGAGAATGAGAAATCAGAGCAATCGTAGTTCGACTACGGGGTTTGACGGAAAAGATGGAAGGTAGACGCAAACGGGGAAAAAAAGAAAAAGTGTGCTCGCCAAGATCGTCGCAAACTTGTGCCTACATATCCTTATTCGGACGAGAATAAAGAATCAGAGCAGTCGTAGTTCGTGGTACGCCCATGAAACAAGGGGGAGTTGGGTTGGTTTAGATGACGATTACTTGAACTTAAGAAAGATTCCTCGGGCCCAAGTAATCGGGAGAGTGAGTCAAAGATTTGGCTCTCTCTCTTTTTCATCTAAGGTGGTTGAGTTTGAAAGAGGTTTGATGGTTTGAAAAGTGTTTTGGATGGTTGGACGGATGGTTGTCGAGTTGAATATGTTTTAGAGGCGTAAATTGCTCACACACGAGTAAGAGAACTCGCACCCAAACAATCGAAGGAAGATCAAAGACTTGAACCCCCATTTTTCACCTTGAAAGAGTTTCGATAGTCGTTAGTCGTTTTGAGGTTTGATTATGAAAGTTCGCTTGATGTGAGATCAAGGGTTTATTGTATGCGCTTGGTAATTTTGAAAAGGATTGGATTTGTTAAAAGAAGAGGCGTCAATTGCTCACACACGAGTAAGAGAACTCGCACCCAAACAATCGAAGGAAGATCAAAGACTTGAACCCCCATTTTTCACCTTAAAAGAGTTGCGATAGTTGTTAGTTGTTTTTGAATTTTATTATGAAAATCCGCTTGACGTTGGATCAAGGGTTTATTTGTATGAAAAAACTTTGGTTTGAAAAAGGATTTGGTTAGAGGTTGATTTGAAAATGGGCTCGACGACGAATCGAGGGTTTGGTTGAAAAGAGGCTTGTTTGAAAATGGCTCGACGACGAATCGAGAATTAGTTTGAAAATGGGTTGCCTATGCTAGTCCCTAGGGGTGCTCCTAGTAAACAAACCACAATCAAAACTAAATGCATACATCGGAATGGGAGAGGGGTACATATAAATTACAAGGGATGACATGAAATAAAGGGTCTCATTGTAAGGTAGCCCAAGAGAAAGCCGTGTGTGTGCGAAGTGTCCTAAACTAAACCTTAAGCAAGAGTCGCCAAGCAAATAATCGTAACCAACAGTCCATCAGTTAGTTTTTTAGGTTTCGATAATTGTTAGTGTTTTTTATTAAAAGTGAACAAAGAAAGTGGTTAGATAAATATGAATATGGTATGGACGATATGATAAGAATATGAACAAATAAAAATGAAGATAATATTGACAAGATATAATATTGACATAGAATAAAATTGGTCTCGTCTTAATCGGAATTTAATCGAGAAATCGATAATCAACAATGTTTTACTTTCATTGACCAAAAGTGAAAATGAAAGAATATAAATCGAAATAAAAATCGGAAAACTAAGAAAGGTCTCATCTTTACTAAGGTTTTAAATCGAAAAATCGATAAACTTTAGTATTTGATTTTCATTGACCCAAAAATGAATAAAAATGAAATAAAAATAATAGGAATAAAATCGAAAATGTCAAGAAAAAGAATAAAGGTCTCACCTTTATCAAGATTTAAAATCGAAAATCGATAAATCCTTGATATTTGGTTTTCATTGACCAACAAAAATAAAGAAATGAGCCTCATACATATCAAGACTTTTTAGTCATTTTGCATAAATCAACTAAGTCATGATTTTGTAATATCATTGGCCCTAAAAATCGAAATAAAGATCGTAAGCGAAAAATAAAAATCAAATCAAAATTCGAAAGAAAAAATTATGAATTCAAGAAATAACATGATAAATTGAAACTAAAAATTCAAAGTGCTCCTAAAATAAAAACTAGAGAAACAAAATTAAGAAATAAATGGAAAATAAAATAAAAATAGTATGAAATAATAAAAGGGGGTGATGAAGCATGTTTTTTGTCTTTTTGAATTTTTATCTTATCTTTTAAACATCATTCATAATAAAACCAAACAAAAATTATAGGATATTACAATACTTTTTCCAGAAAAATATTAACATGCTAATGGACTTGATAATAACATAGATAAATGATCATGGTACTTTGAAAACGGAGAAATAAAAGAGGTGAATGTTACCTAGTGGAGACGGTCCACTGCCTCTTCAATGACACGAGTTATGGAAAAATGAAGACGAGCCTTCTCTCCAGAAAATTTGCAAGAATAATTGAGGGAGAAAATTAAGAGAGTATTCAGCCTTTGTGTGAGGTGAATCTAGTGTGTCAAATGAGAGAAAGAGAGATCTTATTAATAGTGTGAATAAAGTGGGAGTGTTGATGTGGCAATCCATGTGACTTTATGAGAATGATTCTTGGCCATTGATGAGTGAAGTGTGAGAATGATTTTTGGTCATTGATAAATTCAAGTTGGCAATCCATGTGAAGTGTTAGAATGATTGAGTGGTCACCACTTACCATGAAGATAAACAAAATAAAAGTAATAATAATAATAAAGCTTAGTAATAATAAAACTAATAATAATAAAACCAATAATGATAATAAAACTAATAATAATAAAAATAATAATAATAATAAAAAAGAAATAATAATAATAAAACTAAAAATAAAAAAAGATAATTGAAAATAGTTAGTGAAAAAAAAGAAATAAAACAAATTAAATTCTAACAAAAAAAATGCATGATTATTGATATGTCTACTAAAATGCGAAAACAGAGACCAATGAAAAGGATATGCAAACGATCAGAATATCAGAGACCAATGAAATGGATATTGGAATTGGTTAACAAATGGATATTATGAAAATTAATAAAAATGGATTTTGAAATTGGAAATGGATAAAGGATAAAAAAGGTTAAAATATAGATATGACTTAAACTGAAAATGGATAAAAATAAAAGAGGCATGAAGTTGAAGACAACATATTTTTTTTGGATTTTTCTGAATGATAGTTAGTGGGTGGATGTACAGATGAAAGATACACAGGTAGGACAAATTTGGGGTATGACAGATGCCCCTATATAATTGGCTTAAACCGAGTGAGATGAACTGCTGCGGTGTTCGTTCTATCGAGGTATAAGTCAATTAGGTATAAAGAAGACCACAAATTTGTCTGAAAGAAAGAAAAGGGATTGGGAAGTTGAAATACAAGAAATCTGACACCAAAAGGATGACAGACCTATTACCAAAATGATGTTAGTGAACACACACACAAAAGACCCTTCCACCAAAAGGATGAAAATGAAGTCACAGCCTGCTATTACCGACGAGATAATAGGGCACACACACACAGACTCTTCCACCAAAAGGATGGAAATGAGGTCAAAGCCTGCTATTACCGACGAGATAATAGGGCACACTCGCACACATAGACCCTTCCACCAAAAGGATGGAAATGAGGTCAAAACCTGCTATTACCGACGAGATAATAGGGCACACTCGCACACACAAACCCTTCCACCAAAAGGATGGAAATGAGGTCAAAGCCTGCTATTACCGATGAGATAATAGGGCACACACACACACAACCTGCTATTACCAAAAGGATAATAGGGCACACACACACAGAGACCCTTCCACTAAAAGGATGAAAATGAGGTCAAAACCTGCTATTACCGACGAGATAATAGGGCACACTCGCACACACAGACCCTTCCACCAAAAGGATGGAAATGAGGTCAAAGCCTGCTATTACCGACGAGATAATAGGGCACACTCGCACACATAGACCCTTCCACCAAAAGGATGGAAATGAGGTCAAAGCCTGCTATTACCGACGAGATAATATGGCACACTCGCACACACAGACCCTTCCACCAAAAGGATGGAAATGAGGTCAAAGCCTGCTATTACCGATGAGATAATAGGGCACACACACACACAACCTGCTATTACCAAAAGGATAATAGGGCACACACACACAGAGACCCTTCCACTAAAAGGATGAAAATGAGGTCAAAACCTGCTATTACCGACGAGATAATAGGGCACACTCGCACACACAGACCCTTCCACCAAAAGGATGGAAATGAGGTCAAAGTCTGCTATTACCAACGAGATAATAGGGCACACACACACAGCCAGACCCTTCCACCAAAAGGATGGAAATGAGGTCAAAGCCTGCTATTACCGACGAGATAATAGGGCACACACACACAGCCTGCTATTACCAAAAGGATAATAGGGTACACACACAGACCCTTCCACCAAAAGGATGAAAATGAGGTCAAAGCCTGCTATTACCGACGAGATAATAGGGCATACACACACAGCCTGCTATTACCAAAAGGATAATAGGGCACACACACAAAGGCTGTCACTCACCAAAAGGATGACACACAGACCAAGGGTTTATAGATCGGCGACACCAAAAGGATGACGGATCAAAACAAGCTACTACCACCAAAAGGATGATAGGAACTTCTTATTTGTGAGGACCAACATCAAAAGGATGAAGGTTGAATTGAGATGGTTTCGGCTATCACCAAAAGGATGATAGAAAAGTTTTTATTTGAGTGTTACCAACACCAAAAGGATGCAGGTTGAATTGAGTTGATTGGGTTTGGCTATCACCAAAAGGACGATAGTAAGGCAATTGACAAAAGGTCAAGTTTACTGGGGGTATGATGAGTGAGATTTATTTGGAGACATCAACAAAAGGTTGAAGAAAAGAATTCAATGAAGAACGCCTACTGACGGTGAAAAAAAGGAGAAGGTAACCTGCCAAGATCTACGCAATCTTGTGCCTACGTATCTTTACTCGGACGAGAATAAAGAATCAGGGCAGTCGTAGTTCAACTTGAAATCTTGAGATTGATCCTAGATCTTGACTTATGCATATATGAATGCTTGATGATGCTTCATGTCGAATGGAAATGCGAATGCAAATGCTGACGCACGGAGATGCAAGTGCTGGGGAAGTATGATTGGTTTTTATATGCATATGATGCAAATGATGCTTATGATGCGTATGATGCATATGATAGGTGATTAGATATGTTCGGAGAGATGCCAGCGTGGTGGACTTTTGATAGTTGCCAATGAGGATTGGACTTTTGGGTGGTGGGAGGGATTTGATTTCCTCGACACTCAGTTCGTTGAAGACGCCACGATTAATGCAGGCAAAAATGCTCTTGAAGCCCTGAGTTTGATGACTTGTTGATGAATTGTGGGTTCACTCCTGAGAGATCCACAACTCTGCTTGATGGTCAGGGTTGCTTGCTGCAATGGGTCTTGCCCCAGTCTGAGCATAGTAATGGTCTGCCCCTGATTAACCAGTTCTGAAGCGATTTGATCTTTGGATGTTGAGCCTTGATGGGCTTTGAGATGACTTGCCCCTGATTGAGCCATTGAAGAGTTTGCCCCAGCCTGAGGGTTTTGCGGTAGTCTTGCTTCGGGTCGGCACCACTGAAAGTTCAAGTTCCTCTTTGACTGCCCCTTGTTGGGATTGCCTTGCTGTCTAGCACTAATTTGCAGTTAAAATTGTACATTCATAAATGGTAATCTTAATGCAATACTCATGCAAGTTTTGAAAAAGAGTAATTTATTTGAGTGTCGTGATAGTGAGACGAATGGACTGTTAGCCCAAATGTGTGCTGAATTTGATGGTGTGAAAGATATAGCAAGGAGAGTGACACCAATGCTGAAGATTAGCAAATATGGGGAGTCAATTTACGCAACCTTGAGATAATATGCTTTCACAATAAACCTCGCCTCAATTATGTCTTTCGAGGGTTGTAACGTGGTCTGGTTTACGGTTTAAGAAACAAAGGATATCAGGCTCAAAGTTTGATTTGTACCCACCCCTTCGTCGTGATGAACTCCAGTCCTATATTCAGTTAATTCTACACATGTTTGTATTCTAAAAGGGTTGACGGTTCAAGGTATGCTTGAAATGGCAGTCACCTTTATTTTGTTTTTGATGGATGTTAGTGGCCCTTTGATTTTGATTTGGTGGTCACTGAAACTTATTTTTTTTTTGGTTGAGGATTCGTGGGCCTCTTTTGTTTTTTTGATCCCTATCTTTTGCATGGACTGATTTTACTTGTCGAGCCCATCAGGGTTGTCTTGATTTTTTCCTAAGTCTCCTTTGAGGTGCTTGACTTAGCAGGCTTTTGATTTTTTGTTTTTGGTTTTGTTGGATGATTGTGACTGCCAAGTCAAATGTCTTTTGGATTTTGTCTTATAATTTGAGTGCGTTATTGGGTTAACTGAACACTACCCTGCCCCAGGTTGAGTGTAAGGGTTTGAATATCCGAAGGAAACTACTACTTCTAGGCTCGAAGTGGTTTACTAGGGATTAACTCCTTGTCTCTCCAGTGTTTGGGGAATTGAAACAATGCCTGTACATCATCGACGAGATTCTGTCCGAAAGCATACAGTTTGCAATTATGGGTATTTCATTTTCATCATCCTCCCTCCAATCATTGCTAAACGACAGAGAGTGAAGCGGATAAATGTGTCGGTGTTTTGCAGTAAAAGGAAAAAATGAGTGAATACGACATAACTAATTCAAAACATGCATAATCATTACATTAAGGAAACCAAATATGAAAAGCAATGTTCAAAGCATACAGTACTTAAACAAATAAAGACAAAAATACAAGACTGCAAATGGTGGGATGGCAACATGACTGCCTTCTTCGGGGAAAATTGACTTGGCTTGACTTGACTTGATGCTGACACTAGCTTGGCGGCGGCAGCGGGTTTTTGATGACGTTTGGAGCCCTCCCATTGAACGTGGGAAACTTTGAGTCAATCATGTCTTGAACCTTGTGTTTGAAAGCTCTGCAGTCCTCGATCGTATGCCCTGGAGCACCCTTATGAAACTCGCAATGAGCATTGGCATCATAATCTGGGGGAATGACAGTTGGAGGAGCCAAGTCTCTTGGAGTAATGGCCCTCTTCTCCATCAGCTGAGCAAAGATCTGAGCATATGACGTTGGTAGACGATCAAAGTCTCTATCTGACCTCCTTGTCCTCTGCTGATTAGGCTGACGTTGTTGAGCAGCTCTTTGTTGTTGATGTTGGGGAGGATACTGATACCCTTGCCGATTGTAGGATTGTTGCTGAGGAGCCTGTTGTTGAGGCACCGGAGCTTGAACAGCTTGAACAATTGGCTGATAAGGCATCAGAGCATTTTGCGCAGCAGCAACATACGAATACTGGAAGTAAGGGATTTGATAAGGCATTAGAGCGGGAGCTTGTTGTTGACCTTGCCCTTTCTGAGCATAGACAGCATTTGTTTCACCCTCTTTTTTCTTGTATCCATTGAAAGGCTTCTTAGCTTAAGACTGACTGCTAGAACCTCCTTGGATCTTTCCACTTTCAGACCTTCTTCAATTCTTTCACCAACGATCACCAAATCAGAGAATCCAGCTGAGACATTACCAATCAACTTCTCATAGTATTGGCCTTGCAAAGTACCCATGAAGATGTCAATCAGTTCACGATCAACAAGAGGTGGATGCACTCTTGCAGCTAGCTCTCTCCAGCGTTGTGCATACTCCTTAAAGGATTCGTTGTCCTTTTGAGCCATACTCTAAAGTTGAGTACGATTCGGAGCAAGGTCAGTGTTGTATTTGTATTGCTTAACAAATGCATCGGCTAAATCATCCCAAGTGCGCACATTGCTACGCTCCAGCTGCATGTACCACTCAAGAGATGCCCCAGACAGACTGTCTTGGAAGCAATGGATCATCAGCTTTTCATCTTTGGCATGGGCAGCCATCTTGCGGAAGCACATCCTTAGATGCATATGGGGACAACTGAGGCCTTTGTACTTCAGGAATTCCTGTACTTTGAACTTGGGAGGAATGACAACATCTGGCACCAAGCACATTTCCAGAGCGTTCAGAGATTTTGAGTTGCACCCCTCCATGACTCGGAGTTTCTCAGCTAGATCACGACACATCTTGATGGCTTCAGAATCCTGAGCAGAGGTAGGATTGACAATTGGGATAGCAGCATGGTAGTTCTGTACTTCATCATACTGATCCACTAGATTTTCTTCGGCATGAGGAATAGGAACCTGAGTGACAACAGGCTGGGCTTGCGGGATAGCTCCAATGGCAACTCCAGATGTTGGAAGTGGTTGAGTAGTGGCTCCTTCAGCGGCATGAGTGAAGTTCATTGGTATCCCATAATTGACAGGGTTGGGAACAGGAACTGAGAGCCTTGAGGGCGACCCTTGCACAGGCACAATGTTGTTGGCAGCAGCGGCTTCACGCAGTTCTTCTTCTCTTCTAGCCATCATGACGGCTTCAAGAATCTGGTCAATCTTTCCCTTCATAGAGTCCATTTCTTCTTTGAAGGCAGCTTGCTCTTGCTGAATCTGCTCCATCGTTCTTCTTGTGTTGGCTCGAGTTGCGTACTGGTGTCGAGGAATCAGCTTGATTTACTGGAGAAGGAAGGAAGTTGAAGTGAGATTCTGATGTTGAAATGCAATGCAAGATGTATAACAGATGCAATGCAATGCAATGACATGAGATGCAATGCAAGATGCAAGATCCAGGATCACAGGATCAAACAACTTCAAACAATTCTGAGGTTGGCCGGAGAAACGGGTCAAGAACCACAACTAGGATCAAGAAAACCCACAGGTAGGTTTCTAAAACGGGTAGGTGCCTAGAGTTATGGATATATTTCGAAAACATTATAACCAAGACAAAGATTTGTCCGACTATAATATCCACGAAATAATCTCGTCTAGGTGAGGTCTTCATTTCTTCCCCACGAGAAAGATTCCTCGGAGGCGCCCACTACACAACCATCGACACACGGGTTCTAAATAGGGTTCTCAGAATCTTAGATCGAGGTCGAAAATATTACTGTCAGGAAGTAATACGTTCGAGGGATCTCAACTGATTGGGGCGTTCACATTAACTCACATAGAATTAACACTACCAACCACCATGGGTAAATTGGGTTAATGGTCCTTGGGATTAATGACCTACCTCGAAAGTATTACCACCATGGCAAAGATTCACCACAACAATAATATCTCCAAGGGAATTTACTCCAAGCGGTGGTTTTCGCTTCAACTCACGCGGAAGAGACCACGCAAGCCTACACTACACAACCACCATCCTAATCCTAGGGTTTTTCTCGACTCGGGTGTAGAGCCATCTCACAAAGTTCCCAATGTCAGAACATCCCAACAATGCCACAAAAGGTAACACAAGTAAATAAGCAAACGAGAAGAAAATAAATAAACGAAGCTAGCAATTCGAATCAAGATAGGCTCGACTCTCTCTTGCATGGAGCAAATATTCCCCATCAGAGTCGCCATCTGTCGTACCTAAAAAAAAATCGCTTTATCGAAGACACGACCCTTCGCGTGAAAGGCGCGGAAAACGGTTCGACAGAGTCGCCACCGAACTTTATTTATCCCAAAAAGAGGGAAAGGAAAATATCGAGAAAACCTTTAAGGATGAGATAAGAACATGGTCGTCGCAACCACATTCTGGGTTCGGGAGTCGGTTACGTGAGGGGAACGTACGCGCACCCCCTCACGTCCGTTGTACTCAACGGGAACCTCTTGATTCGAATCGCGATACTCGTTAGCTAAGTTTGTCTATTTTCTTCTCTAAAATAAATGTGGAAATGTAAAGGTAAAAGGAAAAGATACTAAGGGGAAATGGGTGGTTTAAGGATAGGGTGCTCGGCAAGATCATCGCGACCTCGGGCCTACGTATGCTCATTCGGACGATAATGAGAAATCAGAGCAATCGTAGTTCGACTACGGGGTTTGACGGAAAAGATGGAAGGTAGACGTAAACAGGGAAAAAAAGAAAAAGTGTGCTCGCCAAGATCGTCACAATCTTGTGCCTACGTATCCTTATTCGGACGAGAATAAAGAATCAGAGCAGTCGTAGTTCCTGGTACGCCCACGAAACAAGGGGGAGTTGGGTTGGTTTAGATGACGATTACTTGAACTTAAGAAAGATTCCTCGGGCCCAAGTAATCGGGAGAGTGGGTCAAAGATTTGGCTCTCTCTCTTTTTCATCTAAGGTGGTTGAGTTTGAAAGAGGTTTGATGGTTTGAAAAGTGTTTTGGATGGTTGGACGGATGGTTGTCGAGTTGGAAATGTTTTAGAGGCATCAATTGCTCACACACGAGTAAGAGAACTCGCACCCAAACAATCGAAGGAAGATCAAAGACTTGAACCCCTATTTTTCACCTTGAAAGAGTTTCGATAGTCGTTAGTCGTTTTGAGGTTTGATTATGAAAGTCCGCTTGATGTGAGATCAAGGGTTTATTGTATGCGCTTGGTAATTTTGAAAAGGATTGGATTTGTTAAAAGAAGAGGCGTCAATTGCTCACACACGAGTAAGAGAACTCGCACCCAAACAATCGAAGGAAGATCAAAGACTTGAACCCCCATTTTTCACCTTAAAAGAGTTGCGATAGTTGTTAGTTGTTTTTGAATTTTATTATGAAAATCCGCTTGATGTTGGATCAAGGGTTTATTTGTATGAAAAGAGTTTGGTTTGAAAAAGGATTTGGTTAGAGGTTGATTTGAAAATGGGCTCGACGACGAATCGAGGGTTTGGTTGAAAAGAGGCTTGTTTGAAAATGGCTCGACGATGAATCGAGAATTAGTTTGAAAATGGGTTGCCTATGCTAGTCCCTAGGGGTGCTCCTAGTAAACAAACCACAATCAAAACTAAATGCATACATCGGAATGGGAGAGGGGTACATATAAATTACAAGGGATGACATGAAATAAAGGGTCTCATTGTAAGGTAGCCCAAGAGAAAGCCGTGTGTGTGCAAGGTGTCCTAAACTAAACCTTGAGCAAGAGTCGCCAAGCAAATAATCGTAACCAACAGTCCATCAATTAGTTTTTTAGGTTTCGATAATTGTTAGTGTTTTTTTAATTAAAAGTGAACAAAGAAAGTGGTTAGATAAATATGAATATGGTATGGACGATATGATAAGAATATGAACAAATAAAAATGAAGATAATATTGACAAGATATAATATTGACATAGAATAAAATTGGTCTCGTCTTAATCGGAATTTAATCGAGAAATCGATAATCAACAATTTTTGACTTTCATTGACCAAAAGTGAAAATAAAAGAATATAAATCGAAATAAAAATCAGAAAACTAAGAAAGGTCTCATCTTTACTAAGGTTTTAAATCGAAAAATCGATAAACTTTAGTATTTGATTTTCATTGACCCAAAAATGAATAAAAATAATAGGAATAAAATCGAAAATGTCAAGAAAAAGAATAAAGGTCTCACCTTTATCAAGATTTAAAATCGAAAATCGATAAATCCTTGATATTTGGTTTTCATTGACCAACAAAAATAAAGAAACGAGCCTCATACGTATCAAGACTTTTTAGTCATTTTGCATAAATCAACTAAGTCATGATTTTGTAATATCATTGGCCCTAAAAATCGAAATAAAGATCGTAAGCGAAAAATAAAAATCAAATCAAAATTCGAAAGAAAAAGTTATGAATTCAAGAAATAACATGATAAATTGAAACTAAAAATTCAAAGTGCTCCTAAAATAAAAACTAGAGAAACAAAATTAAGAAATAAATAGAAAATAAAATAAAAATAGTATGAAATAATAAATGGGGAGTGATGAAGCATGTTTTTTTATCTTTTTGAATTTTTATCTTATCTTTTAAACATCATTCATAATAAAACCAAACAAAAATTATAGGATATTACAATACTTTTTCCAGAAAAATATTAACACGCTAATGGACTTGATAATATCATAGATAAATGATCATGGTAATTTGAAAATGGAGAAATAAAAGAGGTGAATGTTACCTAGTGGAGACGGTCCACTGCCTCTTCAATGGCACGAGTTATGGAAAAATGAAGACGAGCCTTCTCTCTAGAAAATTTGCAAGAATAATTGTGGGAGAAAATTAAGAGAGTATTCAGCCTTTGTGTGGGGTGAATCTGGTGTGTCAAATGAGAGAAAGAGAGATCTTATTTATAGTGTGAATAAAAATGGATATTATGAAAATTAATATTGGAATGCAATGGATATGCAAACGATCAGAATATCAGAGACCAATGAAATGGATATTGGAATTGGTTAACAAATGGATATTATGAAAATTAATAAAAATGGATTTTAAAATTGAAAATGGATAAAGGATAAAAAAGGTTAAAATATAGATATGACTTAAACTGAAAATGGATAAAAATAAAAGAGGGATGAAGTTGAAGACAACATTTTTTTTTTTGGATTTTTCTGAATGATAGTTAGTGGGTGGATGTACAGATGAAAAATACACAGGTAGGACAAATTTGGGGTATGACAGGAAGGAGTAACACCACTTGTAGAGAACGCGACGGATCAAGAAAAGGCTACACACAAAGAGTTGAAGAAGAAAGATTATAAAGCTCTCTTTATAATCCATCAGTGTGTCGATCCAGATAACTTTGAAAAGGTTAGTGATCTAGAGTCAGCGAAGGAAGCGTGGGAGATTCTTGAAAATTAGTTTGGAGGCGCAGAGAAGGTGAAAGAGGTGAGGTTACAAACTCACAAGAGAACCTATGAGTTGCTTCAGATGGAAGACAATGAGAGTATAACAGATTTCTTCACCAGAGTTACAAAGTTGGTGAATCAAATCAAGGTATGTGGAGAGGTGTTGACATCAAGATCAATTATTGCAAAGATCTTGAGGTCATTGGCTCCAAAGTTCAACCATGTGGTAGTAGCCATAGAAGAGTCGAAATACTTGTCAGTATTGACGAAGGAAGAACTTCAAGGGACGCTTCATGAACAAAGGATGGCTGAAAGAGCTGCAGGAAAGTCAAAGAGCATATGGCTTTGCAGGCGCAGTCAGAAAAGTAAAGAAAAGGCAAAAGAATCGGGAATGGTGTCATACCTCAAATTTTGACCACTAAGATTTCCCATCATTGTGCAAATTATCATCACAATATGGATGTACCATCATACGTCATCAATCACCTCAAAGATTGTTGAGCCTTCACTACAATCAAATTTAGGGTTTCAAGCCTTCTCAGAGCTCTTAAGACAAAGGATCAATTAAGGAATGACATGATATTCAACTTGTCTAGCCTCTCAAATATCCCCAATGGATCAAGAGGACTCCCACAACAAGAATCAAGCACAAGGTTGCAGCATTCTGAGTGGATTAAGCCTCAAGATCGCTAGTGTCACCAAATTAGGGTTTTGGTCGACCAGGGTCTCCAGATGGAAAATTTCCTCTGGGCATGAGCCAATGCTTCAAAGCATAACCTATGATGCTCCAAGGGACATCATGAACCCAATCATCAATTCAATTTAACCTCAGGGGATGCATTCATAAAAAATCAGGAATTAGGGTTTCTTGACCTAATTCACCCCTAAGTTGACTTTTGGGACAAAACATGAGCCAAGACCTCAAGAGAGGATTTGAGGGTCTCAAATACATCACATTGATCCATTTGCAACAATGGATTAACCCAAGAAGCTTGATCAACAAGCTTTAAGCTCATCAGAACCACAATTAGGGTTTCGCGGGAAAAAGTCAACTGTATCTTTGACTTTTGGCCCAGGCATGCTCTAAAACTTTGGGACATGATTCAATACACCCTACAACACCTATGAAATCAATCCATCAAGTTTGATTTAGGTCAAGGACTTGATTTCATAGAGGATCGCACAGTTTGGAATTCATCTGATAAAAAGTCAACTGTGCCCAAAAGTCAAAGTTTGACTTTTTGATTTTTTGATCAATTATAGTTCCCTAACCCTAAAATGATGTTAATTTGTGATTGGAATCATCATTCATCAAGAAAAATCAAGAAAAGTCGGATAACTTGTAAAAGGGGTAACCATAAAAAACTTAGAAAATTTTCTAAGTTATGAAACAAAGTGGCTAGGGTACCAACTATGGAGGATCATAACTCCTAAACCACAAGGTCATTTTTCCCCATCCAAAGTTGGATTTGTAGCTCTCATGGCCCTCTACAAAAGCTTCAAACACAACTCATTCTAATTCCTCATGGATTTTAAGTTATGGAATGATCAAAATCACAAAAAGTGAAAATGTCACTTTTTTCCAACACTTAGTGAAATTTTCACTAAGTCAGAATCTGCCTTCAATTTTTTCCAAATGTAGGGGCATTTTTCACTTGGATCCAAAAAGTATCAAAACCAATTATGATCAAACAGTTGTTGTATCATATGAGGGCTTTCCAAAATGGCCAAAAACTCCATCAAATTCCACTTGAGCCATGAGATATGACAATGGCAATATGCCTTGCTGAAAACTGTCAAAGCAAGGCAGATTTGTGCATTTTACTCGATTTGCCAAATTTGTGCAAATGACAAACACACTTATCCATCTGAACACCTCAGGGGGAGACCAAGGAGGGACAAACGCTGATCCATAAGCCTCCCAAGTCTTTGGAACCAAACGTAGCATGCCAAACCTAGAAGTGCCTAAAAGAGGGACAAGACTCCAATTTTGTTTTGGAGCATTTAATGGATGCACCAAGGTGGCATGGACTGAGCCATTTCCAACTGAATTCAGTCAAGACATATCCAAGACCAAGGGAACCAGCAGCCTGTGCCCTAACCTCTAGTCAATGGCTAGAGGAGACTTGGATTCCCATTGATCAACATTGGCCAAACCTCTGCAGCAGTTGCCATTCACTATTGCTTGCAAAACAAACTTGCTCTACTATAAATAGAGCTCATTTGTGATCAGTTTGAGTAACCAAAGCCATCAAACAGATGCTTTCCTCAAAATCTCTTCCTTCACTCCAAAATTGCCTTCCAAAGCAAGTCACTATCGGGTTTTGAGTTTGAGAGCAAATCTAACCAAACCAATCACACACACACACACACTTCATAAACATCATATAGAAGTGATCCAAACACTTAAACAACATATGGAACACTGATTTCACAAAATCACCAACCAACTGCTTAAGGTTTTAACCAAGTTGCAGTTGAGATACCATCTTCAGTTCCAACTTGTTTCAAACCATTCCAAGCACTCAGGCACATCACGTGGCACCTAGGGAAGGTATCCACATAATTGGAACCTAGCTGTAACACCTCTAACACAAAACACGATCACCAGCTTCAAGAGGTAAGCATGAGCTCTTCTAACTCTATGATCTATGCATTTTTTGCTGCACAATAATTTGGTCATATGTTCATAATCATGCACGGAGTGTTTTCCCTCAATTAATTGCTTTGTTAGAATCGTGTATGGAATTTCTGAGCCTTCAAGCAAATTTTAGGATTTTTGAGGTTTCTCTTTGATTTCTTATTCCATGCTTAAAATAAATGAAATTAAAGACCATAGACATGATCGTGAGGTGAAAACGAGCAAATTGATATGTAGATTGCATGATATAATCAAGTATTCAGTGAGATTGGTTAGAAAATACAAATCTGCAGAAACAGAGGGTGGCGCGTGTTCTTGCCTTGTTCTTGGCGCCCTTTTTGAATATTTGAACATTTGAATTTTTGTGATTTTACTTAATTGATTCAAAAATTAATTTCTCTCTGAGTTTTAATGATTTTGAGTTGATTCTTTTTTTAATAATTCACAAAAATGTTAAAATATTTTATTTTACTAAAAAATCCCAAAAATATTACTTATTTCATATATTTGATATTTTTGCAAAGAATTAATGTTTTATTTGTTTTTAACATTTTGAAATATTTTTTCTCCCTTGATTTTCCAAACTTAATTGATTTCCAATTATTTTGTGGGTATAAACATGATTTTTCAAACATTAATCCAATACCACAATTTGGTTTTCACACATGTTTAACAATTTTGATCATTTTAATTGAATTTTTATTCAATTAAAATATACTTTGAAAACAAATTAGGGTTTTGATCAATTCAACCCTCATCAAATCTTTTTCAAACACTTTGGGCCTCTTGAGAGAGTGTAAGACCCATCCCTTGTAAATAAAAACTTTTTTGGGCCTCAGTGCATTGTATAAGTCCCAATACGTTAAAGAAATCTCGGCGCGATTGTCATTTTTCAAACAAAACCCTTGGGCCTCTCCTTGAGTTGTAAGCCCCATCTTTTCTTACACCTTTGGGCCTCTAATAGAGTGTAAGACCCAAACCCCCTTTTAACCAAAACTTTTTGGGCCTCAGTGCATTGTATAAGTCCCGATACGCTAAAGAAACCTCGGCACAATCGCCAGTTCAGAAAGCAAATCATATGGGCCTATCCTCGTGTTATAAGCCCCATTTCTTTTCCTTAACTCTTTGGGCCTCTTGAGAGAGTGTAAGACCCATCCCTTTGTACAAAAAACCTTTTTGGGCCCCAGTCACTTGTATAAGTCCCTGTACAAATTCAACAGTGCAATCACTGATAAAACCTTGGGCCCCTCCTTGAGCCGTAAGGCCCAACAATATTTTCAAAGCACTTTCTCATTTGATTTAGAATATAATATTGTTATCAAAGCTTTCTTTGTTGAATAACTAACCAAACAGCATGGAAGCTCTACAACCGAGTAAGTGTTTACCCACTTTCTTTATCCGCTTTCATATATATAACTGTATTGTGGGGCTGTTTCACCGTAAGTCTTCTTTCACAAACTTTTATATGCTTGTCACATATCAAGTTTGTAATAATAGTATAGTTATTTAGATTTTTCCCCGGCAACTACGTTTAGCACTAGGTAAAGCCATGTTGGTCACTCTTAAATACAAACAAAACTAGATCCCCATAGGATTACCAGACACAGTCTTCCCTCCTCAGTCTTCCCTCCTCACTGTGAAAGACAGCATTCTCAGTGAACCCTTTCTCAGACTGTCACTCTTAGAAATTGTCAAAGAAACTCTACTCCCCAAAGATGATCTTTTCTCGATGAATGGCATCTCTTAAGTTTCTTCAAACCTCAAACTTTCATGAAATGATCTCTTCTCAGTGAATTGCATTTCTTAAACTTCTCTTGGTTTGGGGACCCACAGGCTTCCTAAAAGCATCCCCGCCTCCTCTTGGGCGTTGTACAAGGACCCTTCAGCTTCTTAAAAGCTTTCATGCCTTCTCTTGGGTTTAGTACAAGGACCCAGAGACCTCTACAGGTATAGGAATAGAACCTAGTCATAATTTGCTAGAGCTGTTTTTCTGAGTCAAGTGTCAGACCTGTTAATGGGTTGACCTTCATCCCTTAACATACTAGCCTTCTCTTGGGCATCATATAAAGATCATTCACCATCTGAGAATCGATTTCTCAAAACACCAGTAGACTTGGACAGTCTCTGTACCCTTTGGATTTTCCATTTCCTTAAAGAATAGGAAATAACCCTGATCCACTTATCAATCCCAAAGCACTACAATACCTTTAATCTTTATAAGAATTGATTTTCTCTTTTATCCAATATACCGGACCTGTCACTAAACTGAAACGGTCACCAGCACAGTTAGCCTTCTCTTGGGCTTTGTACAACGATTCTCCCCAACGAAGCTAACCTTTTCAGACTCTCTTGTTGAGTCAAACTTTTAGCCTCCATCTCGGACTTCGTACGAGATACAAATCACTCTCTTGTTGAGTATAAAAGACTATCTTGTTGAGTTAAACCCCTTTAGCCTCCATCTCGGGCTTCGTACGAGATAGAAAAACACTCTCTTGTTGAGTATAAAAGACTCTCTTGTTGAGTCAAACCCTTTATTTAGCCTCTGTCTTAGGCTTCGTATAAGACAGATAAAAATCACTCTCTTGTTGAGTATAAAAGACTCTCTTGTTGAGTTAACTACTTTTAGCCTCCATCTCGGGCTTCGTACGAGATAGAAAACACTCTTGTTGAGTATAAACGTCTCTCTCATTGAGTCAAACCACCTCCGGGCTCTCTTGTTGAGTCAATCACCTGTTCAAGACTCTCTTGTTGAGTCAAACCTCTTTAGCCTCTGTCTTGAGCTTCGTACAGGACATATAAAAACACCCTCTTGTTGGGTCAATAGCCTCCTCTTAGGCTTTGTATAAAGAAAACCCCGGTTGAGTCAATCAACCTTTTAGCATCAAAGTTGTGCCTTGCTCACAGCATACAAACATCAACAACTCCTCTTTAGAGATGAAAAATTCTCTCTCATCCAGAACCTTTTAGCTTCACATCTTGGGCTTTGAACAAGATACAAATCACCTTTAGCTTCATGTCTTGGGCTTTGAACAAGACACCAAAACAACCTTTTTCCTCCCATAGAATAGGAGGAACTATGATCGCTCTGATTTCCCTGTTTCGTTAAACGAGAATACGTAGGCATAAGATTGAAAAATCATTAGCGAGCATAATAATCAAAAACCCAAAATCCAGTATCTCCACCAAATCAACCCAAAAGTATCAAATCTAAACACATTACCAAAAACCTCACAAATAGTCCAGACACTGTGTTCTTAACAAAATAACCGAAGATTGGGCCTTACATCCACATATCATCTGTAACCTACCAGACTGCTGTTCAAACTCAGTATGTAAGCAGGGTTAATTGGAGACATCTATTTCCATTCCTTAATCAGCTCAATAGGATAAAAAATGAATCAAACTGTAGTGCCCAAGCGGTAGTGACTCAGGACCACAAAAATCGCGCTACAGAAAAAATGGCGCCCACCGTGGGGCACTCTTCTCTTTCTTACAATCTTCGGTGAAAACCTTGAGTTCACCAAAATGTCACAGAAATGGAAACTCTGCTGGGGAGTCATTGTCTGTATAGGATCATAAGACTAGAGGTCTAGGATGATTAAGACAAATATATATACTGCTTTTCCTAATTGATATCTGTGTTTATTTTTCTGCTAATGGAAATCCGTGTGATGCCACATGTGGAAAGATTGAGTATACACCTAAGATAGGTGATGGCAATGCAGGTAATCTTGCGGGGAGTGAATTCCAGTTAAGAGTCCCCGATCGACCATCAAACTCAGTGGAGACTCCCTTTGTAGATACATTGCCTATACGACTTCGATTGTTGAAAGTAGTGTGGTTGACTGGGTTATATGAGAAGTTGAGGTTTTTAGTAGACTTAAGCCATTTTGAAGTGCGGAAGCTATCGGAAATAGTTGTCACGCGATACTACCCTCGTCTAAGATCGCTCTAGGATACATCAGCTCGCTGCCGATTCGCTTGCTATTGTAATCCCAAGAAGGGTCAATGATTTTGCGGACAGGTACAAAAAATCACCAGTATAAACCTTTGGAGGGGGGGGGGGGGGTAGAGCCTTGACTTCATGACACCGACCCTTTGACCCCATGTTTTTTCTATGTTTTTGTGTGCTGCATTCATACATTTATTTAAAAAACATTAAAACAAAGAAAAATCTTCTCTTCTAGTCTCTATTTTTCAAAGTAAACTAAGACAATGATTGCCAATGTCAGAGAAAGGAGATTGCGCTAATGGATTTCGGTAGAAGGAAAACTCATAAGTACACCTTCAAGGTTCCAAAGTTAGAGGATTTGAGAGGTTTGGCGAGAATGATCACCAACCACGAGGCTTTCAGAGCCAAATACGGGGGACTACTGTCTCTAATAAGGGTCCATGTAATCGAAGGAATCCTGTCCACACTAATCCAGTTCTACGATCCGGTCTATCACTGTTTCACATTCCCGAATTATCAACTAGCACCAACAATGGAGGAGTACTCTCACCTGACTGATCTGCATATCACTGATCAAGCTCCCTTTTCTGAACTGGAAGAAATTCCAAAGGATCAAACCATTGCAAGAGCAATTTATTTGGACGAGTCAGAAGTCAGGACTCACATGACCACTAAGGGTGGCATCCAGGGTTTGCCAGCCCAATTCTTGACAAAGAAACCTCTATATTTTGCTAGTATAGGGAATGTGGCCTCTTTCGAGAGCATCTTTGTTTTGCTCACCTACAGGTTATTTTTGTTTCCCAACATTGATAACTTCGTAGATATCAACACCATTAAGATGTTTCTGATTGGAAACCACGTACCGACCTTACTCACTGACGCGTATCATTCGGTACACTTAAGGAATTTATATAACGGAGGAATGATCACGTGCTGTGTACCCTTGCTGTACAAATGGTTCACTTCTCACTTGCCCAAGTCTGCTGCATTTTGGGATCAAAATAATACTTTACGTTGGTCGCAGAGAATCATGTCTCTTACCAACTCTGACATCAATTGGTACAATCGAATCTATGACAGGATCAGAATCATTGACCGTTGTGGAAATTTCCCAAATGTACCCCTTATAGGAACTAAGGGGGGAATCAACTATCATCCAGTGTTAATACTTCGTCAATTTGAATACCCGATGAGACATGTCCCGCGTAATGTTCATCTGGAAGGTCTTTTCTTCAAGGAAGGAGAAAATGACAGGACACTAAAGACGGAAATAGTGCACGCTTGGAAACTGATAAGTGAAAAATGTACCTATTTTTGTATATATGTTTTGTTGCACTTATCAATGCTTTATGGTAAGTATCGTGCGAATAAAACCCGATTTGTTTATAAATATGTTTACGATACCTTTTAGTGTATATATTGCGTATAGTGTAAATATCATTGATTTTAATTGATTTTTTCTCAATTTTTGCAGGTATCTAATCAAGGATGTCTTGCAATTGTTGTATAGAGCATTTAATAAGCCTTCCAGCGCTTCAAACCAGGCGAAAAATGGAGTTACAGTTCAAATGTTACGAATAAAACACTGCAGAATTTTTGCTGTTCTGGTGTGCTGCGCCCCTGCAGGGCCGGACGGTGCAGTGCCGGGCGGTATTTCAGCGCCGGGTGCTCCAGAACATTACTGGAACTTGCAAAATAAGCCGCCTTTCGCTGCCGAGCGCCCCAAACCACCGCCGGGCGATGCTGTGCGGGCTGAAACACCATTTAAGGCCAAAAACACTATTTTTGAGTATGGTTTTGGGGTTTTGTGATCCCAACTCCATCAAACTTCATTTTTTAGTAGGATTAGCTTGAAAACAACATGGAAGCTTGCATACGGATGAACTGGAGTGGATTTCTCATCGATCGGCTCTGACAATCCGTGAAGTGTTTGGTTCATTTCTCTTTTTCTTTGTGTTTTTCTTCTAGGTTGGGTTGTTGTATATGTATCTACTATGAACTCATGTATATTTGTCGCCCATGGAGTTGTATAAAACTTGCTTTACAAATCTTCATTGGTGATTGTCTCTGATTTTTGCTTTATGCGCGGGGTTTGAGTTGCGTTAGAGATAATCCTCGCAAACTTTGATTAGGGATAATTATCTGTTAGTTTCTGAACTCTAGAGATAGATTTAGGGCTAACAATCCGTATGGGTGCCGAAACTTAATTCCTTCCGTGTTTCGAGGCTTCGCTCGCGAGAGTGACACAGTTGTTATCTCAACTTTGCGTTAGACATAACCCTTGTTGTGAGCGATGCTGGGTGATATTGAGGAGTATTTTAGGTGGAGTATAACTGGTCGGTAAGTTTAAGTTTGTGAGGAGTGATTTATATGCATTGCCGGATGAGTTTTTCTCTCTGAAGAATGATTTCTTTTTGTTTTAATGTTTACATTTATGTTTTCTTGTTTGAAACTATTTTAATCTAAACTCATAAACGCGAGAGACTGTCGAACGCCATTCTTTCCCTCGAACCGATCTCTGTGGACACGACATAAATCCCGGAGGGAATTCTTTTCAAAAATAAATATTTTTGCTTGCTTGCCCTATTCTGGAAACAACAAAATGGCGACGTTGCCGGGATTGGTTTTGATATTGAATCGCATTGCGATAGTTTCTTTGTTTTTGAGTTTTGTATATATCGTATATATTGTCTATTTCCATTATGTTTGTTCAAGTGTTGTATAAATTTTGTTCCCGTAACGTTTGTTTAAGTTTTTTGTTAGGACACTTGCTTTTGCTTTACGCGGTGAGGCATCACCATGGCATGAAGGAAGGAAGTTACTAGCTAAGCACTGTAAAGGCGTCGAGCTTACGACGTAAAACAAGCATGTTTTTTCATTTTTGTTTTTGTTTCGTTATTACTTTTTCATTCTAACTTAGGTAGTGTAGTGAACATTCATTAAACAAGTTGTACTCGGATTTTTCGTAAAATTATCAAATCTTCACTTTACAACTTGTTTAATGAATTTTTGCCGGTCTTTTAGTTTGTTTATATTAATGGTATTTGTGTTTGTCAATGAGCTTGTTTTGAATTACTTGAGGAAATTTGGTGATTTTCCAAGTTTGATCATTTCAACTTGCGGATGTATGGTAATGATATTGTTAAGTTTTGTACACGTCTAAGGTATGTGTTTATCGCTTTCTTGACTTTAGCATATTCATGATACTTAGGCTTTTTACAAACTTGCATGCCATTCATTCTTTTGTATACTTGTTCATGTGTGAAGCACTTTAGTTCCCACCCTTTTTGTGAGGTGACTTTCCATTGTTCATATATGCGCGGAGAACCAACATTCTTGTTCTAACTGGATTTTATTATGTTGAATCTTTTGTTTGTGTTGATTATATGAATGCATGAAAAGGATCAAGGCAATTGTTTCATTTTGAGCACAACCACCTTAGCCAAATAGTCAATTCACCTTGTGAGGGTGTGAGAATTCGTAACCCCTTTGAGCTTTTTGATCCATGTTTCTATTTGAACTTAATGCTTGTCTATGAGTATTAAGTTCACTTATTTTTGAATGGATTTTGTTTTTTCTTGGACCTCAATTTTGTGTTGTTGGATGGATTTTTTCCTTGCCTTAGAAAGTAGGAAGTATTCACATGATGATGTGGTTGAATTCAAGTTGGAGAGAGAATGATTGTTTATTCATTGGTTGGTTTATATGAGGTTGAAAAAGAAAAGAAAAAAGAGAAAAATATGAAAAAGAAAAGAAAAGAAAAAAAAAAGAAAAAAAAATCCTTGAGAAAGAAAACAAAAAGAGTTCAAATAATTATGCTAAATAAGTATTGTGTTTTATGTAACACTTGGGATTTTGAAAGAAGTTTGATTGAAATTTTGGTGTTTGAAGCTTTGTGAGTTGATCACTCCCTTAGGTTTAAGCAAGTTTTTGTTTCAATTACCTTTAGAAATTTCCCCTAGTTTGTTTACCCGACCACGTTACAACCTTGAAAGTCCTTGTGATTCTTGCCTTTGTATGTTCAATATGAATTTGTGGATGTATGCATAATTTAGTCTTTTGTTTGCATGAGTGTTGTGTGAGTGTAAAGTACCTTATTGTGTGTTTTTCATCTACTGATGATTATTTTTGCTAGGTGTGATTCACTTTGGAACTTGTGTTGTTTTAGAATTTTTGGCATGATTTTTGTATTTTGCATTTGTTTCGTGACTATGTTGTCGTCGTAGATTAGTGGTAACTATTTACTTTTTGTGTGTACCATTTTCATTTGAACCATTCATTCGTTTCTGTTTTTCAAAACCTGTTGATTCGTCTTTCTTTGGATATCGCTTTTGTGTTTTCAAGTTCGTTTAATTCTTGTTTGTGGACAAACAAGTATGTAAGTTGGGGAGAGTTGATAAGTTGAAAATGTACCTATTTTTGTATATATGTTTTGTTACACTTATCAATGCTTTGTGGTAAATATCGTGCGAATAAAACCCGATTTGTTTATAAATACGTTTACGATACCTTTTAGTGTATATATTGAGTATAGTGTAAATATCATTGACTTTAATTGATTTTTTATCAATTTTTGAAGGTATCCAATCAAGGATGTATTGCCATTGTTGTATAGAGCATTTAATAAGCTTTCTAGCGCTTCAAACCGGGCAAAAAACGGAGTTACAGTTCAAAAGTTACGAATAAAACACTGCAGAATTTTTGCTGTTCTGGTGTGCTGCGCCCCTGCAGGGCCGGGCGGTGCAGTGCCGGGCGGTATTTCCATCGCCGGGTGCTCTAGAACACTACTGGAACTTGTAAAATAAGCCTCCTTTTGCTGCCGGGCGCCCCAAACCACCGCCGGGCGATGCTGGGCGGGCTGAAACACTATTTAAGGCCAAAAACACTATTTTTTTAGTATGGTTTTGAGGTTTTGTGATCCTGAAATTCTGGTACCAGATGTGTGATGTTAAGTGCGATGTCACAACAACACACTTTGCAATGGACAATACAATAACAAGCAATAAATCAACACAATGAATTGTTCACCCAATTCGGTCTAACTACCTACGTCTGGGGGCTACCAAGCCAGGGAGAAATTTCACTATTAGTAGTATTAATTTTCAGACTCAACAAACCAGTTGACATCTGCTAAACTTAATCACTGCCCAATGAACCTTCTACCTAAGAAACCACTTAGGTATGAGAACCCACTCACTCCCTAATTCACCTCAGTGATACAACTCAAAGATCACACTTTGAAATACACCTTGATCCTGCTTACAAGCTTTGATCAAGTAACCACACTCTCTTGCTTAACAGCTCTAAGAGAGGACACTTTACAACTCAATCAAGTAACACCAATTCAACCTAGAATGGCTTACAAAACATACACGAAGACACAAACGACTCTCAGTCTTTAGCTCTCTTTCTTCGTTACCTTCCAATAAGGATTGATGCGCTTTATATAGCTATTTGATTTGGGCTTGGACCTGCTACAATATCTGACCTGATTTGTTATTTAAAACTGAATCTTCAAAACAGATTTTCTCTCAAAATCTTCTTAAATCTTCAGCCTTTAAACACTCCTACAAATCTGCATCAAATCTGTTTGTAACAGAAAATATCTCCTCCAAGATATTCGCATCCAATAACTCTAACAGATCTCCCAAGATCCAGCTAATACGCTTAACCCTAAAAACATCTCAAACCTGATGTTTTAATGATCTGCATATCTGATGTCATGACATCGCATGTGACATCAGACTTCAAAACTTCAACAACTTAAACACTTAACAATATCCAATGTTAAGACTCAATGTTAAGACATCACCCATGTGACATCAACATTGAACAACTTTGTTTTACCAAAATTCTAGCCAATCCAAGAACTAACAATCTCCCCATTGGGCTAATTTTGGCTAAAACAATCTCTGCAACATCAGAGACTTCAGTAACGGATAAAAATTTTAAAACAAACAACTCCCACTTCAAAATGCTGCACACCACCTATCAACAAAGGGCAAACTCCCCCTCAAAACCAGAACCAGCATAAACATCTGTTCAACATGCACACTCCCCCTCAACATCTGCACCACACCAGAAATGAGATTGGTCACACTCTACACACAAAGGCTAGGCTAACTCTCCCCCTTTTTAGCCATAATTGGACACAATCAAACACCAAAGATGCAGCAAAGAACCTCAAGTAGGAGGACAAGAAACCAGGTCCACTGAAGAAGAAGAGCAAAACACAGCAACAACTGGAACTTCTTTAGGAGCAACAAGAACAAGCAAAACATCTAAGACAAGGATGAAGACCATCAAGAAACCTCCAGTGCAACTCCATGCTTCTGATGATGAATGGGATGAAGATTGGAACACTTTTCTTGATGTAGGGGGTTGGGATAATCTTTAGATCATATAAAAATTGCTTTTGATGTACCAACATCCAATCCTGTATGCTTTCAGCAGTTGAATAAAATGTTGTTTTCATTAACCATATGCAAAATCACAACTGCACAAATACCCCTTCCAGCACACCTAATCCTCATAAATGCAAATTCTCAGTTTGCTTCTTAAACTTTGAAATTGATTTGCATCTAAGGATTTAGTAAAAATGTCAGCTAGTTGTTTATCTGTAGCAACATGTTCCAAGGCAACTACTTTATCCTCTACCAAATCTCTTATAAAATGATGCCTTATATCAATATGCTTAGTTCTGCTATGTTGAATAGGATTCTTAGAGATATTGATAGCACTCAAATTATCACAGTACAATGTCATGACATCTTGCTTAACATTGTATTCTGTTAACATCTGCTTCATCCAAACAAGTTGAGAACAACTACTCCCTGCTGCTATGTACTCAGCTTCAGCAGTAGAAAGAGACACACAGTTCTGCTTTTTACTAAACCATGATATCATATTATTCCCTAAGAAGAAGTACCCTCCTGAAGTACTTTTTCTATCATCAGCACTCCCTGCCCAATCAGCATCACAAAAACCACATAACTCAATGCCTGATCCATGACTGTAAAGCATTCCATAGTCACTAGTCCCATTCACATATTTCAGAATCCTCTTCACTTGATTCAAGTGACTAACTTTAGGCTCAGCTTGATATCTTGCACAAACTCCAACAGCAAAAGAAATATCAGGTCTGCTAGCTGTGAGATACAATAGACTTCCAATCATGCTTCTGTATACACTTTGATCCACACTAACACCATGTTCATCCTTGGACAACTTTAAATGAGTAGGAGCAGGTGTCCTCTTGTGATTAGCATTCTCTAGACCAAATTTCTTCACTATGTTCTTTGCATACTTGCTCTGAGAAATGAATATGGAGTCCTCCATTTGTCTAACTTGTAGACCAAGAAAATAGTTGAGCTCTCCAACAAGACTCATTTCAAACTCAGACTGCATCTGTTCCACAAAATGTTTCACCATTGCATCTGACATCCCACCAAATACTATGTCATCAACATAGATTTGAGCTATCATCAGTTTTCCTCCTTCCTCTTTAACAAACAAGGTCTTGTCAATCCCTCCTTTTCTGTAGCCATTCACAACCAGGAATTCAGTAAGCCTTTCATACCAAGCTCTTGGTGCTTTCTTCAATCCATACAGAGCTTTCCTTGGTTTGTACACATGGTCAGGAAATTTTGGATCAATAAATCCTTTTAGTTGATCAACATACACCTCTTCATTTAAGTAACCATTCAAGAAGGCACTCTTAACATCCATCTGAAAGAGCTTGAATTTGAAATTACAAGCCACCCCTAAGAGTAATCTAATAGATTCCAGTCTTGCCACAGGAGCAAAGGTTTCATCATAATCAATTCCTTCAACCTGAGTATATCCCTGAGCAACTAATCTGGCCTTGTTTCTGGTGACCACTCCTTGTTCATCAGATTTATTCTTGTAAATCCACTTGGTGCCAATCACATTAACTCCATCAGGCCTTGGTACAAGATCCCACACTTCATTCCTTTTGAATTGTTCCAGCTCTTCATGCATGGCATTAATCCAAAACTCATCAGTCAAGACTTCTTTGACATTCTTGGGGTCAATTTTAGAAACAAAGCAAGAATTTGACACAACCTCTCTTGATCTAGTGCTAACCCCTGACTTAGGATCACCTATGATAAGCTCCCTGGGATGGTCCTTTAGCACTCTAATAGATGGTTCTTTATTAGATTGTTCAGGTTCAGGCTCAGCATCAACATGACTAGGAGACCCACTTCTGTCTTCAGTTTCTTCTGTGACTTCTTCAACTGATGTTTCAACATCATCCAGGACTTCAGCATCTTCCTGCTTATCAGTGTCATCAATCACCACATTAATAGACTTCATCATGACCTTTGTTCTGGAGTTGAACACCCTGTAAGCTCTGCTATTTGTAGAGTATCCTAGAAGGATTCCCTCATCACTTTTAGGATCCAATTTTCTCCTCTATTCACGATCTGAAAATATGTAACATTTGCTTCCAAAAACATGAAAGTACTTCACACTTGGCTTTCTCCCTTTCCATAGTTCATACAGATTAGCTGAAGTGCCCCTTCTCAAGGTAACTCTGTTGTGAACATAGCAAGCAGTGTTCATAGCTTCAGCCCAGAAATGGTAAGGCATCTTTTTGGCATGAATCATTGCCCTAGCAGACTCTTGAATAGTTCTACTCTTCCTTTCAACAACTCCATTTTGCTGAGGGGTGATAGGAGAAGAGAACTCATGACTTATGCCTTCAGCAGAACAATATTCAGCAAACTTGCTATTTTCAAACTCTCTTCCATGATCACTCCTTATTCTAATAACATTAATCTCCTTTTCCCTTTGGAGTCTTTGACAAAGATCTTTAAAAACATCAAACACCTCTGATTTGTCTTTAATGAAGCTCACCCAGGTGTACCTAGAATAATCATCTACAACAACATAAGCATACTTCTTCCCACCTAGACTTTCTACCTGCATAGGTCCCATTAAGTCCATATGAAGAAGTTCCAAGACTTTGGACGTGGTGTCATGTTGAAGCTTCTAATGTGACATCTTGGTCTGCTTCCCTTTTTGACAATCTCCACAAACTCTCCCTTCTTCAATATTGAGTTTAGGTATTCATCTGACAGCTTCTGAGGATATTATTCTCTTCATTCCCTTCAGATGAAGATGTCCCAACTTTTGATGCCAAATCTTGACTTCATCATTTCTGGCAAACACACATGTTGAGGTACTAGAGTCTTGTTGCAGCCATAGATAGCAGTTGTCCTTAGACCTAACACCCTTCATGATGACTTCTCCTTTCTCACCTGTGACATTGCACTCAGTTTTTGTAAAGTCTACTTTGAATCCTTGATCACAAAGTTGACTAATACTGATCAAATTTGCTGTCAACCCTTTGACAAGTAGAACATCATCCAGTCTAGGAGCACCAGCACAATTTAGCTTTCCCATCCCCTTGATTTCTCCTTTAACACCATCACTAAATGTAACATGACCTGAAGACTGAAGCTTAACATCTACCAACAAATTTTTAACTCATGTCATGTGTCTTGAACACCCACTATCAAAGTACCAGTCTTCTTTTGTAGAAACCCTAAGAGAAGCGTGAGCTATTAAGCTGGTAACTTTACCTTTTGGAGTCCATTGCTTCTTAGAGTTTAAGGCCTGGTTACCTATAGGAAACTTCTGTGGGGGAGTATACTGATGTGCCTTCTGAGGATACCCATGTAGCTTATAATAGTAGGCCTTTATGTGTCCAAAATGCCCACAGAGATGACATCTCCAGCGCCTGAATTTCTTCCTAGAAGGAATCCTGTCATGATGTTTCAACATCTGTTTTAACATCACTGGTTTGGGGCTAGTAACACCATCAATAGAAGCTGCAACATTGTTGAATCCCAAACCACTTTTGTCTCCGACAATCTTTGTAACGCCCCGATTTATTTAACCGTATTTAATTATTCCATTTATGTGAAATTTTGTGAATTGTGTGATTTATTGTGTTTCATGTTAATGCATCATGTTTGGGCGTTGAGAGTTTTGTGGCATAAATGTGTCACATTTTGAACTAACATCCACTGGTGGAAGTTAGTGTTATTTTGGTCTTTTTTGGGTATGTCACATTTTGAACTAACATCCACTGGTGGAAGTTAGTGTTATTTTGGCCTTTTTTGGTTATGTCACGTTTTGCACTTGAGTTCCACTGGTGGAAGATTAGTGCAAAAACTGACCAAAAGCATTTTCAGGCAGATTTTAAAGGTAACTTCCACTGGTGGAAGTTAGTGAGTTTTTGGCATTTTTTTGAATTGTGTAAATTAAATGAGTTTTACCTGTTAATTGAATAATTTCTCTGATAGGTAAAATATTTGCAATAAATTATAATTTCTTTTCAACTTTTATTTCCCGAAATATATTTCATCGGTATGTTTAAGTTTTATCGCATTTTGAGAGCGTTTGTGAGATATTTGAGCTGAGGGGTATTTTGGTCATTTGGGTAGTAGATATTTTATATAAATAGAAAGTGGAGAGAGAAAAGATAGAAAGGAAAAGAAAAAGAGAAAGAGAAGAGAAAAAGAGAAAAGAAGAGGAAGAGAAGGGAGAAGAGGAAAAGTGAAAAAATCGAGAATTCATCCGTTTAAAGCGTGAATAATCGGGTAAGGGTGAGAAGTTTCGATTATATCTTGCTTGTATATGTATATGTGTATGTTTTCTTGGATTGTTTGGTTGTGTTCCTATAGTTTTCATTTTAGGTTGAATTTGGTTAAATCGATAGAAACCGATGTTTTCACGGACGAAAGTCGGAATAAATTGCGTAGTTGTGTCGAGTAATGTTAGGCCGTGATCGAGTATGCTTGTTTTATCGAATTTGGTTGATTTTGTAAGTTTTTGCATTTTTTGAGATTTGAGGGTTTAAGATTCGGATTGAAATCGAAAGTCGTAGAATTCACGTTTGATGGTTCCAAATCACTACTATATGTTTGGTATGAATGAGTATGTGTTTGTTTCGAAAAAAATAATTGAATTGGTCGGATTTTCGGACAAAATTGCTCAAACCCGTAGCAGCCCGCAGGGGATTTTCTAGTTTTTGGCAAAACTTCAAAAATTCATAACTCTTGAACCGTAAGTCGGTTTTGACCCCCGTTCGAAGCGTTGGAAAGCTAACGAGATGTTCTTTCTAGGAAAAATAGTTTTGAGGTCTGTATATGGTTCAATTATAGCAGAAAATTGAAACCGTATTGTTGTGTTAATTAATACCGTCGTGAATGCGTGCGATTGAGGTGTTATCGTGCAATATGCTTTTGTTATATAACGTATAGCTTGTGTGTACTGTTATACGATGTGTTGTGGGTAGCCTTATGACGTGAATCCTAGATTGTGGAAAATTATTGTGAATTGTGGCCTTTTGGCAAATAAATGCATGGTTTAAATTAAATGTAAATGCATGTTAATTGTGAAAGAGTTCGTTGCCGTTTGGGTGGTAAAGCGATGCTCGTTGCCGTTTGGTGTAATTGATGTGAATTGGTGTGAATGCATATGATAATATGCTTGTTGTTGTGATTTGTGGTTAATGATGAATGCATTGTTTGAATTGATTTTCAATGCATGATTATTGATGTTGAAATGGTTCACATGGTTGTATATATGTATGCCTTGGATTGTCATGAGTCATTTGTATGCCAAGCATCATGATATGCATTGTTGTGACGTCCTGAGTGACGGTTTGGTTCCAGAGGGAATCCGCTATAACATCGTGTGCCTATGTGAGGACCTAAAGCGATGGTTATAGACGATCGTGTGCCAATGTGGGGACCTAAAGCGATCGGATTGTGTGCTCATGTGGAGACCTAAAGCAATCCATAACGTCGTGTGCTCATGTGGAGACCTAAAGCGACGGGTGAACATCGTATGCCCGACGGGGTGTTACTTGAGCGACCCTCAGTAACGAGCGATGGTTCCAATAGTTCCTGAGTGAACTGGTGATGAGACATGAAATGTTGGAAGTCGGTATCGCATGGCATTTGCATAGAGTCGTTGTGTCGGTCTCTGTGCATTTGCATAAATCATGGATTCATTATGTGTGAGAATTGTGAATGGATGCATTATGTGTGAAAACTCATGAATGGATTGATTGTGTGAATATGTTATTATGTGGGCATAACTGATATATGCTTTGTGTTCGGATTGTCGAAAATATGTTATGCATCTGTGGTTTGCTATATGTATTGGTATGTGATGCGTGAGGTGAGAATAACTGTGTATGTGATTTTTTATGTGTGTTTGCATATTATTATGCAATCTTGATTTTAGTTGTTATTTCTCACCCTTCTGCTGTTTTATAATGCTCTATGAGGCATTGCAGATTAGAGTTGCTGGAGATCTTTTTGTGAAGATTAGTCCTCCGTTCTGTTGTCGGTCTTGGTGTCTGCTCTGATACGTAGCACGGGAGTCGGGGAACAATTATATATATGTATACATTTGCTGAATGTATTTTGTAGTACTTTTGTGTATATAGTTGATGTTCTAAAATGATTTATTTTGTAAAACAAGTCGGTTATGGATCTTTCCGCTTTATTTCATAATTGACCTTTCCCTTTATATAGAAAAAGTTTCCCCTTTGAGGGTATTCTATTTTATGCTATGTATCAAATTTAAGAGCAGGGATGATGTTTTGTTTATTTAAATGTGACATCCTTGGTTCTGTCGGAAAAATAAATTTCTAGTTACTCTGATTTATTTATGTATTATTTGTTCGCGATGGGAATTGGTGTGTTACATTAGTGGTATCAGAGCAGGTCGGTCCGTCCGGCCAAGTTGTTGAGTCAGTTTGTGTGACAGTTGAATACTGTCGATGTTGGTTGTCCCTTAGTACGCGATATGTGTGTGGAGCACAGTCAGTACTTTCTGGTTTTTCTAATCCTTTGTCTTCGGGATTGAGAATGAGATAAGTGGGGGAGAAGCTGGTACTTCTCCAAGTTGCTTCAGGTGTGGAGCGTTGGCTCAGTGTGTTGTGAATTGCAAGATTGTAAGTGCTCTTTGGACATTGTGGTTCCCGGTTCCGGAGGGAATGCGGAGGTAAGGTTTATGTCAACTGAGGATTTGTGCCTTAGGTAGTTTTGTGCAGGATGCAAGGGATGCTATTATAGTTTGGTAAAGGCGGTCTATGCCCCATCATGATTGTCGGCTGTCTATTGACAAATTGAGGAACTGATCACCCTTAATCTCTTGTTGATAGTGGACGGGAATTATGTTGGATGGAATAGACGTGTCTTTCCGGCTTTGATAGTGTGTACAATGAATTGTTTGGAATTAAGGAAGTGCTTACGGATTGTTTTGTTGAGTCGACGAAGATTTTTATATATGAAGGTGAGGCGGATTAGGGGTTTTGGGATGTTGGTTAAGTTGGGAAGTCATTGAGAGAGAATGATTGAGTATTATTAATGGTTGTTCTCAGAAAGTAGAGTGTGAACTCAAATTGGGCGAAGGCGAGGATTTGAGGTTTGGATCTGCTAAGTAAGTAGAAGAACTTCTAGGAAATGAGACGCAGATGTTGGTCATGTTTGTGATAATAGTGTTCTGGAAATTGTCAGGAAGTCACAGTGATGGGCCGTCAGTTGGGCATGGTTTTCAGATATGTTTTTGGATGGAACGTTAATATGTTGTCTTAGAGAACTCCAGTATTGTTAGTAACAAAAAGGAATGATGTTTGAATGGAATAACAAGCAGGATGTGTATAATGGTATTGAGACTATGGAAAGCAAAACTTAGAGTTCTGGTGAAGTTTGAAGTCTTGGGAGTTTTAAGGCATTAATGGAAATTTTGAGAGAACCCTTAGGTATGGATGTAATATTTAAGAGTTCTTTTTGGTTGGTTGTGGCTACATGTTGGGATTTGTGGAATTTGGATTGTCCAGAGAATGAAATTGTGTATGGGTTACTGTCAGTGGAATAAGGTAACGATTGAGAACAAGTGTCCACTTTCATGAACGGATGACTGAATGGTTTGGTTGAGTTGAGTGAAATTGCAATTGTTTGGAAGTTTGATAAGAGTGGTGAATTGTGTGAGCTGAGGCTTTGATCGATTTAATGTGACTGGTTATGGTTGTTATCATTGGGATAGGCTGTTATGTACTCGGTTAAGCTTGTGTGTGAATAACCAGTTACCCAGGGAAAGAATTTTGCAAGAACTTTAAGAATTTATATCTTTTGGAATTTGTTTGGGTATTACAACGTGCAGTGATGTTATTTGGTGTTAGTAAGGAATCTGTAATGTTTGTGGAGTAAAGGAATCGTATCTTCCATATTTATTTGGATAAGTTCGTAATGGCTTTGATTGAGGATATTCAGATCTATTGTAAACTCCGAGGAAGAACATGTAGAGTGTTTGAGATTTGAACTACAAGTGTTGAAAAGAGATGAAGTGTTATGCTAAGTTATTCAAGAGAGAATTTGGGTTGAAAAAGGTTAGTTTTCTTGGATATGTTATTTCAGATGAGAGTATGGTTAAGGATTCATCGGAAATAGATGCAGTTCTACAATGAGAAGCTCCGAAGTTGGTTAAGGTGATTAGAAGCTTTTTGGACATTAGTTGGTTATTACCGGAGGTTATGGAGGGTTTTTCCAATTTAGCGTTTCTGTTACTTCGGTGGACTTGCAAAGGGTGAGTCGTTTGCTTTGGATGTTCATTGTGAGGAAAGTTAAGAGGGTTAAAGTGGAATTTGTCTACGACTCCAGTTTTGATTCTGCGTGATCCTGATGAATCGTTGTGAGGTATTGTGATGTGTCTTTGATGAGTTTAGTCAGTGTGTTAATGCAAGAGGGTAAAGTCGTGGCTTATGCTTTACTACCATTGAGGATTCCTGAAAGGATTTATACTATTCAGGATTTGGAATTGGTTGCGGTGGTTTAGTGTTGGAAATTTGGAGGTATTGTCTTTATGGTTCTAAGGTTCCGAGTGTTTGGTAATCGCAAGAGTTTAGAGTACTTGGTGGATCTGAAAGAATAGAGTATGAGACAACGAGGATGGTTAGAATTTATGATGAGTTATGATTGTAGTTGGAATTAGCCTGTTGGTAAAGCTAAGGTTGTGTCTGATGAGTTAAGACGAAAGTTTTTATGTAAGTCTGTTTTGATGGTCAGAGAATTAGAATGATTTGAGCAGTTCAGAGACTTGTGTCTGGTGTGAGAGATAACACAGTAGAGTGTAAAGTTGGATATATTAAACGTGAATAGTGATTTTTGGTGAATATGAGAAAGAGTTAGACTTTGGACGTGAGATTGATAGTTTTGATGGTTACGAGTAATCAGAGTGCGCAGCGGAAGTGTGTTGTGGCACGTTTTGTATTTGCGTGTGTGACTTATATGAATTCATAAGTTGAACATTGGGAACATGTAGGAATGGTAAGACTATTGGACATTTCAGTATGGAAGTGTTAGGCGAAAGGTTTAAAGATTAATCAGGTACTAATATGTAGTTGGGTGTTTTGGTCGTATGTTCGATTGGTGAATCGTAGCATTGTTGTAACGTTGTTGTATGACAAGGATGTTTGGTATTCTGGTTTTGTAGAGGTTGTTTGATCGATGTTGTGTCGTGGAACTTGTGTTCTTGTTGTGTTCTGGTTCAAGAGTGAACCTGTGTGTGTTCGTAACTTGGGTATTCCTTTGAGTCGTGAGTTGGTCGTCAAGTGCATTGTATGGGCTTTGCATCTTGTCGTTGTTGTGGTCGTTGTCGTGTCGTTGTTGTAGTTGCTGTTAGCAAGGTGGTTTATCAGTTTGTGGTATTCGTAGTGTGCCTTTGGTTGACATGTTGGTTTGTTGGTCGGATGCGAGAGTTGTATCCCGGGTTGTTCGTATCAGTATATTTTCGAGGACGAAAATTTCTAAGTGGGGGAGAATTGTAACGCCCCGATTTATTTAACCGTATTTAATTATTCCATTTATGTGAAATTTTGTGAATTGTGTGATTTATTGTGTTTCATGTTAATGCATCATGTTTGGGCGTTGAGAGTTTTGTGGCATAAATGTGTCACATTTTGAACTAACATCCACTGGTGGAAGTTAGTGTTATTTTGGCCTTTTTTTGGTTATGTCACATTTTGAACAAACATCCACTGGTGGAAGTTAGTGTTATTTTAGCCTTTTTTGGTTATGTCACGTTTTGCACTTGAGTTCCACTGGTGGAAGATTAGTGCAAAAACTGACCAAAAGCATTTTCAAACAGATTTTAAAGGTAACTTCCACTGGTGGAAGTTAGTGAGTTTTTGGCCTTTTTTGAATTGTGTAAATTAAATGAGTTTTACCTGTTAATTGGATAATTTCTCTGATAGGTAAAATATTTGCAATAAATTATAATTTCTTTTCAACTTTTATTTCCCGAAATATATTTCATCGGTATGTTTAAGTTTTATCGCATTTTGAGAGCGTTTGAGAGATATTTGAGCTGAGGGGTATTTTGGTCATTTGGGTAGTAGATATTTTATATAAATAGAAAGTGGAGAGAGAAAAGATAGAAAGGAAAAGAAAAAGAGAAAGAGAAGAGAAAAAGAGAAAAGAAGAGGAAGAGAAGGGAGAAGAGGAAAAGTGGAAAAATCGAGAATTCATCAGTTTAAAGCGAGAATAATCGGGTAAGGGTGAGAAGTTTCGATTATATCTTGCTTGTATATGTATATGTGTATGTTTTCTTGGATTGTTTGGTTGTGTTCCTATAGTTTTCATTTTAGGTTGAATTTGGTTAAATCGATAGAAACCGATGTTTTCACGGACGAAAGTCGGAATAAATTGCGTAGTTGTGTCGAGTAATGTTAGGCCGTGATCAAGTATGCTTGTTTGATCGAATTTGGTTGATTTTGTAAGTTTTTGCATTTTTGGAGATTTGAGGGTTTAAGATTCGGATTGAAATCGAAAGTCGTAGAATTCACGTTTGATGGTTCCAAATCACTACTATATGTTTGGTATGAATGAATATGTGTTTGTTTCGAAAAAAATAATTGAATTGGTCGGATTTTCGGACAAAATTGCTCAAACCCGTAGCAGCCCGCAGGGGATTTTCTGATTTTTGGCAAAACTTCAAAAATTCATAACTCTTGAACCGTAAGTCGGTTTTGACCCCCGTTCGAAGCGTTGGAAAGCTAACGAGATGTTCTTTCTAGGAAAAATAGTTTTGAGGTATGTATATGGTTCAATTATAGCAGAAAATTGAAACTGTATTGTTGTGTTAATTAATACCGTCGTGAATGTGTGCGATTGAGGTGTTATCGTGCAATATGCTTTTGTTATATAACGTATAGCTTGTGTGTACTGTTATACGATGTGTTGTGGGTAGCCTTATGGCGTGAATCCTAGATTGTGGAAATTATTGTGAATTGTGGCCTTTTGGCAAATAAATGCATGGTTTAATTAAATGTAAATGCATGTTAATTGTGAAAGAGTTCGTTGCCGTTTGGGTGGTAAAGCGATGCTCGTTGCCGTTTGGTGTAATTGATGTGAATTGGTGTGAATGCATATGATAATATGCTTATTGTTGTGATTTGTGGTTAATGATGAATGCATTGTTTGAATTGATTTTCAATGCATGATTATTGATGTTGAAATGGTTTACATGGTTGTATATATGTATGCCTTGGATTGTCATGAGTCATTTGTATGCCAAGCATCATGATATGCATTGTTGTGACGTCCTGAGTGACGGTTTGGTTCCAGAGGGAATCCGCTATAACATCGTGTGCCTATGTGAGGACCTAAAGCGATGGTTATAGACGATCGTGTGCCCATGTGGGGACCTAAAGCGATCGGATTGTGTGCTCATGTGGAGACCTAAAGCAATCCATAACGTCGTGTGCTCATGTGGAGACCTAAAGCGACAGGTGAACATCGTATGCCCGACGGGGTGTTACTTGAGCGACCCTCAGTAACGAGCGATGGTTTCAATAGTTCCTGAGTGAACTGGTGATGAGACATGAAATGTTGGAAGTCGGTACCGCATGACATTTGCATAGAGTCTTTGTGTCGGTCTCTGTGCATTTGCATAAATCATGGATTCATTATGTGTGAGAATTGTGAATGGATGCATTATGTGTGGAAACTCATGAATGGATTGATTGTGTGAATATGTTATTATGTGGGCATAACTGATATATGCTATGTGTTCGGATTGTCGGAAATATGTTATGCATCTGTGGTTTGCTATATGTATTGGTATGTGATGCGTGAGGTGAGAATAACTGTGTATGTGATTTTTTATGTGTGTTTGCATATTATTATGCAATCTTGATTTTAGTTGTTATTTCTCACCCTTCTGCTGTTTTATAATGCTCTATGAGGCATTGCAGATTAGAGTTGCTGGAGGTCTTTTTGTGAAGATTAGTCCTCCGTTCTGTTGTCGGTCTTGGTGTCTGCTTTGATACGTAGCACGGGAGTCGGGGAACGATTATATATATGTATACATTTGCTGAATGTATTTTGTAGTACTTTTGTGTATATAGTTGATGTTCTAAAATGATTTATTTTGTAAAACAAGTCGGTTATGGATCTTTCCGCTTTATTCCATAATTGACCTTTCCCTTTATATAGAAAAAGTTTCCCCTTTGAGGGTATTCTATTTTATGCTATGTATCAAATTTATGAGCAGGGATGATGTTTTGTTTATTTAAATGTGACATCCTTGGTTCTGTCGGAAAAATAAATTTCTAGTTACTCTGATTTATTTATGTATTATTTGTTCGCGATGGGAATTGGGGTGTTACAATCTTCCCCATACTAAGAATGTTGTCTAGAGCATTAATACCATTGTTCAACATTCTGACAGTTTTGGTCATAGAGTCCAGTTTAGAATTAAGCATACTGACTTCATTTTCAAGTTCAGTCTTTTCAGCTTCTAACTACACTATGGTTGTCTTTAGCTTCTCTCCTTCAAGACACACTTGTTCACTTCTTATGTACAGTTCTTTATAAGAGGCAGCAAGCTCATCATAAGTAACCTCATCATCACCAGAATCATCATCTGACTCACAAACCACAACCATAGCTCTAACAAGCTTAGTTGATTCTTCTTCAGATTCACTCTCACTATCAGACCAAGAAGCTGATAACCCCTTCTGCTTTTTGAGAAAAGTAGGACATTCCTTCTTGACATGACCATACCCTTCACACTCATAGCATTGAATCCCTTTGTCATTATTGGACTTTTCTTCATCTCTAGACTTCTTCCCCTGTTCTCCTGATCTGTTGATGTCAGAAGTAATGTTCTTGACATTGGGATTATAACTCCTATTTATCCTCTTCATAACTTTGTTGAACTGTTTTCCCAGTAAAACAACAACCTGAGACAACTCCTCCTGAGACTCAGCATCATTTCCTTTCTTTTCTTCTTGAGTATTAGATACCAAAGCTACACTCTTGGTCTTCTTTTCAGGTTCCTCTTCATTCAACCCTAACTCAAAAGTTTGAAGAGATCCAACTAGCTCATCAACCCTCATTTTGCTGATGTCTTGAGCTTCTTCAATTGTAGTCACCTTCATCTTATATCTCTTGGGAAGGGATCTAAGAATTTTCCTCACCAGCTTTTCTTTAGTCATCTTCTCTCCAAGAGCACTAGATGCATTGGACAACTCAAGAATATTCATGTGAAAATCATGAATAGTTTCATCTTCCTTCATCTTTAGACTTTCAAACTTTGATGTCAGAAGTTGAAGTCTTGTCATCTTAACCTTTGAGGTTCCTTCATGAGTAGTCTTTAAAATGTCCCAAGCATCCTTTGCCACTTCACAGGTGTTTACCAACCTGAAGATGTTTTTATCAATCCCATTAAAGATGGCATTCAAGGCCTTAGAATTGCCAAGTGCTAGCTCATCCTCTTCCTTGACTTTAATTGATTTTTTCTCAATTTTTGCAGGTATCCAATCAAGGATGTATTGCCATTGTTGTATAGAGCATTTAATAAGCTTTCTAGCGCTTCAAACCGGGCGAAAAACGGAGTTACAGTTCAAAAGTTACGAATAAAACACTGTAGAATTTTTGCTGTTCTGGTGTGCTGCGCCCCTGCAGGGCCGGGCGGTATTTCCAGCGCCGGGCGCTCCAGAACACTACTAGAACTTGAAAAATAAGCCGCCTTTCGCCGCCGGGCGCCCCAAACCACCGCCGGGCGATGCTGTGTGGGCTGAAACACTATTTAAGGCCAAAAACACTATTTTTTGAGTATGGTTTTGAGGTTTTGTGATCCTGAAATTCTGGTACCAGATGTGTGATGTTAAGTGCGATGTCACAACAACACACTCTGCAATGGACAATGCAATAACAAGCAATAAATCAACACAATGAATTGTTCACCCAGTTCGGTCTAACTACCTACGTCTGGGGGCTACCAAGCCAGGGAGGAATTTCACTATTAGTAGTATTAATTTACAGACTCAACAAACCAGTTGACATCTCCTAAACTTAATCACTACCCAATGAACCTTCTACCTAAGAAACCACTTAGGTATGAGAACCCACTCACTCCCTAATTCACCTCAGTGATACAACTCAAAGATCACACTTTGAAATACACCTTGATCCTGCTTACAAGCTTTGATCAAGTAACCACACTCTCTTGCTTAACAGCTCTAAGAGAGGACACTTTACAACTCAATCAAGTAACACCAATTCAACCTAGAATGGCTTACAAAACATACACGAAGACACAAACGACTCTCAGTCTTTAGCTCTCTTTCTTCGTTACCTTCCAATAAGGATTGATGCGCTTTATATAGCTATTTGATTTAGGCTTGGACCTGCTACAATATCTGACCTGATTTGTTATTTAAAACTGAATCTTCAAAACAGATTTTCTCTCAAAATCTTCTTAAATCTTCAGCCTTTAAACACTCCTACAAATCTGCATCAAATCTGTTTGCAACAGAAAATATCTCCTCCAAGATATTCGCATCCAATAACTCTAACAGCTCTCCCAAGATCCAGCTAATACGCTTAACTCTAAAAACATCTCAAACCTGATGTTTTAATGATCTGCATATCTGATGTCATGACATCGCATGTGACATCAGACTTCAAAACTTCAACAACTTAAACACTTAACATTATCCAATGTTAAGACTCAATGTTAAGACATCACCCATGTGACATCAACATTGAACAACTTTGTTTTACCAAAATTCTAGCCAATCTAAGAACTAACAGATCCCAACTCCATCAAACTTCATTTTTCATAGGATTAGCTTGAAAACAACATGGAAGCTTGCATACGGATGAACCGGGGTGGATTTCTCATCGATCGACTCTGACAATCTGTGAAGTGTTTGGTTCATTTCTCTTCTTCTTTGTGTTTTTCTTCTAGGTTGGGTTGTTGTATATGTATCTACTATGAACTCATGTATATTTGTCGCCCATGGCATTGTATAAAACTTGCTTTACAAATCTTTATTGGTGATTGTCTCTGATTTTTGCTTTATGCGCGGGGTTTGAGTTGCGTTAGAGATAATCCTCGCAAACTTCGATTAGAGATAATTATCTGTTAGTTTATGAACTCTAGAGATAGATTTAGGGCTAACAATCCGTATGGGTGTCGAAACTTAATGCCTTCTGTGTTTCGAGGCTTCGCTCGCGAGAGTGACGACGAGAGTAATATGGTTGCTCTCTCAGCTCAGTGTGCCAGAGATGGACACTGTTGTGAGTGATACTGGATGATATTGACGAGTATTGTAGTATAGTGAAAATGATCGATAAATTTATGTTTGTGATGAGTGGATTATATGTATGCTTGATAAGTTTATTCTCTCTGAAGAATGAATTCTTTTTATGTTGATATTTACTTTTCTGTTTTCTATGTTTAAACCATTTTAATCCAAACTCATTAACGCGAGAGATTGTCGAACGACATTCTTTCTCTCGAACTGATCCCTGTGGACACGACATAAATCCCGGAGGGAATTCTTCCGAAAATAAATATTTTTGCTGCTTGCCCTATTCTGCATTCAACAGAAACACATTCACAGGAAAGGAAGAGAGTCTCTAGGAAAACCAGACTGTGTCTCGGTGGAACCTTATCTCCACTGGGTACAAACAAGAGCTCTCAAGCTGAGGATGCCTTACCCTCATCAGGAGGTTCTTCCGTTAAGGGACTCTATCCTTTATTTCATGTCAGACACGGAAAAACTTCAGGTGACTCTCACCAAAGTTCAACAGGAGAGGAGGTCTTGGAGGAACAAGTACCATATTCTCAATGTGGAGTGCAAGAAAATACAACAACTATTAAAAGAAAAGGATACTCTGATTGAAATTTTAGAGCAACATGCTGTAGAAAATCAGAATGACCAAATGAGTTTGCTCGCTCCTTTTACTTGGCAAAGGAATGACAACCCGGCAACGGCTGAAGAGCCCCGGTCAAAGAAAAGGAAAGCACGAGAACCAGCACCTGAGCTCTCCTCAGAGAGGACTCAGGATCCATAGTTTAGATTTCCTTTTACAACACTTTGTAATTTACTGTATTTCCGTTTCCACAATCTTTGAATTCAATAAAACGGGATCTTCCCCACTGTTTGATATTTGCAATCTAATTGTCGAAGTTTACTTTGAATAAACAAAAACATATAATTAATATAATCATTGCATATCATTCATCATAAACGCATTCTTCTTCCCTACGAATCTCACGTTTGCGTCTCGATTCTAGAGTCAAGGTGTCTCATTCGTACAATACTCTGGCCAATTGCCAGAAAAAGATGGATGATCTCGAGGAAGAGAACAGAGAGTTGAGGGAAGAGATCGAGACTCTGAAAGAGTATCTGAGAAAGCTTCATAACGACATGCAAGCTCTAGCAGAGGCTCAAATGCAGCAACAAAGGACTGTGATCTCAGAGATCACATCAACGCCCATAGTGGAGAAGTATGATCCTAGGTACTAAATGCCGAAAGATCGTCCCTGGGGCATGCCTATTAACTATATCCCAGAAGGATATGTTCCGCCGATCATTGAGGATCAAGGAACCGCAGCAGGAGCCACTGGGCCCGAAGGTTACAAACTTCAGGAAAGCGAAGATGCCAGGGGCATGACAACAACTCCTGAAGGTTACAAACTTCGGGAGACACTGAGAGTCTCGGCCATAATGACTATACCACCACCCGTGGTACACACTGTCCCGGAAGGACAGATTCCACAGATACCCTCTGGTGGAAACGAAAGTATGTTCGACAGAATGAATGAGTTCCAGGAACAATTCCTGGAGATGCAGAAAGAGCTACAAGCCCTTCGCGGCCAGGATTTATTTGGAAAGGACGCCGCGGACCTTTGTTTTGTCCCTAATGTGAAATTTTCGCACAAGTTCCAGGTACCCGATTTTGAAAAGTACAAGGGTAATTCTTGCCCTCAAAGCCACTTGGTGATGTACGCTCGACGAATGTCAGCTCAGACAAAGAACCAGGAGCTACTGATCCACTATTTCCAGGATAGTTTAACCGGTGCCGGATTAAAATGGTACATGGGTTTAAACTGCGCTACGATCGGCACATTCATAGATCTTGGCGCTGCTTTCATTCAACAATATAAATACAATTTGGACACCGGACAGAGATCAACTCAGATCGATGTCACAAAAGGACAAGGAAACCTTTAAGGAGTACGCTCAAAGATGGCGTGAAATTGCCGCTCAGATTTGTCCACCTCTGGAGGAAAAAGAGATGACAAAGATCTTCTTAAAAACCTTGAGCTCATTTTACTACGATAGAATGGTTGCCAGGGCGCCAAGTGACTTCACCGAAATGGTGGGCATGGGGGTACGTCTCGAGGAAGCAGTCCGAGAAGGACGTTTAGTTAAAGACACTGGATCCTCAAGCAGTACAAAATGATACGGTAGTGCTCTCCCTAAGAAAAAAGAGCAGGATATTGGGAATATCTCTCTCGGAAAGCAAAGGCGACGTTACCAACCAGTAGCAGCTGTAACTCCTGCTATCAACCCTGTACCTGTTCCTACGTATCAACCTCAGGTTGCTCAGAGCCAACCTAATCAACATCAACTTCAGCAAAGGACATAACAGTCTCTTCAGCAGACTCGTCCTCCGTACAACAACAACCGTGCAACGCGACCACCGGGGTTTGACCCTATACCCATGTTGTACGCATAATTGTTTCCATTATTACTGGTCAAGGGGCATGTCTAAACCAAGTCTCCTCTTACAGTACCAGAAAATCCGTCTTTTTGGTTCAAAATGGACCAGACTTGTCCTTACCATCAAGGAGGATCAGGGCATAACATAGAAAACTGTCTCAGTTTCAAATCCGATGTGCAAAAGCTTGTTAGGAGCGGGGTATTATCTTTCAAAGATACGAATCTGAATGTTCTCACAAACCCGCTGCCTCAACATGAGAAAGCTACAGTCAATTTGATAGAGGGAGAGTCTAACAACAGCTACCAAATTCACGATGTACTCTTATTAAGGGCCAATTTGGTCAAGATGCATTGTAGACAGAGCGGGTATGGCCATGTGCCACCTCATAATTATCACCAGTGTGATATCTGCTCTAAAAATAACTAGGGATGTTCTGTGGTGCAATCAGCTCTACAGGAACAATTGGATCTCGGGTGGATCCAAGAGCATCGAGTTTGTGGAGTCAACATGACCTACACAAATTCCAACATCATTCAGAACCACGACATCCGTGCAATGAATGTCAACTTAGTGGCGATGCACTCAAGGCAAAGCTAGTATCATAATCTGCCGCGACACGATTACAATTCCTGTCCGACTTGCTCGGTAAACAAACAGGGATGCTCTTTCATACAGGAGGCCCTCCAGCGTCAGATAGATCTTAGGTGGATCCAGGACTACCATGATAGAAATCCCTATCAGATTAACATGATCCAAATCTTCGATATTCGTCTGATGAATACCAGCTTGGTGGAGTTACACGCCAGACAAGTCCAACTCAGTTTTCTCACTTTTCACGAGTATCTGAGCTGTAAAGGATGTTGTGAGAGTAACTAAGGGTGCGCTCTCATTCAAAGAACTTTACAACACTTGTTAAACCACTGGTGGCTTCCGATCTATATGGATGAAGACACGTAACAAATCAATGTGCTTAATGAAAACCCTACTAGGCATCAAAGTCAGGATGTCCGATCTATGGAAATAGACCTAGTGAGGTTACACTGCATTCAAAGTGGAGATGGCCAGGTGCCACCACATAACTACGAGCGCTGTAGAGTCTGCTCGGAGAATAACCAAGGAAGCTACCTCGTGTGAGCAGCCCTTCAAGGTCAGTTGGACCGAAAAGAGATTCACCCGTGTCCGAGTTTCGAGCCAATCAACTGGACGCCGGACTATTTCGCTGATCAGATTAAGGACGTTGTCGTAATCTCTGATCACGAAGGGACCAGGGATGTTTGTACCATCATCCCTCTACTTGACGAATCAAAAGTTCCTAGCCGGGAACTGATTGAAGTTACTTACGACAATCAAAAAAATCAGAAGGCTCTTGTAGTTATCTATCTGCCGGGACCATTACCATATGAATCAGTTAAGGCAATCCCTTACAAATACGGTGCAACAACAATTGAGAATGGAAAGGAAATTCCATTACCCTCCGTTGTAAATATTACAGACATCAGTCGAGTAACACAGAGCGGTCGAATCTTCAACCGAGGGGTTGGAGAACCCAACAGAGAAAATGAACTTCAGACAGAAGCTCCCAATCCACCAGTCGGTCAATCCAGTGATCCCGACCTTTCAAAAACAATGATGAGATGCTGAAGCTCATCCAGAAGAGTGAATACAACATTGTTGATCAACTGTTACAAACTCCTTCAAAGATCTCTGTGCTATCACTTTTACTCAGTTTCGAAGCCCGCAGAGAGGCTCTACAGAGAGTCTTAGAGCAGGCCTTTGTGGAACAGGATGTGTCAATACGACAGTTCGATAGCATCATCTCTAACATCACTTCCTGCAACAACTTAGGATTCAATGATGAGGATTTGCCAGAGGAGGGCAAAAGTCACAACATGGCGCTCAATATCACAGTTAACTGCCAGGACGATGCTTTAGCCAGCGTACTGGTAGACACAGGATCAGCCATCAATGTTATACCGAAGTCCACTTTAATGAGACTATCATTCAAAGGACCCCCGATGAGGGGCAGTGAGGTTATCGTCAAAGCCTTTGACGGATCTCGGAAAGTAGTTATCGGCGAAGTCGACCTTCCCATAACCATCGGTCCTCCAAGTCACTTTCCAAGTCATAGACATCCGGGCAACATACAGTTGCTTATTAGGAAGACCTTGGATACACCAGGTCAGGGCAGTCACTTCGACGCTGCACCAGAAATTGAAGTTCGTCAAGAACGATCAACTTGTCATGGTCTGTGGAGAACAAGTCTTGATCGTGAGTAACCTGTCATTATCTACTTGTGTAGAACCCGAGGAGGTTGTTGGGACTCAGTTCCAAGCCCTTTCGGTGAGCAATGAGAATCAATTAGAGAAGGGAACTTCTATTTCCTCGTACAAAGATGCTCTTGAGGTAATTGAAAGTAACAATACGAAAGGATGGGGACAACTTGTCATTCCTACTGATAACAAAACAAAGAAAGGTCTTGGTTTTTCTTCAACCTGTACCCAGACTGCTACTAACGATGAAAATCTTCATCCCATTCAGGATTTCTTCCATACTGGAGGTTTCCTTCACCCAGTGCATCAGGAAGTGCAGACCATCAACAAGGGAGATTCCTCCGATGCAGAGGAAGAATGGGAATCCTATCTTAATAAGGACGGTTATATGTCTCAGGAAGAGGTGCCTACGCACTTTTTCTATCCTGCACAGAGTCCGAGATTTATACCAAGGTCAGACGTTGAAATGATATAAGGAGGTTGTGACCGGAAGGATGCCGTGCTCCGCCAAATTCATTAGAGGAGGACACTCCGATGAAATACAACTTTGACCACGACTATTATGGCCCGATGGATGGCCTGCCTATGTGCCAGCCGTACCCAGGAGACTTGGGGCAAGAAAATCAGCCGAACAATGAAAATCAGCTGAGCATCATTAAAAGGAATACATGTGTTCCCACCATGTCATGGGATCAACACTCAGGGTATTCAGAAAATATCCAGCACGACGATGAATTCGCGAAGCTTGCAGGACTAAAATTCATCAACTATGCTTTTCCTGAGGTCAACGTCATCGAAAGAGATGACTCCTTCAGTTCCACAGAAGCGTGGGACACCTTAGGACAACCGAGTGGCAAGTTCGACTTCTTGGTCAAGTACACTGCTCCTGAGAGCTCTCGTATCTGGCTCGAAGACATCCAGCCTACTGGATGAGGAGATTTACCTGAGAGCATAAATGCTATGCAAAATACAACAAATGAATCCTCCTACGACAACTCTGCCTGGGAGACAGATTCCAATGATCCTGTAAATATCCCTCTTCGCTTTGCCCAAAGAGACAAAGTTTTATTTTATAGGGCTGTAGTTTCAAGAATCGACTAAATCATAAATAAATAAATGTCGTTCTGTGATTTCTGCATTAATTGCTGTTTTCTCTTTTCGCTTTTCTCAGAAAATGGTAATCCTAAAAAATAACTCAATAATAAAAACAAGCAGTTTTTCCAAAGAAAAACACTGCACACACTCTTGCATTTTCCCTCTATCTCTTCTAAACACAAATCATCACGTCATGCAGATTGCTTGTTTTCAACCCCATTGAAACATACGATCCGATGCCTTCTCCCGACTTTGAATTCTCGGTATTTGAGGTTGAAGAAGAAGATGACGACGAAATTCCAGAAGAGATCTCCTGATTACTCAGACAAGAAGAAAGGTCCATTGAACCTCACAAAGAGCCGTTGGAAACAATCAACTTGGGTTCAAAAGAAGAAAGAAAAGAGACCAGGATTGGGGCACGGCTCAGTCCAACTGCCAAAGAGAGTTTGACAAAGCTTCTAAAAGAATTTCCCGATGTATTCGCTTGGTCCTATCAGGATATGCCAGGGTTAGATATCAGTATCGTGGAACATCATCTACCGTTAAGGTCAGAATGTCCGCCAGTAAAACAAAGGTTGAGACGGACCCATCCAGACATGGCCATCAAAATCAAAGAGGAGGTATAGAAACAGATTGACGCGGGTTTCCTCGCCATGTCAGAATATCCCCAATGGTTAGCCAACATCGTACCCATTCCGAAAAAGGACGGAAAGGTCAGAATGTGTGTAGACTACAGAGATCTAAACAAGGCTAGTCCAAAGGACGACTTTCCTTTACCACACATTGACATGCTGGTTGACAGTACAACAAAGTTCAAAGTCTTCTCCTTCATGGATGGATTCTCGGGCTATAATCAGATAAAAATGGCACCGAAGAACATGGAGAAAACTTCGTTCATCACCCCATGGGGTACCTTTTGTTACAAGGTAATTCCGTTCGGTCTGAAGAACGCCGAGGCAACCTATCAAAGGGCCATGACTACTCTGTTTCTTGACATGATACCCAAGGAAATCGAGGTATATGTCGATGATATGATTGCAAAATCTAAAACAGAGGAGGAGCATGTGACCCACCTGTTAAAACTATTCGAGCAGTTGAGAAAGTACAAACTCCGCTTGAACCCAATAAGTGCATATTCGGTGTCCATTCAGGGAAATTATTAGGGTTCATCATCAGCCAGAAAGGAATTAAGGTTAATCTTGAAAAGGTCAAGGCCATTCAAGAAATACCTTCTCCAAAGACTGAAAAACAAGTCAGAGGATTCCTGGGACGTCTGAATTAAATTTCCAGATTTATATTCCTCATGACTGCGACATGTGCGCCAATCTTTAAATTACTCAAAAAGAATCAGGATTGCGTTTGGACAGAAGATTGCCAAACCGCCTTCGACAGTATCAAGGAATACCTGTTAAATCTGTCGATTTTATCACACAGTGGAAGAAATACCACTGATCATCTACCTCACAGTCTTGGAAGACTCAATGGAGTGTGTACTTGGCTAATAAGATGAAACCAAAAGGAAAGAGTCTGCCATCTACTATCTGAGCAAGAAATTCACCGACTGCGAGACTCGGTACACTATGCTTGAGAAAACTTGCTGTGCTCTGGCTTGGGCAGCCAAACGTCTTCGCCAGTACATGATTCGTCACACTACTTGGTTAATCTCCGAAATGGATCCAATCAAGTATATCTTTGAAAAGCCTGCTCTCACGGGGAGGATTTCCCGTTGGAAGATGTTGTTATCAGAATACGACATCGAGTACCACGCTCAGAAAGCCGTTAAGGGAAGTGTTTTAGCCGATCATTTGGCTCATCAACCGATTGACGATCAAGAATCAGTCGGATTTGACTTCCCAGACGAAGATGTCATGTATCTAAAAATGAAAGACTGTGATGAACCACTACCCAGTGAAGGGCCAGAACCAGGGTCCCAATGGGGACTTATCTTTGACGGAGCTGTCAATCATTACGGAAACGGAATTAGGGCAATCATTGTTACCCCTCAGGGTACCCATATTCCTTTCACTGCCCGACTGATATTCAAGTGCACAAACAACGAGACCGAATACGAAGCTTGTATCATGGGTCTCGAGGAAGCGATCGACTTAAGGATCAAAAACTTGGATGTATATGGCGACTCAACCCTGGTTATCAATCAGATCAAAGGAGATTGGAACACATACCAATCAGGACTGATTCCTTACAAAGACTATGCGAGAAGGTTGTTACCATTCTTCAACAGAATCGCGTTTCATCATATCCCTCGTGAGGAGAATCACATGGCTGATGCATTGACCACTCTCTCTTCCATGATTAGTGTAGGTCAATGGAACGACTTACCTAAGATTGACATAATGCGCCTTGAACGACCCGCTTACATCTTCATGATTGAAGCAGTCATAGACGACAAACCTTGGTATCACGATATCAAATGCTTCATTCAGAAATAAGAGTACCCACCTGGGGCACTAAGAAAAGACAGAAAGAGCCTCAGAAGGCTAGCAGGCAGCTTCTTCCTGAGCGGTGATATACTCTATAAGAGAAATTTTGACATGGTCTTGCTCCGATGCGTAGACAGACCAGAAGCAGACATGCTGATAAAAGAAATTCACGAAGGATCATTTGGCACTCATGCCAACGGACACACAATGGCGAGAAAAATTCTAAGAGCAGGGTACTACTGGTTGACAATGGAATTCGACTGCTACAAGTACATGAGGAAGTGTCACAAGTGTCAGATATACTCAGACAAAATCCATGTACCGCCAACGCATCTCAAAGTTCTCTCTTCCCCATGGCCTTTTTCCATATGGGGAATCAACATGATTGGCATGATTGAACCAAAGGCTTCGAACGGACATCGGTTCATCCTGGTAGCCATTGATTACATCACCAAGTGGGTCGAAGCAGTATCATACGCCAATGTAACCCGACAAGTGGTGGTTCGATTTATCAAAAACAATATCATCTATCGTTATGGTGTTCCAAGCCAGATCATTACGGATAATGGATCTAACTTAAACAACAAGATGATGAAAGAGTTGTGTGCTGAGTTTAAAATCGAACACCATAACTTATCTCCCTACCGACCTAAGATGAATGGAGCGGTAGAAGTGGTTAACAAGAACATCAAGAAGATTGTTCAAAAGATGGTCGTAACTTACAAAGACTGGCACGAGATGCTACCTTTTGCACTTCACGGTTATCGTACATCTGTACGCACTTCGACAGGGGCAACCCCTTTCTCTCTAGTGTATGGCATGGAAGCAGTGCTCCCCATAGAAGTAGAGATCCCATCAATTCGGGTATTGATGGAAGCTAAGCTAACAGAAGCTGAGTGGTGTCAAAGTCGACACGATGAACTAAATCTGATCGAAGAAAAATGAATAATGGCTCTATGCCACGGTCAGTTGTATCAACAGAGAATGAAGAAGGCCTTCGACAAAAAGGTCCGATCTCGCGTCTTCAGGAAAGGAGACCTTGTGCTAAAAAAGATACAATAATTTCTCACTAACTCTCGGGGCAAATGGACTCCGAATTATGACGGCCCCTATGTGGTCAAGAAAGCTTTCTCAGGCGGCGCCTTGAGACTTGCAACCATGGATGGAGAAGAATTTGCCTACCCCACAAATGTTGATGTAGTCAAGAAATACTTAGCCTAAACTAAAAAAAAGACGTCTCGGTGGATTGAAAACCCGAAAGGGCTGTCCAGGCAAAAATTAGAGACACAATCAAAAATCATCCCGGAGGATTGGAAATCTCAAAGTACAATCTAGGCAAAAATTAGGGATTAATGGCAAGTAACTACGTCTGATCAGTTTAACTCCTCAGCAGTAATGCCATCCATCAGAAGAAAAACTCCAGTCAAGGTCATCTTCGACAGAAGCTCAGGATGTCCAGAATTCAAAGTTGGTAGAAGGATAGTGGTCGTTATGTTTCCATGCAGCCCTTTTCCCTTAAATTACCATTTTCTAACTTTGTAAATACTCTATGGAATCACGCGTTTGGCTGATTTCCATCCTATCAATAAAATTTGAGCCCTTGTGCTTTTGTTTGCAATTCTTATTTGTTTTAGCTTTATAGGACGACATTTTAATATGATTAACGATTCCTGAAATAAAACAAAAATGAATTTACTTGTTAAAACTTTTTCGGCTTTTAGAATAAAGATGGCAATTTCTTTTGACTGTTGAACATCGAAAGAGCATCGATCGCTTCTCCAGAAGTAATCGAATTTCAAAGTGCAGAATCAAAGTACTCCTTCTGAGCCAGTGCGCCTGGATGAAGGATCAACTGTGTCAGAGGCTGTGTTTCATCCGACACCCCCCGCAGAGTTATTACCTCCTAAGCCCGACCAACGGTTGTCCCCCACAGGGACTATCTCTCCTAAGCAAGGCAGAATTTCTACTTTTTAGACCAGTGATACTTTACATCCCCACTGTGGTCGAGTATCCAGTCGTGTTCATCTACTAGTTTGTATGTCGCTTCAGTTTTGTCAGCATAAACATACATACATCATGCATTATTGATTTACATTCACATTTATATTGCATCACTATCACTTTAATCGTTCTTGTTCCCTAGTGATAAAAGTCCTCTCAGTGGAATTGTCAGTTCTTTCCCTGTCAAAAAATGCCGCGTCTGAGCAACCTTGCCTCCAGTTTATTTCTGGATTGAAACCGGTCCTTGACCACTTTGATAACTTGAACCTCTGAAAAGCAAGAGGACCATCGACAAATGTCACTCTTTGCCATTGAAGATGATATATTCACTTTCTCGGATTAAGGAAAATCCCCAGAGAAAGCCTCACAACTAAAGACTTTCAGCAACACATTGATTTTGCTCTCCGGAGAGTTGATGTTAATGAAGTCATCAGCACCTCAAAATTGGGATACATTGTATGGCATTTCTCTGAGAAGATCTCGAAGAAAAGTATGATGTAATATCCCCAAGCGACAGCAGTCTCTCAAGAGACCTGCTTTCCCCAGTAGAGTCGACAAATGGCGTCTCCAACAGAGAAGTTTGTGTACCTCTACAACTCAGACAGCTGGGTTCCCCAGCAACTTTGACATCAGATCATATATCCAATAAATGGCATCTCCCCAGGAAAATTCGGCGAGACGTTTGAGGAAAATCGCTACACACGGTCTCCCTTGTCAAGAAAGTTTATTGACAAAAGAAACTTAGACCAGTTCCTTGGTAGGAAACCAGGATCAAGGGGAAGTTTATATCAGAAACTTAGACCAGTTCCTTGGTAGGAAACCAGGATCGAGGGGAAGTTTAAAACAGAAACTAAGACCAATTCCTTGGTAGGAAACCAGGATCGAGGGGAAGTTCAAATCAAAAACTGAGACCAGTTCCTTGGTAGGAAACTAGGATCGAGGGGAAGTTCAAATTAGAAACTTAGACCAATTCCTTGGTAGGAAACCAGGATCGAGGGGAAGTTTAAATCAGAAACTGAGACCAGTTGCTTGGTAGGAAACCAGGATCGAGGGAAAGTTTAAATTAGAAACTAAGACCAGTTCCTTGGTAGGAAACCAGGATCGAGGGGAAGTTTACCTTTTCTAAGCATCATTGCTTAGCAGAAGAAGATGAATGCGCAAGTTACCGTTCTTAACCACCATCAAAATTTTAGGTATTCCGATATTTAATCCTCTTGCACCCCGAATGCCCGAATACCTTCGCCATTCACACCTTCGGGTCCAAGAAGATTAAATATGGGCATCTGTCATACCCCAAATTTTGACCACTAAGATTTCCCATCATTGTGCAAATTAACATCATAATATGGTTGTACCATCATACCTCATCAATCTCCTCAAAGATTGTTGAGCCTTCACTACAATCAAATTTAGGGTTTCAAGCCCTCTCAGAGCTCTTAAGACAAAGGATCCATCAAGGAATGACATGATATTCAACTTGTCTAGCTTCTCAAACATCCCCAATGGCTCAAGAGGACTCCCACAGCAAGAATCAAGCACAAGGTTGCAGCATTCTGAGTGGATTAAGCCTCAAGATCGCCAGTGTCACCAAATTAGGGTTTTGGTCGACCAAGGCCTCCAGATGGAAACTTTCCTCTAGGCACGAGCCAATTCTTCAAAGCATAACCTAAGATTCTCCAAGTGACATCATGAACCCAATCATCAAGTCAATTTAACCTCAGGGGATGCATTCATAAAAAATCAGGAATTAGGGTTTCTTGACCTAATTCACCCATAAGTTGAATTTTGGGACAAAACATGAGCCAATACCTCAAGAGAGGATTTGAGGGTCTCAAATACATCACATTGATCCATTTGCAATAATGAATTGACCCAAGAAGCTTGATCAACAAGCTTCAAGCTCATCAGAACCACAGTTAGGGTTTCGCGGGAAAAAGTCAACTGTATCTTTGACTTTTGGCCCAGGCATACTCCCAAACTTTGGGACATGATTCAATACACCCTATAACACCTATGAAATCAATCCATCAAGTTTGATTTAGGTCAAGGACTTGATTTCATAGAGAATCGCACAGTTTGAAATTCATCTGATAAAAAGTCAACTGTGCCCAAAAGTCAAAGTTTGACTTTTTGATTTTTTGATCAGTTATGGTTCCCTACCCCTAAAATGATGTTAATGTGTGATTGGAATCATCATTCATCAAGAAAAATCAAGAAAAGTGGGATAACTTGTAAAAGGGGTAACCATAAAAAAACTTAGAAAATTTCTAAGTTATGAAACAAAGTGGCTAGGGTACCAACTTTGGAGGATTATAACTCCTAAACCACAAGGCCATTTTTCCCCATCCAAAGCTGGTTTTGTAGCTCTCACAACCCTCTACAAAAGCTTCAAACACAACTCATTCCAATTCCTCGTGGATTCTAAGTTATGGAATGATCAAAATCACAAAAAGTGAAAATGTCACTTTTTTCCAACACTTAGTGAAATTTTCACTAAGTCAGAATCTGCCTTCACTTTTTTCCAAATGTAGGGGCATTTTTCACTTGGATCCAAAAAGTATCAAAACCAATTATGACCAAACAGTTGTTGTATCATATGAAGGTTTTCCAAAATCGCCAAGAACTCCATCAAATTCCACTTGAGCCATGAGATATGACAATGGCAATATGCCTTGCTGAAAACTGTCAAAGCAAGGCAGATTTGTGCATTTTGCTCGATTTGCCAAATTTGTGTAAATGACAAACACACTTATCCATCTGAACACCTCAGGGGGAGACCAAGGAGGGACAAACACTGATCCATAAGCCTCCCAAGTCTTTGGAACCAAAAGTAGAATGCCAAACCTAGGAGTGCCTAAAAGAGGGACAAGACTCCAATTTTGTTTTGGAGCATTTAATGGATGCACCAAGGTGGCATGGACTGAGCCATTTCCAACTGAATTCAATCAAGACATATCCAAGACCAAGGGAACCAGCAGCCTGTGCCCTAACCTCTAGTCAATGGCTAGAGGAGACTTGGATTCCCATTGATCAACATTGGCCAAACCTCTGCAGCAGTTGCCATTCACTATTGCTTGCAAAAGAAACTTACTCTATTATAAATATAGCCCATTTATGATCAATTTGAGTACACTAAAGCCATCAGACAGATGCTTTCCTCAAAATCTCTTCCTTCACTCCAAAATGGCCTTCCAAAGCAAGTCACTATCGGGTTTTGAGTTTGAGAGCAATTCCAACCAAACTAATCACACACACACACACACACACACACTTCATAAACATCATATAGAAGTGATCCAAACATTTAAACAACATATGGAACACTGATTTCACAAAATCACCAGCCAACTGCTTAAGGTTTTAACCAAGTTGCAGTTGAGATACCATCTTCAGTTCCAACTTGTTTCAAACCATTCCAAGCACTCAGGCACATCACCTGGCACCTAGGTAAGCTATCCACATCATTGGAACCTAGCTGTAACACCTCTAACACTAAACACGATCACCAGCTGCAAGAGGTAAGCATGAGCTCTTCTAACTCTATGATCTATGCATTTTTTGCTGCACAATAATTTGGCCATATGTTCATAATCATGCATGGAGTGTTTTCCCTCAATTAATTGCTTTGTTTGAATCATGTATGGAATTTCTGAGCCTTCATGCAAATTTTAGGGTTCTTGAGGTTTCTCTTTGATTTCTTATTCCATGCTTAAAATAAATGAAATTAAAGACCATAGACATGACCGTGAGGTGAAAACGAGCAGATTGATATGTAGATTGCATGATATAATCAAGTATCCATCCCTTGTAAATAAAAACTTTTTTGGGCCTCAGTGCATTGTATAAGTCCCAATACGTTAAAGAAATCTCGGCGCGATTGTTATTTTTCAAACAAAATCCTTGGGCCTCTCCTTGAGTTGTAAGCCCCATCTTTTCTTATCACCTTTGAGCCCCTAATAGAGTGTAAGACCCAAACCCCGTTTTAACCAAAACCTTTTGGGCCTCAGTGCATAGTATAAGTCCCGATACGCTAAAGAAACCTCGGCACGATCTCCAGTTCAGAAAACAAATCATCTGGGCCTACCCTCGTGTTATAAGCCCCATTTCCTTTCCTTAACTCTTTGGGCCTCTTGAGAGAGTGTAAGACCCATCCCTTTGTACAGAAAACCTTTTTGGGCCTCAGTCACTTGTATAAGTCCCTGTACAAATTCAACAGTGCAATCACTGATAAAACCTTGGGCCCCTCCTTGAACCGTAAGCCCCAACAATCTTTTCAAAGCACTTTCTCCTTTGATTTAGAATATAATATTATTATCAAAGCTTTCTTTTTTGAACAACTAACCAAACATCATGGAAGCTCTACAACTGAGTAAGTGTTTACCCGCTTTCTTTATCCGATTTCATACATATAACTGTATTGTGGGGTTGTTTCACTGTAAGTCTTCTTTCACAAACTTTTATATGCTTGTCACATATCAACTGTGTAATACTAGTATAGTTATTTAGAGTTTTCCCCGGCAACTACGTCTAGCACTAGGTAAAGCCCTGTTGGTCACTCTTAAATACAAACAAAACTAGATCCCCATTGGATTACCTGACACAGTCTTCCCTCCTCTTGAGGTTAAACAATATGGAAACGTGAAAGGCAGCATTCTCAGTGAACCCTTTCTCAGACTGTCACTCTTAGAAATTGTCAAAGAAACTCTACTCCCCAAAGATGATCTTTTCTCGGTGAATGGCATCTCTTGAGTTTCTTCAAACCTCAAACTTTCATGAAATGATCTCTTCTCGGTGAATTGCATTTCTTGAACTTCTCTTAGTTTGGGGACCCACAGGCTTCCTAAAAGCATCCCCGCCTCCTCTTGGGCGTTGTACCAGGACCCTTCGGCTTCTTAAAAGCTCTCATGCCTTCTCTTGGGCTTAGTACAAGGACCAGAGACCTCTATAGGTATAGGAATAGAACCTAGTAATCAATTTCCTGGAGCTGTCTTTCTGAGTGAAGTGTCAGACCTGTTAATGGGTTGACCTTCATCCCTTAACATACCAGCCTTCTCTTGGGCATCATACAAAGATCATTCACCATCTGAGAATCGATTTCTCAAAACACCAGTAGACTTGGACAGTCTCAGTACCCTTTGGATTTTCCATTTCCTTAAAGAACAGGAAATAACCCTGATCCTTTGATCAATCCCAAAGCACAACAATACCTTTAATCTCTATAAGAACTGCTTTTCTCTTTTATCCAATATACTGGACCTGTCACTAAACTAAAATGGTCACCAACACAGTTAGCATTCTCTTGGGCTTTGTACAACTATTCTCCCCAGCGGAGCTAACCTTTTCAGACTCTCTTGTTGAGTCAAACTTTTAGCCTCCATCCCGGGCTTCGTACGAGATATAAATCACTCTCTTATTGAGTATAAAAGACTCTCTTGTTGAGTTAAACCCCTTTAGCCTCCATCTCGGGCTTCGTACGAGATAGAAAAACACTCCCTTGTTGAGTATAAAAGACTCTCTTGTTGAGCCTAACGCTTTTTTAGCCTCCGTCTTAGGCTTCGTATAAGACAGATAAAAATCACTCTCTTGTTGAGTATTAAAGACTCTCTTGTTGAGTCAACCACTTTTAGCCTCCATCTCGGGCTTCGTACGAGATATTAAACACTCTCTTGTTGAATATAAAAGACCCTCTCATTGAGTCAAACCACCTCCAGACTCTCTTGTTGAGTCAATCACCTGTTCAAGACTCTCTTGTTGAGTCAAACCTCTTTAGCCTCCGTCTTGGGCTTCGTACAAGACATATAAAAACACCCTCTTGTTGGGTTAATAGCCTCCTCTTAGGCTTTGTATAAAGAAAACCCCGGTTGAGTCAATCAACCTTTTAGCATCAAAGTTGTGCCTTACTCACAGCATACAAACATCAACAACTCCTCTTTAGAGATGACAAATTCTCTCTCATCCAGAACCTTTTAGCTTCACATGTTGGGCTTTGAACAAGATACAAATCACCTTTAGATTCATGTCTTGGGCTTTGAACAAGACACCAAAACAACCTTTTTCTCCCATAGAATAGGAGGAACTACGATCGCTCTGATTTCCCTATTTCGTTAAACGGGAATACATAGGCATAAGATTGAAAAATCTTAGCGAGCATAATAATCAAAAACCCAAAATCCAGTATCTCCACCAAATCAACCCAAAAGCATCAAATCTAAACACATTACGAAAAACCTCACAAATAGTCCAGACACTGTGTTCTTAACAAAATAACCGAAGATTGGGCCCTATATCCACATAGCATCTGTAACCTAACAGGCCGCTGTTCAAACTCAGTATGCAATCAGGGTTAATTGGAAACATCTATTTCCCTTCCTTAATTAGCTCAATAGGATAAAAAAATGAATCGAACTGTAGTGCCCAAGCAATAGTGACTCAGGACCACAAAAATCGCGCTACAAATGGCAATAAAGGTAGAGGAGGAAACTGGTCGAATCAGAGAAAACCCTGAACCCAAGGCAACCTAAGAGGTGGTGCTGCAGGTAGAGGAAAAGGTGGTGGTCGAAAATCTGACAAAAGTCACATTCATTGTTTCAATTTTCAGAAGTATGGCCACAATTTTAGTGACTGTCTAGAAAAGAAGAAAAATCAAGAAACTGATGCAAATATGGCGAAACATGAAGAAGAAGAGACGTTGCTGATGGTCATAACAAGAGATGAAGAAAGATTCCAAGATCAGTGGTACTTGGACTCAGGATGCTCATCACACATGACTGGAAGGAAAGATTGGTTTGTTAACATGAAGCCCTCATCGAAGAACACAATGAAGTTTGCAAATGATAACACTCTAGTAGCTGAAGGTGTTGGTGATGTTCTGATTATGAGGAAAGATGGCAAGAGGTCAATAATTTCCAATGTGTTGTACATACCAGGCATGAAGAGTAATTTGCTCAGTATAGGGCAGCTGGTCGAAAAGAACTACAAGGTAGTTGTCGAAGACAAGATGATGAGAGTCCTCGACGCAGGTGGTAGGTTGATCTTGAAGGCTCCAATATCCCAGAATATGACCTTCAATATTGAACTCAAGGTGATGGAGCACAAGTGTCTAGCAACTGTAGCCAGCAGAGATGAGTGGTTATGGCATTTTCGACCAGGTCATCTCAACTTCAATGACATCAGAGAGCTGAAGAGAAGAAATATGGTTTCAAGATTACTAGAAATTGACATTCCAAGTGAAGTCTGTGAAAAGTGTGTTCAGTCGAAACAACACAAGAATAACTTCAGCAAGGATGCAGGAAGGAAGTCGAAGGAAATTCTGGAAGTCATATACTCTGATGTATGTGGTCCAATCCAGGTGGATTCGATTGGTGGCAATAGATACTTTGTCACGTTCATAGATGATTACAGTCGAAATTTATGGACTTACCTCATCAATAAGAAAAGTGATGTGATCGAGGTATTTGCCAGATTCAAATCCATGGTCGAAAGACAGAGTGGCCGAAAGTTGAAAATTCTGAGGACTGATGGTGGTGGAAAGTACATTTCGAAGGAGTTTGATGCATTATGTGAAAAGGAAGGGATTATCCATGAGGTGGTGCCACCCTACACTCCACAACAAAATGGCATTGCAGAACGAAAGAACAGAACCATCATCAACATGGTGAGAAGTATGTTGAATGGAAAGCATTTACCCAAAGAATTATGGGGAGAAGTGGTTTCGACAGTAACATATATTTTGAATAGATGTCCGACAAAGAAGCTTGAAGGAATCACACTAGAAGAATGTTGGTCTGGTGTCAAGCCTAGCCTCAGTCACTTGAAGGTGTTTGGATCTATAACACATAGACATGTGCCAGATCAATTGAGAAGGAAGCTTGATGACAAGTCGAATTAGATGATCTTGATAGGATATCATTCGACTGGAGGTTACAAACTGTTCGACCCAGTGAATAAGCAGGTAGTGATTAGCAGGGACGCGATCATAGATGAGCTTAAAGAATGGGATTGGACTGAGAATGTCAAGAAGGATTCAGTAAGAATATCTTGTGATGAACCAGCCACTGAAGTCGAAAAAGAAGTTCGACAGGAACTAGTCATAGATGAAGCAGGTCCAAGCAAACCTCGACGAACAAGACACATGCCTGCAAGGTTGCAAGAATGTGTAATTACATCAGATGATGTGGTCGATGAAGAGGGTGAGCTGGTACATTATACTTTCTACGCAGATGTCAAACCAGTCAACGCAGCTGAGGCATTGAAAGATTCGAAGTGGGTGAAAGCAATGAATGAGGAGTTAGAGTCCATCGAAGTCAACAACACCTGGTCACTTGTTTAATTGCCTCAAGGCAAGAAGGCAATTGATGTGAAGTGGGTTTACAACATGAAGGTGAATCCTAGAGGAGAAGTAAATCGACACAAGGCGAGACTTGTTGCGAAAGGATTTCTACAGAAGGAAGGAATCGACTTCGATGAAGTGTTCGCACCTGTTGCTAGGATCAAAACAATCAGGTTGGTTGTTGGTCTAGAAAATATAAAAAATTGGCACATATGTCAGATGGGCGTGAAGTGTGCATTCCTTAATGGCCCCTTAGATGAAGAAGTTTATGTCGCACAACCAGCTGGGTATGTGAAACAAGGCAAAGAAGGAAAGGTGTACAGGCTGTATAAAGCCCTGTATGGACTTAAGCATGCTCCAAGAGCTTGGAATAAGAAAATCGACAACTTCTTAAGGGAGAAGGAATTTATGAAGTGTACGACTAAGCATGAAGTGTATGTAAGGAGAAGCAATAATGAATTTCTTATACTATGCCTCTATGTCGATGACCTGTTGATAATAGGGATTTGCAAGAAGGAGATCGAAGATTTCAAACACGACCTAAGCGAAGAGTTTGAAATGTCATACTTGGGAAATCTCTCATATTTCATTAACATTGAATTCTACAAGACTAGTAGAGGTTTGATGATGCACCAAAGAAGATATGTAGGCGAAATACTCAAGAGATTTGAGATGCAAGATTGCAACCCAACTTTGACTCCAGCTGAGACCAGACTACAATTGTCGAAGAATTCAGATGAAGATGATGTCGACCCAACCCAATACAGAAGACTTATTGGGTCACTTAGATACCTTTGTCACACAAGACCTGACTTAGCATACAGTGTGGGTATGATAAGTAGATTCATGCAGAAGCCAAATGTGTCACACCTAGCAGCAACGAAGAGGATACTGAGGTATCTGAAAGGAACTCTCGACTACGGCATTTTGTTTCATGCAGTTGATGAAGGGAAATAATGCAAGTTAGTGAGATACACCGACTCTAGCTGATGTAGTGATGTTGAGGATAGAAAATCCATAGCTGGATATGTGTTAAGTTAGGTGGTGAAGCAGTTGCTTGGAGTTCGAGAAAGGAGCCAGTTGTGGCATTGTCATCATGCGAAGCAGAATATATAGCTGCTTCTCTTTGTGCATGTCAAGCAACCTGGATGGTGAACTTGGTCGAAGAGATTACAGGGAAGAGTCATGGAGCAATTACCATGAAGATAGACAGCATGTCAGCTATCAACTTGGCAAAGAATCCAATAGCACACGGTCGAAGCAAGCACATCGAAATGAGGTTCCATTATCTTCGAGAGCAGGTAGCAGAAGGGAAGATGAACTTGGAACACTACAGAACTGAGAATTAGATTGCAGATATTATGACAAAGGGAGTGCAGGTCGAAGTTTTTAGAAGACTAAGAGCCATGATGAATGTAGACAGGTTAGACACAATGAATTAGGTGGTGTGTTAAATTGTAATTCCTTGTGTCGAAGTGTCGAAGCAAGGGTGTGTCGAAACAGTTGTTTCACACAGATTTGATTTAGATTTGATTTGATATAGTTCCAAAATAAGTATTTTAAACTTTTATAGTTTTGCGCTTTGCCTTGGAGAACAAGTAAACCTAAATCTATAAATAGGGAGTAACCCTTATTTTTGTATATAATCACAACACATTGTAACTCACGGTTTGCAGTTGCAAGTGAATAGAAAGAGAAAAATTCCACAGTTTGTGGGTAACAACCTTCTTCTCCAAGTTCTCTTAGAATCCTAATTTTATTTCTTTCTCTATTTTCTTCTTTTCTTTGGTATTGCTGCGCTAAGAACCCTTCTTGTTTATTAAGATAGGGTCGAAATTCCATAGGCTTTGAGTTAATTCCAACATCTAATTCTATTCTAGACAATTACAACTTTTGACCATTATTTATGATTAAAAAGATTCATACAATCAATTTAATCATTATTATTTATCAATTTAATATTTTAGAAATTTCTCCAACACATCTTCATCTATTGTTTGAGATCCACCTCAGACCACACATATTATTTTAATAGAATTAATATAAGAAGCTTCATTCCTCTAATAGCAAATTATGCCCTATTTCAATTCACATCTCATTTATCTCGGTATTCCACAATATGATAATATTTGTAGATATTCCATCACGTTGTCGTCCTTCGTCACATATCAACATCTTCATCCATCGTTCACACATGTTATTCTAATGGAATTAATATAATCTCCTAATCCATGGCATGCAACAAAAGATTGCCACTTTCTTTATGAATTGTTTATTTCCTTATAAATGATCAACTTTAGGGACAAGCTTTTTCTTGACAGTGTCGTGTGGAAGATTCACCCCCTTAATCATCAATGGTCAAAATGATTATCATTACAACATCAAAGCAATACCACACTCAATTGGCTACAAGCTTACTTGAAAAAGTGGACTTCAAAAAAGGTGGAAAAAAAAAGTATATACGCAATTACACCAACAAAAGAGAGTGAGTGAGGTAGTGGTATTAGTAGTAGTAATGTTGTGTGATATTCTACTATTCCTAAAAGAGGTTACATCGTTATCTAATTATTCCAAGATCTTTGTCTTTTTTGAGTAAAAAAAAAAAAAAAAGATCCAAAACAATAGTGTAAGATAACATGATATTATATAAAACAATAGTAGTAGGTTTATATCATCTATTAGGTGAGGAATTGAACCACAAAAAGTTGCATTCAAGAATTGACACATTAGTTGACCATGTCACCACTACCAATGGCTTTGTGTAGATTGTGAAGTTTTCAATAATCATTTGAAAATAGCACTATCAACAATTTTTGGCCACAACAAGGTCTACCTATGCTAGGCATCTTCAAAATTACTCCATCAGTCCCAAATTATAAATCATTTTATAAAAAATATTTGTCTTAAATTATAAGTCATTTTATAATCCCAATACAATATTAATGACATTTTTTTTAATATATCCTTAACTATTTATTTTTCTTTCTTCTTTTGATTATATTAATTTCTCTTTCCTCTGTAATTAATAAAGGACAATAGTGTAAAATCATACATAATTTCTCTTTCTCATACAACATTAATTACTTTTCTTAAACTATGTAAAATACCCAAAACGTCTTATAATTTGGGACAGAGAGAGTACTAATTGCATAATGTAATAATTGAAGGCTAGAGCAATGCTTACACATATAGCAAATAAACCGCTCTCATGATGTAATTAAAACAATGGAGAATGATTTTAGTAACTTATTTAATAAGAAACTTAAAAAGTGTAGAAGTTGTTTTTGTTTTCTTGGAGTTTCATATTATTTAAATTCCGAAACTATTAATTATATAAATGTGTTTGGATATTCACATCTTTTGAGTTAAATTAGGAGAGAAATCTAAACTCATTTTTAATATAATGGGTTTCAATTTATTTAGGTGATACTTTTTATAAACTTATAAAATAATTTTTGTGTATTTTTCTTTTAAATTTCAATATTTTTTCTATACACTCTTACATTCAATTAAATTCAACAATGATATTAATGTAGGTTTATAGCGTGTGATTTGTTGAATATAATTCAATATTTAAGGTTGTTTAGTTTTTCATTTCATTTGCATTTAAGTTTGAATTTAGTTTGCATTTGAATTTTGGTATAAAATTCAAATGAAGTTAAATTTGTAACAGAATTCAACTCTTTTAATTTTGAGAAAAGTTAGTTAGAAAATCTCTCTTTCTCTCTCTCGCTCTCTCTCCCTCAATTCTTGTGCATTATTAATGGAGGCTCATTGTTGAACTCCAACAATTAGTATCCAGAACTCCGGTTCAATTCACAGGGAAACACGAGTGTTGTGAGGCATGTGATTGATTTTGTTTCGGAAATTCACATTGAATTGAAGTTTGAAATCGAGGAGAATCACATATCTTGATTCTCAGGGTTTGGGAAACACGAGGGTTGGTGAGAACTGAGTGATTTGCATAAGAACGAAGATGAACGAAGGAAACAATGTAGCTTGAACATAAAACTTTCAGTATTTGATGGAACGAACTAGAATTAATGGTCGATTTAGATGCATGTATTGTTTAGAGCTCAAGATTTTTTTGATCTCGTCAACGAGGGTTACAAGTCATATTTCTACAATTCTGATAAGAAATATCATAATTTTCATAAGGGAAAAGAGAAGTTTGATAAGAGGAAGATTTAGTGCTACAGTTGGAATTAGTTTAGCCATTTTGCTGTTGACTGCTGCTGGTCAAACATGGTTACAAGGGTGAAGAAGCCAACATAGCTAGAGCAGATTGCGATGATGAACCTGTGCTTTTAATGGAATCTGAGAGTGTAGGTTAATCAATGGTAAACTGGTGGTATATAGACACTGACTGGAAACAAGCAATGACTATTTGATTTTGACTTTGGTAAGAGGACCAAGATCAAATGTGCTGATGATGAGTATCTGAATGCTAAAGGAACGAGAAATGTCAGAGTTAAGTTGAAAATGGGAAAACTGTACAAATCAAGGATGTATGCTATGTTCCTGGCATGAATAACAATCTGCTGAGTGTATGTTAGTTGATTGAAAAAGATTTTTTAGTAACCATGAAGGACAATCTCTTGAATTTGTATAACTGTAATCAAAAGTTGACTATGCAGTCTGAATTGGGAAGAAACATAACATTCAAAGTGAATGTTGCAAAAACAGATACTCAATGCCTTAGTGCAAAAAGTAATGAAGGGAAAAATGAGTTGTGGCACAAGAGTTTAGCGCATCTGAACTACAGAGGCTTAGGGCATATGATTTCAAAGAAGCTGGTATATAGAATTCCTAAGATTGTGGCACCAGAGAAATCATGTGATATATGCATGAGAGGCAAGCAACCAAGATTTCCATTTTCGTAAGAAATGCCTCCAAGAACAACTAATGCTTTAGGACTGGTGCATTATGATGTATATGGTCCATTTGAGGCACCTTCACTTGGAGGGAACAATTACTTTATGTCATTTGTGGATGAGTTCACAAGAATGACCTGTGTAGCACTCATTAAGTTCAAGCATGGGGTGTTTTCTCAGTTCCAGAAGTTCAAAGTGAAAGCTAAAAATTAAAGTGGACAAAGGATGAAGATCCTCAGAATTAATGGTGGAGGTGAGTTCAACTTAACACAGTTCAAGAAGTTCTATGAGGAACGTGGTATTGAGCATGAGGTGAATGCTCCATATACTCCACAACATAATGGTCTTGCTGAAAGGAGAAATAGAACTCTACTTGACATGACAAGGAGCATGCTGAAGGACAGGAATATGCCTAAGCAATTGTGGGCTAAATCGATTGTCACATCAACATATGTGTTCAACAGATATCCAACAAAGAAGTTAAAGGAAGTAGTTTCAATTGAGAAGTGGACTGAAAGAAAGCAAAGTAGTTATTTGTGTTTTTGATTTTTAACTTAAATGTGAATAAAGGAATAGTGTTGAGTGTAATTCAACATTTAAGATTGTTTAGTTTTTAATTTCATTTGCATTTGAATTTGAATTTAGTTTTCATTTGAGTATTGGTATAAAACTCATATGAAGTTACATTTGTAACAGAATTCAATTCTTTCAATTTTGAAAAAAGTTAGTAGAAAACTCTATTTCTTTCTCTTTTCATTTTTTATCTTCTCAATTCTTGTGTATTGTTAATGAAGGTTCATTGTTAAACTCTAATATAATTAAAAATAAGAGTAGGTTGAACCGAATTAGCCTTTGTTAAAATTTAAAATTAATCTATTTGAAAAATAAAAATAAAAATTTGTAATTTATCATAAATTTATATTTAAATTTGAGTATGATATATATATATATATATATATATATATATATATATATATATATATATATATATATATATATATAATGTATCATATGAGAATGTCATTTTTATGTGAGAACATGAGAATGAATCTGAACCATTAGATTTTAAAATGAATGGTAGAGATTATGTGTCAGATTTTTTTTTTCTCTCCTCCATCACTTATTTTAATAATGGATGAGAGAGAAAAACAAAAACCACACATAATCTCCACCGTTTATTTTAAAATCTAATGATTCAGATTCATTCTCATATTCTTATATAAAAAAACATTCTCATAGAATATATATATATATATATATATATATATATATATATATATATATATATATATATATATATATATATATATAATATCGTAGACCCATTTATTTTTATAAAAATCTATTTTAATAATATGCACATTAGAATGTATTTAACTATTTTTTAAATTAAAACTTGTTAAAATACACTTTCAAAACAAGTGAGTGTTTTATATTTATTAGTGGCAGACTCATATTTGACATGAACTATTCTCATCTCTGCTATCTATTATCTTAGGTAATCTAACTTTTTTTAAGCATCGATATAATAATCATAATTATTTTGTAGTTTCAAAATTTTTATAGGTTAAAAGAATCATTTGATATTAGAATTTAATTTGTAATCGGATTAGTCCATTTAATAGGTCGGATATTGATAGTAAAAAAAAAAACTTAATTTTTATTTTTTATTTTAAAAATATTTTAGGAAAAAAAATTCAAGGTACACAAAATTACGAATTTTTTAAGCTTCATCATTTAAAAAGAAAGTTGGGTTTATTTCTCTCTAACCCTATGATTAGGGGCACTCAACTTATTATTTATTTTTTAAAAGCTTTTTCTCACTTTTTCCTTATGACCTGATTTCCATTAAAACAACATCCAACCCTTCTTTCCCTTTACAATATATTTAATTAATTTTTAATCACTGCATCTATCAACTGTCTATTTCATTGTGGTGTCTGTAAGAGAAGTTTTTTTATTTTTTATTTTTTTTTAAAGTTGAATTATTCCAATCGTATTTGTAACATATAACCATAGATTTAATAATTTTATTTTCAAACTTTTAATGTTTTTAAGTTTTTTTTGTTGGTTTAATAATGCCCCAGATTATTAGTTTTTTCTTTTTTCTATTTGCTATATATCATCTAATTTGTCTAGTGAAGTTGTCAAACTATATTATAAGCTTTAAACTGCAATTAAAGAAAATTTACAGAAAATAAATACAAAATTCGTCTAAATGATAGGAGGCGAAACAACATTTGATTCTAATTTTTTAAAGTGCTTTGGGCATATATAGATTCTTGTTGTTTTGTAAAAGAAATATGAAGATGAATAATATTTAAAAAGAAAAATGTTAACTTGTTTTCTAACACTATCAAAGAAGAAATCAAATTGTTTTTTTGACAAAATTATATTTTGAGGAATGCGAACAATATATTCTCTAATACACACATTTCACTACAGTTTCTTTTATTGATTAAAGTTCATAAAAGTCTTGTCAAATTTAACAATATATTCTCTAACACACATTTCACCATAGTTTCTTTTATTGATTAAAGTTCATCAAAGTCTTGCCAAATTTATATAGAATTTACATAATTTAAGGCTTCTTTGTTATAAATTAAAATTTTCTTTTTTTATATATTTTGAAAATATTTTTTTAAAAACTTTCTCAAATTTAGTAGAGGTTGTTGAAACTCATATTTTATAAATTAATAGAATATTCTTTTCTAAAAATTATAATATAATAAAAACCACATAATATTTCTAAAAATATATCTTAAAAATAATTTAAAGTAGTTTCAAATTTTAATATAATTTTTAAATCTTGATATTAAAAAAGAATCATAGTAAAATAATAAAATATTTAAAATATTGTTTTTATGAAAAATGATTTAAATGAATTTTTATTTGATTTTTTAAAATAACTTGTTTAAATTATTTTTTAACAAAAATATACAATATTATAAAGATTTTTAAAAAATTGTAATAAACATACCCTTAGTGGGACTATGATGATTATATGAAAATGATTGTAAAGTGGAAAATGTCACTATAAAAAAAAAAAAAAAAGTTGTGTGGATATTATTGGATTCGTGCTTGCTTAAAGGAAATTCAAAACTACTTCTTTCTATGAAGGATAATGAATTGAATGAAGTTATACATGAAAATGGACTTTAGCTATTGTGACAATGGCTATACTTATAGTAGGCTAGGGTTTACAACTTTTGAACGCACTGAATTTCGATAATATGAATCCAAACACAACGACACATTGTTAAGTGGCAGAGGAAAGGAAATATAGTATGCTAGATTCCTTATGTCTCTTTTTTTTTTTTTTTAAACATTTTTTTATTGATTTTTATGTTACCAATCTCTTCTAAATCTTCTCTTTTTTCATTATGTATTTTACGTGCTATTGAGATTGAGTCAAATAGTATATTCATCAATATCCCACATTGGATAGTAGAAAGAAAATAGAATTGAGTATTAATATAAATAAAAATAGTTAATTTTAGTTACAATAAAATATAGTCTTTTAGGTGTATTGGAGATTTGGGTAGTTGTGTGTTTAGAGAAGGTTTTTTATTTTTTCGTTCAAAAATAGTTTGTTGAGAGGGTTTGCAAATTTTCCGTTTAAAAATTGTAGTTGAGAGAGATTTGCAATTTTTTCATCCAAAAATTGTAATTGAGCGAAAATTTGTAATTTTTCCGTCCAAAAATTATAATTGAGAGAGAGTTTACAATTTTTCCTTCCAAAAAAATTGTAATTTGGAGAGTTTGCGATTTTCTCCTTAAAAATTGTAATTTAACGAGAGAGTTTGTAAGTATTTTTGTAAAGATTAGAAGTTTAATTATGATTTTGTGCGATTTATTTTTTAATTTTTCTTCTTTTTCTTATTTTATGAATGTGCTTCCGCGTGCGGGGATATTTGTTTTGAAGATTGAAGAGTAGTAATTTTACAAATATGCATAATTATTATAATCATAATGATCGTTTTGAAGATGAAGTTGAAGACAAAGTGAAGATATGTAAGACTTTGGATGAATGGAGGATTTGTTGGGTCAAATAGTATATTCATCCAAGTTCCGCATCAGGTAGTAGGAAGAAAATAGAATTCTAGTATTAATATAAATAGGGATAATTTGTTTTAGTTTTCGAAACAACAATAAAACGTAGTCTTTTGGGTGTATTGGTGATTTGAGTAGTTGTGTGTTTAGAAAGGGTTTTATATTTTTCCGTTCAAAGATAGTTTGTTGAGAGGGTTTGCAATTTTCTCTTTAAATTTTGTAATTTAATGAGAGAGTTTGTAATTTTTTTTTTAAAGATTAAAAGTTGAATTATGATTTTATGAGATTTATTTTATAATTTTTTCTTCTTTTTCTTATTTTTTGGATGTGCTTCCGCGTGCGGTGATATTTGTTTATTTGTTATTTTCCCGTCATTGAGAAGATCTCAAGTCTCATATTGATTTGATATAAAGACTTTAAAAGGTTTATATGGAGTGACATCTTTCAGCTTCAAAACAGTTTTGTAAAGATAAGTTAGGTCAAACTCTAATATAGTATCAGAGCCTATCGATCGAATCATGGGCTGCTCATCGTTAATATTCACGCACCAAGTCCAAAAGAGTGTTGGGCAATGAGGAGATGTATTGGAAATATCCCAAGTTCCACATTGGTTAGACATAGAGATTCTAAAAATTTTATATAGAGTGACATCCTTCAATTTACAAGCCAAAACAAGTAATTTAACTTAACTAAATCAAATATTTATTTGTTTGCTTCTTCTATGAATGATTGGATTTCAGATAATTTAATAGATATGATGTTATCTGATGACTTCTCGGCAAGTGTACCGATAATGTCGTAGTAATAAAAAGATCGAATCCACAATGAATGTGTTTAAACAAGACAATACTTGTGCAATGTAAAGAAAACAGTAAATGAAGGGGGGAGAGGGAGGTTCTGTTTGCAGTGCGAACATTACAAACATAAAAGAAGAGTTTTAAAACAGAATTACGAAAGCGGTCAAGTTGTGTCTTGAATCCCCTAATTATCTATTGAAATTCTGGCCTATATATCAGATGTCCTATCGAGATGTCGAGACACTGATGTACGACAACAATGAACAAGTTCAATACAATAGTGTGCAGAAAACCTAAAGAACACCAAAAATTGTTAACCCAGTTCGGATCTAACTATCCTACATCTGGGGGCTACCAAGCCAGGGATGAAATCAATATTCGATAGTATCAATTCACTGATAACCACACCCGGTTCAATCAGCTCACTTAATCACTACCCTTCCTATGAATTCTACCTAAGACTCCCCTAGGTATGAGGCCCTCCTCAAATCCCTCTTCAATCACAACCCGTGACTGGTTCTTTACAAGACAAGTAACAATGGTCGAGACACAAATTCTCAATACTTCACAACTTATGAGAATTAACACACAGCCACTCAATGCTTAAAAGCTTATGAGCAACCTTACACAACTTACACTACAGTCCTTATACTGTTATCATAAGATACTAGTTAGGCTCACAAAATACAAGCACACAACCCTAAAAATACATGTAAGTTCGACACCTAAAACTAGGTTTACATCAGTCAATATATAGCAATTAATCTGGACTGAATTGGGCTTCAAAAACGCAGCAATTAGACTGCTCACAAATCTGCAAAAATAACTCCAACAAAATAGGTCTTCAATCCAAAGTTTCCTATTATGTCTCCATAATTAGAAACAGCAGCAAATCTGAAAACCAACAAATAACCATAATCCAAAAATGCTTTGGATGCCACATAGGATAACCAAATATTCACAGAATATTCAGTAACAAATCATAGTAACAGAATCTGCATTAAAACTGACTTCACAGCGCGATGTCCTATGAGCAGTCATGGAACATCTTCATTCGACATGTTGAAAGCAGCCACTTAGAACATTAAGATTCAACATCTTGCTGCTATAATAGTTTTAGCAAAATAAATGCCAACCACAAAAGCACAGAATTAACAATCTCCCCCTTTGGCTTATTTTGGCTAAAACTATACACACACAAACAAACTTGTAAAGGAGCACAAACAAAAATATCCATAGATCAGACAACAGCGAAAACACATAAAAAAACCAGCATAGCATAGCAGCACTCCCCTTCAGCTGCATATAAACACTCAGTACAACAAACAACTCATCATAGCAGCATAAAAAAACTCCCCCTTAACAGCAGCAACAATCCACATTCTCCCCCTCAACTACTGCAGCAACACACCATCTACCTGCAGCACACATAATCTACCTGCAGCACACACAATCTACCTGCAGCATACACACTCCCCCTCAACAGCACAAGCACATAACAATGCTGCTCCCCCTCACATACCAACAACACAGCTTCCCCTCAAACTTACTACTCCCCATTTTTAGCCACAAATATGACAAATAGAGGTCATAGACAAATGTAAACATATTACATAGCAATATATTGTTCAAAACCAAAACAGAATTAAGTTGTCCTAAAAGAAAAACAGAAAATAAACTTGCAGATAGCCTATAGCTATTCAGCACTGTCCTCTTCATCAGCAACCTCATCACTTTCACCTTCAGATTCAGAAGCACCATTCTCAGAACCAGAATCATCAGACTGCTGGACACTCCTTCTATCAGACTTAGTAGATTCACCTTGTCCATCATCTTCAGTCAGCTCTTGATCTTTAACAGCATTTCTCTTTTCAACCAAGGCTTTAATCAGCTGCTCGAGCTTTGCCTTCCTTGCTGTATCTCTCCTGATAGATTCTTCCAGCTCTTTGCAAGTTTCTTGCATCTGTGCAATGGCTTCATCATCAAAAGTGGCATGACTTGAAGTTGAGGAGGATGTCCCAACAACATCAGACACATGAACTCCACCTAGCAGCCTATAATGCAAAGTCATTGGAGGTTTTCTCTTGCTGACTTTGTCACTTCTTACTAAGCAGTCAGGAAATTAGTCCAGGATCATTCCACAGATTAAGGATGGAAAATATATGGGTAGCTTAACAGCAGATGAGCTAGCTTGCTTCAAAACTTGTTCAAAGATATATGCTCCAAAGTTGAAAGGGACCTTCTTTCCAATAGCATAGATGAATTTTCCAAGCATGGATGAGATGGTGGAAGTATGGTTGGTAGAAACCCAGTTTACCACTGCAATTCTGTGAAGGATAACATATATGACACTTAGCTTCCCAGAAGAGAGCTTTCCTTCATTTGGCCAAACTTTGATGCAATCACCTGTTATCTCCTCACAGATTTCATCATTTGTTGCTCCTAACTCAGCCTGATGGTCCGTAGGTCTCCCCAGAAAGTTATTAATCACTTTGGGAGAAAATTTCACAGCTTTGCCTCTTACATAGACTTTTTTGAGTTTGCTATTACAGTCTTCAGGGATACTCACAACAAAATCCTTAAGCAACTTCTCATAACATGATCCTATGTCAGACACAGTCTTCATCAACCCAGCAGCTTCAATAAGATCAACCACTTCCCTGTACTTGTTGAAGTCTTTTCCCAGTTCTCTCTCTAAAGCTACTCTTCTTTGGCTGACAATTTTCCACCTATCAGTTTGCCTCTGAGACCTGACAGTTTGATCCTCCCTTCTCCCACTGATGTCCTGGACATCAGTTCCAACATTTGACTCATTCAGGCCTGTGACCCTCCTTTTCTTGATTGGAACCACAACTTTACTCCATTGCTTAGAGGGACCTGCTCCAGCCTTTCTTTTGTTACTCTCCACATTAGCAGATTTCCTAATCATTTCTGCATCCTTTGAATTCTCAGCCACAATGGTATTCTCTTTTCTACTCTTGATTCTTTGTAGTATGTCAGCTATTGGTTCCTCATCAGAGTTTTTCTCAGCAACATTACTACACATCTCAACCCTCTTCTTGCTTCTTCTTTCCCTAGCCACCTGAACTGGTATACAACTCTCAGTCCTATCAGTAGGACTATTATTTGTATTTCCAGCCATGGATGTTGGGACATCAGACCCGACATCTTTATCAGCTTCACTAACAGCAATGGTGGCAAATCTTCTAAGACTCTGATCTCTACTGAAAACATTATCATCAAGAGTCCTACTATCATTCTTAGTTTCATCCACCCTCCTATTTGAGTTCTTATCAGTAACATTTTTTCTAAGGCTTATCTTATCAGAATAAAACCTAGTAATCATTTTGTCTTTCTTCCTAGATGAAAGGGGTTTAGACTTCTTACTTGACATACTTTCATTCACAGAGTGGGAAACTGGTTGCTCACCTCTAGTGTCAGCAGGAACAACATTCAACGGGGCGATATCAAGAACAAGGTCCGTGAGTTTGATCATTCCGTGAGGATCATAGTCTTCATCATTGACTTGAGAAGTTCTTGAATCAGCAGGAGAATCATGATGTTGAGACATTTTTTGTTGCTCACAAAATGCAGTATTGAAGAGAGTAAGAGCAAACCCTAGCGGAGAAGAGTTTTGAAAGAATAGGTCAGATGGAGTTTTTGCACTGTAGGATTGAAGTTGGAATGTGTTAGCTGGGCTATTTATAAGTTTTGAAAATGGGTCCTTATACACGTGCCATTCACAAGTTCTTTGGTTTAACACTTCCACAATAGTGCTTTCATCTTTCCACAAATAGCAATTCTCTGAGTATCTTTCACCTCTCATAACAACAGAATTCTTTTCATCCATTATTAAACATTCGTAGTTTGTAAATATGACCCTAAGACCTTGATCACACAACTGGCTTATGCTTGTTAGGTTAGTATCTAATCCTTCAACAAGCAATACTTCTTCCAGAATTGGCTGTCCTGGACAATCCACTCTTCCAACACCAAGCACTTTTCCTTTTGATCCATTACCAAAAATCACCTCATTAGGAGCATGATACTTAACATCTGACATATATCTACTAACACCAGTCATATGTCGAGAACATCCATTATCAAAGAACCATTTTTCATCTGTAGAGACTCTGAAAGACTTGTAGTCCCTATGTTCTTTTACAATATCCTTTGAAGTCCATATCCTTTTTGTTTCAACCCTGCTCTTTTTTCTACTATACTGTTGCATGGGTTTGGGATAACCATGTAGCTTGTAGCAAAAAGCTTTTATATGACCAGACTTCCCACAATGGTAGCATGTCCATCTTTGATTCTTTTTCTTTGTGAACTTCTTCTGATGTCTGGGAGGATGTTGCAACATGTTATTCAACATCTTCAAACTTCTCTTATCTTGAACGGGTACTTCCTCAGATTTCTTTCCTTCATCTAATTCATTTGTACCTTCAAATCCAATACCACTGACATTTCTAGCATCTCTTCCTGACTTCAAAATTTCATCAAGTACATCAGAACACCCATTTAACATTCTGACATTTTTGATCATGTTGTCCAGTTTTGAATTCAAAACATTTACTTCACTTTGTAGATCAGCCATAGTAGACACATGCTCAGTATTCTCAGCTTTTAAATGAACAATAACACATGCTTGTTCTTCTTTCTGCTGACATACTTCTTCATGTTCAATGCACAACTTCTTATAAGAGATAGCCAGCTCTTCAAAAGTAAGCCCTTCAGATTCTTCATCTGATTCACATACTCCTGTTAATGCTGTCACCAACTTTGCAGATTTCTCATCAGCTTCAGTTTTAGAATCATCTTCTGACCATGTCACAGATAATCCCTTCTTCTGTCTTTTGAGATAAGTGGGACACTCAGTTTTTACGTGCCCAAATCCTTCACATTCATAGCATTAAACTCTCTTCCCTTGATTAGAGTCTTCTTCAGTTCTGGATCTTCTGCCTCCATCCTGGTCTTTGTTGATGTCGAGAGACTTGTTTTGAACATTTTCTCTTGACTTCCAGTCCATCCTTTTCAACACTTTATTAAATTGTCTTCCAAGCAACATTAGCTCTTTGGACACATCTTCATCTTTGACCAGTTTTCCTTCATCATCTGAGTCATCAGCATTCGACACAAATGCTATACTCTTCTTCTTTTCAGCTTTTTCACTGAATCCTAACTCAAAAGTTTGGAGTGATCCCATAAGCTCATCCACCTTCATCTTGTTAATGTCCTGAGCTTCCTCTATAGCAGTGACCTTCATATCAAATCTCTTAGGTAGAGACCTGAGAATCTTCCTGACCAGCTTGCTGTCAGACATCTTTTCTCCTAAAGCACTTGAGGCATTTGCTATCTCAATGATATTCATGTGGAAGTCATGAATACTCTCATCTTCCTTCATCTTCAGATTTTCAAACTTGGAAGTGATGAGTTGAAGCTTTGACAACTTCACCTTTGAGGTTCCTTCATGTGTGACTTTCAAGACCTGCCAAGCCTCTTTGGCAATAGTACAATGCTCAATCAGCCTGAAGATATTTCTGTTGACACCATTGAACAATGCATTCATGGCTTTAGAATTTCCAACAGACCCTTTGTAGTCAGCATCATCCCAGTCCTCTTCTTCCTTCAGAACATCAGTAAGATTTCCTTCTCCATCTCTTACCTTTGGAGGCTCCCAACCTTTGAGAACAGCTTTCCATGCTTGATCATCCATGGACTTGATGAAAGCTATTGTTGCACCCCAAAATTTGCTCTCCTTACTTTAGTACTAACTGGCTTATGTTTCATTACATTTTTGCATTATCATGTGTGTGTTGTACCCCAAAATTTGCCTGCCCTATTTTCTAACATTTAAATTATTTTTTAACTTTGATTTTATAAGTTTTTTGGTCCAATTTTACTAACATTTTAATAGTAATTTTTATTCAAAAAAAACAAGTAACGGTTTACTTTAAATTGTTTAAATACAAATAGTTGTTTAACCTTCATATGTTTTCAAGTGCATTTTTGTTTCGAATAAATGAACTGGCACAATTGGAAAGGAGATAAGGCTTGCAAGTATGAGGTCGCGGGTTCGAATCTCACATGTTACATTTTGAATTTGTTTCTATTATTTGTTACTAACTTTCTTTCCATTTTAAATTATTTTCAAAAATCACAAAAATTGTATTTTTTTTATTATTTGTTTTTAATTTTCGTTTTTTTATTTTAAAGCATTTTTGAAAAATAATTATTTATTTGATTTTATGTACTTTTTACCAAAAAGGAGTGCAAAAATCATAATAAATACAAAAATATTTTCTTTTTGTGTACTCATTTCCTATTGGTCAATTTATGTCTACTTGGTGACCAAGTAAAAATCAGATATTATTTGGTTTTTATTCAGATATTATTTAATCAATAGGAATTAAGACTAATTATTATTTTCCTTCTTTAATTTTTTAACCTAATTTTCTAGACCTATAAATACAGGCTGTTTTACACATAACAAGGACACGAAATTCTTTGCTCCATAAACCCTAAAAATAAGTTCAAAAAGTAGTGAAACTAGGGCACAATAAAAAATATTTTACAGTAAGATTCAATCAGTTAAAAAATATCTGATTTTAACTACAAGCCACTCATCCTTGAAGGTTAAAAGCACACGAACCATGAACTACAAGCCATGGCCGCTCCTCCCTTTTTTCAATTTTCGTACTCTTGATTTCATAATGTTTTAACTCATTTTTCATACATATTTATGTTCATATGCATCATTAGAATTGTTTTGATGCTTTTATGTGAAGCTTTCATGCAGGAGACACGATTCACCATGGCTAGGGCATGAAGAAGATGTTCTTCGAACCTCCCTCTACAGCGGGTTTTAACCAAAAATATTGACGGATTTGGATTCCTAGGGGTCGAATTAGGGGATTTGAATACTTTTGGTCTTTTAAATCTTTGATTGTTATGAGTTTTAAATCTGCAAGTCTTTTAGCTACGAACGAAATCGTAGCAAAATGGTAGCAAAACCGTAGCAAAATGGTAGCGAATTCTGCACGGTGCAACGAAGAAGACGATGAACAGTGCTGGGCGTTTTGGCTTTTTTTTTGTTTATTTTATATTTTTTCGTTTTCTATCTTTTAACAGAAACAGACGCGCAGCCTAGTGGTGAATGGGGAAGCTGGTAAAGCTGAGGTCCTGGGTTCGACCCCCACGACCTCAGATTGGTTTTTTTTTTTTGCTATTTTCTCTCATTTTCTTTTTCTTTTCTTATTTTCTTTTATTTCTTTTATTTTCTTTTATTTTCTTTTATTTCTTTTATTTTCTTTTAATTAATAATTAACCTAATAATTTTTCTTAACCAACCAAATAAAAATCAATTGCTTTTTTTTTTACCTATTAATTATTTTCATAAAAAATATAATATGTAATATATGTTTTTATCATAAAATAAAATGATTTTGTAAATAAACTTTAATTTAGTTCCTTTTTTTTATTTTAATCAAATTAACCCTTTTTTTTATGAAAAAAAATAAAAATATCAAAAATATTAGATTTTTTTAATCAAATTAATTTCTTTAAACCATAATTTATCTTTTCTAATCAATTAATCGACATCCGAACTTTTTATTCCTTTCATTCCCGATTTTATTTTTATTTCTAGAATCAATGTATAGGATGTCAATTCTCTTGTAATAGTTAGTTTTAATTTCCGCACTTCCCCGATTTTAATTATGTATCCCCTCCCCATGATGTAATAGCTTAGGATTTTATTTTCCGCTTTTAAATTCCACAAAACAATTAACTGTGTGGTTAGTAACAATAGGGTGTGAAAAGAATGTATGTGAATAAAAATGGACTTAGCCCACTAATCCAAAGAAAAATACCTGAATACAAACACTTTCACACACCTCACCTTTCGGGTAATACACCTCGGTTGCCTTCGAAATCAAATGGTCAAGTCCCTCGGATAAATGGGATGCCCTTAGCAAAGACACTTATCAAATAAAATCATCATAGTCCCTCAGATAAAAGATCATAGTCCTACGGAAAGTCCCTTCGATAAAATGATCTTGCCCCTCGATGACCCTTCGATAAAATGATCTTGCCCCTCGATGACCCTTCGATTAAATGATGATGTCCCTCATGAAAATGCTAAGGGTACCCTTTGTTGCCTTCAATGACCATATACCCCAGCATGTCTTAAAAGATAAGGACTACTTACTCTTCACTAGTAAGGACAATCTTATCCTTTAAAGACTTAACAAAACGATTGTCCCTCACATCCAAGATAGTGACTACCTACTTCTAAATAGTAGGGATAGTCCTATCATAAAGGATTCAAGAAACTAACAGACTAAGACCTATTGAGTAGGGTAGGATGGTAAACTCCTAGATTGCTTGCTCACACCTCCAAAAACAAAAATCACTTACACTTCAAATCTTTTCAAACTATCTTTTCAAAAAAACATTTCAAAGATAAATACTTTGTATACATCCCAAACGAGGATCATTACAAAGTTAATTCTTTTCCTAAACATTTTCAAATACACCTCACACTCAAGATTTTTCAAAGCAAACAAGTGAGCTAAGCAATCTAAGAGCCCATGGATAACCATGGATACAAAGGGTGCTAACACTTTCCCTTTGTATAATTTACCCCCCGAACCCAATAAATCTCAAAAGGTCTTTCCTGTTCTTTTCACCTTTCCTAAATAAATTGAATAAAAGAAAAGTCGGTGGCGACTCTTGCTAACCGCAACATGTTTTACGAAAAACAAAATTAAAAAGTCAGTTCTCCACCGTATTACAGTGTGCATATCATTGGTTCTTAACATGGGGTCAAGGTGCCTGAGGCAAGTTCAAGAGGAGAAGATGTTCTTCAAAGGGTCAAGCAAGAGAGTTCATGTGGATCACTCTCTCCTAACCAGTGCATAAATTAGGGTTTTGAGATTCTTGGGTTTATTGCTCCAATGGGCAAGTTTCTTGGGTTTTTATCATCACCAAATATCATATCTTATCTTTGTTGAAGAGGATACATATCATATTTAGAGGAATTTGGATTTGGAGACTGTGTTATTTCCTCCTAGACTGAGGGTACCAAAATTAGGGTTTGCTATAAAGTCAGTTTATTTCTGATTTTTTGGGCAAGACTTGATTCCATGGTATTTCTTGGGTCCCTAAGTGTCTAGGAATGGAAGATTGTCCATCAGTTTGGTTCAAGAGAAGTTCAAGTGGCCAATGGATTGGGAATCAGGTGAATTGGGTAAAAGTCAATAGTGAGAGGGGAAGTCAACTGTGGAATTTTGAGGTTCCCTCCAAGGTTTTCAAGGTCTCACATCCTCATATGGTCTTCAAGAGTCAATTTTCATGCCATTTATCAATAATCAAGGGTTGGTGCAAAAGTTACTAAATATGGAAATGACCTATAATTTGAAAGTTTCCTATTTGGGCAAGTTCCTACACTACATCCAACTTGACTTTTCATCATCAAAGAAGCTTCAAATGAATTTTCCTCCAACATTAAAGTTGAAGATATTTTTTTCCTCTTTCCAACAAGTACTAGTGGGTCTCCATATCATTTGTGAAACTCAACTTATGATCAAAAGAAGGCAAAGTGGTTTTTAGGGTTTCTCATGATTCCATTTTCACAACTTTGGCATAGTGACCTATAATTTATTCCATTGCTTCATGTCACATGCTAACATCAAAGGACACTCCTCAAGGATCATTTTAGGCCTTTGAATCAAGTGAATCCATGGTGTATTTATCATTTATTCTCCATTATTCAAAATTGCCAAGTCATTGAAAACTCATGAACCAAAATGTCTCAAAGCCCAAATCAAATTCAGGTGTGGTTAGCAATTCAAACATAAGTGATCCATCATAGAATGTTTGGATATCCATGCATGGAAGGAGGTGTATCTCACATAATGCAATTTTCTAAAAGACATCCAAAACTCTTTAAACAAAGAATCACCAAGGCCCAAATCATTATCAGTGAAAAACCCTAATGTATTTAATCTCACTCATGCACTGGTTAGGGGGGAACACGTGAAATTGGAGGAGAACAAAGCTTGAGCCCTAAAAACTTTTTCTCATTGAATCTCACAATCCATAAGGTTTTTTCCAAAAGTTCTTCCACAATATTCTTTCTGGGGATCCATAGAGCAAAAACCAACCATCATTCGCAGCTAAAAGCAAGGATATAGGAGGCGTGATCTCAGGTTGGTGGGTTTTTTCATGATCCTAAAACTCTATTTTTAAACGTGCATAATGTTGTGTGACATCCATGGATCGTTCTGATGTGTTTTGTTTTGAATATGGACGTGTATATTGGTTGTTTTATGAGTTTCAAAGTTTTGAACCTTATTTTATTTCCTTCGATTCTCCTTATTTATGCGTTGTTTGTAATTTTTGATGGCGTATTTGTAATCCTCATGAAATTCTGGACGGAATGGTGTATTGGTTTGCGTTTTCTGGGTGGTTTTTTCATTGCAGGTGGCTGTGGGTGGCGGCCGGAGCTAGGGCTCCGGCGACTGGTGGAAATTCCGGCGAGCTAGGGTTCCAAGGTAGGAGAGATAATTTGGGTCGTTCGTGGTTTGGATCCAAGGGCCATCATTATGCCACGTTTTTTATTTTTGAATTTTTATTCTGATGATTGTGTGTTTATTACCCCACCATTGTTATCGTGTACATCCAATCATGTTCTTTCATTTCATTTACTTTTTATTTGTGTTGACTAATGTGGTACATTGGATGAATCGTGTGATGGAGATTGAGCCAACAAATTAATGAACCCATGTGCCTAGCACGTGGGGGTGTATCGTATGCGGATGGTTTTGGTGCGTGCGTGTGTTTGTTGTTTATTGTGTGCATGAGATCTGAACCACTAATCATGAATACATTTTGTTTAGGTTGACTAATTGGTGAACGTTAGATTGATCAGACGGTGTGTATTGAGCCTGACCATTGACTAGGTCCACGCATGCATTTTTCTCTTTTTTGTTTTTTCTGATTAATTATTTGGTTTGGGCCCTTCTATTTACACCCCCACTTAAGCCCATGTTTTATTTTCAACGTGTTTTATTACTTAACACACCCCCTTGCATTTTTCTTAGTTTTTATTTTATTTAATTGTTTGCATTCATTTTTAATTTTTAAAAAATAGTTATATGCATTTAAAAAATCCCAAAAAATTCAGGCATCACATTTATAATTTTATAAAATTTTCACAAATTTTATTTTTATCATTTTATTTTATTTTTATCATCTAAATTAATTATATGGTTTATTTTCTTTTGAATTATCCATATCATGCATACCTAAACTTGTTTATTTTATTTCTCTGCATCCACAAAACATTTTCAATCCATTTTTTTTTGCATTTGGTAGATAACATTCTGAAATGCATTAAAATATTTTTCTATCATTTTTAAAATCATTTCATATTGCATTTTAGTCCTCCTTTTTTGCACATTGAACCATACTTCTCATCTGAACTTTGCATGATTGTTTGAGTGACTTTTATTTTGAATTTTTGCAGGAGTTTTTGATATGTTGTTTGTTACTGGTTGAGCAATGGTGATAATTAATTTGGCAATTTTATAAGATGTTTTGCTAATTATGTGATTGCTCTTTATGTGAAATCTACTTGTATGCATATCCTTGACTATGTCTGACTACTTGTTTGAGAAGGCACTTGTGCCATTATTTTGGGGTTGTGTCTTTGACTTCTTAATTCATGTTTGGATTGTTATCATTATTATATGCCATTGTTTGGTTTTCATTTGCCTTAATATTATTTATGTCCGTTTGGTACTAACCTTTTATGCAGGGGTCGAGGTAAGTTCTTTGAGGGTGTGGATAGTCATCCATATTCACCCTTACTCCTTCCTTCTCTCATCTTTTCTTTTCTTTAGGCTTAGGTTGTCGTCAAACCTCACTAACCGTAGGTCACCCATGCATGATAATATTAGGACTCTTAGTTTCCCTTTAGAGTTTCCTTTGTGTCTTCTCTCTTCTCATCTCAAAACTTCTTGAAAACACTTAATAAGGATAAAGTGTATTGCGCAAAAGCCTTAAGCGTGGGGAATGAGAAATGAGGGGCTTCCCCTCATCTTTCTAGAGTACTTAGCGAGCGTCCTGTCTTGGGACGATGCGTTAAGTATTCGCCCCTGTGCCCTAGACTTTGGTGCAATGCAAATTATGAACTAACCCAAGTCACTTCTGTCCTAGAAAATACAAACAAACTTCAAACCTTTTTGTCCTTCGGGATCGTCAAACTAAAGGCTATTTTCAAAAAGGACACGTTACCCTCCGTCTGAGTCGCAAACATGCATCGACCCTAACTGCCAGACGCGAACTTAACGTCGCTCATAAAAAACACAAAAAGAACTTGGTCCGAACTACGTTGACTCTGAATTCCCCATTGCACAAGGGGGGTACGTAGGCCTAGGACGTTGACGTCTTACCGAGTCTGTCTTTGTTTTCCCCTTTCTCGTCTTAGTACAACCCTAGATGATAGTATAACTTACCCTTAGAATAGACAACAAAGCGTGGATCCCATCGAGTACGATGGACGCGTGGGGTGCTAGCACCTTCCCCTCGCGTAACCGACTCCCGAACCCAGGTTATGGTTGCGATGACCATTCCTTTCCCTCTTCCTCAGGTTTATGCGGTGTTCCCTTTCCCTCTCTTGGGATAAATTTACACGGCCGGCGACTCTGTTTTTCCGCGCCACTCTCGCGTTTGTACCTGGATGAAAATCCTGGGAGCAACAGCTATCATCCTAGGTTTCCAATACTCATAGTTTGAACCATCCAGCAGAGGTGGTTTATTCAGAGCTCCTCCATCCTTGTCCATTGTACCAGAAAGTACCTTCCCTGAATCTCACCCCGAAACGACTAAGGGTGCCTGCTTTTGATGCCAATTGAAATTCTGACCTATATATCAGATGTCCTATCGAGATGTCGAGACACTGATATACGACAACAATGAACAAGTTCAATACAATAGTGTGCAGAAAACGTAAAGAACACCAGAAATTGTTAACCCAGTTCGGATCTAACTATCCTACATCTGGGGGCTACCAAGCCAGGGATGAAATCAATATTCGATAGTATCAATTCACTGATAACCACACCCAGTTCAATCAGCTCACTTAATCACTACCCTTCCTATGACTTCTACCTAAGACTCCCCTAGGTATGAGGCCCTCCTCAAATCCCTCTTCAATCACAACCCGTGACTGGTTCCTTACAAGACAAGTAACAATGGTCGAGACACAAATTCTCAATACTTCACAGCTTATGAGAATTAACACACAACCACTCAATGCTTAAAAGCTTATGAGCAACCTTACACAACTCACACTACAGTCCTTATACTGTTATCATAAGATACCAGTTAGGCTCACAAAATACAAGCACACAACCCTAAAAATACATGTAAGTTCGACACCTAAAACTAGGTTTACATCAGTCAATATATAGCAATTAATCTGGACTGAATTGGGCTTCAAAAACGCAGCAATTAGACTGCTCAGAAATCTGCAAAAATAACTCCAACAAAATAGGTCTTCAATCCAAAGTTTCCTATTATGTCTCCATAATTAGAAACAGCAGCAAATCCGAAAACCAACAAATAACCATAATCCAAAAATGCTTTGGATGCCACATAGGATAACCAAATATTCACAGAATATTCAGTAACAAATCATAGTAACAGAATCTGCATTAAAACTGACTTCACAGCGCGATGTCCTATGAGCAGTCATGGAACATCTTCATTCGACATGTTGAAAGCAGCCACTTAGAACATTAAGATTCAACATCTTGCTGCTATAATAGTTTTAGCAAAATAAATGCCAACCACAAAAGCACAGAATTAACATCTATTATTGATGTTTGATGCCTTGTATGAATGATCCTATCACTATAATCCCATGGCGAATTAACAAAGTCGCTATAACCAATCCCTTGCGAAATAACTCACTAATCACCACTCGAAGCTTCCTATCCCTAGTCCACCAGCGTAAGAAGGATTAGGAGATGTACAAAATGTTAATTCCCTATGCCACTACTCGGGGTCTCCTATTCCTAGTCAACCAACGTAAGTATCACAATTGCCCTAGATCCAACACATAGGCTAAGGGTCAGTATTCCCTATGTGCCCAAAATCAATTTAACAGAGTATCTCAAATAAAAAAGCTTGAAGAACAAGAGACAATTGCATATAATTAATGATCAAAGGGTTCATACAAAGTCAAATCAACATATAATCTAACAATATAGAAAAAGGTTCATCACACACAACCTTACTTAGAGGAGTTTAGCTACTCATACTGAAAATAAGCGAATAACGACACTATGTCATGGTTAGTTGTATTAGCAAAGGATGAAGAAGGCGTTTGACAAAAAGGTTCGACCTCGCGTCTTCAGAAAAGGAGACCTCGTGCTCAAGAAGATACAATATTTTCTCACTGATGCCCGGGGCAAATGGACTCCAAATTATGACGGCCCCTATGTGGTCAAGAAAGCTTTCTCAAGCGGCGCCTTGAGACTTACAACCATGGATGGAGAAGAATTTTCCTACCCCACAAATGTTGACGTAGTCAAGAAATACTTCGCCTAAATAAATTAAAAAAAAACGTCTCGGTGGATTGAAAACCCGAAAGGGCGGTCCATTCAAAAATTAGAGACATAATCAAAAATCATCCCGATGGATTGGAAATCTCAAAGTACGATCCAGGCAAAAATTAGGGATTAAGGGCAAGTAACTACGTCCAGCAAAGGGGCAAACCCCTCAGCAGCGGTAATGCCATCCATCAGAAGAAACTCCAGTCAAGGTCATCTTCGACGAAAGCTCAGGATGTCCAGAATTCAAAGTTGGTAGAAGGATGACGGTCGTTATGTTTCAATGTAGCCCTTTTCCCGTAAATTATAATTTTCTAACTTTGTAAATACTCTATGGGATCACGCGTTTGGCTGATTTCCATCCTATCAATAAAATTTGAGCCCTAGTGTTTTTGTTTGTAATTCTTATTTGTTTTAGCTTTACAGAACGACTTTTTAATATGATCAACGATTCTTGAAATAAAACAAAAATGAATTTACTTGTCAAACTTTTTCTACTTTTAAAATAAAGATGGCAATTCTTTTGACTGTTGAACATCGAAAGAACATCGATCGCTACCCAAAGGCGATTAAGCTTCAAAGCCAGAATCAAAGTACTCCTTCTAAACCAGTGCACCTGAATGAAGAATCAGCCGTGTCAGATGCGAATATTCCGTCCGACATCCCCGGCAGAGTTCTTATCTCCTAAGCCCGACCAACGCTGTTCCCCACCGGAACTATTTCTCCTAAGCAAGGTAGAATTGCTATCTGGAACAAATGGTATTTCTTCGTCCTCCGCAGTGGCCGAGTATCTAATCGTGTTCATCTATTCGTCTGTATGTTGCGTCAGTTTTATCAGCATAAACATACATACATCATGCATTATTGATTTACATTCATATTCATATTGCATCACTATCACTCTGGTTGGTCTTGTCCTCTAGAGATAAAAGTCCTCTCAATTGAGTTATCAGTTCTTTCCTCGTCAGGAAATGTTTTGTCTGAACAATCTCTCTCCCCCAGTTTATTTCTGGATTAGAGACAGTTCTCGACCACTTTGATAACTTGAACCTTTAAAAGGCAAGAAGACATTCGACAAATATCACTCTTTGCCATTGAAGATGATATCTTCGCTTTCCCGGATTAAGGAAAATCCCTAGAGAAAGCCTCTTAATCAAAGATTCGGTGGTACAACAGTTCTTCTTCAGAAAATTCACTGACAAAAAGGTCATCAGCACCTCCAAATTAAATTACATCACATGGCATTTCCCCGAGAAGATCTCGAGGAAAAGAATGATGTAATATCCCCAAACAGAAAGCAGTCACTCAAGAGACTCATTTTCCCCAGTAGGGTCAACAAATGGCGTCTTCCACAGAGAAGTTTGCACACCTCTACAGCTCAGACAAACAGGTTTCCCCAGCAAGTCTGACATCAAAACCTTTTCCATCAAATGGCATCTCTCCAGGAAAATTCGGTGAGAAGTTTGAGGAAAACCGCTGCCAACAGCGTCCCTTGTCAAGAAAGTTCATTGACAAAAGAAACTGAGACTAGTTCCTTGGCTGAAGACCAGGATCGATGGGAAGTTTATTTCAGAAACTGAGACCAGTTCCTTGGCTGAAGACCAGGATCGAGGGGAAGTTTATTTCAGAAACTGAGACCAGTTCCTTGGTAGAAAACCAGGATCGAGGGGAAGTTTTTACCTTTTCTAAGGATCATTGCTTAGCAAAAGAAGATGGGTGAGCAAGCTGCCATTCATAACCATCATCAAAATTTTGGGTATTTCGATATTTAATCCTCTTGCACCCCGAATGCCCGAATACCTTCGCCATTCACACCTTCAGGTCCAAGAAAATTAAATAGGGGCATCTGTCATACCCCAAATTTTGACCACCAAGATTTCCCATCATTGTGAAAATCATCATCACAATATGGATGAACCTTCATGCCTCATCAATCTCCTCAAAGATGATTGAGCATTCACTACAAACAAGAGTTAGGGTTTTGAGCCCTCTCAGAGCACTTAGGCAAAGGATCAATCAAGAAATTACATGATCTTCAACTTGTCTAGCCTCTCAAACACCTAAAAAGGATCAAAAGTACTCCCACATCAAGAATCAAGCACAAGGTTGCAGCATTCCAAGTGGATCAGGCCTCCAGATCGCCAGTGTCACCAAATTAGGGTTTTGGTCGACTAAGGCCTCCAGATGGATATTTTCCTCTGGGCATGAGCCATTGCTTCAAAGCACAACTCAAGATACTCCAAGGGACCTCATGGACCCAATCATCAATCCAATTTAACCTCAGGGGAAGCATTCATCAAAAAATCAGTAATTAGGGTTTCTTGACCTAATTCACCCCTAAGTTGACTTTTGGGACAAAACATGAGCCAAGACCTCAAGACATGATTTGAGGGTCTCCAATACACCACATTGATCCATTTGTAACAATGTATTGATCCAAGAAGCTTGATCCACAATTTTCAATTTCATCAGAACCACAATTAGGGTTTCGAGGAAAAAGTCAATTGTACCTTTGACTTTTGACCAAGACATGCTCCCAAACCTTGGGACATGGTTCAATACACCCTACAACACCTATGGAGTATATCTATTAGGTTAGATTTAGGTCAAGGACTTGATTTCGCGAAGGATCGCACAGTTTAGATTTTCATCTGATAAAAAGTCAACTGTGCACAAAATCAAGTTTGACTTTTTGGAATTTTTCACAATTATGGTTCCTTGACCCTAAAACAATGTTAATATGTGGCTTGAATAATCATTCATCAAGAAAAAACAAAGAAAGTGAGTTAACTTGTAAAAGGGGTAACTATAAGAAACTTAGAATTTTTCTAAGTTATGGAACAAAGTGGCTAGGGTACCAACTTCCAAGGACCATAACTTGAGATCCAAGCAACCGTTTTGGATGGTCCAAAGCTGGATTTGTAGCTATCATGACATACTTTAAAAGCTTCAACTACAGCTCATTTCAATTCCTCATGGATTTTAAGTTATGGAGTGATCAAAATGGCTGAAAACATGAAAAAGACATTTTTCCAACACTTAGTGAAATTTTCACTAAGTCAAAATCTGCCTTACTTTTTCCAAAATGTAGGGACATTTTTCACCTTGATCCAAGTCAAACCAGGTCTAGGGGTGGACATCAAAGTTAAAGTATGCCATGAGGGCTTTCCAGCAAGTACCAGATCATCTCCAAATTCCATTTGAGCAAGGAGATACAACCCTTGAAACATGGCATCATGAACTGATTTTTTCAAGACAGATTTGGCAGATTTTGTGCATTTTGCTCGATTTGTCCAAATCTGATAAATCTAAGCCTTGTCATAAATTTGGACACATATGAAGATCAAATCCAAGGGGGATGATTTGATCTCCAAGCCTCCAAAGTCCAAGAATCTACAAGTAGCATGCCAAACCTAAAAGAGCTAAAAAGGTGCCAAGACTCCAATTTTGTTGCAATGCATTTAATGGATACACCAAGTTGGCATGGACTGATACATTCCTAACTGAATGAGTCAAGGATAAGCTCTGAATCAAAGAACCATTGGCCTGTGCCCTAACCTCTAGTCAATGGCTAGAGGAGACTTGAGATTCCTTTTGCATAACATTGGCCAAAGGCCTGCTGCAGTTGCCATTCACTATTGCTTGCAAAACAAACTTGCTCTACTATAAATAGAGCTCGTTTGTGCTCAATTTGAGTACACCAAAGCAACCAAACTGATGCTTTCCTCAAAATCCCTCTCTTTAGGCCAAAATGCCTTCTTTAGCAAGGTATCTCTGAGTTTTTGAGTTAGAGAGCATTTCCATCATAACTCATGATCCAAACGCATCCAATATGTCATATCTAAGCTGTCCAAACTCTCATATGTGACCTGTAACACCAAAATCACCAAGTTACCTCTCAAAACCTCAAAATTGGACTTTTTGCATTTTTAAAGCCATGTCTTGATTCAGACACTTTCAAAACCAGATAAAACCTCAAACACACTCCAAATATCATCATTGAACTATCCCAAATGGTTCCCTACATCTGGAACACCATTTGAGAGAGTTGCCATATTGGTCACTTTTGCCCCTTTTGTAAGAAAGAGGTCAAACTTTTTCCTTAAGGTTCCAGCTGGTGGTGATCATTCTAAAAGCTCCTAAGGGATTAATTGAGAGTGTCCAAAGCATCAAATAACTTCTGGCACAAGGAACTTGGCAGATAGCACAAAAAGCTCATAAAGAGGTAAGCATCACAACTTGAACTCTTTGAAATATGCATTGCTTTGAAGTCCACTGATCATACACATCTCATACATATTATATATGTTGTGTTTGAACCAATTTTCCATGTAATTCTTGCCTGTACCATGTGTTAGTATAGAAAATGCAATTATAGGCCTATTTCAAAAACACTATCGGGTTTTTAAATAGGGACCTCATCTGAAAACATCACCACCACCATTGGATTCCTTGGGAAATTCTAGGCCAGATGCATATAAATTTTGTCCCAATCCATGGAGAAATGAGAAAGTTATGTCCTTTACGTTTTTGGTCCAAAACCTTGTCTTGTCTTGCCTTGGCCAGGCCTAAAACAAGACATGCATTATGTATTTCTAGGGTGGCTTTGATACACGGATGTATCACCCCCCCAGTGGTAGAAGGCGCGCACTACAACCTAGGGGTCTGGGATTCGAATCCCCCTCGCCCTAGACCCTCTTTTTACTTTTTTTTTTCCCCATTTTTACTATTTTTCATATTATTTTTAAATGATTTGGAAAATTAATTTCTCTCTCAATTTTAATTATTTTTTATTGGTTCTTTTTGCAAAAAATCACAAAAATGTTAAAATATTTTATTTCACAAAAAATCATATTTATATTATTTATTTAATATAGTTGGTATTTTTGTAAATAAATTCATTTTTATTGTTTTTAAACCTTTTAAAAATGAATATTCATCTTAAAAATCAAAATCAAATGAGTCATAAATCATCTTGTGATTAAAACCTCATTTTTCAAACCTTAATAAAAAATCACAAGTAGTTTATTTAGACTTATTTGGTATTTTTGTCGTTTTTATTCATATTTTATTAAAAGGATTACTTTTAAAAGAAAATGAAATTAGGGTTTCTTTGATTTTCACCCTAACAAATCTTTTTCAAACACTCATGGGCCTCTTGACAGAGTGTAAGTCCCACCCCTTTGTAAATAAAACAATTTTGGACCTCACACATTGTATAAGTCCCTCTATATATTCTCAAAAATTCGGCGCGGTCGTCACCTTTGTAACAAAATCAACTGGGCTTTTCCTTGAGTTGTAAGACCCATCCCTTTGTACAAAAACCCTTTTGGGCCTCACACATTGTATAAGTCCCTCTGTGCATTTTCAAAACAACGATGCGATCACTGTTAAACCTTGGGCCTCTCCTTGAGTATAAGCCCCAACAATCTTTTCAAAAACAACTTCCCTTTTGATTTAGATTCAAATATACATGTTGTTATCAAAACTTTCTTTAATTTCTTTGAACAACTAACAATACAGCATGGAAGCTTGCTCACCTGTAAGTTTCAATAGCTTTCATTTACTCGCTTTCATATGTATATAACTGTATTATGGGAAGCTGCGCACGGTTAGCCTTCTTTCATACCCTTTTAAATACTTGTCATATATCAACTGTATATATACTAGTATAGCTATTTAGAGTTTTCCCTGATAACTAGGTATAGAACTAGGTAAAGCCATGTTGGTCACTTTTTAAATACAATCAAAACTAGATCCCCATAGGATTTCCAGATACAGTCTTGCCTTCTCTTGGGCTTAAACAATATGGAACAAAGAGAAATGCAGTATTCTTCGTGAACCTTTTCTCAGACTGTCACCCCTAGAAATTGTCAAAGAAATTCTACTCGTCGGAGTTGATCTATTCTCGGTGAATAGCATCTCTTGAGTTTATTCAAACCTCAAAACTTTCACTAAATGATCTATTCTCGGTGAATAGCATTTCTTGAACTTTTCTTGGTTTGAGACCCACAGGCTTCCTAAAAGCATCCCCGCCTCCTATTGGTCTTTGTACAAGGACACTCCGGCTTCCTAGAAGTTCTCATGCCTTCTCTTGGGCTTAATACAAGGACCCTAAAGACCTTTTAAAGGTATAAGACAGAACTTAGTCATCCTTTGCTAAAGCAGTCTTTCCAGTGTCAGATCACAGACCAATTTAGGGTTGATTCCCATCCCTTAAAAACACCCGCCTCCTCTTGGGCATCGTACAAAAGATAAAAAAAATTCGCACCAGTAGACTTGGACAGTCTAAACCCCCTTGAGTCTCAAAGACATTCTCAAGTTCCCTACGAATGTAAGATGAACCCTGATCATACGATCAATTCCCAGCTGAGTTAAAATCCAGTATCTCTCCTAAACATTCCCCAACTAGGGTCAGTATAACACTATCCGAAATCTGAACCTCAGGGTATCTGATATCTCAACTCTTCTGTAAACCTCAGCAAGAGTTGATTTCTCCATTTGGACCTGCCTAGGGATCTCAATAATCCTCAGCAGAAAGCTAGCCTCCTCTTAGGCTTTGTATAATGATCCTTCCTCAGCGAAGTTAGCCTCCTCTTGGGCTTTGCACAAATGATTCTCCCCAGCGGAGCTAACCTTTTCAGACTCTCTTGTTGAGTCAATCACTCTTCAGACTCTCTTGTTGAGTCCACCAACTTTTTAGACTCTCTTGTTGAGTCAATCACTTTTCAGACTCTCTTGTTGAGTCGATCAACTTTTCAGACTCTCTTGTTGATTCAATCACCTTTTAGTACTCTCTTGTTGAGTCAACCCTTTGAGCCTCAATCCTGGGCTTTGTACAAGACAGATAAAAACGGTCTCTTGTTGAGTCCATCTTTTCCAGCCTCCTCGTAGGCCTGGTATAAGGATTTCCCCTAGCAAAAGTCAAATTCCTCTTAGGTATAATGATTTCTCCAGCTAGTTCAGCCACAATCCTGGGCTTCGTACAGGGTAGATAAAAGCACTATCTTGTTGAGTTAAAACCTTTTTCGCCTCAATCTTGGGCTTTGTACAAGACATAAAATTTCATAACCTTCTCTTAAGCTTGGGACAAACATTTTCCCCAGCGAAGTCACTTCCTTCTAGCCTTCTTTTAGGCTTTGAGGAATGATTTCCCAAGCAAGTCAAACTCCTTTTAGCCTCCGTCTCGGGCTTTGTACAAGACACATAAAAATATCCTCACCAGAGTCAGTTAAATTTCCCATTTCAGCCTCCATCTTGGGCTTTGTACAAGACACATACAAACCTCCCCGGCGGAGTCAAAATCTATCTTTAGCCTCAATCTTGGGCATTGTAAAAGACAGATAGAATATTTCCCCTAGAAAAGTCAAACTTATAGCCTCCTCTTAGGCTTTATATAATCCCCAAAAGAGTCAGTCTCTTTTAGCCTCAATCTTGGGCTTTGTACAAGACAGATAAAACACTTTCTTGTTGAGTCGGTCATTTCCAGCCTCCTCTTAGGCTTTGTATAAGTACTTCCCCAGTGAAGTCAATCAACCTCTTAGCTTCAACCTTGGGCTTTGATCAAGGCACACACAAATCAAAATCCCCTCAGAGGAAGTTCAATCCCTCTTTAGAGATGACAAACTCCCTCTCAGTTAAACCTTTTAGCTTCAATCTTGGGCTTTGAACAAGACACAAATAAACCTGTTTAGCTTCAATCTTGGGCTTTGAACAAGACACCAAAACATCATTTTCCTCCCTTAGAATAGGGGGAACTACGATTGCTTTGATTTCCCTGTTTCATTTAAACGGGAATACGTAGTCATAATATTGCGAGATCTTAGCGAGCATACTAAACAAAAACTCTAGGTCCAGTACCTTCATACCAATAAAAACTTAGGTCCAGTACCTTACCAAAAACAATCAGGAACAACCCAAACATCATCAAAACCTCACTCACTCACTCATACTTCCCAAGAAACTTTCCCAACCCATTAACGGATAAACACCATTAATTACAAAGCGAAACCTAAATCTAATATCCTGTGGATAACCACATATAGGATGGGTAATTGACAACTCCCCATTGTATAACCTGAACCCAGACCCCCCAATCTCTTTTAAGCGTTTGTCCAGTTAAACATTCGCGTGCAATGTTAGTTTTAGATAGCTTCCCTTTCCCTTTCAGCTTCATGGGATAAATAAGAAATCAGAAAGTAGCACCCATTCCTCCTCATTGTGGTGAGGAAAACTTCAGCGATAAGGCGGTCGCGTCACCGACAAAAATCGCTCGCTACAACTAGGTCTAGAACTAGGTAAAGCCATGTTGGTCACTCTTTAATACAGTCAAAACTAGTTCCCCATAGGAATTCCAGATACAGTCTTGCCTTCTCTTGGGCTTAAACAATATGGAACAAAGAGAAATGCAGTATTCTTTGTGAACCTTTTTCTCAGGCTGTCACTATTAGAAATTGTCAAAGAAATTCTACTCCCCGGAGTTGATCTATTCTCGGTGAATAGCATCTCTTGAGTTTCTTCAAACCTCAGAACTTTCACTAAATGATCTATTCTCGGTGAATAGCATTCCTTGAACTTTTCTTGGTTTGGGACCCACAGGCTTCCTAAAAGCATCCCCGCCTCCTCTTGGGCTTTGTACAAGGACCCTCCGGCTTCCTAGAAGTTCTCATGCCTTCTCTTGGGCTTAATACAAGGACCCTGAAGACCTCTTAAAGGTATAAGACAAAACTTAGTCATCCTTTGCTAGAGCAGTCTTTCCAGTGTCAAAACATCAGACCAATTTAGGGTTGATTCTCATCCCTTAAAAACACCCTCCTCCTCTTGGGCATCATACAAAAGGTAAAAATTTTTCGCACCAGTAGACTTGGACAGTCTAAACCCCCTTGAGTCTCAAAGACATTCTCAAGTTCCCTACGAACGGGGGAGGAACCCTGATCATCCGATCAATTCCCAGCTGAGTTAAAACCCGTGGGTTCTAAAACCCAATCTCTCTCCTAAAAATTCCCCAACTAGGGTCAGTTTATCATCAGTATAACAGTATCCCAAATTAGAACCTCAAGGTATCTGATATCTCAACTCTTCTGTAAACCTCAACAAGAGTTGATTTCCCCACTTGGACCTGCCTAGGGATCTCAATAATCCTCAGCAGAAAGCTAGCCTCCTCTTAGGCTTTGTATAATGATCCTTCCTCAGCGAAGTTAGCCTCCTCTTGGGCTTTGTACAAATGATTCTCCCCTGCGGAGCTAACCTTTTCAGACTCTCTTGTTGAGTCCATCACTTTTCATACTCTCTTGTTGAGTTAATCACTTTTCAGACTCTCTTGTTGAGTCGATCAACTTTTCAGACTCTCTTGTTGAGTCAATCACCTTTTAGCACTCTCTTGTTGAGTCAACCCTTTTAGCCTCAATCCTGGGCTTTGTACAGGACAGATCAAAAACACTCTCTTGTTGAGTCCATCTTTTCCAGCCTCCTCTTAGGCCTGGTATAAGGATTTACCCTAGCAGAAGTCAAATTCCTCTTAGGTATGATGATTTCTCTAGCTTGTTCAGCCACAATCCTGGGCTTCATACAGGACAGATAAAAGCACTCTCTTGTTGAGTCCAAAACCTTTTTCGCCTCAATCTTGGGCTTTGTACAAGACATAAATCTTCAAAACCTTCTCTTAAGCCTGGGAAAATCATCTTCCCCAACGGAGTCATTTCCTCTCAGCCTTCTTTTAGGCTTTGAGGAATGATTTCCCGAGCAGAGTCAAACTCATTTCAGCCTCAATATTGGGCTTTGTACAAGACACATAAAAATATCCTCACCCCGAGTCAGTTAAATTTCCCATTTCAGCCTCAATCTTGGGCTTTGCACAAGACACACACAAACCTCCCCGACGGGGTCAAAATCCATCTTTAGCCTCAATCTTGGGCTTTGTACAAGACAAATAGAACATTTTCCCTAGAAAAGTCAAACTTATAGCCTCCTCTTAGGCTTCGTATAATGATATCCCGAAAGAGTCAGTCTCTTTTTAGCCTCAATCTTGGGCTTTGTACAAGACAGATAAAACACTCTCTTGTTGTGTCGTTCATTTCCAGCCTCCTCTTAGGCGTTGTATAAGGACTTCCCTAGGGGAGTCAATCAACCTCTTAGTTTCAACCTTGGGCTTTGATCAAGGCACACAAAAATCAACATCTCCCTTTAGAGATGACAAATTCCCTCTCAATGAAACCTTTTAGCTTCAATCTTGGGTTTTAAACAAGACACAAATACCCTTTTAACTTCAATCTTGGGCTTTAAACAAGACACCAAAACATCATTTTCCTCCCTTAGAATAGGAGGAACTATGATTGCTCTGATTTCCCTGTTTCGTTTAAACGGGAATACGTAGGCATAAGATTGCAAAATCTTAGTGAGCATACTAAACAAAAACTCTAGGTCCAGTACCTTCACATATAATCAAAACTTAGGTCCAGTACCTTACCAAAAACATCGGGAGTAACCCGAGCATCAACAAAAACTCACTCTCTCGTATTTCCCAAGAAACTTTCCCAACCCATTAACGGATAAACACCATCAAGTACAAAGCGAAACCTAAAGCTAATATCCTGTGGATAACCACATATAGGATGGGTAATTGACAACTCCCCATTGTATAACCTGACCCGGACCCCCCAATCTCTTTTAAGCGTTTGTTCAGTTAAACATTCGCGTGCAACGTTAGTTTTAGATAGCTTCCTTTTCTCTTCCAGCTTTACGGGATAAATAAGAAATCAAAAAGTAGCACCCCCTCCTCATTGCGGTGAGGAAAACCCAGCGATAAGGTGGTCGCGTCACCGACAAAAATCGCTCGCTACCATGTGAACTTGATGATCATTCCTTGACATTTCAAACATCACTTTGTATTGATTATGACATGAAATGCTATTGCCCCATGTGGTTTCTCCCTTTGAGTTTAGTTGTTTGAGCTTGTAAAGTGTAACTTACATGAATTCTGTGGTGACGTTTGTTTGAGTTAGGATATAAGACATAACTTGAACTCTTTTAACAATGCTTAGGACACTAACATAGATGTGATATAGTAGGTTTAGCTACTACCCCTCAAAGGTTAATACACCTTTAAGACTCATTTCTCTTTGCTTATTGTTTGACATTACTCCTAGATTAGAATTAGGACATTTGCTTGTGCATTAGTGCATAGTTTTGCATTTTGCTTTCAACTATTTAATAGTTGAGCTTGGCTTGGAGTTGGTAAGTACTTGTGTTACTTTAACTTGATGTTTACACTTAAATGACTTTTCTTTCACCTCATTTCTCCTTTACTTCTCTCTTTTGTGATTGAATTATCTAATGTTTACTTGTGTATGATCACATGTTTCATTAGGATTCCTAGCTTGAATCTAATTTTGGATTAGGTTCAAAGTAGGAGAGACATTAGGTTATCAATACAAGCATGCTAACATAGGTAGAGATTCCATCTTAACCTCAACTATAGAATCAATCATTGCATGACAACTTCTAGGATGAAGTTTCCCTTAGCTATTTTCTTTTAACCATTTGAGTCTCTCATCTCCCTCTCTAAAAGAAAAGCAAAAAAACACTTAATAAATATTGTATGTTGTTTGAACAAGATTTAGTTCTGTATCTTATCTTGATGTTTTGATGATAACAATGGAGTATTTGTGTGAAGAACAATTTAGGTGCTCTAACGTTTGTTATTCTGATGGTTTAACAAACAGGTTCTAATTTTAATAAAGACCGTGTGCTACATCACTCTGATATTATTTATGGTCACTTCTATGTGAAGAAGCAAGAATTGGTTCTAATCTATTATACATCAGAAAGATTCTGAGAAGACACTATGTTGCTATTGTAACGTCTCTTGGATCTAATCTAAGGATATGACTCTGATGTCCTTATGCTGAAGCCTGTAGTGCTTCTGAGGTCGTTAACTTTTGAAGACTAAGTGCTGAAGATTTTGAAGACAAGGTTCTGCTGAACAACGTGCTGAAGATCTAAAGAATTAAGGATTATGAATGTTAAAGGTTATGAAGACTAAGTGCTGAAGATTCTGAAGACAAGGTTCTGTTGAACGACGTGCTAAAGATCTGAAGACTCAAGTATTCTGATAACCAAGGGTTCTGAACTAGAAGTGCTGAAGACTCTGAAGACAAGGTTCGGCTGAACAAGTTTTGAAGACTCAAGACTCCAAAGACCCAATGATTCATTCTTCTGATCATGCTTCAATCAAATCAATTCAGAAGCCTCTGATGAATAGAAGAAGATGAAACGTTTGCGTGGGAAAATAATACATAGTACAGATAAAGCATGTTCTTTTCCACTACCCTGATTTGGTGGTACAAAGGACAGATTCAGTGTACAATTTTCAAACCCAGCATAGCGGAATTATTTCAAGTCGCCAGTACTCTCATCATATTAATGATCTGCCCTCCAACGGATCTATTTTTGGCTATATAAAGACGTGATTGTTCCACGAAGAAGGTCCTGATGAGCATGAGTGAAAAAGAACAGATGCATGCGTACAAGCATGATTAATCATGAGTGAGCAGCAAACAATGTAATACTCAATGTAAAAGAAGAAATATCAAAAACACTGATGTATATGAAGATCATACTCAAGAAATGAAGAAACTTATGAGTGAGCAGCAAGCACTATAATACAATGAAGAAGAATGTATCACTGTAGATTTCTCTAAGTTAGATTGAGCAAAAATGTATGTTTACCCTGCTTGTGTAGAAGCATAATTATTGTCAACAAAACTCTTGTTGCAAACAGTTGTTTGCATTCACTATTGGACCAGTTGGGTCAGAATTTTTAGGGAGACTAAGGCAGTGTGTCTTAGGGTAGTTAGTCACTTGCAGTTAGCTTGTGCATTGGTTCCTTAAGAGACCAGTTGGGTCAGAATCTTAAGAAGTCTAAGGCTGGCGAGTCTTAGAGGTTGTTAGTCACCAGCAGTTGGCTCGTGTAATTGTAATCAGTTTGGTTATAGTGGATTAAGTCCTTGTCTAAGGAAAAATCACCTTGGCGGGTGGACTGGATTAGCTTGATAGTTTTTCAAGTGAACCAGGATATATCATGTGTTTTATTGTTAGCTTATTTATGATCTTTGTTTAAGTTTCACAAAAAGCTTTCAAAATGGAAAACCCAATTCAAACCCCCTTTCTTGTGTTTTTCTCACACCTTCAATTGGTATCAGAGCTCCGGTTCTGTTGTGATAAACGTTTTATCAGCACTTAACAGTGTTCAGTACCGATCCAGAAATTGTGTGAGATAACATGGAAGTTATTATTAATACCACTACTAAAGGGGAAGATCATTACAATATCAAACCACCAGTCGTGATGGTGAAAAGTTGGACTACTGGAAAGACAAAGTAGAAAGGCTCTTTATTGGTTTTGATGTAGATCTTTGGGATTTGGTAGTTGATGGCTACAATCACCCAGTTGATGCTACATGTGCTAAAATATCATGAAGTGATATAATCAACCAACAGAAGAAAGAATACAAAGTCATCATAAGGCAAGAATCATATTGCTAAATGCTATCTCTTATACAAAGTATGAGAAGGTGATGTCAAATCTATTATTGATTCTCTTAAGATGACTGATGAACAAAATGCTCAAGCTAAGAAGACAAAGGCGTTTGCCTTAATCCAAAAACTTGAGGCATTCAAAATGGAGGATGATTGAAATAGTTGAGATCATGTCTTCAAAGTTTCAAATGCTAATCGCAGAACTCAGGTTCTGAACATAGGTTACTCAACTGCTGGACATATGAAAAAGATCATCAGAAGTCCGTCTTAGAAATGGATACTTATGGTAACAGCTTTAAAGCTATCAAAAGATCTCAACAACGTAAGTCTTGAAGAGCGTGTTAGTTCTTTGAGAAATCATGAGATAGAGCTGGATGAAGAAGAATAGCAAATCCATCAGTTTTAAGTCTGAACCTGGAATGGCAAAGGCTTATCAAGCTGAGAAAGAATCAGAAGATTCAAATGGAAGATCAGAAGATAACATCAGAAGAATCAGCAAACTCTGGAAACATAGGCAAGGAAACTTCAGAAGAATCAAAGGCCGCTCAGAGTCATCATCTGAATAGAATAAGCATAACTCTGGAAAAGAGGTTATCTGCTACAAGCCAGGTCATCACAAGAACGAGTGTCCAAAGGTAAAAAAGAAGAAGAAGTCTAAGAAGAACTTCTCCAAAGCGAAGAAAAGTTTAAATGGCAACTTGGAACGACTCTGATTCTGAAGAAGATGAATCTGATGAAGAACTAGCAGATGCTGTGCTAGTAGCAGCAACTGAAGATGAAGTTTCTGGAGAACCAGAAGACTATATATCATCAGAACTTAAATCAGACTCAGAGATATCCTTAGCAACTCAGTTGAAACACCAGTCATGGTAACTGAATGATAGTTGCTCACAACTCATGACGAGATGAAGGCATACGTTTCAAAGTCTGGAACTTAAGCCTGGAAGCTTCGTCAGTTTCTGGGGAAACCAGAAAAAAGAAATCATTGGCTCTGGATTCGTTGCTCAAAGCATTTATTGTTAGGATATTCTGAACGCTCTAAAAGCTACAGAATTCATAACACAGAAACAAGAATTGTTGACAAATCAATTCATGTCATACTCAATGATAAGCTTGACTCTAAAAAGTCAAAGCTAATTGAAAGGTTGTAGATCTGAAGATCACGTCATCAGAATCAAAGAAGTAGAAGATTCAAGAAAAGAAGACAAAGATGCAAATTCTCCAGATCCAGATACAACCTTATTAGAAGTTGGAAACAACTCATCTCATCAGAAGAAGAACAGATAAAAGATTTCTCTTTCTGAAAAATTGATTACTGAAGATAAAGTTGATCCAGTCAGAACTTACCCATCCTTCAGACACTCCGAAGAAACTCTTCTAGGTCTAGTGTCTCTGATTGAGTCAACATCAGTTGATGGAGCTTCAAGAGAAAATGAGTGGATTCTGGTCATACAAGAAGAACTAAATCAAATCACCAGAGATGACGTCTGGGATTTTGTTCAAAAACCCAAGGTGTTCACTTCGTTGAAACTAAATGGGTGTTCAGAAATAAGCTAGATGAGAAAGACCGAATTCAAATGAGTCTGATGAGAAAACTCAGATTCTCTCTGTGAATTCAAATCGACCAAAGATCAGAAGGAATGTATATTCATTAGAGCAAGTATGCAAAAGAACTTCTGAAGAAATTCAACATGATGGACTGCACACCAGCGAAGACTCCAATGCATTCAACATGTTCTCTGGAAGAGGAAGAATCTGATCTCATGGTCAAGCAAGAAACGATCATCAATTACTCCTTCAACAGCAGAAGCAGAGTACGTATCCACGTCTCTATGCAGCGCGCAGATGCTATGGATGAAGAATCAGCTGGAAGATCATCAGATAAATGAGAGTAACATTTCTATCTTTAATGATAATACTGTTGTTATATGTTTAAGTAAAAATCTAATCTTATGTTCTAGGACTAAGCACATAGAGATCATTTTATTAGAGACTATGTTCAGAAGGGAACTTTATGTTTAAAATTTATAGACTCAGACCATCAATGGGCTGATATTTTTACAAAACCCTTGGCTGAAGATAGGTTTTTATTTATTCTGAAGCATCTGAAAATGGACTATTGTCCAGAATAAGATTTCCTCAGAATCAGATGTGTTTAGTCAGAGTCTGAAAATGTTAGATTTTCATTTAAACTCTAAAGTATTTGTTTTTAATCTCAGTCATCAGAAGATGCTTCGTCAGAAGTGTCTCTGATCGGAAGGAAACCTTTTGGTTTTCCAGACTCTGAGAATATCAAAGCATGTCCATAAGTCACCTCAAGCGCTGTGATTTCGTGAGACTAGGGTTTCAGTAATTATTACCTATTACGCATTAATATCATGTCTAACACATTGGATTTGAAAATCTAATTGATAAGTGTGTAAGTCGTTACATCTTCTTTCCTACTTAGGCATTCATATAGATGCATGTAAGACAAAGAATTCTTATAAATTAACACTTGTCTTCCCTCATTTATTCTCTGTCAGTCTATGCCCTCTCATCTTCGAGTATACATTTATTTGTATTTATTGACTGATGCCATAATATGAATAACTTATACTGATTTATAATCTTTTGGAGACTGATACACTCCTCCATCATTCTCTATTCTTGTCTATATTCTGTATTGGAAATGATGAATTTCTCATTTCAATTCATCCAGTCTTTATTACTATTTATGGCTGTCTCTCCTTGTTCTATTTATAAAGCACATAATCAGTCAGTCGGCTCTAAACTTGCTCTGTGCTCTTATCCTTCCTACCTTCAAAATGTCTTCTAAAACCATCAGAGGAGAAATCTATAATTTGGATCTCTTGAGAGAATACTCTATTGATCTTAATGATCTTGTTGAAAATGGTCATACCAACATTCTCTCAGACATCATCTACCAAGAATGGGACAGATATCTTGAAACTCTCAGAGGACCTATCTATCCAGCTCTTGTTAAATAATTCTGGGTCAATGCTCGCGTCCTTGCATATGAATCTGATGTTTGTTGCATTCTGGCTACTGTATATGGATTTCCTATCATGATAAACTCTTCAATCATCTCTCAAGCTATTGAATGCAAAGAAGATGATGATTATGCTGAATACTACAGAGGAAATAACTGTTTTGCTAAACAGATTCACATCATCTATCGTCAAGAAGGACCTGCTGCAAGTCCCTCTTTTCTCTCTCCTAAGGCCAAAATATGGCAGCAAATCATGGGAACAAATCTTAGACCAAGGGAAAAAGGAATAGGACTACTTTATGCTATGAATAGGCTTTTCATTTTCTTCTTAATCTCCAGGATTAAGATTAATCTTCCTCAATCCATATTCAACTTCTTGAAAGAAGAAATTCTTTCGTCAAGAGAGGAATTATCGTTTCAGATTCCCTACAGTAGAGTTATTTCTCACATTCTTGATCTCCAAGGAGTTTTTGCTCACTTAAGACAAATCAGAATGAATGAGGAACTCGATACTGAATGGTGTTCTCCCATGAACTATTATGAAACTATCATCGAGAAATAAGATAGCTGGTTGATCATCACTGTCTGTGTCTTTTGAGTTTCTTGGCTACTTGTGTCATCACTACTCCTACTCGTTGTTCTAGTCGTTGTTTATTTTTCTCTTTATGACTCCGTGTCTGTACTACGCCTCGGCGTTTTAGTGTTTCATTAATGAAGTATTTCTCTTTTCCCTTTATCTTGTCTTCTTGCATTACAAAATGACTACCATTAAAAAGGAAAAGAAAATGACTAGATTTAACTTATCTAAATTTCTTCAAATCAAAATGATTTAGTTAAAATCTTGATAATGTATGAATGGTAATGATAACAACTGTTAGACACATTAAGTAACGTGAACTTCTTGAGAATAAGCTAAAATCTTTACCCATTCCCCCATGTCTGTGCATGCATAAACGATAAGACTTATGTGAGTTAAGGTTTTCTTAAAAATAAGCTATACTCTCTTCTGTCTTTATTATGCGTCAATATTCAATTGCCACTTATAAGTATACATTTATTGACTCTTGCTAGAATTTAAATATTGTATCCTTATTTGTGACCTTTGTGGATATTCAGTTTTTAAGAGACTGATACACTCCTTTCCTAATTCTCGGTACTCTTGTCTCTTACTCTGTCACTGTGTCCTTGGCATATTTTATGCATGATACACATTTTGACCTATGTCATTTTCTCAGTCAGTCACGTCTCCTACCCATATTTATATCTATACTTCATTCTCTCTTCTTATGATCTGAAGTGTCTGAGCTTACTAGTTCAAAAGTTTTTCTCATCATGTCTCTGATTACTTTCCAAGGAGATGAGAACATTCTTGAGGTCATATCAGAAGAACAAATCGATCTTTTGCATCTTGGAAACAGAGAAATTGCTAGAAGCATCACCTCAATCATGCACTATCAAGAATGGGCAAAATACTTCATGATTCTAGATAAACCAGTCTACTCAAATCTTGTAAAAGATTTTTGGAAACATGCCTATATTACTGATGAAGGTTGTTCAATCTTTTCTCGTGTCTTTGGTGTCCCCATAAACATTACTCCCTTCAACATTGCTCTAGCTATTGGCTGTGAAAACATTGGCTTCACTGTTGAACATGTCAAGTCTAGATATCTTATTTCTGAGGAACTAACCTCTCTTCACAACACATCGTCCAAATATGAACCTCTCAATCCTGAAAACCTTCCCATTCCCAAAGCTTGGTTTAAGCTTTTGCTGACCAATTTTCGTCCTTGTGGAGAAAACAAAAATATACTGTTTCATGATGATCGAGTCTTTATTTTCCTCCTGATGACTCAGATGCGAGTTAATCTACCTCAGACTATCTTTAACTTTATACAAAAATCCATTACTGACTCCATAAATGGTGATTTCATCAAGCCCTTCATACCTTTTGGAAGAGTTCTGTCTAAAATCTCCTTTAAAGAAGGAATTGTTGAACTTGTTCAGACAGAAGGTCTCGAAAAGGGGTTGTTGAAGAAACATTGTGAAGTCTTCAATAGCTAATCTGTAGCATGTAGTATCTTGTGTGGTTGTGTTGTTTCTAGATTGGTCTGTGTTCAAGCTATGTCAATGTACTTCAATCTCTTATGAATTAAAGTGTCTTTACTTTTAAGTGCTATGGCTTATATTAGAAATTTCTTTCTCATAATACTGCACTATTTATTGCATCATCTTTTTTATTATGACAAAAAGGGGGAGAAAATTAAATGATTTTGATAGTTCTTATTCTCAGAATCTCGAACTCAAACATTACATAATGCCTATATAATGCTTTTTGTAACTAACTGTTTGTTTGATGTTTCAATTAAGGAACTCTGAAAAAGTTCACTTAGCATTCTAGACAGGTTGAATGTAAAGATCCTACTCTCTAAAGATTGCAAATCTTATGGATAATTTCAACTCTGATAATTCATGGCTAAGAAGTTGTACACTTTGAGAATATATGATTATTTAAACAGATGTTCCAGTACTGTTCAAAAGTTGTGAACTGTCTGAAAGTCAAGAAATCTGGTTTGATATCATAGTGTTCAGAAGTTGTGAACTCTCTGAAAATATGAAATTCAGATTTAAAGCTTCAGAAGAAGAAATCTCTTTGAAAGCAAGTAAAGTCAATTCTCTGATTCAGAGATACCATTCAGAAGATATGCTATGCAACGATGATATTCTGATAAAATCAGCCAGGCTCTGAATCTGATAAGATTGGTGAATCTAAGTTGGACAAAAGAGAAGTCACTTCCAATCAAACTCTGATACTTAAGAGGTTGAGATTCTTCATCAAATTCTGATAAGAAGTTCTGATACGAGATGCATGGTATCATCCAATCAGACTCAAGATCATGTTTTGATTTTTCGTCAAGATCTGATAGTAACAAGGTTCCGAGATGAAGACCTAGTGTTCTAGTCAGACTCTGATGAGCTACTGTAGGGAAGCATTCTTTCTCTATTGTTATACTCTGAATAACTCAAATTTTATTTTGTGAGTCTTGGGATCAGGGGGAGACTCTGAACAAGCATAAATGAAAATTTGAGATTAACAGATTCAGGGGTAGCTGAGAGCTTAAACTCTGAATTTGTTGGCTATGGTGATTACCCTGTATAAATTGTACTATTAAAATACATGGTTTTGTCATCATCAAAAAGGGGGAGATTGTTAGAACAAGATTTGGTTCTGCATCTTATCTTGATGTTTTGATGATAACAATGGAGTATTTGTGTGAAGGACAATTTAGGTGCTCTAACGTTTGTTATTCTAATGGTTTAACAAACAAGTTCTAATTTTAATAAAGACCATGTGCTACATCACTCTGATATTCTTTATGGTCACTTCTATGTGAAGAAGCAAGAATTGGTTCTAATCTACTGTACATCAGAAAGATTCTGAGAAGACACTATGTTGCTGTTGTAACGTCTCTTGGATCTAATCTAAGGATATGACTCTGATGTTCTTATGCTGAAGCCTGTAGTGCTTCTGAGGTTCTTAACTTCTGAAGACTAAGTACTGAAGATTCTGAAGACAAGGTTCTGCTGAACAACGTGCTGAAGATCTAAAGACTTAAGGATTCTGAAGGTTAAAGGTTATGAAGACTAAGTGCTGAAGATTCTAAAGACAAGGTTCTCTTGAACGACGTGCTGAAGATCTGAAGACTCAAGTATTCTGATAACCAAGGGTTCTGAACTAGAAGTGCTGAAGACTCTGAAGACAAGGTTCGGCTGAACAAGTTCTAAAGACTCTGAATATTCAAGACTCCAAAGACCCAATGATTCATTCTTCTGATCATGCTTTAATCAAATCAATTCAGAAGCCTCTGATGAATAGAAGAAGATGAAATGTTTGCATGGGAAAATAGTACATAGTACAGATAAAGCATGTTCTTTTCCACTACCCTGATTTGGTGGTACAAAGGACAGATTCAGTGTACGATTTTCAAACCCAGCATAACGGCATTATTTCAAGTTGCCAGTACTCTCATCATATTACTGATCTGCCCTCCAACGGATCTATTTTTGGCTATATAAAGACTTGATTGTTCCACGAAGAAGGTGCTGATGAGCATGAGTGAAAAAGAACAGATGCATGCGTACAAGCATGATTAATCATGAGTGAGCAGCAAATGATGTAATACTCAATGTAAAAGAAGAAATATCAGAAACACTGATGTATATGAAGATCATACTCAAGAAATGAAGAAACTTATGAGTGAGCAGTAAGCACTACAATACAATGAAGAAGAATATATCACTGTTGATTTCTCTAAGTTAGATTAAGCAAAAATGTATGTTTACCCTGCTTGTGTAGAAGCATAATTATTGTAAACAAAACTCTTGTTGCAAACAGTTGTTTGTGTTCCCTATTGAACCAGTTGGGTCAGAATTTTTAGGGAGACTAAGGCAGTGTGTCTTAGGGTAGTTAGTCACTTGCAGTTAGCTTGTGCATTGTTTCCTTAAGAGACCAATTGGGTCAGAATCTTAAGAAGTCTAAGGCCGGCGAGTCTTAGAGGTTGTTAGTCACCAGCAGTTGGCTCGTGCAATTGTAATCAGTTTGGTTATAGTGGATTAAGTCCTTGTCTAAGGCAAAATCACCTTGGCGGGTGGACTGGATTAGCTTGATAGTTTTTCAAGTGAACCAGGATATATCATGTGTTTTATTGTTAGCTTATTTATGATCTTTGTTTAAGTTTCACAAAAAGCCTTCAAAATGGAAAACCCAATTCAAACCCCCATTTCTTGTGTTTTTCTCACACCTTCATATGTGGAATGCACCACGAGCCTTAAGCACATGGGAAATGATTAGTGAAGGTCTCCTTTACTCTTCAAGGGTGCTTTACAAACGTTCAGTTGGGAGCGACCTTGTAAAGTATTCGTTCCTATGTCATAGTCTTTAGCACGATACATATCACAAACAAAACAAATCAAAACACTTTCTTCTAAAAGACATAAACAAATCAATCGTCTTCCTTCGGGATTCTCTTCTCACCTCATTCACTCTAATCATAAGGATACGCTATTTCTGTTCTACCGCAAACAGGTAAACTCGTAAGACTCCACGCAACGAGCAGCAACACCTAAACTGCTAGAACGCGAACGTTAGCGGGGTTCACTTAAAAGGCACAAAATAAACAAAGACCATGTAGGTCGAATTACGACTGCTCTGACTTCCTCTCTCCTGTCCGATTGAGGATACGTAGGCACAAGACAACGATGTCTTAACGAGCAACCTTCCCCTCAATCCCGTAGTCCTCCAAACTACGTTGACTCTAACTTTCCCATTCCCTAGGGAATATGTAGGCCTAGGACGACGATTTCTTATCGAGTCGCCTTTTGTTTTCTTTTCCCCTTTCTAGTTTAGCATTTAAGCTTCTAATATCTACACCCTTTGATCAGTATAACAAGCGTGGATCTCATTGAGTACGATGGACGCGAAGGGATGCTAATACCTTCCTCTTGCGTAACCAACTCCCGAACCCAGAATATGGTTACGATGACCATGTCTTTCTCTTTCTTCAGGTTTTCTTCGATCGTTTCCTTTCCCTGCATCGGGATAAATAGCGTTCAGTGGCGAGTCTTCTGTCTTTTCCGCCGGTTTATTTTTGCAGTTGCGACAGACACCACACCCTATAAGCTTTAACTCCTTCAGGGTATCCAAGGAACATACATTTTAGAGCTCTAGGTTCGACCTTGTCTTACCTAATGTGAGCATAGGCTAAGCAGCCAAATACTCTAATTCTCTCGAGATTAGGTGGATTTTTAGACCAGACTTCTTCAGGTGTTTTCATCTCCAAGAAGTTGAGGGACACCTATTTATCAGGTAAGCTACAGTCATGACTGCCTCAATCCAAAACACCTTCTTCAATCCTGCACTAACTAGCTTGAACCTTACTCGTTCCAAAATGGTTTGATTAAACCTTTTAACCAAACCATTTTGTTGGGGATTGCCTACAGTAGTTTTGTGCCTTGCAATACCAGACACAACATAATAGCTGTTGATAGCCTCATTGCAAAATTCAAGACCATTGTCGGTCCTCAACCTCTTGACCTTCCTGCCAGTTTGGTTTTCGACCAGAGTCTTCCAACTTTTGAATTTTTCAAAAGTTTCATCCTTAGTCTTCTGGATGAATACCCATAACTTTCTAGAATAATCATCAACTATGGATAGGAAATACTTTTCACCTGAGTGTGAAGGATTCCTTGCATGCCCCCAAAGATCGGCATGAATGTAATCAAGGGATCCATCTATTCTTTATATACCTTTGTTAAACTTCATTCTACAGGATTTACCAAATACACAAGGTTAAAAAAACTCTAGTTTTTCGACCTTGTCACCATACAATAGATTTTGTTTTGACAATCCGACCAAGCCTTTTTCACTGACAAGGCTAAGTCTCTTGTATCTGCTGAACCACTTACAACCTCAGCCTCAAGGGTATACAAGCCTTATTTCTTCACGCCTCTCAAGACTTCCTTCGAATCCTTCATTACCCTTAGGATACTTTGCTCTCCTTTGAAAACATATCCTTTTTTGTCGAATTCACCAAGGGAAATCAAATTCCTCTTAAGATCAGGTACATACCTAAAATCAGTCAATAGCCTTATTGACTCATAATGGAGGTTAAATCTCACATATCCAATACTCGCAATTTTGCAAGCTTTGTTATTTCCCAGCAGCACTGATCCACCATCTTGATCACGTAATTCCTCAAACATGTCTTTGTTTAGTGTCATGTGCCAATTACACCCTGAATCTATAATCCACTCCTTTCTAGATTCGCTGCTTGAAACCACTAGGAGATCAGATGATTCATAGCCATCTTGAACAATGGATGCATTACCATTACCTTTCCATCATGATTGGTCAGTCAATCAGGGCATACTTTTCTTGTATGAACCTCCTTCTTACGATGCTAACATTTAATAGTCGGAGCATTAGCACCATAAGAATTCTGTAGAACTTTACCATTCTTCTTCTCAAATCTACCAGCTTTCTTCAAGAACTTCCCCTTAACGGAGAAATCTTCACCAACATAAGATGGTTTTTGCTCCTTTTGTTCTTTCAAATCCTTATAGTACAAGGCAGATTAAATATCTTCAAAGGTCAATAAATCTCTTCAATACAAGAGAGTTTCTTTGAAATGAACGTGAGACTTAAGTAAAAAAACACAACAACAACAACACCTGATCTTCATCATCAATCTTGACTTCGTTATTCTCAAAGATCAAGAATAAACTTGTTGAACATATCCAGCTGCTCATCCAAGGCTTTGTCTTCACTCATCTTGAAGGAATACAAAGCTTGCTTCAGGTAAAGACGGTTAACCAACGATGTCTTCATGTACAAACCTTCTGGTTTCATCCACACACCAGCTACAGTTTTCTCCTTTGAAACCTACCGGAGAACCTTATCACCAAGGCTTAATACAATGGCATTATGGGCTTTTTCATTCATCGTTGTCTTCTCCTTCTCCGATAGGGCAACGTCCATCTTCTTTGATCCTTTCAACATTTCTAACAAACCACGTTGAACAAGAACAACTTGCATATTTAAGAGTCACAAACCAAAATCATTCACACTAGTGAATTTCTCAAGCTCATACTTTATTGACGCCATCTTCTCCTCCACTCTCACCGCACCAGTTTGTTGCAAAACGATGTCGTCAATAATAAAACAAAATTATGTGATAAAGATTGAGTTTCTTGAACAAACACAATATACCCTATTAGGTTTTCCGAGAGAGAGAGAGAGAGAGAGAGAGAGAGAGAGAAATAAAGGGAAAGAAGAAGAAGAAGAAGAATTGGTTAAAACTATTTTAATATTCACTTTCTCAATAAGGGTTCAAATATTAGAAGTGAATAACAACAATTAATCTCTCTTAACAACCTGATAGAACTAATTTATTTATAGACTACTAAGCTAACTTAGGCTACAAGCTAACTTAACAACTGTGCTTACAAGCAAGGCCTAATTCGACATGCTAACTTAAACACAAAGCTAACATATTTCGAAGCATGCTTGAACAGAATTCGACTACAGCATGCACAACTCTTGTCGGACCATGAATATACCCTTGTCGACACTAGAGTTCGATCCAAATACCATTACATTATTTGAATCTAAACATAATATTTAATGTTAAATCATGTTTTATTTATAAAAATGTAAGTAATGATTATTTCAAGGTGCGTCCAAACAAGCACATAATCATATTGAGGGTGTCTTTATTACAATTTTTTAAAAATCATTTTTATGATTGATCTTGTGAAAAATACAATAAAATGAGTCATGCTCACGTGGAATGCAAGAGAGTTTTTAGTATGTTGAATACATAAAGTGTATCCTTTCTACCAATTTAGGAGTTGAGATATTATAACCATGACCCGTTAGTCAAATTGTTAACGAATAACTGTTTCAATCCCAATTGCTTGCCTAGAATGCAGACTATATTTGAATTGATGGAATGCGACGGAATGGAATGAAATAATGTTATATTCTAATATTTGGATTGGTAAAAAAAGTATGGAATAGAGTAGAATATGATGGAATGTATTCCATCATATTCCATCCAATCCTTTAATTTGCAATCCATCTGATTTGGGATTTATGCAATGGAATAAACTAATTTGTTATGTTCTGTTCCGTCGAATTCTAAAAAATACACAAATAATAGAATGGAATCTATGCTCTATTCCATTCCACTTCACTCAATTCCATCATTTTCCATTCTGCTCTGCTCCGTTCTATTCCATCAATCCAAACATAGTTGTAAGGATAAGAAGATCGAGCTCTCCCCCATTTCATTTTCCTTTCAAAAAAAGGAGAAACGACTTTCTACTCTAGAGTTGTGATAATGATAGTCTTCAATCTTATGATGTGGCATAACACATCTTCATATGTTTGACTTGATCATTCACTACTAGGTCGGGCTACCCATGTCGTGGGCGGAGCGGTATGGATCGGACGTTCATGTGTTCGCCGCGTGAGAATAGCTTGAAACCTCTGTAGCGGGGAAGTTTGTGAGTGTAAGACATTGATTAACTAAACTCATAAAGCAAGAGTCGCCACCGCACTTTTATTTTATCCAAAAGGAAAGGAAAAAGAGCGAACAAAACCTAAACAAGTTCTAAACAAGAACAAATAAACAGAGACTGGGTAAGGGGGTTGGTTACGCTAAGGGAAGGTGTTAGCATCCAAAACGTCTATAGACTCTATAGGAACCCTTTGAAATATCTACGCTTTTTTGGTTTGAAAAGGTTTGTTTGAAATGAGATTGGGGAGATGAGAAGAGAAATTTTTTTTAAAGATTTTTGTGTTTGGAGAGACTTATCGCCTCATGCCTACGTACCCACAAAGTGCAATATAGGATCAAAACCTCGTTGTTCGTAGTACAAATAACAAAATGTATTTGTTATGGTTGATCTTAAATGAAAAGACAAGTTGTCATTTTAAGGAGAAAACTACGACTAGTCACCCATAAGTATAAGTATAAGAAAATAATATTTGCATCATCTTGAGATGGGGGATTTTTTCTTGGATAAAAATCAACAAGTCCATCACTCAACATCTAAGTGGAAAATGTCAACATCTTAAATACTACGGGGAATAGGAGAATTACATCTCAACTATGAAAATGACTCATGTCTAAAATTTTTGAAAAGTTTTAAAATAAAACAAAAGTGCACAAAGGCACAAAAGGTTTGAATGAGTTTTTGTATTTTTTAAGTCTTTTTGAAATTAGTCAAAGTATGATTAGCATTGATTGGCATTTATTTAAGAAAACAAAGTTTGAAAATCACTTGACCAAAGTCAAGGTTTTTTATGAAAGAGGTTTAAGTTTTGAAAACAAGAAGGTTTTGAAAAAGAGAGAAGATTTTGAAAATTGAAGAAGGGTGGAGAAGAAGTGACTATCCTATTGCAAAAAGATAAAAGCTAAGGATAAGAACGATCTAACCACACAAGTAAGCTCCATAACATAAGCGTTCCTTCCTTTAGATTAGGCCTTGATCAAGATAGGTCTTCAAAAGAGAACTCCAAGTACCCAAAAATCCAAATTTTACCATCACAAACTTCCAAGCATAGGTTAAGATCCTAGTTCTAAGTCCAATGCAAAGGATAGTAACCATAGTCCACAATTAAGAGAACAAGTTTTTAAGGGTTTAAACTTTTATTAATGTTTTTGGTCCAAATGGACAAAAGAAAAAGAGCATAAACATAAACAAATGGTCCAATTGGACAAAGGGAAGATGATGGAAACATAAACAAATAATATGATATGATATGATAACATAAAGCATAAAAAAATAAAGAGAGATAGGGAGCAAGAAGGAAGCATAAACATAGCACAGTCAATACACAATATAGAGTAATGGTGATCCAAAATGAGAGAACAAGTTTTGTTGTTTTTCGGAAATGCTCAACTAGTCATCCATGAGAATGAAAACATGGTCACATACATTACCATAGGGAGGGCTCCAACTCGGATAAAATCAACGAGTATGCCAACTAACCCCCACGGGTAACAAGAGATATCCAATCTATTTCAAACCACGCCATGGAAGAGTAGGAGACTGATAATTCACTTACAAAACACAACGGTTTTCCGATTTCAGGTCCAATTTAGAGTTATGTTAAGAAATTGTAATCAGACTTATGTAGAAGCCACGACTATCTGAGGCCGGTCAATAACACTATTTGTGTTAATACAAGTTAGGTAAATGACATGTAAGTCATTCTCCTAAAACTTGCCTCACTAAAAGAAAAAAGGTAGTGGTCTCATCTTGATCATTAATTCAAAGAGAAGTCTAATGATATGTAAGATTTTCATTGACCAAAAGAAAAAGGAGAAGAAGAGCGGAAGGGAAGCCAAATTGAATTACAATATTTGAATCATTCCATCTTTAAGTTACATCACTCTTCTTGGTGGATTAAGGTACTAAATTCATCATTAATTCAAAGCACCCAAGCTTTCGACTTAGCGGGCTTTCTTTCTCCTTTTTCTTTTTTCTCTCTTTTTTTTTGAACAAATCGTGTGACACTGGCTGTCTCGACTTTCTAGAAGGGATTGTGACTGCTTCGCTCCTTGCGGTGAGGGATAACCATTATGGTTTCATGCTCCTTGGCCTCCTGATGAGAAAAAAAGGTAACGGATCCTTAGATGCGCAATCCTTTTGTAATTTGAACGCTTGGTCGAACCAACTGACAACTACCTTGCTCCTGGGTTAAGTGTTAGGGTTTTTTTTCCAAAAGAAACTCCTACTTCTAGACTCAACAGGGTAACAATGGTCTACCTCCCTTATATCTCCGGTGTTTGGGGAGTTGAAACAATGCATGTACATCATCAGCAAGGTTTTGTTCCAAAAGCATACGACCAGAAAGTTTACATTTTCGAATCGTCATCTTCCCTCTAAGAGTTTAGGCACGTAAATTGGTATTGCAATGCATAGAAACAATTAAATGAATGAACACAAATGAATTACTTCAAGAAAAACATATTCATTGCATTAAGGTCATCATTCAAAACCAAACTAGTTTCACATGTATACAAAGTATTAACGAACAATGAAAAATATAAATGAAAGTACAGTAAAGAAGCAGGAAATTGCCATTGTTAAGGAGGCTTGGCTCCGTTCGGACTTATTGCTCTTGACGACATACTCGCAATCTGAGTGATCACTCGGGAGGCTTCAGTTGATGTGCAAACCATCAGCAGTGAATGTAATGACCCCAGCGTCAATCAGATCTTGCACCTTATGCTGAAAGGCCTTACACTTTTCAATACTATGCACCGGCGCTCCAGAATGAAAATCACAATAGCCTTCACGTCATAGCCAAGGGGAATCTCACCAGTAGGTGGAGCTAGAGTCTGCAACTGAACCAATTGAAGCTTAAGCAGATGTTGCAGCAACAGTGCACATGGCATCGGGAGCGGGTTGAAAACTCTCTCAGACCTTTTTGGCCTTGATCCATATCCTCCGCTCCTAGGATTCTCTTGGGAGGCAGGCAATGGCGAGTGCTGAGAAATTTCTGGACCTTTAGGTTGCGAAGAAGATTCCATAGGCAATTCATGATCCGGGAGAGATTCTGACGAAACAGGGGGAATAACACCTTTCGTTGCAACAGTGGGCGCAAGACTGCCCTCTTTTTTCAACATAGTTCTCATGACCTCCATGACCAAGCCTATCTGAGTCTTCAGCTGATGAACTTCTTCTCTCAGCACTTTCTGACCCTGGAATAAAGCTTGTAGGTCCACCATGAAATGCCCCATTTGGCTGCGGACGGCCGTCAGTTCTGCTTGAATTTACTCCATGGTCAACTTCCAGCTTCTTTGAAGAGTTAAGTCTGAAATTCTGAAGAAGACCAGATCAGGATGAGAATAACCAGCTTCAAACACCTGTTATGCAAATGAGTATGAAAATGCTATGCAAATTCCATGTTCAAATATTCCCAAGGAATCATTCTGCTTTGATTCAAGTTTTTCACATAAGAACCACAAGAAATAGATGGAAATGATCAGCAGCGAGTCTCAAAGTTAAGATCCTTGGAAATACAAGAACATGTATGCAAACATGTTATGATGATATGGATACAGAGACATGGGATCAAGGCTTCCACAAGTTCTGGATAATTGTTGTGTTGCTGACGGAATAAGCTCATAGGATCTGCTCTAAAGAGAATATCGGAATATCCAAATAAACAGAATACCAGAAGGCCAGAATATCAGCATAATCAAAAAACCAGAATGCCAGAATACCAGAATGCCACAATACCAGAATGCCACAATACCAGGCTGATAGACCCACACTAATAAGAAAACTAGAATACCGGGTAGGATGAAGGTTACGGTTACCTGCAAACCTGTAAACAGCCAGCCCCTCTCACATGTGGGTTCTAAAACCAAGGATCCTTAGCGTCATGGATCCTCATGTCGAGAAATGATGATACGTTCACCATTTCTGGTTTGGCATCATCACCAATCGAGGAGGTCTCAACTGATTCTCCTAAAAGGTCATCCTATGGCAAGTTCTCAGCTTCGGGTCCTATGAGTGTACTCAAGCCCGTGTAATGGGCTTATCTCTTAGAAAACCCTCCCCACCAAACAGAAAACAACAGTCCAGCACAATATAGAATATATGGCAACAGTAAATGTAAAGCAAGTAAATGCAATGAAAGCGATAAACATGCAACAATGCCATAAATAAAGCAAGTAAAGCGTACAAATAAATACCCTAAAGCAGAAAACAAGCAGGCACTAGGATTGACTCGCTTAGGGATGGGAAAGTCTCCAGCAGACTCGCCAGCTGTCGCATCTACGAAAATCAACCGGCGAAAAAGAACAGAAGAGTCGCCACCGAACGTTATTTATCCCGATGCAGGGAAAGGAAACGATAGAAGAAAACGTCAACAAAGGGAAAGGAATGGTCGTCGCAACCATAGCCTGGGTTCGGGAGTCGGTTACGCGAGGGGAAGGTATTAGCACCCCCTCGCGTCCATCCTAATCGATGGGATCCACGCTTGTTATTATCGATCAAAGGGTGTAGGGTATTAGGAACAATAGGGTTGACTTTGGTCAACTACTGGACCAAAAGTCAACGGTTGACTAAAAGTCAACTATAGGTCAAGTGATGTAATTTTGTGTAGATTTTTCCTTAGACTCTTTTGTGATGTATTATGGATGCAATTGGATTTAAAGTGAAATTGGTTATTGTTTTGGATTAAAACATGATTTATGAGAGGGAAAAAAATGATTTAAAAGGAATGCGAAAAGGAACATGGATACTTGGAATAGACTTATTTTTTAGGTATGGATATGTATTTGGGTGTTGGATTTTTGAGATTGGTAATGGATTTAAAATGGACTTTATTTGGATTTGGAATGAAAAGGGGGTTTAAAAATGGATTTGAATTGATTTGGATTTGGATTTAAAAACGGATATGGACTTAGGAAATGGGTAACTGGATATTGAGGTGAGTTTGGGTATTTGAATTGAAGTGGATTTTAAAAATAGTTGAAAATGGATATGGGCTGGGACCCGATTCTCAAGTACAGACCCCTTTGCCTCTAATTTTGCCTCCAATGCTTGAACTCGGATTAAACTCGTATCTTGAATGCTTTGAATGAATCCACCTTGAATATGAATTTTCCATTACTCCTTGAATGGACCTTATAGACGCCTTAGATCTAAATCAAATAACTAGGCAAAAGATGTGAGGAATAAATCCCATAAATGAGTCCATGAGCCCAATATAAACTTCCGTTGTTGACACTGATGATCTTTGTAAGTCCTAATCATATCCCAATCATAATTGACCACGTGTATCAAGATCTTCTCAATAACTTGTACCCCAAACAATGATGGGGACTTTGAATGAGTGGAAGTACTGATGGATAGTCCTCCTGAGGAAATCACTTGAAGGCCACTTAACCAGGGAAATAAACCCTAATCCAGTGATGATGGACATAAGAAGATGATTCTCTTGATGGTTGCATAGCAAAAGCTTAGAGTATCCACCAAAGCCCTAATCATGACTTTCATATCCACTTGAGCCACAACTGATATGAGAATTAGGTTCACCCTAATCAAGAATCCAAAACCTTACTCCAGTCATAACTGAGGAAGAAACAACACCTTGAATCATCCTTGAATGGAAATGAGAACCTCACAGCAATAGAGATACCTTGATCCCAGACCTTGAGAAGACCAATGATGCATGTATGATATTCATGACCTAAATGCACATGAGGAGCGAAGCATAAGCCACTTATTAGATATAAATAGGAGGGAAAATTTTAGGGTGTTACAGCTATGTGCTTTGAGAGATGAAGAGTTAAACTGTCAACTGACCAGGCTTATAGATCTAAGAAAAGAGCAATGCAGATTATTTAAGGAGCAAGAAAGGACCAATTCAAAAATCTAAGAACATATGCTAATGAGCTTCTCAACTCAAACCCTAATAGTAACATTGTGTTGCAATGCTCAGACTCTACTGATGGACCTGTATTTGAGAGAATTTACATCTTTTTTGAGGCATGTAAGGATGGTTTTGCATGCTATTGCAGACCACTTATAGGTCTTGATGCATGTTTTCTGAAAGAAGACTTTGGTGGGCAGTCAATGTCAGCTGTAGGAAGAAATGGAAATAACCAGATATTTTCAATAACATATGTTGTTGTAGAGGCAGAAATAAATTACTCTTGGGAATGGTTCTTAAATCTATTACTTGATGACTTGTAAGGCCTAAATCAAAGGGCATGTGCTTTCATTTCATATCAACAAAAGGTATTTTACAGTATTCAGCTGATTTGATTTGTGACCTTAATTGTGAACATTATTTATATGCATTAGTTGTGACCTTAATTATAAACTGCAGGATCTTGTCCCAACTGTTCAAGGTTTGTGTGAGCACGTGGAACAAAGACTATGTGTGAAGCATTTGTATGGAAATTGAAAAAAAAGTACTCTGGGATGGAATTGAAGGAAGCTTTATGGAGTGCTGCAAGGGCTATAACTGTTCAAGGATGCGAGAGGATAATGTTGAGGATCAAAGGGTTAAATGAAGTTGCTTGGAATGACATGAAACAGGTGCCAGCTGAATATTGGAGCAGGTAACATTTTAAGACTTACTTTAAATGTGACCTTCAGGTAAACAATATGGCATCAAAACCTGTTCACCATGCAAAAGGGTGGCAACAAGACCAAGAAGCAAAAAATTACCAAGAGCAATAAGGACAAGAAGCAAAAGGGTGCAAAGAGAAAGGTAAAGAACAAGAAGTCAAAAGGTGCAATATAGACTACTCAAGAGATTGTATCCTACTCACAAGCACCACAACCTACCCAAGAATAGCTTTTCTGTCAAGTCTATATGGCTTATATGTTCTGTCTTTGTATTATGGTGTCTGACTTATTTTATGTCATTTTGATATGTATGGACTAAGTTTCATTTTGGTTTGTAACTGTCATTTTGGTATGTTTAAACTAAGGATGTATTTTGGTATGTAATTGTCATGATCTATGTTGTCATGAACAAATTTTCAATGTAATGCAAATATATGCAATATTATTAATCAATTGTCAAATGTTTAATGTTCAACTGTCATGAATTATTATGGTTCAAATTATGCCTTCAACTGATGTTCAACTGTCATTAATTATTAATTAACTATTAAGTGTTTAATGTTCGACTGTCAAGTGTATTAATCAACTATTAATGCAATTGTCTAGGCCTTAAACTTATGTCAATTTATGTACATGAAATGTTGTCAACTTATGTCAATGAACTGTTGTAAACTTATATACAATCATTATCATCAACCTGTCAACTTATGTTTAAAACCAACTTATGTCACAAAATGTTTAAAACCAACTTATGCCAACTTATGCAGTACAGAAACAGATACCCAACTTATGTTAACTTGTTTAAAACCAACTTATGTCACAAAATGTCATGAACTGATATCAACTTATGTCAAATACTGATGCAGTACAAAAACCCAAACTGTTTTAAGCTAAAGAACATCTTTGTTATTTCAACATAACATAATCAAGTACATTACATTAACTTAACATAATCAACTGGAAATTAAAGCTTAACAAACACATCCTAATTGATCATACAATACCTAATTAATCACATTTGATACAACCAATCCAATTAACAACACTACTGTCATCCCCTTGACAAACTTGTTCTTCATCTTCAAGAACTTGATTTTCAACTTCAATTCATCCTCTCTAATAATGACTTCATTTAGCTTGACTTTTTTTTTGGTTTAACTTTTGGTTCATTGAAACTATTACTTCCTTGGCTCTTTTACCCATCTTCTCATCATACCATACGAAATGATTGCGCCTCTTATACCCCTATATATAGAATTAGAGAAGAAGAATGAGGGTCTTTCTAGAAATCAAATTAATGAAGAAAACATGTGTTACAAATCAAACAAATACCTTGTAAATCGCACAACCAAAAAAATGATGCTCTGAGTTTAAATCTGTCCAAGCCGTCATCAATGAAGCTGGAAGTCCACATTTGCATTCGCCATTGGAAGAGCAAGAAAACAAACGACTACTAGATGTTGAATATTGGGACATCGTGAAGATCTTTGGACAGTGAATCTTGTTGTGATTTCTGGAGAGGGAGACAATGAAAGCGAAAATTTTGATTTTTAGGGTCTTCTGGGTAGTAACACTTGTGGACGATGATGAATGAAGGTTATGGCATTTTATTTGAACGAACATAGAAACATGATTTTAATTTAATAATTTCTTATTTTAAAATGAAAATTTAAAATGATTTTTATTTACATTGTTTGAAAGAAAATGTTAGTTAATGATGTGGCAGCAAGATTTTCAAATTTGGTCAAATTTTCCATTATCATGTCATAAGTGAGACTGCCACATAGGCAAAACACAGAGGAAACCAAAAAAATTCCAAAAGTATTCAAAATAAGGGATCTAATACCTGACTATTTTTTAAAGAGGGACTACTAAGCTAGAAAAAACATAGAAGGAGGACCAAAACTATATTTAAATCTATTTTTTTTTAATTTTTCTAGACTAACTAATATATTTGAATAATTAATAAAAAAAAGTTCCTTTTGTGTTAGGTTTATTGAAATAATGAATATATATGAACTAAATATTTAGATATATTACTTATTTAATGAATTTTAAAAATAAATTTTCATTTTTAATAAAAATTAAATTTTTTTTGTATAAAGGTGTTTTACATCCTAAAAATATGTTCACGAGTTGATTTTTAAAGAGTTTCAAAAAGAAGAGTTTTGAAGAGTTACATATTTAAAATTAAGAAAAAATTATGACACTTTAATATATAATATTATATATATTTTTTTAAATATCATATACATATTAAAATACAGACATAGCTCTTCAAAACACTCATTTCTAAAATCTTTTAAAAATTAATTCCCAAATAGATTAAAGTATTTCTCATAAATTGTATAAATGACAAAATCTCTTGTTTGGAAGTTAACTTCCAAATACACAGTTTGTATTATGACTTCACTCAGAAAATAATTAAAAGGTTTATCCAAAAATTAAAAAGTGCAGGAAATAGTTAACTTCAGACACTATGTGGAATAAAAATCTGGAGTCTCAAATTTTAGGATTTTTATACCGTTTTTAAAAATTATATAAGGTGCATTGAACACCACTTTCATTATTGTCAAGTGAACACTATAATATTTGTTCATTTTGCATGGATTGGTTTGTGCTAGTTGAACCTCTGCTTTTTAATACTGCATACTTCTTCGGTCTATGTCTCTCACTAACTTTTATTTTATTTCTTAGTTACAAATATTTCAAATATATTAAAAAATAACAAAGAATACCACGGTGTCTCAAATTTTGTTATTTTTTTTGCGCTTCAAAAGGGCTAAAGCCCAAAGAAACTAGCTCTACCCAAACAACTCACACCAATACCTCTATAGTATATGTATATCATTTAGCAACATGTTATACATAAAGGCATTACAAGAGTGTGTTTGGACGAGCTAATTAAAATTTTTTAGATAATTTAAAATTTTTAAAAATTTAAATGATTCAATTGAAATTTATTTATTTTTAAATTTTTTTATTTGGACGGAGTATTAAAATGATGCATTGTAAAAAAATGTGGGGCCTTTTTCATAATTTTTAAAACTTTTTGATTAAATTTAAAAGGCTTAAATAGTATGTTGATCCCTGTAAATTAGCGAGCTTTTGATTTTCGTCTCTGTAATATTTTTTTTTGGGTCTGAATTCCTATTTCTCACTTTTTGTGAGCGAGTTAGTCCCTAAAGCCAAAATCCGAAGAAAAATCCAGATTTCCCTTCAGATTTTGACTTCAAGATTAAAACGTTTGTAAGAAGTGAGATATAGGGAGTCAGATATAAAGAACTTACAGGGGCCAAAATAAAAAAATCCGCTAACTTACAGGGACCCAAGTGCATTTAAGACAATTTAAAATATGAAAAATAGGGACCAATTTGTAATTTTTAAAAATTTAAAGGGACCAATTTGTAACATTTGAAAATTATTAGGGACTTATTTGCAATTTTTTGAAAATTTTGATGGTGAATTTAAAATTTTCATAAAATATGAGGACCATCTTGCAAAATTTAAAAAATTAATAATAAACAATTTGACATTTGCATTACATAAAGTGAAGAAGCAATTCCAAATTCTTTACTTTTTATGTCATTTGAAATTCCTTACATTTAACTTGAATAAAATACTTCATAAATTTACATCATTTTAACAATTCTTCATATTTTTTTATCCAAACAATGAATTTTAAGTCATTTTAAATTCCTTCAAAAAATTATTTTTCCTCATTAAAATGATCTATCAAAACACACTCTTAGAGTGTGTTTGGATGAGGTAATTGAAAATTTTCAAGGAATTCAAAATTCTAAACAATTTAAATGATTCAATTGAAATCAATTCTTTTTTAAATTCTTTTTTTTTGGATGAAGTATTAAAATGATTCATTGTTAAATTTTTAGGGTCGTTTTTATAAAATTAAAAACTTTTGAGCCAAGTTTAAAATATAAAAAATAGGGGTCAATTTGCAATTTTAAAAATTTGAAGGGACTAATTTATAAAATTTGAAAAAATTTAGGGACTTATTTGCAATTTTTAAAAAAATTTAGGGGTGAATTTGAAATTTTTATAAAACTTGAATTCCTTACTTCTTAACAATTTAACAATTGCATGATAAAGAGTGAATGAATAATTTCAAATTCCTTACTTTTTGGTATTATTTGAAATTCTTTGAATTAAACTTAAATAAAATACTTCAAAGATTTACATCATTTTAACAATTCTCTATAATTTTTATCCAAACAATAAATTTTGATCAAATCATTTTAAATTTTTTCAAAAAATTATTTGCCCTCATTAAAATGCTTCATCCAAACACTCTTTAAGGGTGGATCGTGACATTGTATATTAATGTAGCTAAATATGAAAGAAGTTCTAAATTAAGTTATATTGAAAATAAGAAATAATATTGTTTAGAACAATATATTTATAATGAAAATCGTCCACCAAATTTGAGAGATTTAAAAATATAAAAGTGAGAGAGAAACTTGAGAGATGGTGACAGTGTTTCAAAGAGCGATCTGGACCGGCCAATTGAATCGGGATTCAGAAAAATCATCAATTTGATTTGATTGCTGAATTAGATAAACTATTAAACTAGTGAGCGTCGACCATAATTTCCAAAATCGATAAAAATTGACGAACCGGTGATTTTAGAAAACCGACAAATTAAATGCTTGTTTTTTTCTCAGACAAAACAATGTTCAAATATATTATTTATTTAATGAATTTAAAAAATAAATTTTCATTTTTAATAAAAATTTAAAAAAAAAATGTATTAAGGTGTTTTACATCCTAAAAATATGTTTACGAGTTGATTTTTAAAGAATTTCAAAAAGAAAGATTTTGAAGAGTTACATATTTAAAATTAAGAAAAAATTATGATACTTTAATATATAATATAATATATATTTTTTAAATATCAAATACATATTAAAATATAGACATAGCTCTCAAAACACTCATTTCTAAAATCTTTTAAAAATTAACTCCCAAATCGATTAAAGTATTTCTCATAAATTGTATAAATGACAAAATATCTTGTTTGGAAGTTAACTTCCCAATACATAGTTTATATTATGATTTCACTCAGAAAATAATTAAAAGGTATATCCAAAACTTAAACTATGCAGGAAATAGTTAACTTCAGACACTATGTGGAATAAAAATCTGTAAGAAATTCTGGAGTAAAAAATGAAATATATGGACCTAGACAAAAATTTTTTTTACAAGGATTAAAATAAAAAAATCTGCTAACGTACAGAAATCAAAAGTGCATTTCAGTTAATTTAAAATATGAAAAATAGAGACCAATTTGTAATTTTTGAAAATTTAAAGAGACTACTTTGTAAAATTTAAAAATTATTAGAGACTTATTTGCAATACTTTTGAAAATTTTGGTGGTGAATTTAAAATTTTCACAAAATATGAGAACCATCTTGCAAATTTTGAAAAATTAATAATAAACAATTTGACATTTGCATTACATAGAGTGAAGAAATAATTTCAAATTCTTTACTTTTTTGTGTCATTTGAAATTTCTTACATTTAACTTGAATAAAATTCTTCATAAATTTACATCATTTTAACAATTCTCAATATTTTTTACCCAAACAATTGATTTTGTTTAAGTCATTTTAAATTCCTTCAACATATTACTTTCCCTCGTTAAAATGATCCATCAAAACACACTCCTAGGAAAACATAAACTTCCAATGTTAAGACTCATACTAATTTTTGCGAAAGTGTTAGTAAGGGTGGATACAGACATTATATATTAATGTAGCTAAATATGAAAGAAATTATAAATTAAGTTATATTGAAAATAAGAAATAATATTGTTTAAAACAATATATTTATAATAAAAATCGTCTACTAAATATAAGATATTAAGAATTATAAAAGTTAGAGAGAAACTTGAGAGGTGATGACAGTGTTTCAAAGAGCGATTGATAAGTGCTAAATTGTACTGATTTTGAGTGTGAATAATTGGCACTTGTTGGCTTGATTCGTTGGTTTTCCGTTAATAATCCTCTGTTTTTGTATACATTTTGTATAATTTACACACTGTTGTATATTTTGCGATATTGTGTACATATTGTTGAGTTTGATAGTTTTTCATCTGTTTTTATAGGTAATAATGCATGGTTGAAGTATGGACTCATTTGAGCCAAGAAGGATGCTTCAAAATGTAGTTTTGACTAACAAAATGCTGGCATTCGCGCTTAGCGCAACTTTTAGCGCACTGGGAACTGGATGACAGTAGCTGGAGTATTTTTGTTTTCCTGACCGCGCTTTGCGCGGTTTAAGGGTACTTTAAGTGAGATTGCGCTTAATGCAATCTGAAGGCGTTTAGCGCCGTTGTAATAAATACCATTCTTTTTTATAATTTTTTATCTCATTTTTTGTAGGTATTCAAGCAAGGATATTTTGTCATTATCATATAGAGCATTGAATAAGTTTTCCAACGCTTCCGACCGTACGTCAATCGGAGTTACGGTTTGAAAGTTATGAAGAAAACAAGAATTGTGATTTTGCTGATGGCGCTGAGCGCCCTCATAGTGCGCTTAGCGCGGTTCGCGTGTTCTAGCCCCTATTTAAGTCACTTTTTCAGCATTTTTTAGGTTATGTTGTTGGGAACTTTTAACCCCAACTTCATCAAACACATTCTGTGAGTAGAGTAACTTAGAAACAACATTAGAGTGTATATCTTGATGATCCGGAAGTAGATTTGCTTCAATCGGCGTTGACAAACCAAGAGATTCTTGTTCATCTTCTCTCTTCTCTTTGTACCATCTATTTGTTGGGGTTTTGTATGTAAGTTTATCTTGATTGTATGTATATTTATGGATCTTTGTATAAAATCTCTTTTACAACTCTTAATCAATGTCATCTTTGATTTAATCTCTATCTTAATGGATTTGATTCGCTATAGACATATACTTTTCGAACTCGACCTAAGATAAACGTCTATTGGCTGTGGAAAGCAGTCTAATATTCACACGTGTGTCAGATCTTAATGCTCCGTGTTGTTTAGTTACGTGAGTCATCACCTGCGAGAGAATGTGGTTGATCTCTCAACGTTTGCGTTAGACATAACCTCTTGTTGTGAGCGATACATGAGAATTTTAACGAGTGATTTAGGTTGCGTGCATTTGATCCATAGATTTTTTATTACATGATGGGTAGAATGAAATACAACTCCTGACGAGTTTTCTCATGTCTTAAGAATGTATTTATTTTCTTGTACATATATTTTTCTTTTGCAACTTACTCTTTAAAACTATTTAAACTCAAGGTTAGAGACATAGAGATTGTCGAACGACATTATTTTCCTTGCGCCGATCCCTGTGGAGACGATATAAATCCCTGAGGGAATTCTTCCAAAAATAATATTTTTGCTTGCCGCTTTACCGCTTCAACAAAATAGCACCATTGCCGGAGATTGGTTTTGATATTGAACCGCATTGCGATAGTTTTAATGTTTTTAAAGCTTTGTATATACTTGTTTATAGTTGTTTTCCATAAGTGATTGTATATATGTGTTTTCCATCATGTTTATGTATGTGTACATATTTTTGTTTTTGGTTTACGTTCGCTCAATTGTTACAGGTTTTATTTGGTATCTACCGGTGAACGAAGCAACATGGAGGAGCTTGTACGTAAATAAGGCGTCGAGCTGACGATGTGAAACAAACGCTAGTTGGGAGGCAACCCAATGATTGTTGAGTTTGTACGGTTTTATGTTTAGTAGTATAGTTAATATAAAGTGATAATGGATGGCTTGTGTGAGAAAGAACTTGAAAAACTAAGCATGCCTGTTCGTGCTTAGCGCGCCCTGTTTTGTATGGAAAAGTCTCTCATTTTCCATCCGCTTTCACCAACTTTGTTGTTTTATGTTTAGTTAGTTTTATTTGATTTTGTTAGGATGTTAGAAAATTTTTGTGTTTGTTCTCTGTCGTAACCCGAAATTTGACCTCCTATTTTTGCCTTTTGCATAAGCATGTGCACTCGCATCGCCGGCATACGCATTCGTACTTTTCTCTATGTGTTTCTTGTTACAGGATTTTCAGGTTGAAAGCTCGATTAATCGAACCTTCACAAGATCATCACATCATCAAAACAAGCACAAAGTAAAGGTTTCCATGCCTATTCATCAAAACAAGAAGTGGAAAAGCGAAACCGGGACCTCAGCACTTGTTTTTGAGTGATCTGGGCAAATTTTGCCTAGAGTAACCAGTTACTCAATATAGGGTAACCGGTTACTTAGTGTAAAGTTGCAGATTCTGCTGCATATTTGGGACAACAGCTCTGCACTCTCTTTGGTCTTTGATTCTACATTGTTCTAGCAGTAGGTGGAATATTCTAGACTCTTCAAGTGATTCATTGGCATTTACTACAATGAGCCATTTCCATTCAAGACTACCATGTACCTCATTTTCATAAATTATGAACCCTTGGATGTGAAGCTTCCATTGGGATTGCTACCGAGTTAACTTCCTAACTAACCGAGTTAACCGCTTGGCTCGGTGAGTCAAGTGTAACTAACTCTTAGTCTAATTCCAAACCACACAAAGCTAAGTCCAAACCAAATTCCAAGCCTCTCACACTCCAAACCTACACTCTATTTAAAGGAACCCTCTCTTTATTGCAAGCTCTTAACCACAAACCCTTGAACATTCTCCACAATCTCTCAACTATTTCACACACTTCAATCTCAGTTCTCTCAGATTCACTCTGAATTCTTCTGCAACTTCTTCATCTTCTTCTACATTTATCTTCCCAAAACTCACCATAGCTCTTCACCATTGAAGGATAATCGCTTCTACATTGGAAGTGATTATTTCTTGAGCTTTACCTTCATCATCTTGTATTTACACTTGGTTTTCTAGAGTTTTGTTAGCTTTTGGATTCACCTCAAGTGCTTGATTCAAGATTCTACAGTTTGAATTCGTATTTCGGAAGTTTCGTCACGATTTGCTCGGTTTCGAAACGATTCGGCTCTAATTGAAGATTCCTTTGGATTTCTTTGGTTATTTTCATCAAGATCACTTTGCAACGATTACTAAGCCAAATCTCCAGCTTGTAGGCTGATATATCTTACTCATTTAACTGTTTCTCACATTTTCGTATCATTCTCGATGTAGTTTCGATGCTTTTTTGTTTGCGAATTGATTTTGCATTGCATTGATCCATGATCTTGATGTGTTAATTGATTCCATCACTGCTTATTTGTTGTTTTCAAGCTTGATTTTCGTGCACTGATTCATACCCTTAGCATGTGGTGATTTAAGCAAGTGATTTGGATGCTTTAAGTGATTTTTCAAAAGTTGTTTTTGCCACTGTTATAGTGGTAACCGGTTACGCAATATAGAGTAACCGGTTACTCTTCACAAAATTTGCTTCAGCACTGCCATTTTCAACTGAGTAACCGGTTACTCAAAATAAGAACTGGTTACCCTGCATAAATTTCACCAGATTTGTTTTTTTCAAGCAAGTAACCGGTTACCCACTTTAGAGTAACCGATTACCACTGTAACAGAGTATCATTTTTAGTGTTTTTCAAGCTGGTTTGCCATGCTCTCTCCTTCTAACTTCCATGGATTGATTTGATTGATTTTTATGGATGTTTTAGGGGCTGTTTCACTTTAGTTTAAAGCATGATTGTGAATTTTACGATGCTCGATCTTTCAATGTCATAATTTTACACATTCTTAACATTGCATACATATGACCATTCTTGCACCATTTTGCTCACATAATGACATGATTTGTGTGGCAATCTAAATGTCACGTGGCACTGTTTTGCACTCTCTTGCATTAAGTTTGTTCTTCATGAACAAGCTTAATCTTGTATAATCAATAATGCACCCTTTGGTTTAATAAATTTTCATTCATTTGGAAAATTAGCATATTCCTCCCTTTTGATTAATTAATCGAAACTTTGTTTTTGATTATTAATCATCCCTTTTGCGCTTCTCTTTAGGCTTCCTTTAGACCTTTTTCTCTCGATCCCCTGCTGAGTCAGAGATTCGTGCGTCGCACGATACTAGAGCACAGTATAACTCAGAGTTGTTGCGCTGTCTGTTTCAACTTCTGTACTACACCCTTTGCGTTAGAGAAGGAATGAGAATGGAGAATTCTTACTCTCATTATGACTACTTCAGGTAGGGGATGAATGACCTTGTGCCTCGCTTATTCACCTCTATCCTCGGGCGGTAGTGTATCTCCTTCCCCAGTCGAATCGATCCTTGATCACTCTTGGCTTGTTTGCCTCTTTCCATCTCTTTTGATCAATCACCACTTTTTTGGTTAAGATATTTCTTCTTTGGGTTAGCAAACTCTCTTTGTTTCAATACCCTACTTTCGTTTCTTGTGGTCAATCATTGCTTTTGATTCCCCAAGAAGAGTTTCTTTTTTCGGTTAAACACAGTCTTTCTATTAAAACCGTATCCCCAAGAGTTCGAAACCTTCTCTTGGTTCTTCTCCTTTGTTTGGTTAATCCCTGCCTGTCAGTTAAAACACTAATCTACACGTCTTCTCAATTAACCACAGTCTATCTGTTAACACACTGAGTTACTCTTGGGTTAATCACCTTCTCTTGGTTAATCACCCATTCTTTCAGTTAACCATAGCCAGTCTGTTAAAACACTAAACCCCTTTTGAGTTAATCACTTTCTCTTGGTTAATCACTCGTTTCTTTCCGGTTAATCACAGTTTCTCTGTTAACACCGATTCCTCAGCGTTTAGCAACCTCTTTTGGTTAAATACTCATTTTGTTGATCGAGTACTGTTTATTCAGTCGGTATCGACATCGTACTTTGGGTCACGACCTTCGCTTGGTCTCACACTTGTCCTTTGGGTTACAACCTTTGTTGGGTTCTACACCCGTTCTTTTGGTTGATCATAGTCTATCTGTTAAAACCTTTCTCCCCATAAAATTACAATCTTCTCCTTCCTCGGTTAACCACTGTTTATCAGTTAAGACACAGAAACCCTTTCAGAGTCAAACACCTTCTCTTGGTTCAGTACTCTCTTCTTGGTTCATCACAGCTTGTTTTTTGATACCAAGTCTTTCATCCCCTCCAGAGTTGTTATCTCTTTTTCTTCGGTTAATCACTGCCAGTCAGTTAATCTACCGAATCCTGTTTCTCTTGGTTTTGACACCATTCCTTTCGTTTTTCCGAGCGCAGTCACCCTTTCTGCTCGGGTTTCCTCAGTAGAGTTCCCTTTTTTCCCATCAGAGTTTTATCTCTTTTCCTATCCGGTTAACCACTGCCAGTCAGTTAATATACCGAGCTTTTATCCTTTCGATCCCCAGTAAGGTCACTACCCTCTGGTCCCTAGCACTGTTGCATTGTTCTCTTACCTCCCTAGTGGGGTCTTTTCTATCATCTTTCTTCATTTCCTCTTTCGTGGTTTCGACACTAATCCTCTTTGTTATCCCTAGTGGATCTACCGTTTACTTTCTTTTGCTCTTGGTTTTGACACCACCTTTCCTTTTCTTTTTCCTTTTCCGTCTTAGTTCCCCGAACTATGGAAGTTCTGATTCTGCATTCGCTCGAATGTCAGATACGTAGGCACGAGATCATGATGATCTTGGCGAGCACACTTCCACCTTTCCTTCCATTCTTCTTCTCTATCCCCAGTTCCATGAACTACGGAGCTCTGATTTCCTCATTGCACTATAAGGGTACGTAGGCACGAGGGTCCCAATCCTCCGCGAGCACTTTCACTTTCTTTCTTTCTTTTCTTTTTCTCTTCTCTCTCCTCTTCTTTTTAGCTAGAAGCGTTTAGATAGATAACCCATCCAAGCTTAGAAGCAAGCGAAATGGTTCCCGTCGAGTATGACAGATGCGTTAGGTGCTACTACCTTCCTTTCGCATAACCAACCCCTGTTCCCGTTTCTTTTCCCCTTTGGTTTTATTGATATTTTTCCTATCCTTTGGGACTAAATAAAGTTCGGTGGCGACTTTGTTGTATCTTTGAGTGTGCAATTCACTCAGGTATAAACCAGCCATCTTCAGCTGGCGACTCTGCTGGGGAGACCTTACTCTTATAGGTTAGGGTCTCGCCTAGTTTTGTTTGCTTTCTTGCTTGCTTGGGTGTTTATCTTTTGCGTTTTACTCGCTTTATTTTACTTGCTTTAGCTTTATGTTTATTTACTGCATTTCTTTACTGCTTTGAATATTCATATGCTGCATATTTTGGATATCTGCTATATCCTGCTATTTTTGGGATGGGTAAATATTATTGGAGAGAAAAGTCCTAACACCGGGCTTAGCATACACATAGGCTAGGACTTGGATAGTCGTGAGGCCTGCGTTTTGCGCGCTGGGTTACCATGAGAGTCACATCCCAGATTGTGATTCGCTTGAGAATACTTCCGTCATGCGAGAATTCACTACGGCGGGGGATTTTCATTCTGAGACCAATGGTGTGGGCGACCTTTCTAGGGACCACCTTGTTGTGTCTAGATCACACCTATGATTGGGATATGGGTTTTTTCCGGAAATCAAGCCTCTTCATACCTTTGTTCTCTCACATACGTCAGATCTTTGCACCAACACAAAGTTGTATATGCAGATTTTCTAGAAGATGTTGCATCCCTGACTTACATTATTGCCTAATGTTATTGCATCATCATGTATGCCGAACTTTTGAACTTGAGTTATTGCATCATCATATGTGTGCTGAACTTTTGCATCATCTAACCTCTACATCATTGGGTGTTGCATATCTCATTTGCATTCCATCTGCATAAACAACATGTGTATACATACATTTGCATTGCATTTAAACCAGAAAAGCTCACTTTCTTCCCTTCATCAGCCAGAAGACAGTGACGACCCGACACCGGTACTTCATCAGATCCAACAGATCAAGAAATATGGCTGATTCTGAGAATACTGCTTACACAGAATCCTTGACTCAGCTCCAGGGTAGGATGGGACAATTCCAGGATAACATGGACGCCATCATGGAACTCTTTCGTACTCGGAGAGATGCCACTGTTACCTCTGCTATCGCCACTGTCACTGATGCAATTGTTGTCGCTTCGGTTATTACTTCTTCTCCTACTGTTGTTGAAATATTAGTTAAGACTGTTGTTCAACCTACTGTGAATTTGCAAAGTTCTCAGCCCGCACTGAATAGGATGCCTGTTGCCTATCCTTGGGGAATGCCCCTGAATTTCACTCATCAGATTGCCAATGGTGGTGCCTTCGCGCCTTATCAAACTTTTGCCATGCCTGTGCCTAATGGGAATTTTGTTGCTTACTCGTGGGGCATGCCTATTCCTATTCCACATCCTGTGGTGAACCCGGATGATCATGAGATTCCTCAAACACAGAATTGTCAGGCTCATGTGCAAAATATTAGGGAGACCCCTGATGAAGATGAACATAGTCATGTTCCGGTTTTATCTCAAACTGTTGTTCACAATGTTCATTCTGGAATACCTTACCCTAGGGCATCCTCACCTACCATGGTATCTCTTCCTGGTTATCCATATGGTTTTCAGATGGGTCAGACTAGTGGTCAGATGGTAAATCTTAGGCTTGTACATTCGTCTCAGTTTGCTTCTCCTCAAGTGCTCGCTCCAGCCGCGTCTCAGATGCCAAATCCTCAGATTTTTGTCATACCTGATGATCTGAGTAGACCTACATACTACAAGCTGTTAGAGGGCAGAATCAGAGCTATTGAGGGTTTTTCTGCCTTTGACATGGATGCCAAAGACTTGTGCTTGGTTCCAAATGTTGTGCTACCCCAGAAATTCAAGGTGCCTGATTTGCCTAAATACAAGGGGTTGAGTTGTCCTCGAAGCCACATTACAATGTATTGCAAAAAAATGGCCTCCTACATAGACAATGATGATCTGCTCATCCATTGTTTCTAGGATAGCTTATCTGGGGCTTCCTTGGATTGGTACATGAACCTTGAGCAAGGTACGATCAGAACCTGGAAAGATCTATCTGAAGCATTCTTGAAGCAATACAAGTACAACTTGGATATGGCTCCCACCAGGTTGCAACTACAAAATCAAGCTCAAAGAGCTGATGAATCATTCAGAGAATACGCTCAAAGGTGGCGTGAGATGGCTTCACGAGTCCGACCTGCTATATCTGATACATAGTTGGTTGACATATTCATGGGCACTCTTCAGGGTTTGTACTATGAGAAGATGGTTGGTAGTTCATCCTCCAATTTTGCTGATGTTGTGACTATTGGGGAACGTATTGAGAATGGGCTTAAAACAGGGAAAATTGCTGGCACTGTGAATCAACAATCAGGGGTCAATAAAGAAAAGGAAGAGGAAACAAATGCTTTCATGGCAAGTGTCCACCTTCAAGCCCAAACCCCCATGGCTCCTATGCCATACTGCCCGTACCCATATGTTGCTGCCCAATACCTACAACCACCATATCAACAACCTTCTCAGGCTCATATTCAGCAAGCCCAAGGCCGAGCTTGTTAGAACTAGCGCAAGCCCCTAAACAATTTAGAACGAAGTAATGCTCCTCTAGATCCGATTCCTATGACATACAGTCAACTTCTCCCATATCTGTTTCAGAACTCGCTGGTGGTTCCCAAGGCTCTGAAGCCTCTGCCAAAATCATTCCCACCTGGGTATGATCCCAATGTGCAATGCGGATATCATGCTGGGTCGGCTGGGCATTCAACCGAGGATTGCAACGCTTTCAAAGCTAGAGTCCAACAGTTGATTGACAAGAAGCTCTTGACTGTTCAAGATGAGAAACTATGGGTGAACGGAAATCCCTTGTTCGTGTAAGGGCCAAGATTTCAAAAGAATCCCTTGAATAAGCCTGTGAGCACTTCCTCAATATCGGAAATTATCATGTCATTCCATCTTTTCCATTCGTAATCTTTTTGTTTGTCGAGCATTTTTCATTTGTAAAACTTGTTTGTGTTCAGATGATAATAATAATGAAATGAATATGCATGTTTTGAATAAATTCATTCGTGTTCACTCATACTTTTTATCAATATCACACATTTGATCAAGAAAAATAAAAAAGAGAATGATGAAATCATAAAAACATGAGATCACTGTCTGTATGCTTTTGAATAAAACCTTGCTGACGATGTAAGGCATTTGTTCAAATCCCCAAACACTGGAGGAATAAGGAAGATAACCCCTAGTTAACCCCTTTGGCCCTTGAAGTAGGAGTTTCTTTCTGTGCACATAAAACCCTCAATCTTAACCAGGGGCAGGATAGTCTTCAACTAGTTTAACCATGCGTTCAAATTTCAAAAAAGAGTACCCCATTCTGAGGATCAACCACACCCTATCCCTCGCAAGAGGTCGGAAAAATCACAAATCCACATTGGTTGTCCCTCACCGACCAAAGGAATGAGGTAGTCACAACTCACCCTTACAAATCAAACAAACACATGTCACACGATTTTGTTCAAAAAAAAAAATCAAAAACACAAAAGCAAAAAAGAAAAAACAAAAAGCCTGCTAAGTAAAAAACAAATGACTTTGGAAAAAATTAGGGCATCCCGATAGACTGCAAATCCAAAATAACCAGTCTATGTAAAAATTAGGGAACACAAAAAGAACAAAACAGAGAATCAAAAGAGAAAAATCCTCAATGAGAACAAGTTTGTGTGATTACATGTGACAAAAGCAAAAGGTGAGTGATTGCCGCACCAAAACCCTTGTCGGTTCCTCTACCATCACATCTACTATTTAAAATCCTTTTGAAAAGTGAACGCTTGTGTCAAACTAGCTGAACGTAAGACTGGAGAACATCAAGGAGAATGGGTGGGTTAAAATAAACTTTGAGACTTATATCCCTTCTTTCTTAAAACCATGAACCAGACCATGTTACAACCCTCAAAAGACCTAACTGAAGCAGGGTTATTTTGAAAGCATACTACAGTGGGATCATGTCGAAACTGACTCCTAAGGATTTGCTTATCATTTGTGCCGATACTGACATGGCATTCTAAATGGTGATCCATTCACTATATGTCATAATCTTAGTGAACATACTTGGATTTCAAAACTGACATATGCATGGCATTAGCAATATCACTTTCAAAACAAACACTTTTTACTTGCGAACAAGCACTTGACATCACGAAAGTTTCCGCAATGGAAGGTTGGATCATCTCAAGGGACAAAAAGCTTGAAAAATCTGTTGAGCAAACAGGGCCTAGCCATCTCAAGATTCAGTCAATCTGGGGCAATTATGTCGAGATACGACAAATCTCTCAAAAGATCAGTTGGTCAAGGGCATTCCTCCAAAGATTGGTCAGACAAGGGAAAAATCACTTCACATTGGGGCAGGTCACTCCAAGGGCACAAGAAGTCAACCTCTCCAAGAGACGGTTGATCAAGGGCATACTGTTCTGATACACTGGGGCAAGCCGGATCAAGATCATCCTGGGACACAACTGTTTCGTAACTTGTGACTGGGGCAACTCATACAGATACCCAACAGACTGGGGCAGAGACATGCTACCAAAGTACAAGTTCTCTCCCTATTTTGAGGTAGGAGCAATGGTGCATAAACAACTGATGAACCTGAAGTAGGTGTCGGGGAATCACGTCTTTACGGCTTACACCCTACCCTCAACTCTTTCACCTCCCACAACAAAAGCACTTGAACCATTGCATAAACTGCTCTCATGAATTAATCATGCCGCTTCACTCATGCGTATCATCATCTTGCATAGCATGAAGCCTTGACTTAAGCCCGATCCTATTTAACATCTCTCTAAAACATGATCGCTAACATTCTGCATATAGTAACCATCATCGCTTAACATTGAATCCTCAAACGCATAGCATAATCATCAAGATGGAGCATTACGCCATACAAGTTCAAACGTGCCTCCCAACCAAATCTAGTCCTCGCCTGGTAGTCAGTTCCCGTCTGACCTTGCCCTTCAAATTCCAGTTCTCGTCTGGTAGTTAGTTCTCGCCTGGCTTAATCAAAACCCGGTTCTCGTCTGGTGGTCAGTTCTCGTCTGACTTGTTTCTTTAAATTCCAGTTCTCATCTGGTAGTCAATTCTCGTTTGACCTTGTCTCTTTCAAACCCAGTTCTCGTCTGGTAGTCAGTGCCCATCTGACTTGTCTCCTCGAAGCCCAGTTCTCGTCTGACCTATCCTTACATAATTCAATCCTTGCCTTGTAGTCAATTCTCGTTTGACTTGTCTCTTTAAAACCCAGTTCTCGTCTGATTTACCTCTTCAAAGCCCAGTTCTCGTCTGGAAAACTTAATCCTAGTCCTCGTCTGGTAAACTTAAATCCAGTTCTTGTCTGGTAGTCAGTTCTCGTCTGACCTGTCCTTTCAAATTCCGGTTCTCATCTGGCAAACTTTTCCAGTTCTCGTCTGACGCACTTTTTTAAAGTCCAGTTCTCGTCTGCCAAACTTTTCCAGTTCTCATTTGGCGCACATTTTCAAAGTATGGTTCTCGTCTAGAGCACTCTTCCAAAGTCCAGTTTTCGTCTGGCAAATTTTTGCAAAGTTTAGTTCCCGTCTGATTTATTCAAGCTTTTCGAGTCCATGTCTGGAAACTATTTCAAAGTCATGTCCTCGTCTGGCAAACCCTTCCAGAACCTTTTCAATTCTTTGGTCTGTCCAAAAACCTACAAACTTGCAGCACAACACCTTAACCTGCATCTTTGCATGACATAATATCAAGCATCATGTAGAAAAAGCACATACATAGCATATGCATCTAGCATACTCCCTTTCTTTTGGCCTAATCCATCTCCCCAGCAGATATTCAGCCAAATTTCAAACACTCTCTATACTTTCAGCTCTTCTTTGGTCTCCGTCGGATAAATTTTTGGGATACTCTTTTATTTAATCCACTTCTACCTCGAATCATCGAAAAGCTAGCGCAATTCATACATTCAGGTCCAAGAGGATTAAATAGGGGCAGCTGTCGTAACCCGAAATTTGACCTCCTCTTTTTGCCTTTTGCATAAGCATGTGCACTCGCATCGCCGAAATACGTATTCGTACTTTTCTCTATGTGTTTCTTGTTACAGGATTTTCAGGTTGTAAGCTCGATTAATCGAACCTTCACAAGATCATCACATCATCAAAACAAGCACAAAGTAAAGGTTTCCATGCCTATTCATCAAACAAGAAGTGGAAAAGCGAAACCGGGACCTCAACACTTGTTTTTGAGTAATCTGGGAGAATTTTTCCTAGAGTAACCGGTTACTCAATATAGGGTAACCGGTTACTTAGTGTAAAGTTACAGATTCTGCTGCATATTTGGGACAGCAACTCTGCACTCTCTTTGGTCTTTGATTCTACATTGTTCTAGCAGCAGGTGGAATATTCTAGACTCTTCAAGTGATTCATTGGCATTTACTACAATGAGCCCTTTCCATTCAAGACTCCCATGCACCTCATTTTCATAAATTATGAACCCTTGGATGTGAAGCTTCTATTGGGATTGCTACCGAGTTAACTTCCTAACTAACCGAGTTAACCGCTTGACTCGGTGAGTTAAGTGTAACTAACTCTTAGCCTAATTCCAAACCACCCAAAGCTAAGTCCCAACCAAATTCCAAACATCTCACACTCCAAACCTAAACTCTATTTAAAGGAACTCTCTCTTTATTGCAAGCTCTTAACCACAAACCCTTGAAGATTCTCCATAATCTCTCAACTATTTCACACACTTCAATCTCAGTTCTCTCATATTCACTCTGAATTTTTCTGCAACTTCTTCATCTTCTTCTACAATTTTCTTCCCAAACCTCACCATAGCTCTTCACCATTGAAGGATAATCACTTCTAGATTGGAAATGATTATTTCTTGAGCTTTACCTTCATCATCTTGTATTTACACTTGGTTTTCTGGAGTTTTGTTAGCTTTTGGATTCACCTCAAGTGCTTGATTCAAGATTCTACAGTTTGAATTCGTATTTCGGAAGTTTCATCGCGATTTACTCAGTTTCGATACGATTCAGCTCTAATTGAAGATTCCTTTGGATTTCTTTGGTTATTTTCATCAAGATCACTTTGCAACAATTACCAAGCCAAATCTCCGGCTTGTAGGCTGGTATATCTTACTCATTTTACTGTTTCGCACATTTTCGTATCATTCGCGATGTAGTTTCGATGCTTTTTTGTTTGCGAATTGATTTTGCATTGCATTGATCCATGATCTTGATGTGTTAATTGATTCCATCACTGCTTATTTGTTGTTTTCAAGCTTGATTTTTATGCACTAATTCATACCCTTAGCATGTGGTGATTTAAGCAAGTGATTTGGATGCTTTAAGTGAATTTTCAAAAGCTATTTTTGCCACTGTTACAGTGGTAACCGGTTATGCAATATAGAGTAACCGGTTACTCTTCACAAAATTTTCTTCAGTACTGCCATTTTCAACTGAGTAACCGGTTACTCAATATAAGGTAACCGGTTACCCTGCACAAATTTCACCAGATTTGTTTTTTTTCAAGCAAGTAACCGGTTACCCACTCTAGAGTAACCGGTTACCACTGTAACAGAGTGTCATTTTTGGTGTTTTTCAAGCTTGTTTGCCATGCTCTCTCCTTCTAACTACCATGGATTGATTTGATAGATTTTTATGGATGTTTTAGGGGATGTTTCACTTCATTTTAAAGCATGATTGTGAATTTTACGATGCTTCATCTTTCAATGTCATAATTTTGCACATTCTTAACATTGCATACATATGACTATTCTTGCGCCATTTTGCTCACATAATGACATGATTTGTGTGGCATTCTAAATGTCATGTGGCACTGTTTTACACTCTGTTGCATTAAGTTTGTTCTTCATGAACAAGCTTAATCTTGTATAATCAATAATGCACCCTTTTGCTTTAATAAATTTTCATTCATTTGGAAAATTATTAGCATATTCCTCCATTTTGATTAATTAATCAAAACTTTGTTTTTGATTATTAATCATCCCTTTGGCGCTTCTCTTTAGGCTTCCTTTAGAGCTTTTTCTCTCGATCCCCTACTGAGTCAGAGATTCGTGCGTCGTACGATACTGGAGCACGGTAGAACTCGGAGATGTTGCGCTGTCTGTTTCAACTTCCGCACTACACCCTTTGTGTTAGAGAAGGAATGAGAATGGATAATTCCTACTCTCATTATGACTACTTCAGGTAGGGGACGAATGACCCTGTGCCTGGCTTAGTCACCTCTATCCTCAGGCGATAGTGTATCTCCTTCCCCAGTCGAATCGATCCTTGATCACTCTTGGCTTGTTTTCCTCTTTCCATCTCCTTTGATCAATCACCATTTTTTTGGTTAAGATCTTTGTTCTTTGGGTTAGCAAACTCTCTTTATTTCAATACCCTACTTTTGTTTCTTGTGGTCAATCATTGCTTTTGATTCCCCAAGAAGAGTTTCTTTTTTCGGTTAAACACAGTCTTTCTGTTAAAACCGTATCCCCAGGAGTTCGCAACCTTCTCTTGGCTCTTCTCCTTTATTTGGTTAATCACTGTCTGTCAGTTAAAACACTAATCTACACATCTTCTCAGTTAACCACAGTCTATCTGTTAACACACTGAGTTACTCTTAGGTTAATCACCTTCTCTTGGTTAATCACCCATTCTTTCAGTTAACCACAATCAGACTGTTAAAACACTGAACCCCTTTTGAGTTAATCACATTCTCTTGGTTAATCACTCGTTTCTTTTCGGTTAATCACAGTTTCTCTGTTAACACCGATTCCTCAGCGGTTAACAACCTCTTTTGGTTCAATACCCTTTTTGTTGATCGAGTACTGTTTGTTCAGTCGGTATCGACATCGTCCTTTGGGTCACGACCTTTGCTTGGTCCCACACCTGTCCTTTGGGTTACAACCTTCGTTGTGTTCTACACCCGTTCTTTTGGTTGATCACAGTCTATCTGTTAAAACCTTTCTCCCCACAAAGTTGCAATCTTCTCCTTCCTCGATTAACCACTGTTTTTTAGTTAAGACACCAAAACCCTTTCAGAGTCAAACACCTTCTCTTGGTTCAGTACTATTTTCTTGGTTCATCACAACCTATTATTTGATACCAAGTCTTTCATCCCCTCCAGAGTTGTTATCTCTTTTTCTTCGGTTAATTAGTGCCAGTCAGTTAATCTACCGAATCCTGTTTCTCTTGGTTTTGACACCATTCCTTTCATTTTTCCCAGTGCACTCACCCTTTCTGCTCGGGTTTCCTCAGTAGAGTTCCCTTTTTTCCCATCAAATTTTTATCTCCTTCCCTATCTGGTTAACCACTTCCAGTCAGTTAATATACCGAGCTTTTATCCTTTCGATCCCTAATAGGGTCACTACCCTCTGGTCCCTAGCACTGTCGCTTTGTTCTCTTACCTCCCCAGTGGGGTCTTTTCTATCATCTTTCTTCATTTCCTCTTTCGTGGTTTTGACATCAATCCTCTTTGTTATCCCCAACGGATCTACCTTTTACTTTCTTTTGCTCTTGGTTTTGACACCACCTTTCCTTTTCTTTTTCCTTTTCCGTCTTAGTTCCCTGAACTACGTAAGCTCTGATTCTGCATTCGCTCGAATGTCAGATACGTAGGCACGAGATCACGATGATCTTGGCGAGCACACTTCCACCCTTCCTTCCATTCTTCTTCTCTATCCCTGGTTCTATGAACTATGGAGCTTTAATTTCCTCCTTGTACTATGAGGGTACGTAGGCACGAGGGGCCCAATCCTCCGCGAGCACTTTCACTTTCTTTCTTTCTTTCTTTTCTTTTTCTCTTCTCCCTCCTCTTCTTTTTAGCTAGAAACCTTTAGATAGATAACCCATCCAAGCCTAGAAGCAAGCGAAATGGTTCTCGTCGAGTACGACGGATGCGTTAGGTGCTACTACCTTCCTTTCGCATAACCGACCACGTTCCCGTTTCTCTTCCCCTTGGGTTTTATTGATATTTTCCCTGTCGTTTGGGACTAAATAAAGTTCAGTGGCGACTCTGTTGTATCTTTGAGTGTGCGATTCACTCAGGTATAAACCAGCCATCTTCAGCTGGCAACTCTGCTGGGGAGACCTTGCTCTTGTAGGTTGGGGTCTCGCTTAGTTTTGTTTGCTTTCTTGCTTGCCTGGGTGTTTATCTTTTGCGCTTTACTCGCTTTATTTTACTTGCTTTAGCTTTATGTTTATTTACTGCATTTCTTTACTGCTTTGAATATTCATATGCTGCATATTTTGGATATCTGCTATATCCTGCTGTTGTTGGGATGGGTAGATATTATTGGAGAGAAAATTCCTAACACCGGGCTTAGCATACACATAGGCTAGAACGTGGATAGTTGTGAGGCATGCATTTTGCGCGTTGGGTTACCACGAGAGCCACATCCCAGATCGTGATTCGCTTGAGAATACTTCTGTCCTGCGAGAATTCGCTACGGCGGGGGATTTTCATTCTGAGTCCTATGGTTTGGGCGACCTTTCTAGGGACCACCTTGTTGTGTCTAGATCACACCTGTGAGTGGGATATGAGTTTTTGCATGAAACCAAGCCTCTTCATACCTTTATTCTCTCACATGCGTCAGATCTTTGCACCAACACAAAGTTGTATATGCAGATTATCCAGAAGATGTTGCATCCCTGACTTACATTATTGCCTAATGTTATTGCATAATGTTATTACATCATCATGTATACCAAACTTTTGAACTTGAGTTATTGCATCATCATATGAGTGCTGAACTTTTGCATCATCTAACCTCTGCATCATTGGGTGTTGCATATCTCATTTGCATTCCATCTGCATAAACAACATGTGCATACATACATTTGCATTGCATTCAAACCAGAAAAAGCTCACTTTCTTCCCTTCATCAGCCAGAAGACAGTGACGACCCGACACTGGTACTTCATCAGATCCAACAGATTAAGAAATATGGATGATTCTGAGAATACCGCTTACACAGAAACCTTGACTCAGCTCCAGGGTAGGATGGGACAATTCCAGGATAACATGGACGCCATCATGGAACTCCTTCGTACTCGGAGAGATGCCACTGTTACATCTGATGTCGCCACTGTCACTGATGCAACTATTGTCGCTTCGGTTGTTACTTCTTCTCCTGCTGTTGTTGAAATTCCAGTTGAGAATGTTGTTCAACCTACTGTGAATTATCCAAGTTCTCAGCCTGCACTGAATAGGATGCCTGTTGCCTATCCTTGGGGAATGCCCTCGAATTTCACTCATCATATTGCCTATGGTGGTGCCTTCGCGCCTTATCAAACTTTTGCCATGCTTGTGCCTAATGGGAATTCTGTTGCTTACCCATGGGGCATGCCTATTCCTATTCCACTTCCTGTGGTGAACCCGGATGATCATGAGATTCCTCAAACACAGAATCGTCGGGCTCCTGTGCAAAATAATAGGGAGACCTCTGAAGAAGATGAACATAGTCATGTTCCGGTTTTGTCTCAAACTGTTGTTCATAATGTTCATTCTGGAATAACTTACCATGGGGCATCCTCAGTTGCCATGACCTTTCTTCCTAGTTATCCATATGGTTTTCAGATGGGTCAGACTAGTGGTCAGATGGTAAATCCTGGGCTGGTACATCTGTCTCAGTTTGCTTCTCCTCAAGTTCTCGCTCCAGCCGCGTCTCAGCTACCAAATCCTTAGATTCTTGTCAGACCTGATGATTTGAGTAGACCTATAGACTACAAGCTGTTAGAGGATAGAATCAGAGCTATTGAGGGTTTTTCTGCCTTTTACATGGATGCCAAAGACTTGTGCTTGGTTCCAAATGTTGTGCTACCCCAGAAATTCAAAGTGCCTGATTTGCCTAAATACAAGGGGTTGAGTTGTCCACGAAGCCACATTACAATGTATTGCAGAAAAATGGCCTCCTACATAGACAATGATGAACTGCTCATCCATTGTTTCCAGGATAGTGTAGCGCGATTTTCGTGGTTTTGAATCACTATCGCTTTGGTACTACAATTTGATTCATTTTTTTATCCTGTGAAGCTGATTAAGGAAGGGAAATAGATGTCTCCAATTAACCCTGCTTGCATATTGTGGTTAAACAGTCAAAACTGTTGGTTTACAGATGCTATCAAAAGGGGGGTCTGTTTTAGGGTTATTTCGTTTAAGAACGGAGTGTCGTGACTGTATATGAGGATTTTGGTAAGGTACTAGGTCTGATGTTTTTGATGGATGTGTGAAGGTACTGGACTTTGAGTTTCTCTGATTAGTATGCTCGCTAAGATTTCGCAATCTTATGCCTACGTATTCCCGTTTAACGAAACAGGGAAATCAGAGCGATCGTAGTTCTTCCTATTCTATGGGAGGAAATAGATGTTTTTGTGTCTTGTTCAAAGCCCAAGACATGAAGCTAAAGGTGATTTGTATCTTGTTCAAAGCCCAAGATGTGAAGCTAAAGGGTTTGACTGAGAGAGAACTTGTCATCTCTAAAGAGGGATTGGACTTCCTCTGAGGGAATTGTTGATTTTTGTGTGCCCTGATTAAAGGACAAGTTTGATGCTAAGAGGTTGATTGACTCAACCGAGGGGTTTCTTTATTACAAAGCCTAAGAGGAGGCTGGAAGTTTGACTTTTCCGGGGAAAATGTTCTTTCTGTCTTGTACAAAGCCCAAGATTGAGGCTAAAAGGGATTTTGACTCCGTCGGGGAGAATGTATCTTGTATAAAGCCCAAAATGGAGGCTGAAATGGTTTGACTCAACAAGAGAGTACTTTTATCTGTCTTGTATAAAGCCCAAGACGGAGGCTAAAAAAAGGTTGACTCAACAAGAGAGTCTTGAACAGGCGATTGACTCAACAAGAGAGTCTGATGGTTGTTTAACTCAACAAGAGAGTCTTTTATACTCAACAAGAGAGTGATTTGCTGTCTCGTATGAAGCCCGAGATTGAGGCTAAAAGGAGATTGACTCAACAAGAGAGTCTTTTATACTCAACAAGAGAGTGTTTTGCTGTCTCGTACGAAGCCTGAGATAGAGGCTAAAAGGAGATTGACTCAACAAGAGAGTCTTTTATACTCCACAAGAGAGTGTTTTGCTGTCTCGTACAAAGCCCGAGATTGAGGCTAAAAGGAGATTGACTCAACAAGAGAGTCTTTTATACTCAACAAGAGAGTGTTTTGTTGTCTCGTACGAAGCCCGAGATAAAGGCTAATACGAGATTGACTCTAACAAGAGAGTCTTTTATACTCAACAAGGGAGTGTTTTTATATGTCTTGTACAAAGCCCAAGATGGAGGCTAGAAGGTTATTGACTCAACAAAAGAGTCTTTTATACTCAATAAGAGAGTGTTTTTATATGTCTTGTACAAAGTCTAAGACGGAGGCTAAAAGTGGTTGACTCAACAAGAGAGTCTGAAAAGGTTAGCTCCGCTAGGGAGAATCATTTGTACAAAGCCCAAGAGGAGGCTGACTTACTACTGAGGATTATTGAGATCCTGAAACGGGTCCAAGTATGGGGGGAACTCCCATGAGAGAGACCAGGTTTCTGCTGGAGATTGATCCAGAGTGATCGGTGTTTTTTCCTATGTTTGAAAGGAACTTGAGAATGTCTTTGAGACTCAAGAGTTTTAGACTGTCCAAGTCTAGAGTTTTATCTTTTGTATAATGCCCAAGAGGAGGCGCGGGCATTAAGGGATGAGTATCAACCCTAAAATGGCCGGAGTTTTGACGCTGGAAAGACTGCTCTAGCAAAGGATGACTAAGTTCTGTCTTATACCTTTAAGAGGTCGTCAAGGTCCTTGTATTAAGCCCAAGAGAAGGCATGGGAACTTCTAAGAAGCCGAAGGGTCCTTGTACAATGCCCAAGAGAAGGCGGGGATGCTTTTAGGAAGCCTATGGGTCTCCAAACCAAGAGACGTTCAAGAAATGCAATTCACAGAGAAGAGATCATTCCAGGAAAGTTCGAGAATTTGGAAGAAACTCAAGAGACGCCATTCACGGAGAAAAGATCATCTCTGGGGAGTTAGAGTTTCTTTGACAATTTCTAAGGGTGACAATCTGAGAAAAGGTTAACCGAGAAGACTGTCTTTCTCTTTGTTCCATATTGTTTAACCCCAAGAGAAGGGAAGACTGTATCTGGAAATCCTATGGGGATCTAGTTTTGTTTGTATTTAAAGAGTGACCAACAGGCTTTACCTAGTTCTAGACGTAGTTGTTGGGAAAACTCTAAATAACTATACTAGTATTACACAGGGGATATGTGACAAGTATATAAAAGGATGTGAAAGAAGACTTATAGTGAAAATGCCTCACAATACAGTTATATACATATGAAAGCGGTAAATGAAAGCGGATAAACACTTACCCATTGTAGAGCTTCCATGCTGTTTTGTTAGTTGTTCAACAAAAAAATTAAAGAAAGTTTTGATAACAACATATATTTGAATTCAAAATCAAAGGAGAAAGTGCTTTGAAAAGATTGTTGGGGCTTACAGCTCAAGGAGAGGCCCAAGTTTTAACGATGATCGCACCGTTGTTTTGAAAACGCTACAGAGGGACTTATACAATATGTGAGGCCCAAAAAGTTTGTATGTGCAAGGGGATGGGTCTTACACTCTATTAGAGGCCCAAAGATTTATTTTTGTACAAGGGATGAGACTTACAACTCAAGGAGAGGCCCAGGGTTATTTGTTTGAAAACGGCGATCGCACCGAGGTTTTTGAAAACACAGTGGGTCTTATACAATATATGAGGCCCAAATCATTTTGGTTTCAAAAAGGGGTTGGGTCTTACACTCTATTAGAGGCCCAAAGAAATTTAAAGAAAAAAATGGGGCTTATAACACGAGGGTAGGCCCAGATGATTTAATTTTTTGAACTAGCGATTGCGCCGAGATTTTTCTTTTAACGCAGAGGGACTTATACAATATCTGAGGCCCAAAATTGTTTTGGTTAAAAGGGGATTGGGTCTTACACTCTATTAGAGGCCCATGAGTGTTTGAAAATGATTTGTTTAGGGTGATTAAGATCAAAACCCTAAATTAATTTCAAAATGTATTTAAATTAAATAAAAATTTAATTAAAATGATCAAAATTATCAAACATGTGTGAACAACAAGTTGTGATCTTGGATTAATGTTTGAAAAATCATGTTAATATCCACAAAATGATTGGAAACCAATTAAATTTAGAAAATCAAGGAGGAAAAAAATATTTTAAATGTTAAAAAAACAAATAAAAGTTAATTCTTTGCAAAAATATCAAGTATATGAAATAAATAATATTTTTGGGAATTTTTGGCAAAATAAAATATTTTAACATTTTTGTGAATCAACTACCTACCCATTAACAATAATCACACCCATTCACCCTAATATACCCTTTCACTCAAATTTCATTTACACTACACACAAGCCCTTTAATGTAATTAACTAAATCAATATTCATTACCCAATCATATCAACCCATTTTTCCAAGTGGCACAACTATTTTAAATTTTTTCCTCTCCCTCGTCTTCCCTCTTTTCCTCTTTCTCTCTCTCTCTCTCTCTCCCTTTTCTTTCTCTCTTTCTCCTCTATCTCCCAGATCTCTCTCTCTCTCTTAACCTTTTCTTTCTCTCTTTCTCGTCTCCCAGATCTCTCTCTCTCTCTCACTGTTCTTTCCTCTTCCTCCCTCTTTTTTCGTCACCTCTCTTTCTCCCTCTCTTATTTTCCGTTCAAACCCTAGGTATAGGAATGATTTTGAGTGGGCAGAGGAAAAATACAAACTCATAGGTTGGGTAAAGCTGCGAAAATGAAAAAGAATAAAGGTTGGCCCGGGTTAGAAAAAAACAAACTTATCCTCTGATAACACGTAAATGTATCGTATTTTTAGACCCGGTTTGCATGCAATTTAGTTTCGTTTTATTTATTTTCTTTGATTTATGTTTTATTATGCCGGTATTTATTGTCTTTTTCAGGTGCTTGATAGAAATGTATTTTAATTGCAAAAAGAAAGAATTAAAGGAAGAAATGTGAAGAAAATATGAAAGAAGAAGAAAAGAAAAGAAATTAGAAAAGAAAAGAAGAAAAAGAAGAATTAAAAAAAAAAAACTGGTGCGCCCACCATCAACATAAGTGTGACGATGGTCACACCTTATGGGTGGCAGCCACCATAAAACAAATATAGTACTATGACGATCGTCACAGGTCCATGGCGACCGTCATAGTACTTCAAGTTGTGACGACCGTCACATGACTATGACGACCGACACAAGCATAATTCCTAGAATTCAAGTTTAAGTTACGTGGACCACTCAACGGTATTAATCCAACTCAAACCACATTCAACCAGTCAAGGAGTGCTTGAGATATTTTCGGCCATTAATTTCCACGACAGATTTTTTCTCTCTTTCACAACAACTTCTTAAGCTATAAAAGGAGGCAAATCTCTACACGAGGGGCTCTCTCATTTTTTCTCTTTTCGCCAGATTTTTCTTGTTTAGTTTTTAGCAGTTCTCATTGATGTAAAAGTAATAGTTCTCCACATCGGGGGACTATTACAAATATAGTTTTAGGATTTATTTTTATAGTTTAATTTATGTATTTGATTCAAAGCCTACCGGCGTATTACGACTTCAGTTCAAGCATTGTTTCCAGTTCCATTTAATTACAAGTTCTATTTTATTGCTTACTTTACTGTCCTAAATTACTTGCTTAATTACGTCTTACCTTATATTAAATTATTTTAAATCGCTTATTATGTTTTCGTCTAATTCAAAAACCCAAAATTGTTTATTTGTTTTCTTATCTATGTCTTTCTAAATATTCTTGAGTCCGGCGTATGAGGACCGTCGTTACCGACGGGACTCGGTAGAAAATAATAGGTGCAAATTTATGATTAAAATTTTGTTTTGGTTTTAATTTCCAAGTCTAATTTAATTAGCTTTGTCACGAGAGTGAGGGGTTATTTAACACGATTTTGTCACGAGAGTGAGAAATTAATTAAGGTTAGAGCCGGCACTGCGAGAACGGGGGGGGGGGGGGGGGGGGGGTCGAACCGGATAGTGGAAATTAGGCAACATATCTAAATACAGCGAGAGCGCTTTAGATACGTTTAGGATATTATTGGATTTCAAAATATATTTCCTAGTTACCGGGGCGAGCGAGAGCAAAATCTTGGATTAGGGAACATGACTTTAGTTAATACCGCGAGAGCGTGAGGCGAAGTCTTTAAGTTGGTATATTCTACGGAACTAAGTTATAGTTGTAATTAGTACCCGAATTCTACAAAGTCCTTTAGGAACGCGGAATCCATATTCCGGCCTCTCTTTATTATCATATTTTCTTAGTTTTATTTTAGCGCTAGTCTTAGTTTCCCTTTCATCGAATATCATTAGTCTTAGCTTTACATCGCAGCGATAGATTACGGTAGGTTGACATTGGTCTCTGTGGGTTCGACAATCTTTTATATTACTTCGATATTTCCGTGCACTTGCAGACGCATCAAGTTTTTGGCGCCGTTGCCGGGGACCAACAGTCAATATTGTAATTCCGTTGTTGCACCGGATAGACTAAGGCACTCCCATAAAAAAAAAATAATAAAACAAAATTTAAAAATTAAAAATTTAAAAACCATGTATCACCGAAATTTTCTCTATGATAACCGCTCACATTATCTTGAGGAGCCGCATCCAAATTTTCTCTACAATTACCAACCGCAATACTCCCAATATTTTGAGGAACCGCAACCAAATTTTTCCTATGATTACCATTCCCAAAATTTTGAGGAACCGCAAGAATATCATAATTCCAACCTAGAAATATTAATAAAGGATTTCAATGCGACACTGACTCACTCCCAATATCTCGAGGAACCACACCAAAATTTCCTCTACGATCACCATTCCCAATATTTCGAGGAACCACAAGAATCTGTTAATTCCAACCTCGAGGAATTAATGAAGGATTTCATTGAAACAACAACTAATTCGAGGCTAGAATCCATGATGGAGCACTTTGCGGAGACACAAACTCTCCGGAATGAAGAGCTTAGAAGACAACATCTCGATACTTATGAAAACTTTAGGCAGATAAACACAATAGTCAAGTCCCTCGCGACTCACACTAAGGCATTGGAGACTCAAATCTCCCTGCTTGCACAAACACCTTTAGGACCCTCCCCGGAGGGGCATGTGGATGTTGTGACAACCATTAATGAAAAACAAATTAAGAATCCCGAGGAGAGTGATAATGAGGTTGAGGAGAGTGATATTGAGGTTGAGGAGAGTTTTGGTGAGGAAGAAGTAGAGATTGAGAAAAATTCACTAGGATCACCTGAAAGGGAGGTCGTCAAAGAGGCAGCGAAGGAAACACATAATGTCGTTCCTCCTCCATATACCCCAACAAAGGTAGAATCCCAATCCAAAACGTATGCGGAGGTATTGAAAAATATCTACACCGATGCATCTTTGTTTGAGGTCACGCATAAAAAGAGAAAATTTGAGGACCATGAAACTAGGGATATCATTACTGTTGAGAGGGTAAGGTTAAACTTTGAGGTGATGGATGAAATAACTAAGCCCAAACTCGAAAAGCTATTACTTAGGATAGATCCAGAACCGCCACCACAAGTTCAAAAGAATGAACACCCCACAGAAGGAAGAGAAGAAAAGCCGAGGGATATGTGAGATGACTTGATAAGTGGCCCTGGAAACCGAAAATTATTAGCCGTCAAGCTATCGACGTTAAACAAAGCCCTGCGTGGGAGGCAACCCACAAGCTTTTAATTTAATATTTTACTTTTATTGTTTGTGTTTGCAGAAAATAAAGAATTATATCGTTTGTCACGTCTCAGCCATATTTAGGAGAAAAATCTCTAGATAACAACCCCTTAAGATGAGTTGGTGCCCACGCACCTTCCTACGAATGTCGCTGCTGGTGGTGACACCAATGACGAGTATGATGGGAGAAAGCATGTCTCTCCCATTCGTAACTTACATCCTCCTTGTTCTTTGCATGGTCAGGTTCCACCTGCACACACCGCACCGTATTTTTCTAACAATTTTTGCAGGTACTTCCTTCGGAAATAGGCAATATAATGAGCGACTTCAAGAAAATGAAGTTTCAGCAAATTCAGATAACTCGTAGTACAAGACACCGGAGTAGAAGTGGCCAGCGAAGACAGGGACGACAAGGGAATCAGCGCGAATTTGGCTGTGGTAGCACGCACTGGCATTCATACAGGTTCTATCTTTCCTCTACCACCTTTTATCAAAACATTGAGGACAATGTTTGGTTTAAGTGTGGGGGAGGAACATTTACCGCTTTCATTTTACCGTTTTCTAGTAAGGTTCACTGTTTTCCAGCATGATTAAAATTTTTTTTTCTGTTTTAAATGTTTCGTCCGTCTGTGCATGTGCTGTCGAGTCTTTATGCTGATTTTATGTTGTCTATCGACTTCCCCGTTCTCTTGAGACATACCAAATATTTTGAAAATTTTTTAGTTAGAAATAGTGTCTCTTTTGAAAATCTTAGGTTACAGACGAAATTGAGGTTAGATTGTGAGACTTGGGAAAATTCTGCAAGATCGGTATCGTCCTAACACCGTGAGCCTCTCAATTATGGAAATCGATTTGAGTACTTGTTATGCCATAGCCTTAAGTTCTCACCCCTTTAGTAGTCCCTAAGTAGTTTATTTAGCAGTCAGCACCATCCTAAGCACGCACTAAGTAGGAAGCCGATGCAAATAAGTGTATGATCTCAGGCTTAAAAGGCAAATTAAGAAGAAAAAAAAATAAATGCTCCTTCTAAGTTAGGTGATCCTCACCCGATCATTTAGCCCAACGATGCAAACTTCTTTATTTTATTGATTTTTTAGCCAATGTGCCAAAAGAAAAAATGATAATAATGAGATCATAGTCACTAACAGGCCATCCTACCATGAGTGTGAAAGGATAACGAGCTTAATGTGATTGTGCCAGAATGAAAAGGGACGAAAGAATGATGAGTTAGTTAGGCTTATGTATAATGACATGATTCGGATTGGTTTGTATAGGAGGGAGGTTGATGACCGCAAAAGCTGAATTGTGTTGTTACGATATCCTTAGTGTGTGAGCAAGTACCTATCGACACAAACTTAATCGAAGTAGAGTTGGTAGCCTGGGATGAGTATCCGTATGCACTATTTTTCTTACGAGTCATGTTTTGCTTGAGGACAAGCAAAGGTTTAAGTGTGGGGGTGTTGATAACACGTAAATGTATCGTATTTTTAGACCCGGTTTGCATGCAATTTAGTTTTGTTTTATTTATTTTCTTTGATTTATGTTTTATTATGCCGGTATTTATTGTCTTTTTCAGGTGCTTGATAGAAATGGATTTTAATTGCAAAAAGAAAGAATTAAAGGAAGAAATGTGAAGAAAATATGAAAGAAGAAGAAAAGAAAAGAAGAAAAAGAAGAATTAAAAAAAAAACTGGTGGGGCCCACCACCAACATAAGTGTGACGAGGGTCACACCTTATGGGTGGTGGCCACCATAAAACAAATATAGTACTATGACGACCGTCACAGGTCCATGGCGACCGTCATAGTACTTCAAGTTGTGACGACCGTCACATGACTATGACGACTGGCACAAGCATAATTCCCAGAATTCAAGTTTAAGTTACGTGGACCACTCAACGGTATTAATCCAACTCAAACCACGTTCAACCAGTCAAGGAGTGCTTGAGATATTTTCGGCCATTAATTTCCACGACAGATTTTTTCTCTCTTTCACAATAACTTCTCAAGCTATAAAAGGAGGCAAATTGCTACACGAGGGGCTCTCTCCTTTTTTCTCTTTTCGCCAGATTTTTCTTGTTTAGTTTTTAGCAGTTCTCATTGATGTAAAAGTAATAGTTCTCCACATCGGGGGACTATTACAAATATAGTTTTAGGATTTATTTTTATAGTTTAATTTATGTATTTGATTCAAAGCCTATCGGCGTATTACGACTTCAGTTCAAGTATTGTTTCCAGTTCCATTTAATTACAGGTTTTATTTTATTGCTTACTTTACTGTCCTAAATTACTTGCTTAATTACGTCTTACCTTATATTAAATTATTTTAAATCGCTTATTATGTTTTCGTCTAATTCAAAAACCCAAAATTGTTTATTTGTTTTCTTATCTATGTCTTTCTAAATATTCTTGAGTCCGGCGTATGAGGACCATCGTTACCGACGGGACTCGGTAGAAAATAATAGGTGTGAATTTATGATTAAAATTCTGTTTTGGTTTTAATTTCCAAGTCTAATTTAATTAGCTTTGTCACGAGAGTGAGGGGTTATTTAACACGATTTTGTCACGAGAGTGAGAAATTAATTAAGGTTAGAGCCGGCACTGCGAGAGCGGGGGGGGGGGGGGGGTCGAACCGGATAGTGGAAATTAGGCAACATATCTAAATACAGCGAGAGCGCTTTAGATACGTTTAGGATATTATTGGCTTTCAAAATATATTTCCTAGTTACCGGGCGAGCGAGAGCAAAATCTTGGGATTAGGGAACATGGCTTTAGTTAATACCGCGAGAGCGTGAGGCGAAGTCTTTAAATTGGTATATTCTACGGAACTAAGTTATAGTTGTAATTAGTACCCGAATTCTACAAAGTCCTTTAGGAACGCGGAATCCATATTCCGGCCTCTCTTTATTATCATATTTTCTTAGTTTTATTTTAGCGCTAGTCTTAGTTTCCCTTTCATCGAATATCATTAGCCTTAGCTTTACATCGCAGCGATAGATTACGGTAGGTTGACATTGGTTTTGGTGGGTTCGAAAATCTTTTATATTACTTCGATATTTCCGTGCACTTGCGGACGCATCATCCTCCTCGTTTCGTTGAAAAAATGGCGCAAAGGTATAGTTAATCTTCATGTTCTTGTGGTTATATTAATGTGTTGGTGTTTTTTTCAACTTGGTGTCGGTTTGGTTTTGTTACTGGCTATTTCTGCTTCTAGGTTTGTGATTTTGCATTGCTTGTGTTATAGATGATGTTCGTGTCCATGCTAATGCGATGGGTGAAACTGTAAATTCTTGGAGAAGAGACTATCAGGCTTTCAATGAGGATGGTATGAGGCCTGGAATAGAGAAATGGCAGGGGGAATCTTTAGCTATATCCTAATGTTGGTGTTCTTCCTCAACACTTTGATGTTTGATGGGGTGCTCCAGTAAATAACCATCAACGAGATCTTCAGCTTTTGATATCAACTGCATTTTTGTGCATTTTAATAGTTTATTATTCTCATTTTCCTTCTCTGTTGAGTCATTGGTGTTTGTTGTTGTTGACAAATATAATTTTGTTGTTGTTGCTGCCTAATCATTTGGGAATGTTATTGTTACTGAAGGCTAGGTGATACAGACGATTGCATCGTCGAAGGATGCATACCAGATGATGGTGAGAGTCTGAATGGTTTTTCTTTCGATTTTCTTGTCAATTGGTTCGAAGTCTGATATTTTGATCAATAATCTATATATCTTGATGTACAGGTTCTGCGATTAACATTCACACTGGCGAAAAAGTTGCAATCAAGAAAATTCATGATGTTTTCAAGCATGTATCAGCAGTAAACTCTTGGCCTTTATCATCTTTTCTCTTTAACTTTTGCTTTCTGTAAAATATGATCATTATCAAAATAATCTCAGGGAGCAAATGCCTTAAATACTGCAGTTGTGGTTAGAGCATGTGGTTTGCAGCACTTAGCTGTTTATGTCAAAGTCTTTGTTATGTTGATAGCAGTGTTTTATTAGAAACCAATTTTTTCTAATACTTGAAGAGACTTGTATGATATTATTTAGAAAAATTTCATGTTTAGACACTTTGTAATCCTATTATTCACCCTCTTTGCAGAAATATGAACGAGCTTGCATTAGGAAATGGCTTGATACAGGGCATCGAACATGTCCCAGCACTCGGCAGATTGTCTCCAGTCCCATTCTCATACTTAATCGTGTTTTATACCTAATCTGATTTAAACTTAATATAGTTTTTGTTCAATGTACTGAATTATTTCACCATCAACAATATATGGCTTCAAAAAAGCTCAATTTATATTGCACATTGGCCAAGTTCGATGAAGCTGCCCTCAAAGGATTAGATGAAGCTGGTGCCAGAGTATGCCTCCACTTTTGAGCTAGCCATGAAAAATGTTACATCAATGATGAACTCTTATATTCACTTGTATTTAACAGATAACAGCAAACATAGAGAGCCATATGCTAGAATTCGAGGAGGTGTGAATGACTTCCTCTTTCTGCATGTTATTTAATTTTGTTCATTAAACATGGCTGCCATTTTTGTACTACTGGGTATCATCTTGACTGGAGCTTCTTTAGGCTACTGGATTGTCAGGAGATTTCAAAAGAAGACGGTACTGTGGATGTCGGAGTGCTCAGTTTATGAGATGGGCAATGCGCATTATTGGGGCTACCTCGATTTCCGTAGGTTTGAGTATTTTCTCTCTGTAGTACTATGGGGTGTTTGCTATTTTGAGAATTGAAAACCATTGGAATCTTATAGTTGAGAATTTAATTTCACAGGCAGCTATGGTCAAAGAAACGCTTATTTCTATCAGGCGTGTCACATGGAGCCTTGATGGACGTTTTGTGGGTATGTTATGTTTTTAAAACTTATTTTGAAGCTGTTTGATTCAATATCTAACTGGTTGCTTTGGTGTAGGTGTTGCATTTGCTAAACATATGATTCACATATATGCCTTCAATGGATCAAATGAGCTTACCCAGCGTATAAAGGTGAGTTATTCTTATAAAGGCAGCTAAAGTTATAATTGCAGTTTGATTTATATCTCTTTCTTGGTGCAGATTGATGTCCATATTGGCGGTGTGAATGACTTGGCATTTGCTCATCCAAATAAACAACTTTGTATTGTGACTCGTGGAGATGATAAGTTGATTAAGGTGCACAACATCTACAAATTGTCATTTTTTATTATGCAAATAAGTTGTCTATTTTTTCTGAAGAGGAAACTCTTATCAGGTGTGGGATTGAACGTGATGAAGATTATTTAACTTTGAAGGGCACAATGCTCAAGTATATTCTGTCTGTCCTCATCATAAGGAGAACATTCAGGTAGCTTTTCTGTTAATTTATTCTTCGGAAGGTATCATGCTGCTTTCCATAGATTATAGTAATTTGGTAGTTTTGTTATTATGTAACTTTAGCCATCTGCATTGGGATTTGTGATTTAATTTATGAAGATATAAAAACATCTTTAATTCATTGTAATCACTAGAAAGTTGCAGTTTGCAATTCCTCATAATTTTGTGTCTATTGGATTAGTTGTTTTTCTTTTCATCATTGACTTTGAAGTCAGCACTACATAGTTTAAGTATGCACTTCCTTACATTGTTATAGGATTATGATTTCTACAACGTCAACAAGCTCATAGGATTGTTTCCTGACAAGAGAATGATGCTTGGTGCAAATGACTTGAAAGAGAATGATGCAATATTTAATTACTGTAGGAAGTACCTTCCTACCCAACAGGTCAGAAGTAGTAATGTAAATGTTTTACATATTAATAGAAGATGTCAAAAAGCATTAGTTTTGTAACATCTTCTATTAAAATTTCTACCTTCACTTCTTTCTCCATATTGTTCAAAAAGATTACAACATATGGCAGACACCTTAGTTTCTGTCAGAGCAATTTCAGGTTCATAATCAAATTTCATAATTCATGTGTTTATTTATCAATTAGCTCAAATTTCAGAACTAGACTATATGTTTACGATAAGGATAAAGAAATGGAAAGACTCCTCACAAGTTACCAAGACATGGTTGGACTTCTTAATGTACATAAAGTCACACGGTTAAAAACACAGGTTATATTCTTGCTTTATGTTGAGTTATATGCTTTTTTTGTTTGTTTTTGATATGCTAACTTTGAATCTGATCTAATCATGTTTTTGTTTAGGGCATCCTTCCCGACGGACAAGAGGTAGCTATGAACACTCAGATTATTTCGTTCTGGCTTTTATACAGTTCATATCATAAATATGAGTTGCAATTCAATTTAATAGACAATACATCAATACTTCGTAACAATTGCTTGATCAAAGGGTATTAATTGATATATTAATAATTGCTTATTTAAATGTTCATTTAACAATTGCTTGCATCTTGGTGAACCTGGCTGTGTTGTGAAGGGGGATTGGGAAAGATATTCATTCAATTTTCAACTTCTTGATGAGATAGGAGATGCTTTGTGGTGTTGTAAGCGTCAATGACACATTGGGTTGCTTGGCTCACCATATTTTTCGATGTTATCCAGGAGAAATTCGGCCTTCCGACCGTTGTCTGTCCTGCCTTAGGTGGTTTAGAAGCTGAAATCATTGCCCTCAAATATCCCGGAATATTATACTAGGGTTTCACAAACGTGGAAGAAATTCTACGTACCGGAAAGAGTGCTTCAGCTCCTGGAATATGGCTTGTGACTCAATTAGCAGGTGCTAAGGTTGTTGCAACAACTCAATTATGGAACATTGAATAATCCAATAGATCAAAGTGATGTGATTGGCGTTGGTGGTATTGACTATAGTGACCATATAGACTACTTTTCCTCACGTGGCATGAGTACATGGGAACTTCCTCATGAGTACCATTTATTTATCGTTGTTGACACTTGACAATTATTCTCCCTGTTTTTTCATGATTGATAATTAATTTCATAACTGATCATGTTTCTTTTTATTTACCATTTGAAAGAGATAAAATTTCAATGAGCATTTGAAAGAACCCTCTGAATTATATGTGGGTTTTGTTCAATTATGCACTTTTGTTTGTTTCACTGCTCTGTGAATGTTTCGTTGCCCTGTTGAGAGAAGATTGTTCCTTTATGTTAAAATCATTTTTCATACAACATTAATACATTCACTTGAAAACCTTTCTGTTTAAAATCAATTATATAAAGTCAAGTTCATTCAAAAGCAATTATCCAAAGACTAATCTAAACATCCCATTCATCATCTTGATTTGTGTTGCAGGTAATATATCACATAATTAATTCTGCTGCAAAATCAAATTACATGTCTGGGGAAAATATTTGTACCTATTGTCTTTAGAGGACCCAATGGTGCTGCTGCTGGAGTTGGTGCTCGGCACTCTCATGTATGTTTCTCTGGCATTTAACTTCTAAGCGAAACTTCCGCGAACTATTTGTTTGCAACACCCATTGTTCTACTTTGGTTATGGCCTATTAAGCATATATAGTTTAGTGTTTGAATATATTTGTGTGCCCTACAACTTTGGACGATCGCATTCATATCGTTGATTTATGGGTTGTCAAAGAATGTAGTGGTTTAATCTTTAAATCATTTATGTGAAGCATACTTCAATATGTTTTGGTTCTTATTACAAGATTATTCTTTAATATTATTGTTGTTTTCTTTATAATAGTTTGATGGGATGTTGATAGTATTTGTATAATCTCATTAGGGTATTTTTTTACTGAGAATGACTATCAAACCCATGAATCTTCTTAGGCTTTACCTACTGAAAAATGTGCCTAAAATTAATGCTTTGGTTCTTTTATTCTGGAGCCTCACAGTTTCATTTTTGATGGCAAAAATAATGTTAAAAAGCCATGTGACAGCAACTTCCAAACCATATTCAAATTGCTGATCAGGAAATATATTCAGCGAGTTCTTCCTCGAAACAAGATTTGCATCAGATGATTGCAATGTAGTGAATGCTGGACGTTTTCACTCTGAGTCATCTTGTGCTTATAAGCTTCAGTATCAAGATAATATTACAAAAAGTGAAGGATATATCTACTGCAATGGTATACGAATCCAAGGATTATCCTCGGCCAAGCTGAAGCGATAGAGGTTTAATTGGTCTTTGGGTGGAACCTGTGCAGAGTAACGTTGACAGGTATTTCAGTTTGTTTGTTTGTAGGAAACTGGTATATTGGTGGGCATTATGACTCTTAATTTATGAATCTCAAATTCTAGCGAAGATATTATGACTCTTAGTGCTGGAGCAGTCACAGGTATTATAATTTAGTCCATTTATGAATCTCAAATTCTAAATCAAAACAAGAGAAAATGTGGAGTTTCTTGAGATGTCTTATATTCATGGATTGATTTATTGTTTCTGAATCTGATATTGCAGAAAACCAGCCGTGTGGTGGCTGAGATTTTCTCTCTAATGTCTAGGGATGAAGCTAGGCATACAGGGTAAGGACATTGAAGTTAATATAGAAGAAGAAGTCATTACTGAGTACCTATGGTTGAATCAGCAGGCATTACATTCAAATTATAAGAAAATGATTTGAAGACTAATTGTCTATTAATGTAAATAGCATTATTATAAACACAATAAATGTGTTTCTGCCTCTTTACTAAATTAGAATCTCATAATTGCAATTTTAATGTAAAATTGATTTTAATTTATATGAATCTGTATTTTTTCGGATTCATGATTTAAATCACATCTTAACGTAGTGAATAGGTATATTTTGTTTATTATTTGATTTTCTTGAATGATTTTGAGGTTTATATATATGAACTTGTAATGATACATTGACTATGGATTTAATTAATTTTTAATATTAAAATTATTTATTATATTTAATTCTAACGTAAGATGTGTAAAATAGACTGTATAAAATATTCATTGCCAATATATATTATAAAATTTTTATTTTTTTACGGGACATTATAAAGTATTTGTTATTCTCTATTTTTTAATTTCTTTTTGATTTCATTAATATAAGAGAATTTTATAAATAATTTACACATTTTAAATTCTAAGTCGTTTTAACTATTCCATTGAAATCAATAAGTGTCAGTATAAAAAATTTAAATTATATACCATTTTTTGGTATCATTTTTCATTAATATATATATATATATATATATATGTGTGTGTGTGTGTGTGATTTTGTCAAAATGATTATTATTAAAAAGTGAAGAAATCTTTTCATACAAAATTTATATTGTTCTTTTAAAACAAATATTGGGCCTAATATAACTATTATTTTTAAATACTTTCATTAATATTCCAAAATTTTAATTTAAAAATATTTTTTTGGTCAGAATAAAACATTTTTAGAAAAGAAATATTAGTTAGTTTATTAATTTTTGGCACCTTAAATGAGATATTTTATTTGTGGAAATTAATTACACGACATTTAAAATTATTAAATTTAAATTGAATGTCTATACACTATTAGAAGTTAAATGTGTAATTTTTTGAATAAAAAATAAGTGCAGTTTTCTTGTGATAACTCATTTTGTTATCATTAAAATAAGCTTCTTTTTTTTTTAATGAAATTGTTATTTTTTTTTATCTTTCACCATTTTATTTAATAATAGCAATTCGTTATTTTTTATTATTATTATTATTTTTTAAACAAGATATCATTAACGGGAGAACTAAGGGTTTTCCAACCTGTTTACACTGGAAACGGGAAAAACCCGACAAAAGACGAAATTACAAACCAATTGACTTACGAGAGAAAAAGTAAAGGGTCTTTACTAAACTCGTAAAAACTATAATTTGAATGTGTAATTTCACCGCAAAAAGCCCACTTCCAAACTAAATATTTTATACCCCAAACCGTATTGTTTAAATTCCAAGTCTCCGTCCTAAAACAAATGTCATTCCTTCATAACCAAATGCTCCAAGAAGTAGCTAGCCAAAACAATCCCAAATTGCCCTCTTTGACCTTTTTTACACGGCAAAACGAGTGTCAATCCATAAAACTCGATAAACACTCTTCCTCCATCTCATCCGATTTACCAATCCAAATGGCTACCTCCTTCCAAATCTTCTTAACCACCAAAAAAAAAAAAGGAATGAATCCTATTTTCTAACTCTATCCTGCAAAATGAGCACTTTAAAGAATCCAATGAAAAATTAATACCTCTAAGTGCCAACAAATCTTTGGTTGGAAGTCTATTCACAAAAAGTCTCCAACCAAATGCCTTGATTTTGAAGGGAACCGACAATTTCCAAATCAAACAAAGAGCCTCGTCGCCCCTATTCAAAGGGCCAAAAGGAATGCGAAAATTAGCCAAAAAATTGTAACGAGAACTAACCAAGAAGGCGGCTCCGGGTTCAAGACCCCAAAGTATGCTATCGGTTCCATCCTCCGTTAAGCCATGATTTTCAAGAAAAGAATTCATATTAACAACATCCTCTTGAATGGCGACATCATTGTAAACTTCCATTGGAATACCAAAATCTCCCCAAATCCAACTTCCACTTCTCCACCCCCATTCCCGCAATAGAAACTTCCTTCAAACAAGAAGCATCGTATAAAACCGGGAACAACTCCTTCAATATCCCATTCTTCATCCATTTTGCTTCCCAAAATAAAGTGGTGAAACCATTTCCAACCTTGAAAGTGCTACAATTGATGAGAGGATCCTTGAAAGACTTTTTCCTAATTAAAATTAAATCTTTCCACCAAAAGGAAGCATCTTTTAGAGAACAATCTCCACAAAACGCCTTGGTAGAAATGTCACCGTAACGAGCTCTCAAAACCTTATGCCATAAAACATTAGGATTTTGAAGAATCCTCCACCTCCATTTATGAAGAAGGGCAAAATTAAATTCCGCCAAATTTTTTATCGCCAACCCACCCTTCTCATAAGGTAAGCAAACATCCTTCCAACTTACCCAATGAATCTTCCTCTTCTCCTCCAAGCCACCCCATAAAAAATTACTTTGAATCTTGGTAAATTCTTTCACAATTTTCATAGGCATTTTGTAGAAAGACATAGTGAAAATTGTTAAAGAGCAAAGAATAGACTTGAGATGAGTGATCCTACCACCAAGAAAGAACAAAGCTAGCCGCCTCTAAAAAGTGGGGATTGGTATTAATACCGATCAATTTGCTTTTATGATAATTAATACCAAGACCGGAAGCAAGTTCAAAAGCCCTCAAAACCGTCTTAATCGCCCAAATATGTCTCCAAGACCCTTCTCCCACTAACAAGGTGTCATCCGCAAATTGAAGGATATCCACCATACATTTTCCTTCCAAAATAAATCCACTATATTCGCCATTCTCATAAGATTTTCTCACTACCCCCGTAAGTCCTTCCGCCACCAAAACAAAAAGAAAAGGAGATAGTGGATCACCTTGCCTCAATCTTTTTTCAACAATGAATTCCTTCGTGGGACTCCCATTTAAATTAATTGTTATTTCATTTTCTTTTTCTAACTTTAATTTTTTTATAAATTAAAAAATTATTTTCATTAAGAGTTTCTAACACTTTTGTTTATATATAAGTACTTTTTGCATTTTTATAATTTGTTATATTTAAATATGTATAGTTCAATACAATTGTACTTTATAAAGTTATTTTAACCGATGTACTTCTTTAGAAGTTTTTAAATAGGTTATAATATCTAGATATCATCTTAAATTATTTTATAAAATTAGTTTTTTATTAATAAATACAATACTAATATATTATATAACAACAAAAAATCTTAGTATAAAAGCAATATCATTTTTGTCTATTTCTTCATTTTTTTTTCGTTCTTTTCATTATTTAATATTTTGATTTATAAATATTAATATTTTATATATTAATAAAGAATATTATAATAAAAATTGTTATATTATTTTATCCAATGCAAAGACATATCAAATAAAATAGAGAAGAAGATTATACAGTGCATCGATAACGATAACTAAATACAGTACAATACAACAAATTGTCTTGTAATTGTTCAGTAATATGTACTATAGAAGTAATGGCAATAATTATAAAAAAATTCAATACACAAATAAAAAATTTAAGGTCAAATCTGACTTTAAAGTCAATAATTAGCAATTATCTTGATTAAAAATATCTTTAACTATATACTATATCAATGGATGATCTATCTTATCTATTAAAGTTTTATTTGGACAAATCAACATGAATAATAAATACAGAATTCGCTATTTATTCCATGACATTAAATACTACTCATTCTGGTCCTTTTTGTAATAGTCACTATATTTTTTTATATTCATTTAGTAATTAAAGTATGTGGTCTGTATTATAGATCAAATATATTAATTATTTAATAAATTTAAAAAAGTGAATTGTTTCTTATAAAGAGAATTGGAGAAAGTACTTATTATTGAACGCAATTGTATATTAATCAATTGTATATTAGCACCTATTTCAAACCAACAATTATATATTTAAAAATAAAATTAATTATATTTTATAGAGGGTAGTGTTAATTTATGTGTTATACAAATATTGTTCATTCAATATACAGGAGACAAAAGAATTAAGTATATATCAGTACCAATACTGTGTATACTATTAGTGGGGGCATAGGTCCACATAGTGCTGTTAGTAGCTTCGTCCTTGATAACAAAATAAATAATGTTTAGGTTAGCATTTAGTTTTTTTTCTTTCAAATTTTTCTAATCAATCATAACAATGAATATTCATAATTAAAAGTAATATAAAAAAAAATATTTAAATAATTTTTATCTTAAAAATGTGATTGAAATAGTTCATAAAGTCACACGGGACACAACCCGTTAGATTCCGCAAAAAAAAAAAAAAAAAAACAAGCATATGTGTTAATTACAATAATGTGACACGCAAGACAATCACTTAGATTTCATTTTCTTCACTATTATATAAAAATGTTTATGAAGTGATACGGAACACAATCAATAACATTCAAACAAAAAATCATGCATAAATATTGCTTTCAAAAATAAAAAGTCTAAAATCTTGAGTATTATGTATTTTAATCTTTTCACTATAGTGTTTAAAATGTGATTGAAATACTTCATAAATTGACACGGAATACAATCAGTTAGATCCAAACAAAAAAACATACATAAATATAGCTCTTAATGTGTATTTAAATATAATTCAACTATCAATATATCTAATATTATATCTCACATTTTTTCTTGTACCCGTGCGGACGTACGGGTCTTCTACTAGTTATTAAAAAAAAGAATCAACTCAAAATCATTAAAATTCAGAGAGAAATTAAATTTTGAATCAATTAAATAAAATCGCAAAATTCAAATATTCGAATATTCAAAAAATGGTGCCAAGAACACACCAAGAACACGCGCCACCCCATAGTTTCTGCAGATTTGCATTTTCTCACCAATCTCAATGAATACTTGATAAAATCACACAATCCACATATCAATCTACTCGTTTTCACCTCACGATCATGTCTATGGTCTTTAATTTCATTTATTTTAAGCATGGAATAAGAAATCAAGACAAAACCTCAAGAACCCTAAATTCTGCATGAAGGCTGAGAATTTTGATACACGATTCAAACAAAGCAATTAATTGAAGGGAAACCCTCCATACATGATTACGAACATATGTAAAAATTATTGTGCGAGGAAATATGCATGAATCATGAGATGACCAAGTTTAGGCTTACTTGAAGGTCGTGACAGCAAAAGCAATGTGATTTTTTAGTTGGAGGTGTTACAGATGAGTTGTGATGATCTGAACAGCTTCCCCACACCATATGGAATGTGTTTGAATGCTTGGAGTGATCTGAAATGGACTGGAACAAAGTAAGGCACCTCAGCTGCAATTTGGTTAAAACCTTGAGCAATTGGCTGGTGATTTTGTGAAATTGGTGTTCCAGATGTTGTTTAAGTGTTTGGATCACTTCTATATGATGTTTATGAGGTGTGTGTATGTGATTGGTTTGGTTGGAATGGCTCTCAAACTCAAAACCCGATAGTGACTTGCTTTGGAAGGCAATTTTGGAGTGAAAGAAGAGATTTTGAGGAAAGCATCAGTTTGATGGCTTTGGTGTACTTAAACTAAGCACAAATGAGCTTTATTTATAGTAGAGCAAGTTTGTTTTGCAAGCAATAGTGAATGGCAACTGGTACAGGTCTTGGCCAATTGGATCATTTTGGAATCTCAAGTCTCCTCTAGCCATTGACTAGAGGTTAGAGCACAGGCCTTTGGTTCCCTAGTTCAGAGATTATCCTTGACTCATTCAGTTGGAAAAGGCTCGGTTCATGCCACCTTGGTGCATCCATTGAATGCTCCAAAACAAAATTGGAGGCTTGTCCCCTTTTTAGGCATTTCTAGGTTTGGCATGCTACTTTTGGTTCCAAAGACTTGGGAGGCTTATGGATCAGTGTTTGTTCCTCCTTGGTTTCCCCTGAGGTGTTCAGATGGATAAACTTGTTTGTCATTTGCACAATTTGATCAAATCGAGCAAAATGCACAAATCTGCCTTGCCATGACAGTTGCAGCAAGGCATATTGTCATTGTCATAACTCTTAGCTCAAATGGAATTTGATGGAGTTCTTGACCATTTTGGACAGCTCTCATATGATACAACATATGTGTGATCATAGTTTGTCTTGACACTTTTTGGATCTAAGTGAAAAATGACCTTACATTTTGAAAAAAGTGAAACAGATTCTGACTTAGTGAAAATTTCACTAAGTGTTGGAAAAAGTGGCATTTTTATGTTTTTGTCATTTTGGTCACTTAGTAACTAAAAATCCATGAAGAATTGGAGTGAGGTGTAGTTGACACTTTTGAAGTATGCTTGGATCTCAAGTTATGATCCTTGGAAGTTGGTACCCTAGCCACTTTGTTCCATAACTTAGAAAATTTCTAAGTTTTCTATGGTTACCCCTTTTACAAGTTATCCCACTTTTCTTGGTTTTTCTTGATGAATGATGATTCAAATCACACATTAACATCATTTTAGGGTTGGGGAACCATAATTGATCAAAAAATCAAAAAGTCAAACTTTGACTTTTGGGAACAGTTGACTTTTTATCCGATGAATTCCAAACTGTGCGATCCTCTATGAAATCAAGTCCTTGACCTAAATCAAACTTGATGGATTGATTTCATAGGTGTTATAGGGTGTATTGAATCATGTCCCAAGGTTTGGGAACATGTCCTGGTCAAAAGTCAAAGGCACAATTGACTTTTTTTTCGCAAAACCCTAACTATGGTTCTGATGAACTTGAAACTTGTGCATCAAGCTTCTTGGATCAATCCATTGTTGCAAATGGATCAATGTAGTGTGTTACAGACCCTCAAAACATGCCTTGAGGTCTTGGCTCATGTTTTGTCCCAAAAGTCAACTTAGGGGTGAATTAGGTCAAGAAACCCTATTTCCTGATTTTTGGTGAATGCATCCCATGAGGTCAAATTAACTTGATGATTGGGTTTATGATGTCCCTTGGAGTATCTTGGGTTGTGCTTTGAAGCATTGGCTCATGCCCAGAGGAAAAATTCCATCTGGAGGCCCTGGTCGACCAAAACCCTAATTTGGTGACATTGGCGATCTTGAGGCTTAATCCACTTGGAATGTTGCAGCATTGTGCTTGATCCTTGATGTGGGAGTCCTCTTGATCCCTTGTGGATATTTGAGAGGTTTAGACAAGTTGAAGATCATGTCATTCCTTGATTGGTCCTTTGTCTAAGAGCTCTGAGAGGGCTTGAAACCCTAAGTTTGATAGTAGTTGATGCTCACCCATCTTTGGGGAGACTAATGAGTATGAAAGTTCATCCATATTGTGATGATGATTTGCACAATGATGGGAAATCTTAGTGGTCAAAATTTGGGGTATGACAGATGCCCCTATTTAATCTTCTTGGACCCGAAGGTGTGAATGGCGAAGGTATTCGGGCATTCGGGGTGCAAGAGGATTAAATATCGGAATACCCGAAATTTTGATGGTGGTTATGAATGGTAGCTTACGCATTCATCTTCTTTTGCTAAGTGATGATGCTTAGAAAAGGTAAAACTTCCCCTCGATCCTAGTTTACTACCAAGGAACTGGTCTCAGTTTCTGATGTAAACTTCCCCTCGATCCTGGTTTCCTACCAAGGAACTGGTCTCAGTTTCTTTTGTAAACTTCCCCTCGATCCTGGTTTCCTACCAAGGAACTGTTCTCAGTTTCTTTTGTCAATAAACTTTCTTGACAAGGGACGCTATTCATAGCGGTTTTCTTCAAACTTCTCGCCGAATTTTCTCGGGGAGATGCCATTTGATGGGAAAAACTTTTGATGTCAGACTTGCTGGGGAAACCCTTTGGTCTGAGTTGTAGAGGTGTACAAACTTCTCTGTTGGAGACGCCATTTGCTGACTCTACTGGGGAAAGCAGGTCTCTTGAGAGACTGCTGTCTGCTTGGGGATATTACATTATACTTTTCCTCGAGACCTTCTCGAAGAAATGCCATGTGATGTAATCCAATCCTAAGGTCCTAATGACCCTTTTTGTCAGCGAATTTTCTGAAGGAGAACTGCTGTATTGTCGAATCTTTGATTAAGAGGCTTTCTCTGGGGATTTTCCTTAATCCGTGAAAGCGAAAATATCATCTTCAATGGTGAAGAGTGGCATTTGTCGAAAGCTCTCTTGCTTTTCAGAGGTTCAAGTTATCAAAGTGGTCGAAGACCGTCTCTATTGGAGAGAGATTGCTTAGATGATTCACTTCCTGACGAGGAAGGAACTGACAACTCAATTGACAATAGGACTTTTATTACTAAGGGGTAAGACCGACTAGCGTGGTAGTGATGCAATATGAACATGTATGAATCAATAATGCATGATGTATGTATGTATATGCTGACGAAACTGACACGACATACAGACTAATAGATGAACATGACTGGATACTCAGCCACTGTGGGGGACGAAGAGGTACCGCTGGGTTCAAAATAGCAATTCTGCCTTGCTTAGGAGAGATAGTCCCTGCGGGGAACAACGTTGGTCGGGCTTAGGAGATAAGAACTCTGCCGGGGGTGTCGGATGGAGTGCTCGCATCCGACACAGTTGATCCTTCATTCCGGCGTACTGGTTTAGAAGGGATACTTTGATTCTGCACTTTGAAGTTCGATTACTTCTGGAGAGGCGATCGACGTTCTTTCGATGTTCAACAGTCAAAAGAAATTGCCATCTTTATTTTTAAAGCAGAAAAATTTTACAAGTAAATTCATTTTTGTTTTATTTCAAGAATCGTTAATCACATTAAAACTTCATTCTATAAAGCTAAAACAAATAAGAATTGCAAACAAAAGCACTAGGGCTCAAATTTTATAGATAGGATGGAAATCAGCCAAGTGCGTGATTCCATAGAGTATTTACAAAGTTAGAAAATGATAATTTTAAGGGAAAAGGGCTACATTGAAACATAACGACCGCTATCCTTCTACCGACTTTGAATTCTGGACATACTGAGCTTCTGTCGAAGATGACCTTGACTGGAGTTTTCCTGACGGATGGTGTAACTGCCGCTGAGGGATTTGCCCCTTTGTTGGACGTAGTTACTTGCCATTAATCCCTAATTTTTGCCTGGATTGTACTTTGAGGTTTCCAATCCATCGGGATGATTTTTGCTTATGTCTCTAATTTTTACCTGGACTGCCCTTTCGGGTTTTCAATCCACCGAGACGATTTTTTTATTTAGGCGAAGTATTTCTTGACTACGTCAATATTTGTGGGATAGGAAAATTCCTCTCCGTCTATGGTTGCGAGTCTCAGGGCCCCGCCTGAGAAAGCTTTCTTGACCACATAGGGGCCGTCATAATTCAGAGTCCATTTTCCCAGGGGATCAGTGATAAATGATTGTATTTTCTTGAGCACAAGGTCTCCTTTCCTGAAGACGCAGGCCGGACCTTTTTGTCAAACGTCTTCTTCTTCCTTTATTAATACAACTGACCATGGCATAGTTCCGTTATTCTCTTCTCTTCGATCAAATTTAGTTCGTCGTGTCGACTTTGACACCATTCAGCCTCTGTTAACTTAGCTTCCATCAATACTCGGATTGATGGGATCTCTACTTCTATGGGAAGCACTGCCTCCATGCCATATACTAGAGAGAAAGGGGTTGCCCCTGTTGAAGTGCGGACTGATGTACGATAACCGTGAAGAGCAAAAGGTAACATCTCGTGCCAGTCTTTGTAGGTTACAACCATCTTCTGAACAATCTTTTTGATGTTCTTGTTAGACGCTTCTACCGCTCCATTCATCTTGGGTCGGTAGGGAGATGAGTTATGGTGTTCGATCTTGAACTCAGCGCATAACTCTTTCATCATTTTGTTGTTCAAGTTGGATCCATTATCGGTAATGATCTTGCTTGGAACACCATAACGACAAATGATACTGTTTTTGATAAATCGGATCACCACTTGTCGGGTTACATTGGCGTATGACGTTGCTTCGACCCATTTGGTGAAGTAATCAAGGGCTACTAGGATGAACCGATGTCCGTTCGAAGCCTTAGGTTCGATCATGCCAATCATTTCGATTCCCCATATGGAAAAAGGCCATGGGGGAGAAAGAATTTTGAGATGCGTTGGCGGTACATGCATTTTGTCTAAGTATATCTGACACTTGTGACACCTTCTCATGTACTTGTAGCAGTCGGATTCCATGGTCAACCAGTAGTACCCTGCTCTTAGAATTTTTCTCGCCATTGTGTATCCGTTGGCATGAGTGCCAAAGGATCCTTCATGAATTTCTTTTATCAGCATGTTTGCTTCTGGTCTGTCTATACATCGAAGTAAAACCATGTCGAAATTCCTCTTTTAGAGTGTGCCACCGCTCAAAAAGAAGCTGCCTGTGTCATACCCCAAATTTTGACCACTAAGATTTCCCATCATTGTGCAAATCATCAGCACAATATGGATGTACCTTTGTGCCTCACTAGCCTCCCCAAAGATGGGTGAGCACTCACTACAATCAGACTTAGGGTTTCAAGCCCTCTCAGAGCTTTTAGGCAAAGGATCAATCAAGGAATGACATGTTCTTCAACTTGTCTAAACCTCTTAACATCCCCAATAGAGCAAGAGGACTCCCACCTCAAGGATTAAGTACAAGGTTGCAACAGTCCCAGTGGATCAAGCCTCAAGATCGCCAGTGTCACCAAATTAGGGTTTTGGTCTACCAGGGCCTCCAGATGGGAATTTTCCTCTGGGAATGAGTCAATGCTTCAAAGCATAACCTAATATACCCCATGGAACCTCATGGACCCAATCATCAAGTCAATTTAGCCTCAGGGGATGCATTTACCAAAAATCAGGAATTAGGGTTTCTTGACCCAATTCACCCCTAAGTTGACTTTTGGGACAAAACATGAGCCAAGACCTCAAAGGACATTGATCCATTTGCAACAATGGATTGGTCTAAGAAGCTTGAGCAACAAGTTTCAATTGCATCAGAACCTCAATTAGGGTTTTGAGGAAAAAGTCAACAGTGCCTTTGACTTTTGACCAAGACATGCTCCCAAACCTTGGGACATGATTTAATACACCCTATAATACATATGAAATCAATCCATCAAGTTTCATTTAGGTCAAGGACTTAATTTCATAGAGGATCGCACAGTTTGGAATTCATCTGACGAAAAGTCAACTGTGCACAAAAGTCAACTTTGACTTTTTGAGATTTTTCACAATTATGGTTCTTTAACCCTAAAATGATGTTAATGTGTGATTGGAATCATCATTCATCAAGAAAAATCAAGAAAAGTGGGATAACTTGTAAAAGGGGTAACCATAAAAACTTAGAAATTTTTCTAAGTTATGGAACAAAGTGGCTAGGGTACCAACTTTGGAGGATCATAACTCCTAAACCACAAGGCCATTTTTCCCCATCCAAAGCTAGATTTGTAGCTCTCATGGCCCTCTACAAAAGCTTCAAACACAACTCATTCCAATTCCTCATGGATTTTAAGTTATGGAATGATCAAAATCACAAAAAGTGAAAATGTCACTTTTTTCCAACACTTAGTGAAATTTTCACTAAGTCAGAATCTGTCTTACTTTTTTTCAAATGTAGGGGCATTTTTATATGAGGGCTTTCCAAAATGGCCAAGAACTCCATCAAATTCCACTTGAGCCATGAGATATGACAATGGCAATATGCCTTGCTGAAAACTGTCAAAGCAAGGCAGATTTGTGCATTTTGCTCGATTTACCAAATCTGTGCAAATGACAAACACACTTATCCATCTGAACACCTCAGGGGGAGACCAAGGAGGGACAAACACTGATCCATAAGCCTCCCAAGTCTTTGGAACCAAAAGTAGCATGCTAAACCTAGAAATCCCTAAGGAGGGGACAAAACTCCAATTTTGGTTTGGAGCATTCAATGGATGCACCAAGGTGGCATGGACTAAGCCCTTTCCAACTGAATTCAGTCAAGACTTATCCAAGAACTAGGGAACCAGCAGCCTGTGCTCTAACCTCTAGTCAATGGCTAGAGAAGACTTGGATTCCTATTGATCAACATTTGCCAAACTTCTGCAGCAGTTGTCATTCACTATTGCTTGCAAAACAAACTTGCTCTACTGTAAATAGAGCTCATTTGTGATCAGTTTGAGTACACCAAAGCCATCAAACAGGTGCTTTCTTCAAAATCTCCTTCTTCACTCCAAAATTGCCTTCCAAAGCAAGTCACTATCGGGTTTTGAGTTTGAGAGCAATTCCAATCAAACCAATCACACACACACACTTCATAAAAATCATATAGAAGTGATCCAAAGAATTAAACAACATCTGGAACACTTATTTCACAAAATCACCAGCCAACTGCTCAAGGTTTTAACCAAGTTGCAGTTGGGATACCATCTTCAGTTCCAGCTTATTTCCAAGCACTCAAGCACAACACTTGGCACCTAGGGAAGCTATCTACATCATTGGAACCTAGCTGTAACACCTCTAACACAAAACACGATCACCAGCTGTAAGAGGTAAGCATGAGCTCTTCTAACTCTATGATCCATGCGTTTTTTGCTGCACAATAATTTAGCCATATGTTCATAATCATGCATGGAGTGTTTTCCCTCAATCAATTGTTTTGTTTGAATCGTGTATGGAATTTCTGAGCCTTCATGCAAATTTTAGGGTTCTTGAGGTTTCTCTTTGATTTCTTATTCCATGCTTAAAATAAATGAAATTAAAGACCATAGACATGATCGTGAGGTGAAAACGAGCAAATTGATATGTAGATTGCATGATATAATCAAGTATTCAGTGAGATTGATGAGAAAACGCAAATCTGGGCAAAACAGAGCACGCGGGCATGGCCAAGATGTTCTTGGCGCCCTTTTTCAAATATTTGAATATTTGAATTTTTGTGATTTTATTTAATTGATTCAAAAATTAATTTCTCTCTGAGTTTTAATGATTTTGAGTTGGTTCTTTTTTTAATAAATCACAAAAATGTTAAAATATTTTATTTAACCAAAAAATCCCAAAAATATTATTTATGTCATATATTTGATATTTTTACAAAGAATTAATGTTTTATTTGTTTTTAACATTTGAAATATTTTTTCTCCCTTGATTTTCCAAACTTAATTGATTTCCAATTATTTTGTGGGTATAAACATGATTTTTCAAACATTAATCCAATACCACAATTTGTTTTTCACACATGTTTAACAATTTTGATCATTTTAATTGAATTTTTATTCAATTAAAATATATTTTGAAAACAAATTAGGGTTTTGATAAATTCAACCATCACAAATCTTTTTTCAAACATTTTTGGCCTGTTGGTAGAGTGTAAGACCCAACCCTTTGTAAATACAAACCTTTATGGGCCTCAGTGTATTGTATAAGTCCCGATCCCATCAAAAAGTTCGGCGCGATCGTCGCCTTTTTAACAAAAAAAACCTTGGGCCTCTCCTTGAGTTGTAAGCCCCATATTTTCTTTTAAAATTATTTTTGGGCCTCTAAAAGAGTGTAAGACCCAACCCCCTTTTAACCAAAACTTTTTGGGCCTCAATGCATTGTATAAGACCCAGTACGTTAAAGAAATCTCGGCACGATCGCCATTTCAAAAACAAATCATTTGGGCCTACCCTCGTGTTATAAGCCCCATTCTTTTTCTTTAAACACCTTTGGGCCTCTTGAGAGAATGTAAGACCCATCCCTTTGTACAGAAAACCTTTTTGGGCCTCAGTCACTTGTATAAGTTCATGTATAATTTCAAAACAACAGTGCAATCACTAATAAAACCTTGGGCCTCTCCTTGAGCTGTAAGCCCCAACAATCTTTTCAAAGCATTTTCTCCTTTGATTTAGAATATAATATTGTTATCAAAGCTTTCTTTGTTGAATAACTAACAAAACAACATGGAAGCTCTACAACCGAGTAAGTGTTTACCCGCTTTCTTTATCCACTTTCATATATATATATATATATATATATATATATATATATATATATATATATATATATATATATATATATATATATAACTGTATTGTGGGGCTGCTCACTGTAAGTCTTCTTTCACAAACTTTTATATACTCGTCAAATATCCATTATGTAATACTAGTATAGTTATTTAGAGTTTTCCCCGGCAACTACGTCTAGCACTAGGTAAAGCCCTGTTGGTCACTCTTAAATACAAACAAAACTAGATCCCCATAGGAATACCAGACACAGTCTTCCCTCCTATTGGGGTTAAACAATATGGAGACGTGAAAGGCAACATTCTCAGTGAACCCTTTCTCAGACTGTCACCCTTAGAAATTGTCAAATAAATTCTACTCCCCAGAGGTGATCTATTCTCGGTGAATGGCATCTCTTGAGTTTCTTCAAACCACGGACTTTCATGAAATGATCTCTTCTCGGTGAATTGTATTTTTTGAACTTCTCTCGGTTTGAGACCCACATGCTTCTTAAAAGCATCCCCGCCTTCTCTTGGGCGTTGTACAAGGACCCTTCGGCTTCTTAAAAGCTCTCATGCCATCTCTTGGGCTTAGTACAAGGACCCAGAGACCTCTACAGGTATAGGAACAGAACCTAGTCATAAATTTGCTAGAGCTGTCTTTCTGAGTCAAGTGTCAGACTAGTTAATGGGTTGACCTTTATCCCTTAATATACCAGCTTTCTCTTGGGCATCATACAAAGATCATTCACTATCTGAGAATCGATTTCTCAAACCACTAGTAGACTTGGACAGTCTCAATACCCTTTGGATTTCCCATTTCCTTAAAGAATAGGAAATAACCCTGATCCTCTGATCAGTACCAAAGCACATCCTTACCTTTAATCGTTCATTTCATAAGAACTGATTTTCTCTTTATCCAACATACTTGACCTGTCACTAAACTGAAACAGTCACCAGCATAAATAGCCTCCTCTTGGGCTTCGTACAATGATTCCCCCCAGCGGAGCAAACCTTTTCACACTCTCTTATTGAGTATAAAAGACTCTCTTGTTGAGTCAAACCTGTTTAGCCTCCATCTCGGGCTTCGTACGAGATACTAAAACACTCTCTTGTTGAGTATAAAAGACTTTCTTGTTGAGTCAAACCCCTTTTAGCCTCCATCTCGGGCTTCGTACGAGATAGAAATCACCCTCTTGTTGAGTATAAAAGACTCTCTTGTTGAATCATACCTCTTTAGCCCCCGTCTTGGGCTTCGTACAAGACACATAAAAGCACTCTCTTGTTGAGTCAACCCTTTTAGCCTCTCTCTCGGGCTTCGTACGAGACACAGAAAAACACCCTCTTGTTGGGTCAATAGCCTCCTCTTAGGCTTTGTATAAGAAAACCTCGGTTGAGTCAATCAACCTTTTAGCATCAAAATCTGTGCCTTGCTCACAGTATAAAAACATCAACAACTCCTTTTCCTTAATCTAAATTGATGTAAGCGGCAAGCCTCTGGATTATTTACATCCACACCACTGTCCCTCTTTTAGCATGAGAAATTCCTAAGGAAAGATGACATTGCTCTAAACTGAGTTAAAGTCTTCTCCTTCAGGTTAAAAATCCCTTATAAAGGAAATTATGGCATTGCTGGATTCACATATCCCAGTTAAAGTAATTCTCCTTTATAATCAGTCACCCAACAGTTGTGACAAACAGACCAAATATCCCCTTTTAGAGATGACAAATTCTCTCTCATCAATAAACCCTTTAGCTTCACATCTTGGGATTCAAACAAGATACAAATAGACCCTTCAACTTCACATCTTGGGCTTTGAACAAGATACAAACCACATTTAGCTTCATGTCTTGGGCTTCGAACAAGACCCCAAAAAAACCTTTTTTCCTCCCATAGAATAGGAGGAACTACGATCGCTCTGATTTCCCTGTTTCATCAAAACGGGAATACGTAGGCATAAGATTGAAAAAATCTTAGCGAGTATACCAATCAAAAACCTAAAACCCAGTATCTCCACCAAATCAACCCAAAAGCATCAAATCTAAACACATAACCAAAAACCTCACAAATAATCCAGACACTGTGTTCTTAACGAAATAATCAAAGATTGGGCCCCACATCCACATAGCATCTGTAACCTAACAGACCGCTGTTCAAACTCAGTATGCAAGCAGGGTTAATTGGAGACATCTATTTCCCTTCCTTAATCAGCTCAATAGGATAAAGAATGAATCGAACTGTAGTACCCCAAGCGATAGTGACTCAGGACCACAAAAATCGCGCTACAGAAAAAAATGGCACCCACTGTGGGGCTAACTATCTTATAATCTTCGATAGAAAACCTTAAGTTCTCGAAATGTCACAGAAATGACGACTCTGCCCGGGAGTCATTGTCTATATAGGACCATAAGACTAGAGGTCTAGGATGATTAAGACAAATATATATACTGCTTTTCCTAATTGATATCTGTGTTTATTTTTCTGCTTATGGGAATGCGTGTGATGCCGCATATGGAAAGATTGAGTATACACCTAAGATAGGTGATGGAAATACGGGTAATCTTGCGGGGAGTGAATCCCAGTTAAGAGTCCCCAATCGACCATCAAACTCAGTGGAGACTCCCTTTGCAGATACATTGCCTATACGACTTCGGTTGTTGAAAGTAGTGTGGTCGACTGGGTTATCTGAGAAGTTGAGGTTTTTAGTAGACTTAAGCCATTTTGTAGTGCAGAAGCTATCGGGAATAGTTGTCACGCGATACTACCCTCATCTGAGATCGCTCTAGGATACATCATCTCGATGGCGATCCGCTTGTAATACCCCAAAATTTGCCCTCTCATTTCTTCATATCATTTAGCATGAGTTTTCATTTCATGGCATTGCATTCAAGCATAGAAAAACAAAACATCAAGCATTGCATTGCATCTTGCATAAGGGCATGAGATCAGTGATTCTCAAAGGTGTTGATTATCCAAAGCAAAGGAAATAAGAGCCAAGGGTCTCCCACAAGCCTAGAGGGTCTCTTATGTCATGTGTCATCTCAATTGGTCCCACAAGGAATGAGAAGAGGAGAATTCATCAAGAAGATTAGACAGTGCACCATCTCCTACACAAGGCAACGAAAATGGGGATCTGACCCTCAAATGGGTAAGCTCTTTGATTTTTCATCACCTCCAAATGCCATATCTCATCTTTGTTAGATAGCATATACATCATATTTAGAGGAATTTGGATTTGAAGGATGTGTTATTTCCTCCTAACCAGAGGGTGCCAAAATTAGGGTTTGACCTAAAATCAGTTTATCTCTGATTTTTTGGGCAATACTTGATCTCATGGTATTTCTTATGTTCTTAAGTTTATATGGATGGAAAATTGCTCATGAATTGGTTTCAGAAGGGTTTCAATTAATCAGTTGCTTGATAGTCAAGAAATTGGGGAAAAAGTCAAATGTGTAGTGAAAAAAGTCAACTCCTGACTTTTTAAGGTCAAATTCATGAAATTCATGTTATATAGGTTCATTGGACAAGATTTGATCAAGAAATAATGGAGGAATAATGAAAAATCAAGAAATCACAAAACTGCCAAAAATAGAAACTTTAGGGTTTCCAAAAATGGCAAGTTTGAACCATTTTGCACCCTACTTTGAGGCTCTCTTTCTTCAAGATAAAAGTTCCAAACCTCAGGCCCAAGTTGAGCCAATTAAAGTTCATGTTCTAAGCTTCAAATCCATATAAAGAACATCTCCATTGGATCAAAATTGAATGAGTTATGGTTGATCAAAGTTTGATGAAACTAGGTCCAAAACCAAGTCATGGCAAGGCAAGACTAGGCCCATGCGCCATCATTTTGACAAGCACTTGGTGTGTCAAATGTACAGCCACTTTTCTCAATTATGGATGCTCCAAATGGAAAAATTTTGAACATGAAAGTTGTTCATCTTAATGTCCTCTTCAACTTTGATGTTGGACAAATTTTCATTTGAGCAAGTTATAAGATAGTTATGGTGGTCCCAAGTAGGTATGATCATGCTGAAAATTCATGTACTATCTTGCCACGCCATGCCACAACATGCCTCGCCCTTCCACCAGTTTCAAACATGGATGTTCTAAGCTATTTTCCAACCTCTTCCAAACCTCATTTCAATCCAAAACCAACATCAAACTTGTTCCATGATATCTCCTCTTTCATTTGACACCAAAACCCCATTAAACCATGCATTAACATGAGAGATATTCACCCTCAAACATCCACTGTTGCATTGAATGTGTTGTTGCTATAAAACCAGAAAAAAGTATAATATTGTGGTTGTTTCACCAGTTCACACGCACACTTCTCCACATTTCTCTTTTCTCCTTTTAACCAAACACTTTCCGTACATCATACACACGCCATGCTATCATGCACCAAAGAGGAAATGAGTTAAACTTGCTCAACAAGTTTCTTCTACCACTGATCCGTGCCATCACCACCATTCTTTTCACTTAACCTCACCATAAATTCCATAAACCTCAACCTCACCATAGCACAACCAAAGCCAACTCGCCCTAACTAACTTGGCTCAGTTAGTTAGAGGCCACTCATTTAACCTCACATTAACTCATTTAACTGACTCAGTTAACCACTAGTTAACACATTTTAACCACACATATAAATCTAAATCTCACTCACATTTTCATTTTCAACTCTCATTTCTCACTCTCCCTCTCAAACACTTCAAGTTTTCTCTCAAAAAACTCTCTGAATTTTCCTTTCTCTCTCTGATCTCACACGAAATTTTCTATCACATTTCATCTCCATCATCATCATTGTTCCATTTTGGATCAAGAACAGGAGTGGACAAATTCAGCTAATCAAGTTCAGCTTCAAGACAGTTGAATTTTCAGTTGGATTATCTTCACGATTTCAAGCTCCAAAGGCTTTATTTGGCCAATTGAAGCTAATGGAAGAAGCAAGCTCTCTGGCATTCTTGTAGATCCAAAAGTTTCATCACATTTTAGGTTCCCTTTCTCAACCTTTTTCTACTAAATTCAGCTTGTTTTCATGGTGTTTTTGGCTTATTAGAAGCTGCGTACGTTTCTGTCTAGTGGATAGACCTCTTAGAGGTGTAGATCATTTTCTAGGGCTATATGTTTTGATTCGGTTTGTTGTGTACGTGCACGATCTATGAGAAATAATTGCATATTCATGATCTACATGAGTTCCTCTTCCTTTTGGTACCATTTCTGTGCATTTCTGGAAGTATGAAAGTTTGCAGGTGGCGGAGCTTCGCCGGAGAAGACGACCGGAGGTCCTTCTCCGGCCGGTGAGTGATTGTTAGGGTTTTAGGTCCAGTTTGAATCCTGGCCGTCTGATCTGTGCATCTTGTGGTCCTAATATTTCCAACACATTAAATTGGCGCGTGATTTGCATGTGATATCTTTTCTGATTTTAGTTGATCTTGTGTGTGCGTGCATGTTACTTGTGATGGACTCTCATTCTGATACGTCTGATGTGTGATCATCTCATCATGTTTTAATCATGTGGCTATCAAGTTGCCAGCACATTAATGAAGGTACAGCATAACACACGTGTTCCTTTGACTTCTGAATTGATTGCATGTGTGCGTGTGTATGGAAAGTATCATGTGCGTGCATTTTCATGTGTCTGATCATAATGATTGCTAGCTTGGTTGTTGACATTTTCATCCTATGGCCATGATTGATTGCGCACGTTAACTGCATGTACACTATCACACACGATCACAAGTGTAATTGGATTGGACCTTAATTGTTACTTGCACCCCTCCTTTGGGCCCATTGTGGATTTTGAACGTGGAAATTGCTTTGTCTGCACCCCTTCCCATTTCTTTTACTTTTTTTTTTAATTTCTTTTCCATATCTGTTTGGATTTTGATTTTTAAAAATAGTAAAGCACATCTAAAAATCACCAAAAAATTCATGAATCATATTCATGGTTTTATAAAATTTTTACAAATTTTATTTTCTATTTTTCTATTATTTTTGCATCTGAATTAATTGTTGTTTGATTTTCTTTTGAAATTGTTTCATTTGTGAACACTTTGCATTGCTAATTTTATTTCTTATCATTGGTATATAGTTTGATCCTAATTCTTTTTTTATATTTCAAAGGACACTTTGAAGCATGTAAAAACATTTTTGTCATATTTTTAAGATCATCTTTACATCCTCTTTGAGCCATTTCTTTGTGCATAATCATGTGAAACCCTATTTACTTTGCCATGCTTGTTTGATTGAGTTTCTTTGTGATTCTTTGCATGAGCTTTTGGTATGATATTTGCCTCTGGTTTAGGTCCCTTGAGACCTATTTTTTTGATTTTTCAATCATGTTTGGTATTTGTTTGATGACTCTTGTTTGAGGTCCCTTTTTATGAACTTCTTTGACCATGTTTGTTTACTTGCTTGAGAAGGCACTTGTGCCATTGTATGAGATCATTCTTCTTGACTTCTTGAGCCATGGTTAGATCATTATAGGTCATTGGTTTAAAGTTGATGCTTTCTTTGTGTACATGTTCAATACTTGTTTCACATGTCTCCTTTTGACCTAATTCCTCACTCTTTTTCATCTAAGTGCCAACTTGACTTGTAATTGGTTTGTTTATGCTATGCCATACTATCCATTTGCATTTCATATGATGTATACCTCTGACTTTAAAGCATTGCATTCATCTCATATGCCATTCATGTCTTACTTGGCATACTTGAACATGTTTCATTCAAGTGCATGTTTCTTTTTCCTCTAGCTTCTAAATGACTTGTAATTGCTTGAAAGTGATTGGTTTGTGCATCTTATCTTCATCCTAACATGTCATACCACTTATGACTTTGATACTTGAGTTTCATCTTGAACTTTTGTAGGTTTGACTTATGCCTTGAATGTTTTCTTTCCATGTTAAATTCATGTTCATATCTTCTCACTTCTTCTCCTTATCACTCCTAATGCTTGGATACTTGATTGTTTGCATTACTTGACATTTGTACATCATGTTTAGGCACATGTTTAGGTTATCCACATTCTTACTTTGACATTACTTGAAGCATTATTGCATGATCACCTTGCATATCCACTCATTCTTCATCTGTTTCTTCCACGATTCACTTCTTTGATGTTTAAGATCTTTAGTTGTGCATAGTTTGTTCTTGATTGAGCAATTAACATTAGAGAACACCCTTAGAGCATAGGTTCTGACCTTGATTGAGGTTCATCTCTTAGGAGCTTTATCCTTTAACTCTTAACTTGTTTGTTCACCACTTGTTATTCCTTTTCTTATTGCAATACTTGTAAATTGTTTTGAACTAACATTTTCATGTAGGTTCTAAAGGTAAGTAAGTATGTGGACTTAGTTCCACATACATTTCTTTCCTTCATCTTCTCTTATTTCATTTAATCATTCAAATTTGTGTTTGATAAGCATTTACATGCTTTCCTTGAATAATTTCTTCTTCATCCCTCTTTAAGACCAACTTAACTTCCATCTTGGAAGTAAGTTGCTTCTTTTGATCTTCTTCTTTCTTCTAGAAGTAGGTTTGTTAAACCACATTAACCATAGGATCTCCAAGCATGCTAACATTAAGATTGAGTCTTAGTCTCCCTTAGTTTTCACCTTTGCCTCTTTTGAGTCTTTTTTCTCATCTCAAAACGAAAAGTAAAAAATACTTAATAAAGGCATAACAAATATTGTATTTGAGCCTTTCATGTGAGAATAAGATAGTGAGGGGTCTTCTCTCACTTTCTTAGAATGTTTAGCGTACGTCCCGTCTTGGGTCGATATGCGAGGCATTCGATCCTACATGAGAGACTCAAATACAATACGAGTTACAAAACATAAAATAATCAAAACACTTCTTTCTTAAAAGACAAAAACAAACAAATAATTCTTTTCTCATCTCTTCACTCCTTCCTTAAGGACTCGTCAAGTCCGTTCTACCGCAAACAGGTAACGTCTAAGTCTCCCTACAGCGAGCTGCAACACCTAAACTGCTGGAACGCGCACTCTGACGTTTCCACTAAAAAACACAAACAAAGCGACCCTCGTTGAGGGGAATTACGTCGCTCTGATTCTCATGTTCCCGATGAGATACGTAGGCAGTGGGGTAGGGCCCATTCGAGCACTTCTTTTATTTTCCCTACATTTGCTTCTTGTTCTCATTCTTTTTTCCCTCCTTCCTTTTTACCTTTCTGTTCCAGTTCTCAGCAGCGAAGCTCCATTCAACGACTCCCTTTGATCGAACAACAAGCGTGGATCCCATCGGGTACGATGGATGCGTGGGGGTGCTAATACCTTTCCCTCGCGTAACCGACTCCCGAACCCAGTTCTCTTGGTCGTGAGACCATGCTTTTCCTTTCCCCCAGGTTTATGCAGTGTTTCCTTTCCCTCTCTTGGGATAAATACACATTGCTGGCGACTCTGTTTCGGTGCCACTTTCGCGTTTGTACTTGGATGAAAATCCCGGGAGTGACACCGCTTGCTGTTGTTATCCCAAGAGGGGTCAATGATTTTATGGACAGGTACACAAAATCACCAGTATAAACCTTTGGGGGGGGGGGGGTAGAGCCTTGACTTCATGACACCGACCCTTTGAACCCATGTTTTTTCTATGTTTTTGTGTGCTGCATTCATACATTCATAAAAAAAAACATTCAAGAAAAGAAAAAAAAACTTATCTTCTAATCTCTCTTTTTCAAATTAAACTGAGACAATGAATGCAAATATCAGAGAAAGGAGATTGCGCTAATGGATTTCGGTAGAAGAAAAACTCATAAGTACACCTTCAAGGTTCCAAAACTAGAGGATTTGAGAGGTTTGGTGAGAATGATTACCAACCACGAGGCTTTCAGAGCCAAGTACGGAGGACTGCTGTCCATGTTAAGGGTCCACGTAATTGAAGGAATCCTGTCCACGTTAATCCAGTTCTACGATCTGGTTTATCACTGTTTCACATTCCCAGATTATCAGCTTACTCCAACGTTGGAGGAGTATTCTCACCTGACTGATTTACATATTACTGATCAAGCTCCCTTTTCTGGACTGGAAGAAATTCCAAAGGATCAGACCATTGCAAGAGCAATTTATTTGGACGAGTCAGAAGTCAGGACTCACATGACCACTAAGGGTGGAATCCAGGGTTTGCCAGCCCAATTCTTGATAAAGAAAGCTCTGTACTTTGCTAGTATAAGGAACGTGGCCGCTTTCGAGAGCATCTTTGTTTTGCTTACCTACGGGTTATTTTTGTTTCCCAACATTGATAATTTCGTAGATATCAACGCCATTAAGATTTTTCTGATTGGAAACCCCGTACCGACCTTACTCGCAGATGTGTATCATTCGGTACACTTAAGGAATTTGTATAATGGAGAAATGATCACATGCTGTGTACCCCTGCTATACAAATGGTTCACTTCCCATTTGCCCAAGTCTGCTGCATTTTGGGATCAAAAAAATACTTTGTGTTAGTTCTTTAATTTTAATGGTTGGCATTAATTTTGTAAAACAAATATTAGCAGCAATATGTTAGGATATTTTATCTTGGTAAAGAAGAACAGGTTGAGCAAGAAGTCCTAGTGTGCAATGGAACATGTTGAGCTGAAGTAGTTTCAACATCTGGAACAACATGTCGTATCAAGATGTCCCATGCAGGTTCATTCGACATCGCGCCAGAACTGAAGTGAATTAAAGATTCTGTTATGTCTTAACAGATGCAGAAGATTCAGCGAATAATATGCAAATTCTATGTGGCGCTGACTTAAAAGGTCTGAAGATTCAAATCTGAAATTGAGAAGAATATTGGAAAATATGCACTTTCTAAATATGGAGATATTTTAGGAAGTTAAAGATTGAAGTCCTATTATGTAGCAGAAGTCTCTGCTGATTTGTAGCAGCATATTTGCTGTGTCTGTGAAGGCCCAAATCCAATTGGGAATAGGTTATATATAGATGCATTGTAACCTAGAATTGTAACCTAACCAATGATGTAAAAGTTCCAGTATTAGGGTTGGTTCCTGTACCACTCGACATGTGAGTTGGACAGTGTGTTAGTGTGATCCTCGAAGCTATTAAGTAAGAGGAGTATTATTCTTGGAGGAAGCTTGTAAGTAACTCTAAGTTGTGTCTTGGAAGTGTGTCTTCCTTGTTGAATTGTTGTATAGGTAAAGAACCGTTGATGCAGTGGCGGATTGTTGACTGCTAGACATCATTGCGATGATTGGGAGTGAGAAGAGTTTCTCATAGCTAGAGAGGATCTAGGTAGAAGGGTCATTGGGTAGTGATTAAGTGATAATCTATAAACAGAGAGTTTAGCTTTGAATTGATACTACTGATAGTGGACTTCATCCCTGGCTTGGTAGCCCCCAGAGTAGGTGTGTTAAACCGAATTGGGTTAACAATTCTGTGTGCCTTGATTCTATCTTTTCAGTACTGTGATTATTGTTGTTACCTTGCCATTTGTGTTCATGTCAGACCAGATGTCGAAGGACATATTATAGGACATTTGAATTCTACACATGTACCAGAATTTCAATTGGTATCAGAGCAGGTCATTCTGTTCTGTATCTGGATGGGATCCAAGGGAAGATACTTTCTGGTTCATGGTCAAGGTAGAAGCTTTCAACTGAAAAGTTATTTGAACTTGAATATGTTCATATAGGTGTGATAATGGTCCCTAGAAGTGGAGGATGGACTGTTCGTGACAGGCAGTGGCATGTGCTGAAGGCTTGGAGTTTTGATTGAAAAGCTGCTGTGCTGTGGTTACGTTAGGTTTGATTTATTTTCAAACCTGTGGTATTGTGGTGTCACCTGGATTATGATGCTAGGGCTGATATGTGACACCTGAAGGTTTTGAGGAGTTTGCGTTTTGATCCGCTGCGTATCTATCTAAAAACTCCTGAGGTGGTAACTGAGAAGGATGTTCTTTTCTGAGTGTATATATATGTTAGACTGCTTCAACTTACTCTGTCAACGATACTTGAAGATTATTGTTCAAGTCCACTCTTAAAGGCATTAATAAGTGAAGTTGTAAGGAAGAAATTTACTTTTGCCTCCTTTCTTAAAAAGGCTAATCTCCAGTCTTTGATCTCTTGATGTGTTCTTTGGAATGATGTCCTATCTTGTGTCAGAACATCACGTCAGAATTGTGTAGAATTCGGGTGTCTAAAGGAATGGCATAGCAGATGCTCTGGGTGCTAAACTAATGTGGGTTGAACACATGGGTTTAGAACCTACTCCTGATCTGGAAGAGGAGGCATCTAGGTGGTTTGTCTAAGAAGTTTCTGGCCCTAGAACTTATCTTAGATGTGTGAGTTGGTCAAGGTGTGATCAACATGTTATTTACCCCTGAGATCAGTTTATTTCTGGTCCCTGCTGCAGGAGTGGAGATCCTGAGATTCAAGAAGTATTATCTCTAGCAGACTTCTTGGACATGAAGGTCAAAGATCAAAAAGTTATGAGTTTTCTGTGTTGTTTTTGGAAGCATTATCTGACTGATCGTGTGAAGCTATACTAGTATTGACTGTGCTGCTGGTAAAGGTGAGAATGATAGGGATTCTCGTTAGAGAGTTGGATGTGATGTAATGGGTTATTCCGTTTTTGGAATGTGGTGTTTTTCATAGTACATCTGGACTCTGTTTATGATGTCAAGTCTGATGTCGTAAAAACCTATTGACAGAACATTCTGTTTAGAATGTTTTGGGTTTTTTTTAAGCCTCTACCGGTTGTGAAGGCCAAGCTGTAGGTGACTGTGGTGTGTTGAACTGAGAGTGCACTCTTGAAGACATGGTATTCTTTGTGCAAAAGAGTACTGGTGGTCTTAGATAGAGAAAGGTTGGTCAGATTGGGATCATATGAGTATCGGTACAAGGGATGATTGTGTTCAACTTGTGAGTTGAACAAAGAGTGAGCTCTTGAAGACATAAAGATGCGTCTTATGTTTTCCTTTCTTCAAGGTACGAAGAAGCACATGTTAATCTAGATAAGGGGAGAGTGTCAAAATTTTATGCAGCCGGACGTATGATGGGAGTTTCTACTCATCGTGGTTGATATATGTCCAAAGAGATGTTCTGACTTCTATTTTCTGCTGTTACATTTTTCTTCTTTTGATGTGTTAAGTGTGTTGGGATGTGTTTTGTGCAGTTGTGATCCCTATTGCATTTGTCTAGTGTAAATGGAACAGAATTAAAACAGAAATTTATTGCACTATTGAAAGCATACAAGATTAGTAAAAGCAACAAACAAAGGGCCTAAAGATTATCCCAACCCCCCGAATCAAGAAAATTTTTCCAATCTTCATCCCATTCATCATCAGAATTTTGAAGTTGCACTTGGTTTTTCTTGATGGTCTTCATCCTTGTCTCTGATGTCTTTCTTGTTCTTGTTGTTCCTGAAGTTGCTCCATCTGTGGACAATGTTTTGTTCTTCAACTTCTGTGGATCTGGTTTCTTGACCTCCTGCATGTGTCTCTTTTCTGCATCCTTGTTAGACTGACTCATGGCTCTATCTGTGATGCAATGTTAGAGGCTAGGAGGCCTGGTTTCTTATACTGCATAAAGAGTCCTTGTTTGTATCGCATGTCCAGTCAAAGTGGTCTTTGGCTTGGGAACTTGTTTTCTTGGGAATCTATTTTTCTTTTGTCACATTGGATGCCAGAACTTCGTGTTTGGTGCTTTGGTAGAGGTAGTCCTAGTGTAACTAAAAGGATGAGCCTAGGTCTTGTCTAGTTGTCTGATGTGATTCCCTTGAGTTTGCTTTCAGTATAGCTGTTGGTGCTGGTTGTGATAAAGTGGTTATGACTACCTGAATAAAATACAGAAGGTGTGTTCTTTTGTCTTATGCTGGTGTCCTACATACTGTTACAACATCATTGTTTGTTGTGTACCATGCTTGTGGAGTTGGAAGAAGTAGCATTATCGTCCGAAGTGGCAGTTCTGACATAATGTGGATTAGAATGGGTAGATTCTAATTTTGATGGTAAGTAGGTCGGGCAATACATGACTACTTTCATGTTGAAGAGTCAATTAGGGTGCTACGAATGTAAGGACAAAAGGTTGTTGCCAGTGGTGCAATCTGATCGGAATGGCTGAAGATAAGGAGGTGGTGGCAGTCCTTATCATGTGTTGCAAGTAATCTAAAGACATTTGTTATGGAATTTTTTAGAAAATCCAAATCAAGTGGGCTCTTTTATTGGACTTGGCAGACCATGTATCTGAAATTAACATGGTGAGATCTTACTCAATAATTACATATAGTGGCTGTACTTAAGTGTTGAGAATGAGGAAATACCAGTGTGTTATCTTTGGTTGCTCATGTCAGGGGGAGTTAAGGCTGATGTCTATGGTCTATTACTGCAAGTGTGCAGATTTTTGTAGCTTGTGTGCTGGTCAAGTTTGTGCAGTGTGATGTTAAACATCATGATGGGACATACCATAGCTGTGTGAAGTTAGTGCTTATGCAGGAGAGGTCTGAAAAGCATAATTTTTGTATCTGGGAGAATTCATTTTTCTCTACTGTTCTAAAGGAATCTGGAAGAGATTGTGAGTTGTGCTGATCAATAGAAGTCATCTCAGAATCCAAAGGACAATAAAATGTGCTTGTAATGTATAATTCTCTATGGAGTCCTGGGTTTATAATATTGTGAGCAAGCAGACAAATTGTTTTGGTAAGATGTCAGAACATGGTACAGGACATGTTTCTCTTGAGCCAAACAAGGAATTATTCTGGTCGGTAATGTAAGGATAAGGTGAAACACGTGTCTCTGCCTATGCATGGAGCGTTATTGGCTTAATTTATGGTAAGATTCAGTTGAGAAACATTAAAGGCAGTCAAGGCTGTTTTGGAAGGTAGGCATTGAATTTGAATGGAGTTTTTGGTACCTAAAATAGCGTTTCTTTGACTAAGAACCTTGACATTTTCAAAACTCGTTAATTCCAAAGTAACTGGTCAGCTATTTATAGGGGTTGTTCTTTTCTCCTTCAGCTAGTGAGTGTTCTTGCTTCATAAGTCTTATGGCGTTTGTTCGGGTTTGGGTGAGCACTGCTTGGGTCTGGTTCTGTGAGGGCTTTCTTTGCCAATTTTTGGCTAAAAAGGGGGAGAAAGGGTCTACAAAATGGGTTGCACAGATGCTATGTCTGGAGTCTGCAGTTTCAAATGTGTGCAGAAATGTCGAAGAGGGTGTCCTTTCCTTGAGTTGGTGTTGAGTTCTTTGTGACTTGTGTCCTGAGTTATGAACACAGTTGTGACTTGTGTTCTGAGTTACCTGGGTTGATAGATTGATACTTCTTAAGTTTCATCTTATGCCACAGGTCGACTAGGGGCGTCTGATCAATTAAGGTGTGCAGAAATCTCTTATGCCACCATTGGTCCTTTGTGTCAAGACAGACGTTTCTTTTCTGGAGGAGTCTTCTACAATTAATCTGGGTCTGTCCTAGAAGGAAAAAGAAATGTGTTGTATTAAGGGGGAGTGTCAGATATCTTCTTCCTCATGTACACCAGATATCTTCTTCCTCATGTGCACCAAATGACTTCAGGACTTTCTCTTCTTGAGTCCTAATGTGCTGCCTGAAGTTATTGTGCTGTGGTGCTCGAAGGTGATGTTATAGAGCTCATAGAATACGCTGAAAAGATTTATCAAACATGATGTCCTAACATCATTCAAGTATTCCCAAGAAGGTGATTCTCCATGATTGTTGTTCTCAGTAGCTACTGATGGTTACTGTTAGGTTCAGTAGTTGCTGATGACTACTGACAGTAGTGTAGGGTTGTGATTGCTGCTGTAATCTGAGTTGTAATGTTTATGTATTTGTTTTAGCCAAAATTTGCCAAAGGGGGAGAATGTTAGTTCTTTAATTTTAAGGGTTGGCATTAATTTTGTAAAACAAATATTAGCAGCAGTATGTTAGGATATTTTATATTGGTAAAGAAGAACAGGTTGAGCAAGAAGTCCTAGTGTGCAATGGAACATGTTGAGCTGAAGTAGTTTCAACATCTGGAACAACATGTCGTATCAAGATGTCCTATGCAGGTTCATTCGACATCGCGCCAGAACTGAAGTGAATTAAAGATTCTGTTATGTCTTAACAGATGTAGAAGATTCAGGGAATAATATGCAAATTCTATGTGGCGCTGACTTAAAAGGTCTGAAGATTCAAATATGAAATTGAGAAGAATATTGGAAAATATGCACTTTCTAAATATGGAGATATTTTAGGAAGTTAAAGATTGAAGTCCTATTATGTAGCAGAAGTCTCTGCTGATTTGTAGCAGCATATTTGTTGTGTCTGTGAAGGCCCAAATCCAGTTGGGAATAGGTTATATATAGATGCATTGTAACCTAGAATTGTAACCTAACCAATGATGTAAAAGTTCCAGTATTTGGGTTGGTTCCTGTACCACTCGACATGTGAGTTGGACAGTGTGTTAGTGTGATCCTCGAAGCTGTTAAGTAAGAGGAGTATTGTTCTTGGAGAAAGCTTGTAAGTAACTCTAAGTTGTGTCTTGGAAGTGTGTCTTCCTTGTTGAATTGTTGTATAGGTAAAGAACCGTTGATGCAGTGGCGGATTGTTGACTGCTAGACATCATTGCGATGATTGGGAGTGAGAAGAGTTTCACATAGCTAGAGAGGATCTAGGTAGAAGGGTCATTGGGTAGTGATTAAGTGATAAGCTGTAAACGGAGAGTTTAGCTTTGAATTGATACTACTGATAGTGGACTTCATCCCTGGCTTGGTAGCCCCCAGAGTAGGTGTGTTAAACCGAACTGGGTTAACAATTCTGTGTGCCTTGATTCTATCTTTTCAGTACTGTGATTATTGTTGTATACCTTGCCATTTGTGTTCATGTCAGACCAGATGTCGAAGGACATGTTATAGGACATCTGAATTCTGCACATGTACCAGAATTTCACTTTGCATTGGTCGCAGAGAATCATGTCTCTTACCAAATATGACATTGATTGGTACAATCGAATCTACGACAGGATCAGAATCATTGACCGTTGTGGAAATTTCCCAAATGTACCCCTTATAGGAACTAAGGAAGGAATCAATTATTATCCAGTGTTAGTTCGTCGTCAATTTGGATACCCGATGAGGCATGTCCCGCGTAATGTTCATCTGAAAGGTCTTTTATTCAAGGAAGGAGAAAATGACAGGGCACTAAAAATAGAAATAGTGCATGCTTGGAAAGACGTTCATAGGAAAGGACGAGAGTCTCTAGGAAAACCAGACTGTGTCTCAGAGGAGCATCTTCATTGGGTACAAACTAGAGCTCTCAGGCTGAGGATGCCTTACCCTCGTCAGGAAGTTCTTCCATTAAGGGACTCTGCCCTTTATTTCATGTCTGAGACGGAAAAACTTCAAGTTACTCTCAGCAAAGTGCAGCAGGAGAAGAGGTCTTGGAGGAACAAGTACCGTATTCTCAATGTGGAGTGCAAGAAAATACATCAGCTATTAAGAGAAAAAGATGGTCTGATTGAGATTTTAGAGCAACATGCTGTAGAAAATCAGGATGACCAAAGGAATTTGCTCGCTCCTTTCACTTGGCAAAGGAATGACAACCCGACAACGGCCCAAGAGCCCCGGTCAAAGAAAATGAAAGTACCAGAACCAGCACCTGAGCTCTCCTCAGAGAGGACTCAGGACCCATTAGCTTAGATTTCCTTTCGCAGCACTTTGTAATTTACTGTATTTCCGTTTCCGCAATCCTTTGAATTCAATAAAACGGGGTTTCCCCACTGTTTGATATTTACAATCTAATTGTCGAAGTTTACTTTGAATAAACAAAAACATACAATTAAAATAATCATTGCATATCATTCATCATTCTCACTTAACGCATTCTTCTTACCTACGAATCTCACGTTTGCGTCTCGATTCTAGAGTTAAACTATCTCATTCGTACAATACTCGGGCCAATCGTCAGAAAAAGATGGATGATCTCGAGGAAGAGAACAAAGAGTTAAGGGAAGAGATCGACACACTGAAAGAGGATCTGAGAAAGCTTCATAACGACATGCAAGCTCTAGCAGAAGCTCAAATGCAACAACAAAGGACTGTGATCTCGGAGATCACATCAACGCCCATAGTGGAAAATTATGATCCTAGGTACAAAATGCCGAAAGATTATCCTTGGGGCATGCCACTTAACTATATCCCGGAAGGATATGTTCCGCTGATCACTGAGGATCAAGAAACCGCAGCAGGAGCCGCTGGGCCTGAAGGTTACAAACTTTGGGAAAGCCAAGATGCCAGGGGCATGACAGCAACTCCTGAAGGTTACAAACTTCGGGAGGCACCGAGAGTCTCGGCCATAATGACTATACCACCACCCGTGGTACACACTGTCCCGGAAGGACAGGTTCCACAGATACCTTTTGGTGGAAATGACGGCATGTTCGACAGAATGAATGAGTTCCAGGAACAATTCCTGGAAATGCAGAAAGAACTGCAAACCCTTCGCGGTTAGGATTTATTTGGAAAGGATGTCGTAGACCTTTGCTTGGTCCCCAATGTGAAAGTTCCACACAAATTCCAAGTGCCCGATTTTGAAAAGTACAAGGGTAACTCTTGCCCTCAAAGTCATTTAGTGATGTACGCTCGACGAATGTTAGCTCAGACAAAGAACCAAGAGCTACTGATTCACTACTTTCAGGATAGTTTAACCGGTACCGCACTCAAATGGTACATGGGTTTAAACCGCGCTACGATAGGCACATTCAGAGATATTGGCGCTGCTTTCGTTCAACAATATAAATACAATTTGGACATGGCACCAGATAGAGATCAACACAGATCGATGTCACAAAAGGACAAGGAAACCTTTAAGGAGTACGCTCAGAGATGGCGTGAAATTGCCGCCCAGATTTGTCCACCTCTTGAGGAAAATGAGATGACAAAAATCTTCTTAAAGACCTTAAGCTCATTTTACTACGACAGAATGGTCGCCAGTGTGCCCAGTGATTTCACCGAGATGCTGGGCATGGGGGTTCGTCTTGAGGAAGCCGTCTGAGTAGGACGTTTGGTTAAAGACACTGGATCATCGAGTAATACAAAAAGATACGGCAGTGCTCTCCCTAAGAAAAAAGAGCAGAATATTGGGAATATCTCTCTCGGAAAGCAAAGGCGACGATATCAACCAGTAGCAGCTATAACTCCTGCTATCAATCCCGTGCATGTTCCTACGTATCAACCTCAGGTTGCTCAGAGCCAAGCTAATCAACAGCAACTTCAGCAAAGGACACAATAGTCTCTTCAGCAGACTCGTCCTCCGTATAACAACAACAACCGTACAATGCGACCACCAGGGTTTGACCCTATACCCATGTTGTACGCGGAATTACTTCCATTATTACTGGTCAAGGGGCACGTCCAAACTAAGCCTCCTCTTACAGTACCGGAAAATCTGCCTTTCTGGTTCAAAACGGATCAGACTTGTCCTTACCATCAAGGAGGACCAGGGCACAACATAGAAAACTGTCTCAGTTTCAAATCCGATGTGCAAAAGCTTGTTAGGAGCGGGGTCTTATCTTTCAAAGATACGAATCTGAATGTTCTCACGAACCCGCTGCCTCAACACGAGAAAGCTGCGGTAAATTTGATAGAAGAAGACTCTAACAACAGCTATCAAATTCATGTTGTACTCTTAGTGAGGGCCAATTTGGTCAAGATGCATTATAGACAGAGCGGATACGGCCATGTGCCATCTCATAATTATCACCAGTGTGATATCTGCTCTAAAAACAATCAAGGATGTTCTGTGGTGCAATCAGCTCTACAGGAACAATTGGATCTCGGATGGATCCAAGAGCATCGAGTTCGTGGAGTCAACATGACCTATACGAGTTCCAACATCATTCAGAACCATGACATTCATGCAATGAATGTCAACTTGGTGGCGATGCACTCAAGGAAAAGCCAGTATCATAATCTGCTGCGGCACGATTACAATTCCTGTCTGACTTGCTGGTAAACAAACAGGGATGCTCTTTCGTACAAGAGGCCCTCCAGCGTCAGATGGATCTTGGATGGAACCAGGACTACCATGATAGAAATCCTTATCAGATCAACATGATTCAAATCTTTGATATTTGTCTGATGAATACCAGCTTGGTGGAGTTACATGCCAGACAGGTCCAACTCGGTTTTCTCACTTCACATGATTATCTGAGCTGTAAAGGATGTTGTGAGAGTAACCAAGGGTGCGCTCTCGTTCAGATAACTTTAAAACACTTGTTAAACCACTGGTGGCTTCCAATCTATCTAGATGAAGACACACAACAAATCAGTGTGCTTAATGGGAACCCTACTCGGCGTCAAAGTCTGGATGTCCGATCTATGGAAACAAACATGGTAAGATTGCATTGCATTCAAAGTGGGCATGGCCAGGTGCCACCACACAACTATGAACGTTGTAGAGTCTGCTCGGAGAATAACCAAGGATGCTACCTCGTGCGAGCAGTCCTTCAAGGTCAGTTGGACCGAAAAGAGATTCACCCGTGTCCGAGTCCCGAGCCAATCAACTGGATGCCAGACTACTTCAATGATCAAATCAAAGATGTGGTTGTAATCTCTGATCCTGAGAGGACCAAGGATGTTTGTACCATCATCCCTCTACTGGACGAATCAAAGGTTCTTAGCCAGAAACTGATTGAAGTTACCTACGACAGTCAGAAAAATCAGAAGGCTCCTGTAGTTATCTATCTGCCGGGACCATTACTGTATGAATCAGCTAAGGCGATCCCTTACAAATACGGTGCAACAATAATTGAGAATGGAAAGGAAATTCCATTACCCTCCGTCGTGAATATTGCAGACATCAGTTGAGTAACACGGAGCGGTCGTATCTTCAACCGAGGAGTTGGAGAACCTAACAAAGAAAAGGAACTTCCGACAGAAGCTCCTGATCCACCAGGTGGTCAATCCAGTAATCCCGACCTTTCAAAGAACGACGATGAGATACTGAAGCTCATCCAAAGGAGTGAATACAACATTGTTGATCAACTGTTACAAACTCCTTCAAAGATCTCAGTGCTATCACTTTTACTCAGTTCTAAAGCCCACAAAGAGGCTCTACAGAAACTCTTAGAGCAGACCTTTGTGGAACAGGATGTGTCAATACGACAGTTCGATAACATCATCTCTAACATCACTTCCTACAACAACTTAGGATTCAGTGATGAGGATTTGCCAGAGGGGGGCAAAAGTCACAACATGGCGCTCAATATCACAGTTAACTGCCAGGACGATGCTCTAGCCAGCGTACTGGTAGACACAGGATCGACCATCAACGTTATGCCAAAGTCCACTTTAATGCGACTATCATTCAAAGGACCCCCGATGAGGGGCATTGAGGTCATCGTCAAAGCCTTTGACATATCTCGGAAAGTAGTTATCGGCGAAGTCGACCTTCCCATAACTATCGGTCCTCACACTTTCCTAATCACTTTCCAGGTCATGGACGTCCAGGCAGCGTACAACTATTTATTAGGAAGACCTTGGATACACCAGGCTGGGGCAGTCACTTCGACGCTGCACCAGAAACTGAAGTTCGTCAAGAACGATCAACTTGTCACGGTCTGTGGAGAACAAGCCTTGATCATGAGTAACCTGTCATTATCTACTTGTGTAGAACCCGGGGAGGTTGTTGGGACTCAGTTCCAAGCACTTTCGGTGAGCGATGAGAATCAGTCAGAAAAAGGAACATCGATTTCCTCATACAAAGATGCTCTCTAAGTAATCGAGAGTAGCAACACAAAAGGATGGGGACAACTTGTCATTCCTACTGATAATAAAACAAAGAAGGGTCTTGGTTTTTCTGTGACCTGCACCCAGACTGCTGCTAGCGATGAAAGTCTTCATCCCATTCAAGGCTTCTTCCACAGTGGAGGTTTCCTTCACCCAGTGCCTCAAGCAGTCCATACCATCAACGAGGGAGATACCTCTGATACGAATAAAGAATGGAAGTCCTATCTTAACGAGGACGGTTATATGTCTCAGGAAGAGGTGCCTACGCCATTTTACTATCCCGCACAGAGTCCGAGATTTATACCCAGGTCAGATGTCAAAATGATATACGGAGATTGTGATCCGGAAGGATGTTGTGCTCCACCAAACTCATTAGAGGAGGACACTCTGATGAAAGACAACTTTGACTATGACTCTTATGGCCTAATGGATGGCCTGCCTATCTGGCAGCCATATCCAAGAGACTTGGGGCAAGAAAATCAGCCGAACAATGAAAATCAGCTGAGCGTCATTGAAAAGAATACCTGCATCCCCACCATATCATGGGATCAACACTCAGGTCATTCAGAAAATATCCAGCACAACGATGAATTTGCAGCATTCGCCAAACTAGAGTTCATCAACTATGCTTTTCCTGAGGTCAACGTCATCGAGAGAGATGACTCCTCCAGTTCCAATGAAGTGTGGGACACCTTGGGATAACCGAGTGGGAAATACGACTTCATGGTCAAATACACCGGTCCAGAAAGCTCTCGTATCAGGCTCGAAAACATCCAGCCAACTGGATGGGGAGATTTGCCTGAGAGCACAAATACTATGCAAAATACAACTGAGGAATCCTCCTACGACAACTCTGCCTGGGAGACAGATTCCAATGATCCTGATCCACCAGAAATCAGCGTTATTTCTGAAGACAAACCAAGGAAGGTACCAGACTTTGTGATTCACCGAGGAGTTCGCCGCCAATGGGTTACAATCGATGTTTCGAAGATTGTTCATAAGTCAAAGTAATTGCCGTCTTTATCTTAACCTTTCACCCTGCCCAGGTGAAATGGATGTTTTGATAGGGCTCACTTTCTATAAATATCCCTCTTTGCTTCTCCCAAAGCGGCTGAGTTTTGTTTTATATGGCTGTAGTTTCAAGAATCGACTTGTTCATAAATAAAATAACGTCGTTCTGTAATCTCCGCATTAATTACTATTTTCTCTTTTCGCTTTTTCAAAAAATGGTAATCCTAAAAACAACTCAATAATAAAAACAAGCAGTTATCAGAAAATACACTGCACACACTTGCATTTTCTCTATCTCTTCTAAACACAAATCATACCGTCATGCAGATTGCTTGTTTTAAACCCCGTTGAAACATACGATCCAATGCTTTCTCCCAACTTTGAGTTCCCGGTATTTGGGGCTGAAGAAGAGGTTGACGATGAAATTCCAGAAGAGATCTCCCGACTACTCAAACAAGAGGAAAGGTGCATTGAACCTCGCAAAGAGCTGTTGGAAACGTTCAAGTTGGGTTCAGAAGAAGAGAGAAAAGAAATCAGGATTGGGGCACTGCTTAGTCCAACTGCCAAAGAGAGTTTGACAAAGCTTCTCAGAGAATTCCCCGATGTATTTGCTTTGTCCTATCAGGACATGCCAGGGTTGGATACCAGCATCGTGGAACATCACTTACCATTGAAATCAGAATGTCCGCCAGTAAAACAGAGGTTGAGACGGACTCACCCGAACATGGCCATCAAAATCAAAGAGGAGGTACAAAAACAGATTGACGCAGGTTTCCTCACTATATCAGAATATCCTCAATGGTTAGCCAACATTGTACCCTTTCCAAAAAAGGATGGAAAAGTCAGAATGTGTGTCGATTATAGAGATCTAAACAAGGCTAGTCCAAAGGATGACTTTCCTTTACCACACATTGACATGCTGGTAGACAGTACAACAAAGTTCAAAGTCTTCTCCTTCATGGATGGATTCTCGGGCTATAATCAGATCAAAATGGCGCCGAAAGACATGGAGAAAACTTCGTTCATTACCCCATAGGGTACCTTTTGTTACAAGGTAATGCCGTTCGATTTGAAGAACGCCGGGGCAACCTATCAACGAGCTATGACTACTCTTTTTCATGACATGATACACAAGGAAATTGAAGTGTATGTCGATGATATGATTGCCAAATCTAAAACAGAAGAGGAGCATGTGACCCACTTGTCAAAACTATTCGAGCGGTTGAGAAAGTACAAACTCTGCTTAAATCCAAATAAATGCACCTTCGGTGTCCGTTTAGGGAAACTTTTAGGGTTCATCGTCAGCCAGAAAGGAATTGAGGTTGATCCTGACAAGGTCAAGGCCATTCAAGAAATGCCTTCCCTGAAAACTGAAAAACAAGTCAAGGGATTCCTGGGACGTTTGAACTACATCTCCAGATTCATATTCCTCATGACCACGACATGCGCGCCAATTTTCAAATTACTCAAAAAGAATCAAGATTGCGTTTGGACAGAAGACTGTCAAACCGCCTTCAACAGTATCAAGGAATACTTGTTGAACCCACCGATTCTATCACCTCCAGTGGAAGGAAGACCACTGATCATATACCTCACAGTCCTGGAAGACTCCATTGGCTGTGTACTTGGCCAACAAGACGAAACGAAAAGGAAAGAGTCTGCCATCTACTATTTGAGCCAGAAATTCACCGACTGCGAGACTCGGTACACTATGCTTGAGAAAACTTGTTGTACTTTGGCTTGGGCAGCCAAACATCTTCGCCAGTACATGATTCGTCACACTACTTGGTTAATCTCCGAAATGGATCCAATCAAGTATGTCTTTGAAAAACCTGCTCTCACGGGAAGGATTGTCCGTTCGCAGATGTTGTTATCAGAATACGACATCGAGTACCATGCTCAGAAAGCCGTCAAAGGAAGTATTTTAGCCTATCATTTGGCTCATCAACCGATTGACGATCAAGAATCAATCGGGTTTGACTTCCCAGACGAAGATGTCATGTACGTAAAAATGAAAGATTGCGATGAACCGCTACCCAGTGAAGGGCCAGAACCAGGTTTCCAATGGGGACTAATCTTTGACGGAGCTATCAATCATTACGAAAACGGAATTGGGGCAATCATCATAACACCTCAGGGTACCCACATTCCTTTCACCGCCAGACTTACATTCAAGTGTACAAATAACGAGGCCGAATACGAAGCATGTATTATGGGTCTCGAGGAAGCAATTGCTTTGAGGATCAAGAACTTGGATGTATATGGCGACTCAGCCTTGGTTATAAATCAGATCAAAGGAGATTGGAACACATACCAATCCAGATTGATTCCTTACAAAGATTACGCGAGAAGGTTGTTACCATTTTTCAACAGAATCGAGTTTCATCATATCCCTAGTGAAGAGAATCACATGGCTGATGCATTAGCCACCCTCTCTTCCATGATTAGTGTAGGTAAATGGAACGACCTACCTAAGATCGACATAATGCGCCTAGAACGGCCCGCTTACATCTTCACGATTGAAGCAGTCATAGATGACAAACCTTGGTATCACGATATCAAATGCTTCATTCAGAAACAAGAGTACCCACCTGGGGCACTAAGGAAAGACATAAAAACCCTCAGAAGACTGGAAGGCAGCTTCTTCCTGAGCGGTGATACACTCTATAAGAGAAATTTTGACATGGTCTTGCTCTGATGCGTAGACAGACCAGAAGCAAACATACTGATAAAAGAAATTCATGAAGGATCCTTTGGCACTCATGCCAACAGACATACAATGGCGAGAAAAATTCTAAGAGCGGGGTACTATTGGTTGACAATGGAATTCAATTACTACAAGTACATGAGGAAGTGTCATAAGTGTCAGATATACACAGACAAGATCCATGTACCGCCAACACAACTCAAAGTTCTTTCTTCCCCATGGCCTTTTTCCATATGGGGAATCGACATGATTGGCATGATTGAACCCAAGGCTTCGAAAGAACATTGGTTCATCCTGGTAGCTATTGATTACTTCACCAAGTGGGTCGAAGCAGCGTCATACGCCAATGTAACCTGACAAGTGGTGGTCCGATTTATCAAAAACAATATCATCTGCCGTTATGATGTTCTGAACCAGATCATTACTGATAATGGATCTAACTTAAACAATAAGATGATGAAAGAGTTGTGCGTTGAGTTCAAGATCAAACACCATAACTCATCTCCCTACCGGCCTAAGATGAACGGAGCGGTAGAAGCGGCTAACAAGAACATCAAGAAGATCGTTTAAAAGATGGTTGTAACCTACAAAGATCGACACGAGATGCTACCCTTTGCTCTTCACAGTTATCGCACATCTGTCCGCACATCAACAGGGGCAACCCCTTTCTCTCTAGTATATGGCATGGAAGCAGTGCTCCCCATCGAAGAAGAGATCCCATCAATCTGGATATTGATGGAAGCTAAGCTTACAGAAGCTGAATGGTGTCAAAGTCGACACGATGAACTAAATTTGATCGAAGAAAAGCGAATTACGGCACTATGCCATGGTCAGTTGAATCAACAGAGAATGAAGAAGGCCTTCGACAAAAAGGTCCGACCTCGCGTCTTCAGGAAAGGAGACCTCGTGCTAAAAAAGATACAGTCATTTCTCACTGACTCTCGGGGCAAATGGACTCCGAATTACGACGACCCCTATGTGGTGAAGAAAGCTTTCTCAGGCGGTGCCCTGAGACTTGCAACCATGGATGGAGAAGAATTTTCCTACCCCACAAATGTTGACGTAGTCAAGAAATACTTCGCCTAAATAAAAAAAAAGAAGAGAAAAACGTCGCGGTGCATGGAAAACCCGAAAGGGCGGTCCAGGCAAAAATTAGAGACATAATAAAAAATCATCCTGATGGATTGGAAATCTCAAAGTACAATACAGGCAAAGATTAGGGATAATGGCAAGTAACAACGTCCAACAGGGGCAAATCCCTCAGCAGCAGTGATGCCATCCATCAGAAAATCTCGATCAAGGTCATCTTCGACAGAAGCTCAGGATATCCCGAATTCAAAGTTGGTAGAAGGATAGTGGTCGTTATGTTTCAATGTAGCCCTTTTCCCTTAAATTACTATTTTCTAACTTTGTAAATACTCTATGGAATCACGCGTATCCTATCAATAAAATTTGAGCCCTCGTGCTTTTGTTTGCAATTCTTATTTGTTTTAGCTTTACAGAACGACATTTTAACATGATCAACGATTCTTGAAATAAAACAAAAATGAATTTACTTGATAAAATTTTTCTACTTTTAAAATAAAGATGGCAATTTCTTTCGACTGTTGAACATCGAGAACATCGAATGCTTCTCTAGAAGTAAGCGAACTTCAAAGTGCAGAATCAAGGTACTCCTTCTAAACCAGGGCGCCTGAATGAAGGATCAGTTGTGTCAGAGACCATGTTTCATCTGATACCCCTAGCAGAGTTTTTACCTCCTAAGTCCGACCAACGGTTGTTCCCCACATGGACTATTTCTCCTAACCAAGGCAGAATTGTTATCTTGAACCAGCGGTACTTCTTCGTCCCTCGCAGTGGCTGAGTATCCAGTCGTGTTCATCTGTTAGTCTGTATGTCGCGTCAGTTTTGTCAGCATAAACATACATACATTATGCATTATTGATTTACATTCATATTCATATTGCATCACTATCACTTTATTCGATTTTATCCCCTAATGATAAAAGTCCTCTCAATCGAGTTGTCAGTTCTTTCCTCGTCAGGAAATGTTGCGTCTGCACTATCTCTCTCCTCAAGTTTATTTCTGGATTGGAGTTGGCCCTTGACCACTTTGATAACTTGAACCTATGAAGAACAAGAAAACGTTCGAAAAATGTAACTCTTCGCCATTGAAGATGATATCTTCGCTTTCCCGAATGAAGGAAAATCCCCAGAGAAAGCCTTACAACTAAAGACTTTCAGCAACACATGGATTTTGCTCTCTGGAGAGTCGATGTTAATGAAGTCATCAGCACCTCAAAATTATATCACATCATATGGCATTTCTCCGAGAAGATCTCCGAGAAAAGTATGAAGTGATCGCGACTTTATGAGTCTATTGGGATTACTAACTGCAAGCGCACAGTCTATCGCGTAGTTTTAAAAGATATCGAACCCACAGGGACTTGATAATCAAACTAGTGCTATCAGGTTGTTACTATGTTTAGCTAAGGCTGATGATGGTTTGGTTTTAAGTTCAAACGGGAAACAAAACGGAATCTAAAATTTGGAATAAACTAGTTGATATTAGGATATCGGTACGTAACTTAGTATACCATCGTGGATTCAATAAAACTTAAGCGTATAAAAATAAGTCACATTATATTTCTGTAGAAAATATCAGTTTAAAATCCCTCACCTCACACTCTCGTGGTTATTGCTTCAGAATATACTCCTAAATCATAATGTCTGCTCTCGCTAGCCCATTTAAGTTTAAAAATACTTTTTGAAAACCAATACAATCTAATTAACTTTAAAGCGCTCTCGCTGTTTTTAAAACCAATGCCCGATTTCAGCTATCCGGTTAAAATCTCACACTCTCGTGGTCTTAATACTAACCTTTGCTACCTTTTTACTCTCGTAATAAAAGTCCAATTTTAATTAAGAAATCGTAGCCAGAAATTAAGTTGTTTATGGTTTTAGCTTATGTTTATCGAATCCATACTGGTTAACTTAATTACATACCGATAATATGGATTTAGCTAGACATATTAATTAAAACAAACAAGAATAAACATAAACTACAAAACAATAAATAAAACATGACAATGGGAAATAATAATGTTGTTATTAAATTAATGATAAAAACCTGGTAAATAAGCAATAATTTGTTTCTAGCAATTCCTCCACAAGTCAGTAGGCTTTTGCTCGATCGTATCGAAACAACGAATGATGAAGGGAAGATTAAAAAATCCTAACTACGGTGCAATAGCTCCTCGATGTGAGAAACTATCACTATTTAAGGTAATGATGAACAAAGAATGGAAAAGGGAACAAACAAGAATGCAGGGAAAATAAAAGTTCTCAAAATTAATTCTGCAGCAATTCGGGGTCAAATCTCTGGTGTTTTGTCGTGTCCATCAATGCTGTATTTATAGCCCAAGCTTTGCTTTACGTTGGAGAAAATATAGGAGCATAACTTTCAGTTGTTGAGAAGTCTAAGGGAGACTGGGCTCGTGTGCAGTTGAAGCTGAAGTTGAGAGAATCCAGGAGAAAATGTTGAACGTGCGTGACTGCATTGGTCTTCCGTGTCCACGTCTGTGTTCTAGATGTAATAAGTCACTTTGTGTACGTGACGGTCATGGTGGTTGCGTGACGGACGTGGTGCGCCTTTTATTTGCGTGACGGTCGTGGTGGTTGTGTGACGGTCGTCACACACACCACTTTCTATTTTCCTGCTTTTTCTCTGTCATTTCTTCCTGTTTTCTTCTCATTTCTTCATGTTCTTCTAATTTGCTCATTTTTAGCTTGGACAATGAAATACCTGCAAAAATACTAGAATACTCGCGGAATAATCGGAACTTAAGCTGAAATAATGTAATTATTAGTCGTAAATCAAGGCAAATATATGATACATTTTCTTGTTATCAAACTCCCCTACACTTGAATCTTTGCTTGTCCTCAAGCAAATAGTAAGTAAAAACGCCGTACAAGTTTTATCAAACGCTCACACATGACATACCTTTTGTTTTGAAAATGTTTTATGAGGCATTTTGTTAAGACGACGGATACTCAAGTAAAATACTAAAGATACATTGGTGACACAAGCAACAAGCATAATCATAGACCTCCCCTCTATACAAGCCAGTTCTAATCATTCTATTATAGCTCAACCTGGAGTTTCTCGTATCTATTTCACTCGGTTTCATTCTAGCGCAATCACATTAAGCCCTTTGTCTTTACACGTACGTAGTGGAGTAGCCGGTTAGTGACTTTGATCCTTTCTAGCATGGGGTCTGGTACACAAGTGTGGTAACCCTTTATATATATCCTAATCGTAAGTTGTGGGGGATCGAACCGTAGTTCGCCCTACCAAGTTCAGAACCAGGTCCCTCTGAACCAACCAACAATGGATTCTTTATTTTCTTTTGTAATACTTTTGCAACTGTAGGTTTGGTGCATTTTTCTATTTTTCACAACAGCAAAGAATACGAAAGATATTTAATGATTCGGCATCAAACACTTATCTTCATCGGCTCTCCACGTGGTTTGTGTTTAAGACGGTGATGACTGCTAATATAAACTACTAGGGGTTACTCTAGAACTAGAACTGAAGGTATCAGTATAATGGGTATTGAAACTGATCTTGCATATGCAAGAGGTCTAAGGTGTCAAGACGGTATCAATCTTGTTAGATTTTTCTCGATTTCCCAACATAGCCTATGTTTTGGTATGTTAAGTTATGCATTGATCATAAAATTTTTGTTATAGCTAAATAAAGTGGGGAAATTTGACATGAACAAAAATTTCATATAAAAGCTTGTTTATTTGAAAGGAAATGCAGAAAGGGAATACATAAGGGAAAATAAAGTACCTCTCCCACACTATATCGGACATTGTCCTCAATGTTTCGATATAAATGCGGAAAGAACCTACGAAAAGAAACGAAAACTAAAACAAAAATAAACTAAAACTAAATCTAATGAGGTCCACGTCCTCTGCCTCGGGTGCGAGCGCATCCATTCTGTGCTACATGATCTGGAATGCCTACGTGATGGATATAGTCATGTAGGTCTTGCACTCGTAGCGTTAGGGCACCCATCTCTTCTATCACATCGTCTATCCGTTGGCCTGGGTTGACTTGCCCTTGTTGGATTTGATGCATAAGGTTCATCATTTCATTATACTACGTCTGTTCTTGTTCCTCTCTCTGGGCAGCCAATTGGTTTTGGTGCCATATGCCCGTTAAGATTTCTTCATTAGTAATGGGATTGGGTTCTGGATGGCGCGGCGACGACGTCTGGTGGATGATGTAGGATCCTGGGCAGGGGATGGGGGGTTCTCAGGAGGTTGCTGATCCATCTCTTGCTCTATTTCATTGAATGCTTCGTTATTTTGATTTTCTTGAGCAGCCACATTAGGCTCAGGAGCACGGAGATCAAAAAGCCAATTTGCTTGTCTTTGTGGGTCGATGCGGTCTCGGCATGGTATGATGATGCTTCTGATGATTCTAGTATGGACCACTGGATGGTATCGTCCATCCGCCCTTGCTTTGATGAGGTGGGAGGAGCGACAATACTCGGTATCCAGGGACTCAGGTGGTATGGAAGGTAAATTAGCAAGCCTGTCTCCCAGATCAAGACCTAGTGTGATAGAAGTTACAATACCTCCGAAGTAGAAAGGCTTAGAACCTCTAGCACAGTTGGCTTGGATGTGAGCTAGTAGAAATGGTGCTGCATTAATCATTTCAGGAAAGAGCACACAGCGAAGGAAAAAGAGCTCCTTGGAGTTGACTTTGTGGTTGTTTTCCCTCGCGAAGATCGTGTGTCCTAAAACTCTGTAAAATATCTTATTGCTGGGTTATGAATGTAAGTTGCGTTGAGGCTGTCCCAGCTTGTAGCAGCTACGCCTGTAATTTAATTCCAAAGGTTGAAAGCATCTTGGGACAATGTCTCTTGAGGTACACGGTAATGGACATTCGCACCATGATGGAACCTAAGCATTTAGGCAAGTTGGTTTTGGCCCACCGAATACTCAGAACCAAACATGCGGAATGTGGCTATACCGGTAAGTTGGTTTATATCTCCCAGAGGTGTAACATAAGCGAATGAACTCAGAAACTCAAGAGTCAGTGTTTCGTAAGTAGGCTGCCCTTGTGTACAGAGCTGCCATAAACCGGCATTTTGAAGCATCCAACATACACCCTCAAGCATACCCAACTCTTCAAGGCTAGCAGTGTTGACATACCTCGTCGGTTGGAATGAGCGTTGGTAGAAGCTGGGGTAATTATCCCTTTGGCGGTCACCAGACTCTCCCTCTCTGAAGTTAATAGCTGATAAGTTTGGAGTTTGTCTGGTGCGTCTAGCCATGGGGCATGCAATGTGAAATAAGTGAAATGGAGGAAGTGGGTAATAGTGAAAGTGGGTTTTGTGAGAATGAGGATGAGTTTGTGTTGCTTAAATAATGGGTACGGGAATATGAAGTAGTGGAGATAAATTGGGGTTAATGTAATGGGTAGTGGGACGGTTGAAGAAAATGAAAAGAAAAGAAGATGAAGAGGAAGGGTCTCTGTTATAAAACAGAGAGCGTGTTATAAATAAGTGGGACGCTCGTCACGGTCGTAAGATGCGTGACGGTCGTGACACGGGCGTTACGCTCTTCATGCCCATAAAGTTGGCATTTTTCACAGAAAGCTTATTATAAACTGGCACATAACATATATTGGAACATGGCAATTATTAATAGCAGTAGAATACTAGATAAATGTCAGAATAAATATAAATGACATAAATGAATTAAAGTGAGCAGGAACATTATATCATCAACACAACCACTAGCAATGAATACGAATTGAATACTTTATTAAAGAAATTGGAAAATGATAGCAGTGTATTCAAAGTAAAAATGCAGTAGAGTATTAAAGTTGAAATTGAACTGAAATAAACTTGTTCCTTGAAAAAAGAAAATGACAGTAAAGTAAATGGTTCTAAAAATATTAAAAGCAAAGCAATAAAATGAAAAAATGCAGTGCGACAATATTAGCCACGTTGCATCTTCAAGGATTCCACAGCCTGGTTCAGATGGTCAAATTCTTCGACGGTGGTATCCATTAGACCGACAACGTCAAGACGGATAAGTTGAAGTTCATCTCTCATATCTTGAAGTGCAGTGCGGAAAACTTCAAGTGTAGCATGGATGTTAGCAGGGGGGAGAGTATCAGTATTATTTAGGGGATGCTCAGGGAAATCATGATAGTGAGGAAGAGTTTCAGGGTCAATCTCAATGTCAGACACATGACTACCAAGATCTTTTTCAGCCCGTGGCTCATCTAAATCATATAGCCAGTTGTGGCGGTTATGCACACTAGTTCGCTCGTGATCAGGCAGTGTAAAATGTGAAACAACTTCATTATCAGGAGTTGAAAAGGGGGTGGTCCACGATTTCTAATGAGTCCTCGGTTAAAACAAAAAGTGATCTAAATCATATGAAAGTATCTTATGGTCGGGTTGTGAATTTCAGTGGACACCATAGGGTGCGGGTCATGATGAGGTCGTCCTGAAATAATACTCCAGAAAAGGTTCAGTTCATCTTCCATTACTAAATCCTCCTGTGCCATGGTAAAAACATCGAGTCCATTGGGGAAATCCAACAGGTCCGTAATCTCTCTGATGTTGAAGCGGCGCGTGTATCCAAATAGCCTAAAGGTTATATTACCCCTATTAAATCCCATGCCATAGTTAGGGTTGTAGGACAATGAGCTTAGAAATTCTAAGGTCAGTATGTGGTAAGTCGAATGCTTTTTCCTAGCAAAACCTTCCCAGCCTATTTGGCTAAACATAAAGTCTATGTTATCTCCTATACCTAAGGCAGTCATAGTAGGTCCATGTGGGAATTTGTTTAAGGCCATAGGTCTGCGAGAGAGAACCTCATAGCGGTGCCATTGGACAACGTCCCTGAATAGCACAACCATGGTGTCTTCATTATCCATCTTAACAGTTAGTCGGAAAAGTAAAGCAGATGGAGAAGGAAGAAGGTAGAAAGACTTTAAAATCCTGTAGCATGTAATTATAAGATCAGCACAACAGTTTCCATAAAACTTTTAAATTTTTGAGAAAATAAATGAAAATGAAAAAGCAATGAAAATAAGATTAAGAAAATAAAAGGAAACGAAAAGAAATGAAAATAGAGTTAAGAAAAATGTAAAGAAATTTAAAAAGAAATGAAAATAAAAGAAAGTTAAAAGGAAAGAAAAACAATCCCGTGGGTTGCCTCCCACTAAGCGCTGTTTTTAACGTCGTAAGCATGACGAAAGCTTAGTGATAATTCAGTTATAGGGATGAGCGGGCAGCTCTAAAAGTCTTAGACTATTCGAATAGTCTCTATTTGTAATATTATGATAATGTTTCAAGCGTTGCCCGTTTACTATGAATGGTTCACTATTTCTTCCTTTTATTTCTATCGCTCCACTTTGAAACACTTTAGAAATCTCAAAGGGTCCGGACCACCTAGATCTAAGTTTTCCTGGAAAAAGCTTAAGTCTCGAATTAAATAGGAGCACGACGTCTCCCCCACTAAATTCTTTTCTAGATGAGCGCTTATCGTGCCATCTCTTAGTTCTTTCTTTATATATGCGGGCGTTCTCATAAGCATCTAGTCTTAGTTCTTCTAATTCGTGCAAATCTAAGATTCGTTTTTCTCCTGCGGTAGCGTAATTTAAATTGAGGGTTTTAATAGCCCAATAGGCTTTGTGCTCTATTTCTACCGGCATATGACAAGATTTTCCATAGACTAACTTAAATGGCGTGGTTCCTATGGGTGTTTTGTAAGCGGTTCTATAAGCCCATAAAGCTTCATTTAGTTTAGTTGACCAATCCTTCCTAGAGGTAGCGACAGTTTTTTCTAAAATTTGTTTTATTTCTCTATTTGAAACCTCGACTTGTCCACTGGTTTGTGGATGATATGGTGTTGCTACACAATGTTTGACTCCGTATTTTGATAGCAGTTTATCGAATATTTTAGATATAAAATAGGAGCCACCGTCACTAATGACGAGTCTTGGCACACCAAATATGGGAAAGATTATGTTCTTGAAGAGCTTCATCATTACTCGTGTGTCATTGGTAGGAGCTGCTACAGCCTCGATCCATTTGGAAACGTAATCGACAGCGACGAGTATGTACTTGTTACCAAAAGAAGACGGAAATGGTCCCATGAAATCTATTCCCCACACGTCAAAGACTTCTACTTCTAGAATGCCCTTATGAGGTATTTCATCGCATCTAGAGACGTTGCCAGTGCGTTGACACCGGTCACAATTTATAACCGCGATATGGACATCTTTCCATAGAGTAGGCCAAAAGAGGCCAGCTTGCAAAATCTTAGCACAAGTCTTTGAAGTGCTCGCGTGCCCACCATAGGGCGCAGAATGACAATGAGAAATTATGTCTTCCACCTCGTCTTCGGGTACACATCAACGGAAAATACCATCGGCGCTCCTCTTGAAGAGAAGTGATTCGTCCCAATAATAGTGTTTAAGGTAGTGGAAGAATTCCTTCTTTTGTTGATAGGTTAGATCAGGTGGCAGTACTCCAGCTGCTCAAAAGTTGACAAAGTCAGCATACCATGGCAGCGTGGTCTTAGTGTAAACAGATTCTACCACTTCATTAGTTTCTGTATCAGTATAATTCAGAGATTATTCAATTGTATTACTTTCTAATTGGGCTAAGAGTCTTTCATAAGGGAAATCATCATTAATTGGTACTTGTTCTGGTTGGATGTTTTCCATTCTCGACAGGTGGTCAGCTACTACATTTTCGGTGCCTTTCTTGTCCTTGATTTCTAAGTCGAATTCTTGTAGGAGTAGAATCCACCTCAGAAGCCTTGGTTTGGCGTCCTTTTTGCTTAATAGGTACCTGATCGCGGCGTGATCGGTGTAGATGATTATTTTTGCTCCTACTAGGTAGGAATGAAATTTATCCAATGCGAACACGACAGCCAAGAGTTCCTTTTCTGTGGTAGCGTAGTTCATTTGTGCATGATCTAAGGTTCTACTGGCATAGTAGATTGCGTGAAGCTTTTTGTCCTTTCTTTGTCCTAGGACTGCACCTACAGCATAATCACTCGCGTCACACATGATTTCGAATGGTTCATTCCAATCTGGGGGTTGCATAATGGGTGCTGATATTAAAGCTTGCTTGAGTGTTTGAAATACGTCGAAGCATTTGTCATCAAAGACGAATTCAGCATCTTTCATTAATAGCTCAGTTAGGGGTTTGGTTATCTTGGAGAAATCTTTAATGAAACGTCGATAAAAACCAGCGTATCCTAAGAAACTTCTTATCTCTCTAACGGTTTTCGGTGGCTGGAGATTTTCTATAACTTCGATTTTTGCCTTGTCGACTTCGATTCCTCTGTCGGATACTATATGTCCTAGCACGATTCCTTGTCGGACCATGAAATGGCATTTTTCCCGATTGAGCACTAAGTTGACACTTACACACCGTTCAAGCACCATTTCGAGGTTTGATAGACATCCTTCAAAACTTTCCCCACATACAGAGAAATCTTCCATAAAGACTTCCATTATACCGTCTAAAAAGTCAGAGAAGATGGACATCATGCATCTCTGAAATGTTGTGGGTGCGTTACATAATCCGAAAGGCATTCGCCGGTAGGCAAAGGTTCCATAGGGACACGTGAAACTAGTCTTTTCTTGGTCGTTAGGATGGATAGGAATTTGGAAAAATCCTGAATATCCATCTAAATAGTAAAAATGGGAGTGTTTAACCAGACGTTCAAGCATTTGATCTATGAAAGGTAAAGGGAAATTATCTTTACGAGTGGCTTTGTTTAGTTTCCTATAATCGATACACATTCTCCATCCAGTTTGAGTACGTTGTGATACAGATTCAGATTTTTCATTATTGATGACTGTAACACCTCCTTTCTTGGGTACCACGTGAACTGGGCTAACCCATTCACTATCTGATATTGGGTATATGATTCCTGCTTTTAATAGCTTTTGCACTTCTCTCTTAACAACATCGCTCAGAATGGGATTGATTCTCCTTTGATGTTCTCTAGAGGTTTTACAGTCTTCCTCAAGCATGATGCGATGCATACAGATAGAGAGACTTATTCCTTTCAAATATGAGATGTTATAGCATAAGGCAGTCGGGTACTTTCTCAGGACATGCAATAATTTCTCGGTTTCTATTTGTCCTAAATCTGCGTTGACTATAACTGGTCATTCGAGTTCTGTATCTAGGAATTCATACCTTAGATCTTTGGGCAATGTCTTCAGTTCTACAGTTGGTTTCTTTGGGCAAGGCATATGGTCAGGAGTGAGTGCGAGACATTCACTTAGATTATTATCTTGGTATTCACCACGCCAATTATCATCTTCAAAAATTGGTGGCATCGAAATTCTCTGCACTTTAGAATACGTGTTTTGGTGTCTTTCCATTTCTTTAACGCATTCATCAATTACATCTAGGAAGCAGCACGAATCTTCTATAGCAGGTGCTTTGAAAAATTGTGAGAGGATGAATTCTACTTTTTCTTCACCAACCTCGAAAGTCAGTTTTCCTTTTTTCACATCTATGATGGCTCCGGCAGTAGCTAGGAATGGTCTTCCTAAAATGATAGGGATGTTTGAGTCTTCCTTGATGTCCATGATTATGAAATCTGTAGGAATATAGAATTGTCCTATACGTACTAGAACGTTTTCTAGCATTCCTAGAGGAAATTTTACCGATCTATCAGCTAGTTGTACAGACATTCTTGTTGGTCTCAGTTCTCCCATGTTGAGCCTTTTACAAATAGATGAGGGCATTAAGATGATGCTGGCTCCTAAATCGCACAGGGCTTTGTCTATGACAGACTTTCCAATCACACATGGTATAGAGAAACTACCAGGATCTTTTAGCTTAGGAGGCATGTTGTTTTGGATTATAGCGCTACACTCTGCAGTAAGCATAACGGTTTCAGTATCCTCGAGCTTTTTCATATTAGTTAATATTTCTTTTAAGAACTTAGCATATGAGGGCATTTATGTGATTGCTTATGTAAAAGGTATTGTAACATTCAATTATTTCAGAAGTTCAACAAATTTCTTAAATTGCCTTATGTTTTTAGATTTAGCGAATCTTTGGGGATACGGGATAGGTGGTTTATAAGGTGGCGGAGGCACATATGGTTCTTATTTCTCTTCGGCCTCTTTGCCATTATCTTCCTTCTCGTTTTCCTTTGGTTCCCCTTCCTTTTCAGACTCCTTACTAGGTTTTTGGTACATGGTTGGATTTTCGATTCTTGGGTCAGTGGGTCCTTCTAGTTCTGTTCCACTCCGAAGTGTTATAGCATTTGCATGTCCCTTCAGATTGATTTGAGTTTGACCTAGAAGGTTCCCAGCTGGGGCAGCGGTAACTGCTTGTTGTTGGGCCACTTGTGAGATTTGTATTTCTAACATTTTGTTGTGAGTGGCTAGAGCGTCAACCTTGTTGGCTAATTGTTTGATTTGCTCACTGGTTTGAACATTCTGGTTGAGGAACTCCTTGTTTTTCCGAGCTTGTGCAGCAATGAAGTTCTCCAACATAATTTCAAGGTTTGACTTCCTAGGAATGTTGGGAACGTTAGTAGCAAGTTTTTGATATCCTGGTGGCACAGCAGGCGCTTGGCCAGGTGCATACAGAGCGTTATTATTCTTGTACGAAAAGTTTGGATGGTTCTTCCAACCAGGATTGTAGGTATTTGCATATGGGTTTCCTTGAGCATAATTCACTTAATCAGCGGAGACTCCTGCTAAAATTTGGCATTCGGGGGCAGCATGTCCGGGTACTCCGTATAATTCGCAGTTTGGAGCTACGGCAGCCACGGTGGCTGCGGGTGTTATGGTCAAGTTGTCTATCTTTTGAGCAAGGGCATCTACCTTAGCATGGACATGATCAAGACTACTAACTTCGTACATTCCACCTTTCGTTTGAGCTTTTTCCACTGGCGTTCTTTCACCTCCCTATTGGTAATGGTTTTGAGCCATGCTTTCGATGAGTTGATAGGCTTCGGTATAAGGTTTATCCATAAGTGTACCACCAGCGACGACATCTATTGTCATTCTTGTATTGTACAAGAGACCATTGTAAAATGTATGGATAACTAACCAATCTTTGAGACCGTGATGCGGATACATCCTTATCATATCTTTGTATCTCTCCCATGCATCGTAAAGAGACTCAGTATCTTTTTGTCGAAATCCATTAATTTGGGCTCTCAGCATAGCTGTTTTTCTTGGTGGGAAATATCATGCCAAGAACACCTTTTTCAACTCATCCCACGTAGTGACGGAATTTGATGGCAAGGATTGCAACCAAGCCTAAGCTCTGTCTCTTAATGAGAAAGGAAAAAGACGTAGTCTTATCGCGTCTGCAGTTACACCATTTTCCTTCACTGTGTCTGCGTACTGCATGAATTTGGTCAAATGTTCATTAGGATCGTCCGTAGGATTTCTAGAAAATTGATGTTGTTGTACGGATGACAGCAATGAGGGTTTCAACTCGAAATCATTTCGGTTGATAGCGGGGGCAGCAATGCTGTTATGTGGTTCTTGCTCAGAGGGAGTAGCATAATACTTAAGAGGACGGTTCTGTGGTTCTTCGGCCATGTCTTCTTCTGATTCTAATTCTGAGTCAAGTTCTATTTCAGATCCGGATTCGGATTGAGATTCAGGTTCTGATAAAGGAAAATGTATTTCGTGTTTTAGGCAGTATTCTTGGATTCGTCTTTTTACGCTAAGAAGACGTTCAGGGTCGTCTGTCGGTCGTGTGATGTCTTCGCCTTTTGAGCGGGTACTTGGTATACAACCGACAAATAAGGGAATTTGTTGCCTTAGTCTATACGACGCAATAAATGAAACTATTGACTAAATCAAAGTCCCCGGCAACGGCGCCAAAAACTTGATCGCGACTTTATGAGTCTATCGGGATTACTAACTGCAAGCGCACAGTCTATTGCGTAGTTTTAAAAGATATCGAACCCACAGGGACTTGATAATCAAATTAGTGCTATCAGGTTGTTACTATGTTTAGCTAAGGCTGATGATGGTTTGGTTTTAAGTTCAAACGGGAAACAAAACAGAATCTAAAATTTGGAATAAACTAGTTGATATTAGGATATCGGTACGTAACTTAGTATACCATCGTGGATTCAATAAAACTTAAGCGTATAAAAATAAGTCACATTATATTTCTATAGAAAATATCAGTTTAAAAGCCCTCACCTCACACTCTCGTGGTTATTGCTTCGGACTATACTCCTAAATCATAATGTCTGCTCTCGCTAGCCCATTTGAGTTTAAAAATACTTTTTGAAAACCAATACAATCTAATTAACTTTAAAGCGCTCTCGCTGTTTCTAAAACCAATGCCCGATTTTAGCTATCCGGTTAAAATCTCACACTCTCGTGGTCTTAATCCTAACCTTTGCTACCTTTTTAATCTCGTAATAAAATTCCAATTTTAATTAAGAAATCACAGCCAGAAATTAAGTTGTTTATGGTTTTAGCTTATGTTTATCGAATCCATTCCGGTTAACTTAATTACATACCGATAATATGGATTTAGCTAGACATATTAATTAAAACAAACAAGAATAAACATAAACTGCAAAACAATAAATAAAACATGGCAATGGGAAATAATAATGCTGTTATTAAATTAATGATAAAAAGTTGGTAAATAAGCAATAATTTGTTTATAGCAATTCCTCCACATGTCGGTAGGCTTTTGCTCGATTGTACCGGAACAACGAATGATGAAGGCAAGATTAAAAATCCTAACTACGGTGCAATAGCTCCTCAATGTGAGAAACTATCACTATTTAAGGTAATGGTGAACAAAGAATGGAAAAGGGAACAAACAAGAATGCAGGGAAAGTAAAAGTTCTCAAAATTAATTCTGCAGCAATTCGGGGTCAAATCTCTGGTGTTTTATCGTGTCCATCAATGCTGTATTTATAGCCTAAGATTTGCTTTACGTTGGAGAAAATATAGGAGCATAACTTTCGGTTGTTGAGAAGTCTAAGGGAGACTGGGCTCATGTGTAGTTGCAGCTGAAGTTGAGAGAATCCAGGAGAAAATGTTGAACGTGCGTGACTGCATTGGTCTTCTGTGTCCACGTCTGTGTTCTGGACGTAATAAGTCACTTTGTGTGCGTGACGGTCGTGGTGGTTGCGTGACGGTCGTGGTGGTTGTGTGACGATCGTCACACACACCACTTTCTATTTTCCTGCTTTTTCTCTGTTATTTCTTCCTGTTTTCTTCTCATTTCTTTATGTTCTTCTACTTTGCTCATTTTTAGCTTGGACAATGAAATACCTGTGAAAATACTAGAATACTCGCGGAATAATCGGAACTTAAGCTGAAATAATGTAATTATTAGTCGTAAATCAAGGCAAATATATCATACATTTTCGTGTTATCATGATGTAATATCTCCGAGCGAAAGCAGTCTCTCAAGAGACTTATTTTCCCCGATAGAGTCGACAAATGGTATCTCCAACAGAGAAGTTTGTACCCCTCTACAATTCAGACAGATGGGTTCCCCAGCAAGTCTGACATCAAAAGTTTTTCCCATCAAATGGCATCTCCCCAGGAAAATTCGGCGAGAAGTTTGAGGAAAATCGTTACACATAACATCCCTTGTCAATAAAGTTTATTGACAAAAGAAACTGAGACCAGTTCTTTGGTAGGAAACCAGGATCGAGGGAAAGTTTACAAAAGAAGTTGAGACCAGTTCCTTGGTAGGAAACCAGGATCGAGGGGAAGTTTATTTCAGAAACTGAGACCAGTTCCTTGGTAGGAAACCAGGATCGAGGGGAAGTTTACAAAAGAAACTGAGACCAGTTCCTTGGTAGGAAACCAGGATCGAGGGGAAGTTTATTTCAGAAACTGAGACCAGTTCCTTGGTAGGAAACCAAGATCGAGGGTAAGTTTACAAAAGAAACTAAGACCAGTTCCATGGCTAAAGACCAGGATCGAGGGGAAGTTTACCTTTTCTAAGCATCATTGCTTAGCAAAATAAGAAGGATGCGTGAACGACCATTCTTAACCACCATCAAAATTTTGGGTATTCCGATATTTAATCCTCTTGCACCCCGAATGCCCGAATAACTTCGCCATTCACACCTTCGGGTCCAAGAAGATTAAATAGGGGCATCTGTCATATCCCAAATTTTGACCCCTAATATTTCCCATCATTGTGCAAATCATCAGCACAATATGGATGTACCTTTGTGCCTCACTAGCCTCCCCAAAGATGGGTGAGCACTCACTACAATCAGACTTAGGGTTTCAAGCCCTCTCAGAATGACATGATCTTTAACTTGTCTAAACCTCTTAAACATACCCAATGGATCAAGAGGACTCTCACCTCAAGGATTAAGCACAAGGCTGCAACAGTCCCAGTGGATCAAGCCTCAAGATCGCCAGTGTCACCAAATTAGGGTTTTGGTCGACCAGGGCCCCCATATGGGAGTTTTCCTCTGGGAATGAGCCAATGCTTCAAAGCATAACCTAATATACCCCATGGAACCTCATGGACCCAATCATCAAGTCAATTTAGCCTCAGGAGATGCATTCACCAAAAATCAGGAATTAGGGTTTCTTGACCTAATTCACCCCTAAGTTGACTTTTGGGACAAAACATGAGCCAAGACCTCAAAGGAGGATTTGAGGATCTCTAATACACTACATTGATCCTTTTGCATCAATGGATTGGTCTAAGAAGCTTGAGCAACAAGTTTTAATTGCATCAGAACCACAATTAGGGTTTTGAGGAAAAAGTCAATAGTGCCTTTGAGTTTTGACCAGGACGTGCTCCCAAACCTTGGGACATGATTTAATACACCCTATAACACCTATGAAATCAATCCATCAAGTTTGATTTAGGTCAAGGACTTGATTTCATAGAGGATCGCACAATTTGGAATTCATCTGACAAAAAGTCAACTGTGCACAAAAGTCAACTTTGACTTTTTGAGATTTTTTACAATTATGGTTCTTTAACCCTAAAATGATGTTAATGTGTGATTGGAATCATCATTCATCAAGAAAAATCAAGAAAAATGGGATAACTTGTAAAAGGGGTAACCATAAAAACTTAGAAATGTTTCTAAGTTATGGAACAAAGTGGCTAGGGTACCAACTTTGGAGGATCATAACTCCTAAACCACAAGGCCATTTTTTCCCATCCAAAGCTGGATTTGTAGCTCTCATGGCCCTCTACAAAAGCTTCAAACACAACTCATTCCAATTCCTCATGGATTTTAAGTTATGGAATGATCAAAATAACAAAAAATGAAAATGTCACTTTTTTCCAACACTTAGTGAAATTTTCACTAAGTCAGAATCTGTCTTACTTTTTTCCAAATGTAGGGGCATTTTTCACTTGGATCCAAAAAGTATCAAAACCAATTATGATCAAACAGTTGTTGTATCATATGAGGGCTTTCCAAAATGGCCAAGAACTCCATCAAATTCCACTTGAGCCATGAGATATGGCAATGGCAATATGCCTTGTTGAAAACTGTCAAAGCAAGGCAGATTTGTGCATTTTGCTCGATTTGCCAAATATGTGCAAATGACAAACACACTTATCCATCTGAACACCTCAGGGGGAGACCAATGAGGGACAAATACTGATCCATAAGCCTCCCAAGTCTTTGGAACCAAAAGTAGCATGCCAAACTTAGAAATCCCTAAAGAGGGGACAAGACTCCAATTTTGTTTTGGAGCATTCAATGGATGCACCAAGGTGGCATGAACTGAGCCCTTTCCAACTGAATTCAGTCAAGACTTATCCAAGAACTAGGGAACCAGCAGCCTGTGCTCTAACCTCTAGTCAATGGCTAGAGGAGACTTGAATTCCTATTGATCAACATTTGCCAAACTTCTGTAGCAATTGCCATTCACTATTGCTTGCAAAACAAACTTGCTCTACTATAAATAGAGCTCATTTGTGATCAGTTTGAGTACACCAAAGCCATCAAACATATGCTTTCTTCAAAATCTCCTTCTTCACTCCAAAATTGCCTTCTAAAGCAAGTCACTATTTGGTTTTGAGTTTGAGAGCTATTCCAACCAAACCAATCACACACACTTCATAAACATCATATAGAAGTGATCCAAACACTTAAACAACATCTAGAACACTGATTTCACAAAATCACCAGTCAACTGCTCAAGGTTTTAACCAAGTTGCAGTTGAGATACCATCTTCAGTTCTAGCTTGTTTCAAACAAAAAGCAAATCAAACAAGAGTCGCCACTTTTCTATAGCGGGGAAATTTGTGAGTGTAAGCTATTGATTAACTCAACTTAAAAAAACAAGAGTCGCCACCGCACTTTTATTTTATCCACGAAGGGAAAGGAAAAAGAGCGAACAAAACCTAAAGAGTTCTAAAACAACAAGAACAAACAGAGAATGGGTAAGGGGGTTGGTTATGCAATGGGAAGGTGTTAGCACCCAAAATGTCTATAGTACTCTATAGGAGCCCTTTGAAATATCTACCGCTTTTTGGTTTGAAAATGGTTTGCTTGTAAAGAGATTGGGAGAGATGAGAAGAGAAATATTTTTTAAGATTTTTGTGTTTGGAGAGACTTATCGCCTCATGCGTACGTACCCACGATGTGCAATGTAGGATCAAAACCCCGTAGTTCGTGGTACAAAGAACAAAAATTTGTTTGTTTTGGTTGATTTTAAGTGTAAATACAATTAGTCATTTCTAAGCGAATAATTCCGCTTAAAGAAATGAATCATGTCTAAACTTATGAAAAGGTTTAAAAAAAAAGTGCACAAGGCACACAAAAAAAGTTTGATGAGTTTTTGTATATTTTTAATGTTTTTATGAAATGGTCAAAATATGGTTAATATTGATTGACATTTATTAAAGAAAATAAATTTTGAAAATCACTTGACCAAAGTCAAGGTTTTATTATGAAAGCGGTTTCGAGTTTGAAAACAAGAAGGCTTTGAAAAAGAAAGTTTTGAAAATTGAAGAAGGGGTGGAGAAGAAGTGACTATCCTAGTGCATAAAATAAAAGCTAAGGATAAGAAAGATCTAACCACATGGACAAGCTCCATAGCATAAGCAATTTTCCCTTTTTGATTTGGTCTTGATTCAAAATAAGTCTTCAAAAAAAGACTCCAAGTATCCAAAATCCAAGGTTTTCCATCACAAACTCCCAAGCATAGGTTAAGATCCTAAGTCTAAGTCCATAAGTCCATAATCAAGAGTATATGTCCTCCAATGCAAAGGATAGTGGGCATAGTCCAACAATTAAGAGCACAAGTCTTTTAGTGGTTTAATCCTTTATTAATGTTTTTGAGTCCAAAATGGACAAAGAAAAAAAAACAAAGCACAAGATAATATGGTCCAAGTGGACAAAAAAAAATGACATAAACATAAACATGATATGATAAATGGCATAAAGTATAAAAATTAAAGAGAGATAGGGAGCGAGAAGGAAATGTAAAGTTAGAAGTTAGTGGTTAGTAGCACAAGACTCTAGTGCCATAAGCCTTCACCGACTATTCTGTTCCGCGTTATGAACTATAGTGATTAAACAATGCACTTAGGCCAAAGTTAATGAACTTGACAGAATATTGGTAAAACCAAAGCCTCTACAACGCCAATTTTCAAAGATTATGGACCTAATGCAAAAGATCAATCACCATTGGGTTGACGCGACCAATCAAGGTCCGGACCACGAAAGTTCAAATTCCGAATTGGATAAAGAGGGACAAATGTTGCGCTATGTTAAGCAATCGCCGAGTAATTAACGGAGTAATTACCCTACAATGAGGCCGGTCAATAGCTCTTTATGCTAATGCATGCTAGATGAATGATATGTAGATCGTCATCCGAAAACAATACCGCACGAAAAGAAAATAGGTAACGATCTAGTCTTGATCAAGAATTCATCAAAGAAATTCTAAGATCCATAAGACTTTCATCGATCAAAATAAAAGGAAATAGATGAAGAGAAGGTCAATTGAATTACAACGTCAAGAACCTTTCATCTTCAAGTTCAATCACTTTTAATTGATAAGTTTAAGTGTGAAAACATATCACTAATTCAAAGCACCTCAAATGAATTGAACAATTCATTAAAATATAGATTTAAACTAATGAATGTTTAATTACTCTAACCATATCCAAAGTCCATTGAAATTGAAGATAAATTAATCTCAACAATGCATTTCAAGGCTAAAACAAGAAGAAATGGGAAGAAGGAGGAAGAAAAACCAAAACAGCCCCAAAAACAAGTGAAAATATGCATTCTGTTTCGAAGTAACCGGTTACAGCATATCTGCTAACCGGTTACTTAGTTCAAAACAGGCGCAATTTTTCAAAATTAACACAGAGTAACCGGTTACAGCATATCTGCTAACCGGTTACTCTGCACCACAATGCAGAAAAATGTGCAAAATTCAGCATGATCCAATTCCAAAACTTTTTACAAACACTTTGTGATCATGGAACTGAAATTTCACAAAATTTAAAGTAAAATAACAGTGAAAACCAGCAATTAAACACAATTACAAGATCCAAAGGATCAAGTAACAAAGATCTCCAAAGATCTACATTATGGAAGATGAAGATGAAGTTTCAACAATGGTGGAAGATGAATTACCACTTTAAATCTGAAAATTCCTTCAAATTGCTTCAAGATCCAAACTCCAAAGCCTTGATCTACTATAATTGATGAACAAAAACAAGAATGGATGAAGGTTTAGCTCAAATTTGAACAAGATTCAATGTGAATTCTTGTTAACTTTCAAAAGAAGAAAACTGAGCTTTGGTGAATTTTGTGGTTGGGAAGAGAATTTGCAAGAGGTTTGTTGGCTATCAAAAGCTTGAAGAATGAATGAAATGAAGCCTTTATTTATAGAGTTTAGGCTTGGGAAAATTGGTGGTTTGAAATTAGGCTTGGATGATCAAAATTAGGATTGGAATTCAAATTTGGAGGGAATTATCAAAAGAGTGGTGATTAGTGAAGGTGCATGGTGAAAAATGATCAAAGTGATGTAGGGGAATTAAAATGAGGTGGTCTAAAATATTCCAAATGTGATCAAGGGCTGAGATTGGTGCCAATTGCTGAAATTTGATTTTGCTGCCATTTTTCAAAATTTCACGAGGGTAACCGGTTACAGCATAACTGCTAACCGGTTACTTAGTACAAAATTTGTGAAAAATGAGCATTTTGTTGCACTGTTGTGGTTCCGGTTCGATTCCTCTGCTTGTCAAAGAAGGCATGGAAATAAACACATGAACCTTGGAGTCTCTTGAATAATAATCAACTAAATCTTGAAAACTCTTGATCAGATAATTCTTGAATTAATTGCAGATCAACTTTGACTTTGTTCAAATGAAATTCGTTCGGGCTAAGGGACTGATTTTTGGTACTTTTAACCTGTTCTTCCCCTGAAAATGTTAGTGAAAGAAAACAAAATATTTTTGGATTTTAATTAATGGTTAGTAAACATAAACAAATTAAGCAATAAACAAATAACAAACACACACACATGAACCCAAAGATCCCTGGAAGGCACAATCCTATAGAAGAGGGAACCAATGTGTGATCTTGCTTGTGGCATGAAATGCAAATGACGTGTGGGATATTAGGGGTAAAAATTAGGGTATTACTATGCTTTGAACCATTATCCCTTGTGATTATACCGGCGTTGTCTTACACACATTCTTTAGTGGTTCTTCGTCTACTTCTCTCGCCTAGCACTATTTATGGCCATGTACTTTTCCTGTTTTCGTGAATTTTTCATGAGAGAAACTCCAACTCTCACTTTGAGACGTCACCATCTCAAAATTCATATAGGTAAAGTTCATTTTGTATCTATTTATCGAGATACATATCCTCGATATAGAACTTCATTAAGAGTTTGAAAAAACTCAATCGTCAATATGTAATAGTCAACATTATCACAAAATGTTGCACAAACATCCAAATCAACGACTTGTTGTTACCCATTGAATCTTAGGTTAAGATTTATTAACTTCAAATTGGGTTTCTATCATTGTTGGAACCTTTATTCAAGGAGTTTCAATGTCATACCTCTCTATACAGTCTTTACTAAATCTCTGGCCAGTGGTTTAGTAAATGGATCAAGCAAATTACAGCTCGATTATATATATGTGAATGAAATAATTACATCCTTAATCAATTTTCTCACAAAAGAATGTCTAAGTCCTACTTGCCCAGACTTTCTGTTATACTCTGATACCATATTGTTATGCATCGGATTTTTTATCCAGATATTACTTAAAAATTTATATTTACTTTCGAAAAAATGCAACTATTTTTTTAAAGAAATATCTTAACATTATAATTCTGATTTCAAACAAAGCTTACTAGCTCATTTTTTAGTGAACTAAAAATTAAATCCACATTTTTAATCGCATATACTTTAAATAAATTATCAAATTTAATTATTCATTTTACTTTAACTTAAATTACAAATCTAAAATAAAACCCGATTTCATTTTCACGACCACATGCAACATCATATCTCATCATATCATGGTCAGTTTTAGGGGTGTAATCGGTTCAGTTAGGATCGGTTTTTGGTCAAAAGATTGTCCAAACCAATGATATCTCCATCGCTTTAGTTTGGTTCGGTTTTTAGTATTTTTTTTAAGTGGAACCAAACTAAACTAACTGCTTTGGTTTGGTTTGGTTGATAGGTTTACAAGACTTTTTTTTATCTAAACATTATATTCATTTGCGTATTATTTGGTATCATATTTTTCGGTGTATTTTATACTATTATATTTTCAAATAATACAATTCATTTAATATATTTCATCTTATAATTTTCAAACAACTTACAAGTTGTTCTTAATCCATACGAAGCATTAACATGATTTCTATTGCATTGTGAAATAAAAGTTGACACTTGGCATGAGAAGGTGTGGAAGGGATTTGAAAGCTTAACAAATAAAACACAACAATAAAAACAAAATGTTTCAATACACATAAATTAACAAGTTTCACACCTCAAACACACACCAAAACTATTTTTTAACAAGATTAGAAGGAAATTCGTTGAAGAAGAAGAAACAAAAAAGGTTAAAAAAAATAGAAGAGAACTTGAACATGAATAAGGCAAACTTAACCTATAAGAATGATAGTGATGAGAGAAACACTGGTGGTGGGCAACTAGAGCAACAGTTTGGTGAGAACAAGTTTTTGTGGCTCATGGTTTCTATTTTTTATGCTTGGAGTTTAATTTTGACAGCAAGTTTTGCTCAAATGAAGGAAGTGTAAACAAAGATGGAGAAGAGTTTCAGCGATATAAAATTTGGGTTAATAACGGGTTAAACAAAAGATTAAATAGGTGTTTACAGTTATCCGTGTAGGGTCAAATAGTATATTCATCCAAGTGCCACATCTGATAGTAGAAAAAAAAAAGAATTTGAGTATTAATATAAATATAGATATTTAGTTTTAGTTTTTTTTACAAAACAACAAAATGTAGTCTTTTGAGTGTTTTGGAGATTTGGGTAGTTGTGTGTTTAGAGAGAGTTTCCTATTTTTCCGTTCAAAAATAGTTTGTTGAGAGGGTTTTCTACTTTTCCTTTAAAAAATAGTTTGTTGAGTTGTAATTTTTCCGTCCAAAAATTACAATTGAGAGAGTTTGCAATTTTTCCGTCCAAAAATTGCAATTGAGAGAGTTTGCAATTTTTCCGTCCAAAAATTGCAATTGAGATAGGGTTTGAAATTTTTCTGTCTAAAAATTTTAATTGAGAGAGGGTTTACAATTTTCCATTCAAAAATTATAATTTGGAGGGTTTGCAATTTTCTCCTTAAAACTTGCAATTGTATGAGAGGGTTTGTAATTTTGTCCTTGTAAAAATTACAAGTTGAATTATGATTTAATGAGTTTTTGTTGGAATTATTTGCTTCTTTTTCTTTTTTGTGGGTATGTTCCGTAGAAATTTATTTTTTTTTTAGTTATTTTCCCAACAATCCATTCGGTTTATCGTTTTGGTGGTTCTTAAAAATTAAAACCGAGAACCGAACCAAACTACCTCAGTTTTTATTGGTTTGGTTTAGTTTTTAAACTGAACCAAAAACAATCGGGTTTTTTCGGTTAGGTTTGATTTGAATTATCAGGTTAATTGATTTTTTCTAATCCGCTTACACCTCTAGTCAATTCATATCTTCAAATTCACCGTACACAAATTATACCATTCTTTTGTCAAAAATGCATTAAAACAGTATTATCCAATTTTATCAAAATAAATTATAAAAATATCAAAAATAAAAGTATAAGAATATATCCACACAACTTAAATTAGTATTGATTATTATTTTAACAAAATATATTATAACATAATTAAAAATAGTTTTATAATAAAGTTCTTGTCTTTGCCACACATATATTCTCAAGATATAAATTTCTCGATGAAAATCTTTAAAACAAAAAGATGTATGCTCTTAGAACTACATGATCCAGAAATAATCAATTTGTCATTAAGGCAACCACAGAGAAATTTTATCCTCCACTAAGGTAAACGCATAAAAATTTCTTCTGACTCTAAAGCAATCAAGTAGAAATTTCATCCGCCATTAAGAGAATCACACAATGCATATGACAAGTCATGCATGATGAACAATAAAAATAAAAACATTAGCCACTAAAGCAATCATACAATCTCAATAATAACACATCATCGTACACGTGACTAAAATATTGAATTTTTTATATACAATTAGAGCTGACAATGAACCGAACCAACTCAGAAATAGTTCGAAACTCGGTTCGATAATTAATTCTTTGAACTTGATTCATGAAACTAATGAGCTGAATATGACCGAAAAACTAAGTTCGTTAACTAAATGAGTTGAACTTGAACTTTACATAATTCGATTCGTTAGGTTCATGAGCCAACTCGATTATATATGAGAATGATTATATTGTCTTTAAGAGTAAGTTTAAAGATTTAATTATCGATGTTCAAAGACTCGATTATATATGCTCACCATATAGGCAAACACACATTAAAATAATAGTACATCATTTCTATTATATCATAATTATACTAATTTTACCAACAATGTTCAAAGATAAATTAAATGTGTATATTATAAGGTTTGAACAAAAATATGTTTTTAATGTTTAACTTCATAGTTATTTTCACAGTAATATCAACAACCCCAGTATAACGATTAAACTCACATTTCATATATTCATACATAAAGAAAACAATATAAACCTTATACTATTTAAATAAAGAAAGTCAATTAAATAAATAAATATATTAATTTGTTCATTGCTTTAAAATTTCTTCCACCATACAATCACTGCAAAATATATAATCACTTTAAATTACTATCAAAAGGAATATACACTATTTAATATACTTTAAATCCAATGTTAAATTTTGAGTTGTTTGGAAAAGAGGCCCTTATCTTAGACGCTTTTTTTCCACCAACGCTCGAAATTTCCCAACTCCTAATTCTGACACGTGAAAGACTCTCCAAGAGGACCGAACAAAAAATGGTTTTGACGAGAAAAGTGAGAAAGTTGAAGGATAATTAAGGTGTGTAAATCATACTATCTTGTTCTGCTTCCTATGTGTGTGATGTATTTTGGAATTTGAAAATGTAGAGAGAGAGAGAGAGAGAGAGAGAGAGGTAATTAACTTACAATTTTGAGTAACAAAAATGACAACATAAGGGATTGAATTCATAACTTCATAAACGAGAATGCAAGACTTTACCAATTTGATTATTTCAATTATTCTATTTGTATTTATAGAAAATTAAATATATTAATTAAATGTTAGAATTTATCGTACTATTTTTAATTAACCGAATTACTTATGGACTAAGAACAGAAGTGTCATATCCTAAATTTTGACCACAAGATTTTCCATCATTGTGCAAGTCATCACCACAATATGGATGTACCTTCATGCCTTATCAATCCTCTCAAAGATTGTTGAGCATTCACCTCAATCAAGAATTAGGGTTTTGGACCCTCTCAGAGCACTCAGACAAATGATCAATCAAGAATTGACATGATCTTCAACTTGTCAAGCCTCTCAAACATCCATGAAGGATCAAAAGGTCTCCCGCATCAAAAATTAAGCATAAGAATGCAACATTTTAAGTTGATCAAGCCTCAAGATCATCAGTGTCACCAAATTAGGGTTTTGGTAGACCAAGGCCTCCAGAGAGAAATTTTCATTTGGGCATGAGCCAATACTTTAAAACATGCTTCAAGAAGCTCAAAGAGACCTCATAGATCTAATCATAAGCTTAAGATAGCCTTAGGGGATGCATTCATCAAAAATCAGGAATTAGGGTTTCTTGACCTAATTCACCCATAAGTTGACTTTTGGAGCAAGGCATGAGCCAAACCCTTAAGGAATGTTTTGAAGACCTCAAATATCTTATATTGATCCTATCACAAGTTTAAATTGACCCAAAGAACTTGATTCATGAGCAATGTAAAGATTCAAATTCATCTGGACCACAAACTAGGGTTTTTGAGAAAAAGTCAACCATACCTTTGACTTTTGACCAAGACATGATTGTTAGAAGTAATTCAAGTTCTCTGTCGAAGTCGAAGTCAGAGTCTTTATAGGGTTTGTGTCGAAGTCGAATTAGCTGTAGTGTTGTGTAATCAGCTGAATTCGACAGAGTCGAATATAGCTGTTAAGGAAGTTAGTCGAAATGTTTGTTTGGGCCTGGGCTTTGATAGTCTATATAAAGGGATTTGTAATTTGTAATTACATACAATAACACACTGCATTCAATAAAGTTTAGAAAGTTTTGCAAACTCTAATCTCTCTTTTCTCTCTTTCTCTCCTTCTTCTTCTTCTTTCTCTCAAACATTCATCTTTCTTGGAACCCAGTTCCAACAATTGGTATCAACGAGCCCGATTGCGATTCAGAGAGAATCTAATGGCAAACGGAACAACAACGTCCACACAATTCCCAACGAATCTACCGGTTTTCAAAGGGGAAAACTACCAACGGTGGGTTGCGCAGATGAGAGGTATTTTCAGATTTCAAGATGTGGTTGAAATCGTGAATGATGGTGTAACGGAATTGGGGGCGAATGCAACTGATGAACAAAAAACTGTGTACAAGGATCAACGGAAGAAAGATGGTAAAGCGTTGTTCTTGATTCACCAGTGTGTGGATTCGAATGTGTTTGAGAAAATTATTGAAGAAGAATCTGCAAAAAGAGTGTGGGACAAGTTAAAGAACTTGTATGGAGGTGATGAGAAACTGAAGAGGGTGAAGCTGCAAACCTTGAGAAAGCAATACGAAATGATTCAAATGAAGGAAGATGAATCAGTTTCGGAGTTCTTTTCAAGATTGGTGATGCTGACGAACCAGATGAAGTCTTGTGGAGAAACAATCATAGATTTGCAGAAGATTGAGAAGGTACTAAGATCTCTGACTGCAAATTTTGATTACATTGTAGTGTCAATTGAAGAGTCCAAGAATCTTGTTGAGATGAAGGTTGAAGAGCTACAGGCTTCGTTGGAAGCTCATGAGATGAGATTGAAGCAAAGAGATTCAGAAAGAGAAAAGGTATCGGACTAAGCACTACAAGCGAAATTCACAAAGAAATCTGGGAGGGTGAAGCAGGGAAGGAATCTTGCTAGTGATGAGAAGTCAAGCAAGAGTTCAAAGAATCATGATGATTCGACAAAGAAAGGCATGGGCAACAAGTATTCTGGGAAGAAAGTTGACATGAAAGACGTGCAGTGTTACAATTGTCAAGGTTTTGGTCACTATACTCGAGACTGTCGAAAGAAGAATGAAGCACGAGCAAAAGAAAGTGACAAAGCGCAGTATGCACAGGCAGAATAGAGTGATTCTGATAATGTGCTACTAATGGCAGATACTCAGTCAGACGCTGATGAAATGAATTTGTGGTATCTTGATTCAGGTTGCAGCAACCACATGACCGGTAACAAGAACTGGTTCACCAAGCTTGATGAATCAGTTAAGAAGGTGATAAAGTTTGCAGATGGTAGAAAGATCACATCAGGCGGAAGAGGAAACATATCTGTAATGAGAAGAGATGGTAGAAAAGCCATCATTACTGATGTGTTGTATGTGCCTTCTATGAAAAGTCACTTGATAAGTATAGGTCAATTACTTGCAAAAGGACATAATATGAAGCTGGAGAAGAACCAAATGAAGGTGTATCATACTGATGGTAGGTTGGTATTGAAAGCACCATTGGCTGATAACAAGACCTTTAAAGTTTAGATTAACATGATTGATCATCAATGTCTTGCGTCAACTACAGAAGAGGAAAAGAATTGGCTATGGCATCATAGATATGGGCATCTAAACTTCAGGAGTTTGGGTATGCTCAATCAGAAGAAGATGGTTTATGGTTTACCTCAGGTGAAGGAACCAAATCATGTGTGTGAAGAATGCTGCAAAGCAAAGCAGGCTAGAAAAGCATTCAAGCATGATCTGCCAATTAAGTCAAAAGGAAAGTTAGAGCTTGTTCATTCTGACGTATGTGGACCTTTTGAAGTTAGGTCGAATGGTGGCAAGCGTTACTTCTTAACTTTCATCGATGAATTCACCAGATATATGTGGATTTATATGATCGAAAGTAAGAGCGAAGTATTCACAAAGTTCAAGAAGTTTAAGTTGCTTGTCGAAAAGCAAAGTGGCTGCAAGCTAAAGAAACTGAGAACTGATGGTGGTGGTGAATACATCTCTCGAGAGTTTGCTAGATTTTGTGAAGAGGAAGGTATAGAGCATGAGGTTATTGCACCCTATACACCTCAACATAATGGAATAGCTGAGAGGAAGAATAGAAGTATACTGAATATGACGAGAAGTATGTTGAAGGCTAAAGAGGTGCCAAAGAGATTTTGGGCTGAAGCAGCTTCGACGGCAGTGTACATTCTGAATAGATGTCCAACAAAGAAGCTAGTTGAGAAGACTCCTTATGAAGCTTGGACAGGTGAGAAGCCAAATGTAAGTCATCTTAGAGTTTTTCGATCAATATGTTTTAGGCATGTTCCTGAGCAATTGAGAACAAAACTAGATGATCGAAGTCAAACCATGGTGCTCATAGGTTATCATTCAACTGGTGCATATAGACTATATTCACCAGAAGATGATAAAGTTGTGATCATTCGAGATGTTCTGGTAGATGAAAATCAGCAATGGGAGTGGAGTCATGGGTCAGTTCGACAGGAAACTGGTCGATAGATGAAAGAGACAGTTCCGACGGTATTTGAAGAAGACCAACAAACTAAGGCCACGACAATTCGAAATGAAGAACCTCCTGAGCAGAATGTCAGAAGATCAACTAGAACAAGAGCTGAGTCGACAAGGTTAGCTGGATATGAGAGATTTCTAGATAATGCAATCGATGCAGATGGTGACTTAATAGAAGAAGTAATGATGATGGCTGAAGCAGAACCAATTAACTTGGATGAAGCCATGAATGATTCGAATTGGAGTGAAGCCATGAAGGAAGAACTCAGGGCAATCGAGAAGAACAATACCTGGGAACTTGTCGAAAAAGCCAGCAAGAAGCCTATTGATGTGAAATGGGTTTACAAGCTGAAACGAAGGCCAAATGGTGAAATTGCCAAGCATAAGGCAAGACTAGTGGCAAGAGGTTTTTTGCAGAAACCTGGTATCGATTTCGACGAAGTCTATGCGCCAGTGGCTAGGTTGGAAACAATCAGGATTGTTGTTTCGACAGCAGCATATAGAGGATGGAAGATACATCAGTTGGATGTAAAATCAGCATTTTTGAATGGACCTTTGGAGGAAGAAGTATATGTCAGTCAACCACCAGGATTTGAGGTTAAAGGGCATGAGTCGAAGGTGTACAGATTGAGGAAGGCTCTCTATGGATTGAAACAAGCCCCGAGGGCTTGGAACAAAATAATATATAGTTTCTTAATCGAAGCAGGATTCACAAAGTGTGTGTCTGAGCATGGAGTTTATGTAAATGATGTCGACAATGATAGTCGAATCATTTTATGCCTGTACGTCGATGATTTGCTAATTACAGGTGCAAATGAAGCTGAGATAAGAAAAGTTAAGTCGAAGCTAATGCAAGAGTTCGAAATGTCCGACCTAGGGAATTTGTCATATTTCTTAGGGATGGAATTCAAAGACACAGCTGAAGGTGTGTTCCTGCACCAGAAGAAGTATGCTCAAGACATCTTGAAGAGGTTTAAGATGACTGACTGTAAAGTTGCAACAACTCCATTGGAAATAGGAGCAAAGTTAAAGAAGGTAACTGATGATGAGTTTGTAAGTTCGACACTATACAAACAAATTATTGGATCCTTGAGGTATCTTTGCAATACAAGCCCGGACATTTGTCAGAGTGTCGGATTGTTAAGTCGATTCATGGAGAAACCCCAAGAATGTCATCTCATTGCAGTAAAGAGAGTACTGAGATACATTAAGGGTACGATTGATCATGGTGTGCTGATGCCATGTCGAAATAGGTCCAAGTCGAAAGATGTGGAGGTATATGGTTATACTGATTCAGATTTCAGTGGAGACCAAGATGAGAAGAAGAGTACTGTAGGCTACATTTTCATGATAGAAGGAGCTCCAATCTCTTGGAGTTTGAGAAAATAAAGCATTGTGGCTTTGTCATCATGTGAAGCTGAGTACGTAGCTGCATCGTATGCAACATGTCAGGCAGCATGGATAGATATGTTGCTCGAAGAACTCAAGATCAAGGAACCTGGGAAGATGAAGTTGTTTGTAGACAACAAGTCAGCTATTGATCTTGCCAATCATCCTATGTGTCATGGTCGAAGTAAGCACATAGAAAGAAGGTATCATTTTCTCAGGGATCAAGTGAACAGAGGGAAGCTTGATCTTGAATATTGCAAGACTGAAGTTCAACTAGCCGACATACTTACCAAACCTTTGAAGAAAGTCAGATTCGACGAGTTAAAGAAGAGCATTTGGATGAGAAGTCTTGAGAACATGAATTAGGTGGTGTGTTAGAAGTAATTCAAGTTCTCTGTCGAAGTCGAAGTCAGAGTCTTTATAGGGTTTGTGTCGAAGTCGAATTAGCTGTAGTGTTGTGTAATCAGCTGTATTTGACAGAGTCGAATATAGCTGTTAAGGAAGTTAGTCGAAATGTTTGTTTGGGCCTGGGCTTTGATAGTCTATATAAAGGGCTTTGTAATTTGTAATTACATACAATAGCACACTGTATTCAATAAAGTTTAGAAAGTTTTGCAAACTCTAATCTCTCTTTTCTCTCTTTCTCTCCTTCTTCTTCTTCTTCTTCTTCTTCTTTCTCTCAAACATTCATCTTTCTTGGAACCCAGTTCCAACAATGATCTCAAACCATGGGAAATGATTCAAGACACTCTAAAACACCTATGGAATCCATCCATTAGGTTTGAATTAGCCCAAGGACTTGATTTCATAAAGGATCACAAAGTTTGAAATTCATCATACAAAAAGTCAACTGTGATCAAAACCAAGTTTGACTTTTGGAATTTCTTGACAAACATGGATTCTTTAAGCCAAAAACAATGTTAACTTATGGTTTGGATCATCATCCATCATGAAAAATCAAGAAAAGTGAGGTTACTTTCAAAAGGGGCAACCTTAAGGAACTTAAAATTTCACTGTTATGGAAAAAAGTGATTTTTACCCAACTTTGCAAGACCATAACTTGTGATCCAAGAAACCTTTTTCTTCCATCCAAAGCTCAAATGAAAGCTCTCATTACATAATACAAGATTGTCAACTACACCATATTCCAAATCTTCATGGATTTTGAGTTATGGATTGATCAGGATCACAAAAAGTAAGAAATGGACATTTTCTAAACACTTAGAAAAATTTGAGACATAATTTGTCTCATGTTTTGTCCAACTTTGGAGGCATTTTCCATCATGATCCAAGATGAATCAAGACCAAAGTTAAACATCAAAGTTGAAGTATGATATATGGGCTTTCCAAAAAGTACAAGAACTCATCCTAATTCAACTTGAGCAAGAAGTTACAAGCCTTGCAACATGACCTAAAAATCTGGTTTTTCAAGACAGCATGAATTCTTGACTTGTGCCACATGATTTTTTCATTCAAGTTTTGTCACTTTGCCAACTTTTTCATCTTCCAAAAACACAAAATTTCTAATGACTCACTTGTTACTTGATCAAGGAGTCAAGAATTCCACTTAGCATGTGCAAAACCATCATGACATGAACTTGGAAATTCAATTTTGGCAAGGTTACATTAATGCAATACATTGAGGTGTCATGAACCAAACCATACCAATCTAAACCAGTCAAGATTCAGTCCAATGCTCTGAGTGTTCAAACCTGCAGAAATTGAATTGAGTCAAGCTAGAGGAGACTTGGCACTTTTGAATTATCCAAGTCAATGGCTACATAGCTACTCATAGTGATCAGCCTCCATTCACCATTCCTTGCAAAACAAACTTCCTCTACTATAAATAGAGGTCATTTGTGACTGATTAACACACTCCAAAACATCTCCACTCATGTTTTCCTCCAAATCCATCTTCAATACCAGAAAATGCTTCTTTAGCAAGTAACATTCGAATTTTTCAATAAAGAGTCATTCCACCACAACCAATGATCCTAACACCACACATATATCCTATAGAAGCTATCCAAACACTTCTCCATCATCTGTAACATTAGAATCACAAAGCTCAAAATCCAACTTAGGCCTAATTGCAGTTGAAGTGCCACAACAAGATCCAAGTGTTTTCTATCCATTCCAAGCTTCTCAACACACTACATAAGGTCTATTGAAGTTGTTCAAATCATCACACAACATGTGTAACACCTCTACATCAAAATTCAAATTCCTCTTGCACAAGTAAGTCTGAAGCTCTCAAACTACATACTACATACATCATAAATTTGTTTTCAAGTTACCAACATGTTTTTGGTAGTTCATAGAGTAATAACCCTCAATCAATTGCATGATTTCATTCGTGTATAGAATTTCACTATGGTTTTTGCAAAAACTAGGGTTTCTGTGTTCATCACAATTATCTCACTCCACACTTAAAATAAATGAAATCAAATGGTGACATCGTGTTCCTTGTTCAAAATCGAGCAAGTTTGAGGCTTATTTCATTTTATTCCATTACGTTTTGAGTGAGATTGAGAGGGTTTTGTAAATTTGGAAAACCAGAGCACGCGTGAGCAAGAACAAGTGTTTTTGGCGCCTTTTTTGAAATATTTGAATGTTTGAATTTTGGTTAATTTTCTTAATTGATTTCAAAAATTAATTTCTCTCTCAATTTTAATCATTTTAGATTGTTTTTTTTAATTCACAAAAATGTTAAGATATTTTATTCCATAAAAAAATCAAAAGAATATTATTTATTTAATATATTTTGAATTTTTGTAAATAATTTCTTTTTAATTATTTTTAAACATTTTAAAAAAGTTCTTTCTCTTGATTTTTCAAACTCAAATAAATTTCAAGCTTTCATATGGATAAAACATGATTTTTCAAACATTTTTCAAAGATCACAACATATTTTTTTAATATATATTTGATATTTTATATAATTTTTTATTTAATTTTCTTTGAAAAATTGTATTTTTAATTGAAATTAGGGTTTTCCCTTGATTTTAAATTTTCAATCTTCATTTGAAACACTTTTGAGCCCCTAATAGAGTGTAAGACCCAACCCCCTTTGTAAATAAATAATTCCTAGGCCTCTGTCATAGTATAAGTCCCGATGTGATTTTCAAAACAACGGTGCGTCTACTGTTTTTTCATCTGGGCCTCTCTTTGAGTATAAGCCCCACTTTTCTTCTTTACAAACACATTTTTGGCCTCTAATAGACTTTAAGACACAAACTCTTTTGTACATAAATAAATTTTGGGCCTCTGATGTAGTATAAGTCCCACAACGTCTTTCGGTATCGCAATGTGATCACTGTTTTCAAAACAAGTCATTTGAGTCTCTCCTTGAGTATAAGCCTCAATCTTTTGTACTCAAACTTGGTTTTAATAATAAATAACTTCCATGGGCCTCTCCTTGAGTTGTAAGCCCCATACCTCTATTTTCAAAATCATCTGCCTTTTTAAACTGGTACTAAGAGGAGCATTACTGCTCTTAGACCACTTGGGCCTCTCTTTGAATTATAAGCCCCAAACATTCTTTTCTTTTAAACAACTTTCTTCTAATTCAAGTTCAAACTCAAAGTTTTATAAAAAATTTCTTCAATTTCCCAAAACCCTAATCATACAGTTGTAGGCAATACAACCAATCACAATACACTTGGGCCTCTTCTCAGAGTGTAAGACCCAACATCTTTTCAATTCAATGCATACTTGTTGATATACCTGTAAATTCACTTATCTGTATATACTTGTGCATATTTGTCTAGAGTTTCCCCAACAGTTAGGTATACACTTAGGTCAAACTAGAGGTTACTTCTAACATAGTCAATAACTAGTTCCCTCATAGGAAACTCCCATCAATACAGTCTGCCTCCTCTTGGGCTTTATTCAATATGGAACAGAGAAAGGCATTATTCCAGGTGAAATTTTTCTCAAGACTGTCAAAACTTAGAAACATATACAAGAAATTCATTTCCCCAGAGAGGATTAATTCCTGGTGAAACCTCTTTTTAATTTCTTCAAACCTTAGAACTGTTCAACAAAGAAAGGATTATTCCCGGTGAAACCTTTCTTGAACTTTTCTTAGGCTTAGACCCACAGGCTTCCTAGAAGCATCCCCAACCTCCTCTTGGGCTTAGTACAAGGACCACCAAGCTTCTTAAAAGTTGCCCCAACCTCCTTTTGGGCTTAGTACAAGGACCCAAAGGCTTCCTAAAAGCATAGGATAGAAATTAGTTATTTATGCTAATTTAATCCTCAGGAGAGTCAAAAAAAAAAAATCCAGAACATCCTATCATTCAAAGTTTGATCTACATCCCTAATATTGGGCTTCATTCAAGTAGATTTGGAAAGTCTCATTATCATAGTTTCCTTTTGAACCTCACACAGAGACTCTCAGGCTTCCTAAAAGTATAGGATAGATCCTGATCATTTTACCAATACACTAGTCTCCAGGAGAGTTGAAACCTCCAAAGTTTTCAAACTCATCTTTAAACTCCTCTGACCCCCGACAAGGCTTAACTTTCACCTTGAAAATCCCAGCCAGGGTCAATTTACCATAAAAAAATTCCTAACAAAATCAGAGCCTCATGGCATCTGGTACTTCAACTATTCCCCGACCCCCTGGCAAGAGTTAGTTTCCCTTTGGATTCCTCAAAACAATTTAGACCTTCTCCTGGATTTCAATGTTCCTCAGCAACAGTCAGCCTCCTCTTAGGCTTCATATAAGAATTTCCCCCAATCAGCCTCAATCTTTGGCTTTGTACAATACAGATATAACACCCCCCATAGGAGTCATTTTCTATCAGCTTCATCATCTTGGGCTTCAAACAAGATACTCAAATAAAACCCTACACAGTGGAGTCAATTTCTTTTAGCTTGAACCTTGAGCTTTGAACAAGGCACACAAAAAAAACAACATCCCCTCAGATAAGACTATGAGTCCCCTCTGTAGGAAGATACCTCTTCTATACATCACATCTCAAAAACAAACAATTAAAACCCTTTTCCAGATAATTTTTATAAGTGGCACATTTGTTGATTCAAAATCCAAGTTGGAGTCCCTCCTTTTTCCTGGCTAAAATCTCTCTTTCATCTAATAGCTATAAGTGGCAAGCCTCTGGATTCCATACATCCAAGCCAATGTCCCTCTCTTAGCATGAAAGACTCATAAGGGAAAAGTTGCATTGCTCTACACTGAGTTAAAGCTTCTTCCTTCATGACATCTGTCTTATAAAGGAAATTATGGCATTGCTGGATTCCACACATTCCAATTAAAGTAATTTCCCTTATAACCAATTACTCAATATTTGTGATGAATAGGTGAGATATCTCTTTTTAGAGATGACAAATTCTCTCTCTCGGTCAACCTTTTAGCTTCAATCTTGGGCTTTAAACAAGACACAAATACTCAGATAGCTTTAATCCTGGGCTTTGAACAAGACACCAAATATATTTCTTCCCATAGAAATAGGAGGAACTACGATTGCTCTGATTTCCCAAATCTCTTTATGGGAATACGTAGGCATAAGATTGCGAAATCTTAGCGAGCACACAAATCAAAAATCTTAGGTCCAGTACCTTCCCAAAAAATAACAGAAAATCTGAAAACAACAAAAGCATTCTCTCAGCCCTTCCAAAGGAGAAACTTTCCCAATCAACAGCAGATAAACACAAGAAAGCATTTCAAATAGCAGAAATACATGCAAAAGAAGGTTCCTATAGATTACTATAGATACTCTGGGTGTTAATGGCTTCCCTTTGTATAACCAGACCCCGATCCCCGATCTCTTAGCATTTGTTAAAGAAAACACTTGCGTGCAGGGTTAGTTTAAGATATCTTTCCCTTCCTTTCAAGCTTCATAGGATAAATACAGAAATCAGAAAGTAGCACCAAATCATGCGGTAGGTGGTCGCGTCACCAAAAAACTGACGCTACAAGAAGCCATAATTTCAACTCAATCAAACTAGCCTTCATTCTATATACACCTACAAGTATTGCTAATAATATTTTCTTAATTAAATAAAATAACTCAAAACATAACATAAATGTCACATTTGGAAACAAAATAGATAAGGTACACATGTAGTTAATAGGCTAATTGACCAAAACTAACTATTAAATTATATAAATAAACAATCAAAAGGCGGCACTACAATTTTCTTTAGATTCCTTACACATTAATTAAACAAATAAGTCATGAAAATATTTTTTAAAAAACATAGATATTTTATTTAAAATATCAGGATGTTACACTTCGAATCCTTCTAGGAACCATAAGCTTCAAAATATACTTCCATTTATCCATATCTTCTGCATAGCCTCTACTTGCAATGTGGTAAAAAAAACATTGGAAATAGTAAAAGTTCATGTATTAGTTCCTCCCTATATGCACATGTCAGCTTCAACACTCCTTGAAAATGAAGGTTCATTCGCTCTAATTCTTTCCACCATGTCGTGAGGAAACATACTGTCATACCCCAAATTTTGACCACTAAGATTTCCCATCATTGTGCAAATCATCAGCACAATATGGATGTACCTTTGTACCTCATTAGTCTCCCCAAAGGTGGGTGAGCATTCACTACAAACAGGATTTAGGGTTTCAAGCCCTCGCAGAGCTCTTAGACAAAGGATCAATCAAAGAATGACATAATCTTCAACTTGTCTAGCCTCTCAAATATCCACAATGGATCAAGAGGACTCCCACTTCAAGGATTAAGCACAAGTTTGCTCCCTTTTAGGTGGATCAAGCCTTAGGATCGCTAGTGTCACCAAATTAGGGTTTGGTCGACTAGGGCCTCCAGATGGAAATTTTTCTCTGGGCATGAGCCAATGCTTCAAAGAACAACCTAAAATGCTCCATGGAACATCATAAACCCCATCATTAAGTCAATTTAGCCTCAGGGGATGCATACATCAAAAATCAGGAATTAGGGTTTCTTGACCTAATTCACCCCTAAGTTAACTTTTGGGACAAATCATGAGCCAAGACCTCAAGACATGATTTGAGGGTCTCCAACATACCACGTTGATCCATTTGCAACAATGGATTGACCCAAGAAGCTTGAGCAACAAGTTTCAATTTCATCTGAACCACAGTTAGGGTTTCGCGAGAAAAGTCAACTGTAGCTTTGACTTTTGACCAGGACATGTTCCCAAGCTGTGGGACACGATTAAATACACCCTATAACACCCATGGAACATGTCCATCAATTTTGATTTAGGTCAAGGACATGATTTCCTAAAGGATCGCACAGTTTGGAATTCATCTGATAAAAAGTCAACTGTGCACAAAAGTCAAACTTTGACTTTTTGAGATTTTTCATAAAAATGGTTTTTTAACCCTAAAATGATATTAATGTGTGATTGGAATCATCATTCATCAAGAAAAATCAAAGAAAGTGGGATAACTTGTAAAAGGGGTAACCATAAAAACTTAGAAATTTTTCTAAGTTATGAAAAAAAGTGGCAAGGGTACCAACTTTGGAGGATCATAACTCCTAAACCACAAAGCCATTTTCCCCCATCCAAAGCTTGATTTGTATCCCTCATTACCCTCTACAAAAACTTCAACTAGACCTAAGTCTAATTCATTAAGGATTTTGAGTTATGCTTGGATCAAAATGGCTAAAAACTTAAAATTGACATTTTTCAGCACTTAGCCAAAATCTGCCTTGTAATTTCAGCACAATGTCCCAACTTCAAGGCTGTTTTTCTCCATGATCCAAGTTGAACCAGGTCTAGGGCCAAACATCAAAGTTGAAGTACGTCATCTAAGCTTTCCGAAAAGTCCTAGAACGTCCATGTAGCATATTCGAGCAGGGAGTTATGGATCTTACAAAAGGCCTTGCTGAAGCTGAATTTTTCAGGGGAAGATTTGCACATTTTGTGTGCCACACAAAATTTCAAGCCTTGTCATCAGTTTGGACACATCTAAGGATCAAATCTAAGTGGGATGATCTGATCCATGAACCTCCCAAGTCCAAGGAACAAAGAAAAGCATGCCAAAGCCTAGAAATCCCTAAAAGAGGGACAAAACTCCAATTTTGGTTTGGAGCATTTAATGGATGCTTAGAGGTGGCATGTACTGAGCCATTCTCATCTGAAATCAGTCAAGACTTATCCAAGACCAAGGGAACCAGCAGCCTGTGCCCTAACCTCTAGTCAATGGCTAGAGGAGACTTGGATTTTCATTGGCCAACATGGAACAAACACCTGCTGCAGTTGCCATTCACTGTGGATCCCAAAGCAAACTTGCTCCACTATAAATAGAGCTCATTTGTGTTCAGTTTGAGTACACCAAAGCCATCAAACAGATGCTTTCCTCAAATTCTCTCTTTCACTCCAAAATACCTTCTTTAGTAAGGAAATTCTGAGTTTTTGAGCTAGAGAGCAATTCCACTCAAACTAATCACACACACACCTCATATATATCATATGTAAGCTGTGCAAACCATCAAAAGTGACCTGTAATCACAACATCACAAAGTCACCTCTCAAAACCTCAAAATGGCACTTTTTTGCATTTTTCAAGCCATGTCTTGATTCAGTCACTTTCCAAGCCAGATAAAACCTCAAACACACTGTAAATATCATCCTTGAACTGTCCCAAATGGTGCCACACATCTGGAACACCATTTAAGAGAGTTGGCATTTTGGCCGTTTTTTACCATTTCGCGAGAAAGTGCACAAACTTGCTCCAGAGGTTTCCAGCCGATTCCAACCATCCTAAAAGCTTCTAAGAGGTCATTTGAGGTTGTCCAAAGCATCAAATCATTTCTGGAACAAAGCACTTGGTAGGTTGCCCAAAATCTCCAAAAAAGAGGTAAAATCAACAACTTGAATTCTTTGAATCATGCTTTCCTTTGTTGTCCACATACATGCATCATATTGAACAATACTTGAGGAAAAAATGTAGTCCTTAATGTGTATGTTGTGATCCTCCCACTGTTTGCATTTTGACATGTTTTTATGTGGAATTTTGGTTGTTTCCAAAACATGTACAGTTCTGTTTTTTTTCCATTGGTGTGTTCTATACATTAAGTTTTAGTTTACATGAGTAACACCATTGGATTCCTTGCGAAAAATTGGTCAAGATAGGTTTTTACGGATTTCAATTCCGATGAAAATTGAGAGAGTTACGCCCGTTGGAAATTTGACAGGAAACGACGTCGAATTAACGATAGCGGTTCTGGTTTTTTTCGCTTTGTGTGTTATGTACAGTGAATTTCCGAGTGCGTGAATAATACCATTGGATTCCTTGTGAAAAATCGGTCAAGATAGGTTTTTACGGATTTCAATTCCGATGAAAATTGAGAGAGTTACGCGCGTTGGAAATTTTACGCGAAACGACGTCGAAAACACGTGCAGTTTTGGTTTTTTTATTTCTGCATTTTGTGTGTTAATTTTCTGTGCACGTGAGTAATACCATTGGATTCCTTGCGAAAAATCGGTCAAGATAGGCTCTTGCAGATCTTGATTCGGTTAAAAATCGAGAGAGTTAAGCGTGTTGGAAATTCGACGCGGAACGATGTTTTTACAACGTAGCAGCTCTGGTTTTTTTATCGCTGCGTTTTGTACGTTGAGTTTTGGCGTGCGTGTGCAATACCATTGGATTCTTTGCGAAAAATCAGTCAGGATAGGCTCTTGCGGATCTTGATTCGGTTAAAAATTGAGAGAGTTACGCGTGTTGGAAATTCGACGCGGAACGATGTTTTTAATCGATAGCAGTTTTTGTTTTTTTATTTCTGCGTTTTGTGTGCCGATTTTCCGTGTGCGTGAGTAATACCATTGGATTCCTTGCGAAAAATCGGTCAGGATAGGCTCTTGCGGATCTTGTTCAAAATTGTTCTTTAATAAAATAACGTCGTTCTATAATTTCCGCATTTATTGTTGTTTTCTCTTTTTGCTTTTTCAGAAAATGGTAATCCTAAAAAACAATTCAAAAATAAAAACAAGCAGTAAAATAAATACACTGCACACACTCTTGCATTTTCTCTATCTCTTCTAAACACGAATCATCACGTCATGCAGATTGCTTGTTTTACACCCCGTTGAAACATACGATCCAATGCCTTCTCCCGACTTTGAGTTCCCGGTATTTGGGGCTGAAGAAGAAGATGACATCGAAATTCCATAAGAGATCTCCCGATTACTCAGACAAGAGGAAACTTCCATTGAACCTCATAAAGAACCGTTGGAAATGGTAAACTTGGGTTCGGAAAAAGAGAGAAAAGAAATCAGGATTGGGGCACTGCTCAATCCAACTGTCAAAGAAAGTTTGATAAAGCTTCTTAAAGAATTCCCCGATGTATTCGCTTGGTCCTATCAGGATATGCCAGGGTTGGATACCAGCATCGTGGAACATCACTTACCATTAAGATCGGAATGTCCGCCAGTAAAGCAAAGGTTGAGACGCACTCACCCGGACATGGCCATCAAAATTAAAGAGGAGGTGCAGAAGCAGATTGACGCATGTTTCCTCGCCACATCAGAATATCCTCAATGGTTAGCCAACATTGTACTCGTTCCCAAAAAGGACGGAAAGGTCAAAATGTGTGTTGATTACAGAGTTCTAAATAAGGCAAGTCCAAAGGACGACTTTCCTTTACCACACATTCACATGCTGGTTGACAGTACAGCAAAGTTCAAAGTCTTCTCCTTCATGGATGGATTCTCGGGCTATAACCAGATCAAAATGGCGCCGAAAGACATGGAGAAAACTTCGTTCATTACCCCATGGGGCACCTTTTGTTATAAGGTAATGCCGTTCGGTTTGAAGAACGCCGGGGCAACCTATCAAAGGGCCATGACTACTCTTTTTCATGACATGATACACAAGGAAATCGAAGTGTATGTCGATGATATGATTGCAAAATCAAAAACAGAGAGTGAACACGTTGAACATCTGTCAAAATTGTTCGAACGTCTACGAAAATTCAAACTCCGCTTGAATCCCAACAAATGCACCTTCGGTGTCCGTTTAGGGAAACTCTTAGGGTTCATCGTCAGCCAGAAAGGAATTGAGGTTGATCCTGACAAGGTCAAGGCCATTCAAGAAATGCCTTCTCTGAAAACTGAAAAACAAGTCAGAGGATTCCTGGGACGTTTGAACTACATCTCCAGATTCATATTCCTTATGACCGCGACATGCGCGCCGATCTTCAAGTAACTCAAAAAGAACCAGGATTGCGTTTGGTCAGAAGATTGCCAAACTGCCTTCGACAGTATCAAGGAATACCTGTTGAATCCGCCGATTCTATCACCTCCAGTGAAAGGAAGACCACTGATCATTTACCTCACAATTCTAGAGGACTCGATGGGATGTGTACTTGGCCAACAAGACGAAACCAAAGGAAAGGGTCTGCCATCTACTATCTAAGCAAGAAATTCACCGACTGCGAAACTCGGTACACGATGCTTGAGAAAACTTGCTGTGCTTTGGCTTGGGCAGCCAAACGTCTTCGCCAATACATGATTCGTCACACTACTTGGTTAATCTCTGAAATGGATCCAATCAAGTACGTTTTCGAAAAACCTGCTCTCACGGGAAGAATTGCCCGTTGGCAGATGCTGTTATCAGAATATGACATAGAGTACCACGCTCAGAAAGCCGTTAAAGGAAGTATTTTAGCTGATCATTTGGCTCATCAACCGATTGACGATCAAGAATCAATCGGGTTTGACTTCCCAGATGAAGATGTCATGTATCTAAAAATGAAAGACTGCGATGAACCGCTACCCAGTGGAGGGCCAGAACCAGGTTCCCAGTGGGGACTTATCTTTGACGGAGCTGTCAATCATTACGGAAACAGAATTAGGGCTACCCCTTTCTCTCTAGTGTATGGCATAGAAGCAGTGCTCCCCATAGAAGTAGAGATCCCATCAATCCGGGTATTGATGGAAGCTAAGCTTTCAGAAGCTGAATGGTGTCAAAGTCAACACGACGAACTGAACCTGATCGAAGAAAAGCAAATTATGGCACTATGCCACGATCAGTTGTATCAACAGAGAATGAAAAGGGCGTTCGACAAAAAGGTCCGACCTCGTATCTTCAGAAAAGGAGACCTCGTGCTCAAGAAGATAAAATCATTCTCACTGACTCTCGGGGCAAGTGGACTCCGAATTATGATGGGCCCTATGTGGTCATGAAAGCTTTCTCAGGCGGTGCCTTGAGACTTGCAACCATGGACGGAGAGGAATTTGCCTACCCCACAAATGTTGATGTAGTCAAGAAATACTTCGCCTAAAAAAAAAAAAAAAAAAAAAAAAACGTCTCGATGGATTGAAAACCCGAAAGGGCGGTCCAGGCAAAAGTTAGAGACATGAAAAAAAATCATCCCGATGGATTGGAAACATCAAAGTACAATCCAGGCAAAAATTAGGGATAATGGCAAGTAACTATGTTCAACAGAGGCAAGTCCCTCAGCAGCAGCAGTTACATCATCTGTCAGAAAACTCCAGTCAAGGTCATCTTCGACAGAAGCTCAGGATGTCCCGAATTCAAAGTTGGTAGAAGGATAGTGGTCGTTATGTTTCAACGTAGCCCTTTTCCCTGTAAATTACCATTTTCAAACTTTGTATATACTCTTTGGAATCACGCGTTTGGCTGATCTCCATCTTATCAATAAAATTTGAGCCCTTGTGCTTTTGTTTGTAATTCTTATTTGTTTTAGCTTTACAGAACGACGTTGTTAACATGATTAACGATTATTGAAATAAAACAAAAATGAATTTATTTGATAAAATTTTTCTGCTTTTTTAAAATAGAGATGGCAATTTCTTTTGACTGTTAAACATCGAAAGAACATCAATCGCGTCTCCAAAGGTGTTCGAACCTTAAAGTGCAGAATCAAAGTACTCCTTCTAGACCAGTACGCCTGAATGAAGGATCAGCAATGTCAGAGACCATGTTTCGTCTGACATCCTCGGCCGAGTTCTCATCTCCTAAGCCCGACCATCGTCACCCCCAACAGGGACCATTTTTCCTAAGCAAGGCAGAATTGCTATCTTGAACCAGCGATATTTCTACATGCCCCACTGTGGCCGAGTATCCAGTCGTGTTCATCCTTTAGTCTGTATATTGCGTCAGTTTTGTCCGTATATACATACATACATCATGCATTATTGATTTGCATTCACATTCATATTGCATCGCTATCACTCTAGTCGGTCTTATCCCCTAGTGATAAAAGTCCTCTCAATCGAGTTGTCAGACCTTTCCTCGTTAGGAAGTGAATCATCTAAGCAATCTCTCTCCCGTTTATCTCTGGATTAGAGACGGTCCTTGACCACTTTGATAACTTGAACCTCTGAAAAGCCAGAGAAAACTTTCAACAAATGTCACTCTTCGCCATTGAAGATGATATCCTTGCTTTCCCGGATTAAGGAAAATCCCCAGAGAAAGCCTCTTAATCAAGAGATTCGGCGGTACGACAGTTTTTCTCCGAAAAAACCACTGATGAAAAGGTCATTGGTACCTCAAAATTGGATCCCATCATATGGCATTTCTCCGGAAAGATCCCGAGAAAAGTATGATGTAAGCCCCCAAACGAAAATAGTCTCTCAAGAGACTCGCTTTCCCCAGTAGAATCGACAAATGGCGTCCCCAAAACAGAGAAGTTTGTGTACCTCTACAATTCAGACGAATGGGTTCCCCAGCAAGTCTGACATCAAAACTTTTTCCACTCAAATGGCATCTCCCCAGGAAAATTCAGCGAGAAGTTTGAAGGAAAACCACTACTAATAGCGTTCCTTGTCAAGAAAGTTTATTGACAAAAGAAACTGAGACCAGTTCAATGGTAGGAAACCAGGATCGAGGGGAAGTTTATTTCAGCAACTAAGACCAGGTCCTTGGTAGGAAACCAGGATCGAGGGGAAGTTTATATCAGAAACCGAGACCAGATCCTTGGTAGGAAACCAGGATCGAGGGGAAGTTTACAAAAGAAACTAAGACCAGTTCCTTGGTAGGAAACCAGGATCGAGGGGAAGTTTATTTCAAAAGAAAACTGAGACCAGCTCCTTGGCTGAAGACCAGGATCGAGGGGAAGTTTACCTTTTCTATGCCCGAATACCTTCGTCATTCATACCTTCGGGTCCAAGAAGATTAAATAGGGGCATCTTTCATACCCCAAATTTTGACCACTAAGATTACCCATCATTGTGCAAATCATCAGCACAATATGAATGTACCTTTATACCTCATTAGTCTCCCCAAAGGTAGGTGAGCATTCACTACAAACAGGATTTAGGCTTTCAAGCCCTCGCAGAGCTCTTAGACAAAGGATCAATCAAGGAATGACATGATCTTCAACTTGTCTAGCCTCTCAAATATCCACAATGGATCAAGAGGACTCCCACTTCAAGGATTAAGCACAAGTTTTCTCCCTTCTAGGTGGATCAAGCCTCAGGATCGCCAGTGTCACCAAATTAGGGTTTGGTCGACTAGGGCCTCCAGATGGAAATTTTCCTCTGGGCATGAGCCAATGCTTCAAAGCATAACCTAAAATGCTCCATGGAACATTATAAACCCCATCATCAAGTCAATTTAGCCTCAGGGGATGCATACATCAAAAATCAAGAATTAGGGTTTCTTGACCTAATTCACCCCTAAGTTGACTTTTGGGACAAATCATGAGCCAAGACCTCAAGACATGATTTGAGGGTCTCCAACATACCACGTTGATCCATTTGCAACAATGGATTGACCCAAGAAGCTTGAGCAACAAGTTTCAATTTCATCTGAACCACAGTTAGGGTTTCGCGAGAAAAGTCAACTGTAGCTTTGACTTTTGACCAGGACATGCTCCCAAGCCGTGGGACATGATTAAATACACCCTATAACACCCATGGAACATGTCCATCAATTTTGATTTAGGTCAAGGACATGATTTCCTGAAGAATCGCACAGTTTGGAATTCATCTGATAAAAAGTCAACTGTGCACAAAAGTCAAACTTTGACTTTTTGAGATTTTTCATAAAAATGGTTTTTTAACCCTAAAATGATGTTAATGTGTGATTGGAATCATCATTCATCAAGAAAAATCAAAGAAAGTGGGATAACTTGTAAAAGGGGTAACCATAAAAACTTAGAAATTTTTCTAAGTTATGAAAAAAAAGTGGCAAGGGTACCAACTTTGGAGGATCATAACTCCTAAACCACAAAGACATTTTTCCCCATCCAAAGCTTGATTTGTAGCCCTCATTACCATCTACAAAAACTTCATCTAGACCTAAGTCCAATTCATTAAGGATTTTGAGTTATGCTTGGATCAAAATGGCTAAAAACTTAAAATTGACATTTTTCAGCACTTAGCCAAAATCTGCCTTGTAATTTCAGCACAATGTCCCAACTTCAAGGTTGTTTTTCTCCATGATCCAAGTTGAACCAGGTCTAGGGCCAAACATCAAAGTTGAAGTACGTCATCTAAGCTTTCCGAAAAGTCCTAGAACGTCCATGTAGCATACTCGAGCAGGGAGTTATGGATCTTACAAAAGGCCTTGCTGAAGCTGAATTTTTCAGGGACAGATTTGCACATTTTGTGTGCCACACGAATTTTCAAGCCTTGTCATCAGTTTTGACACATCTAAGGATCAAATCCAAGTGGGATGATCTGATCCATGAACCTCCCAAGTCCAAGGAACAAAGAAAAGCATGCCAAAGCCTAGAAATCCCTAAAAGAGGGACAAAACTCCAATTTTGGTTTGGAGCATTTAATGGATGCTTAGAGGTGGCATAGACTGAGCCATTCTCATCTGAAATCAGTCAAGACTTATCCAACAACTAGGGAACCAAAGCTCTGAGCCCTAACCTCTAGTCAATGGCTAGAGGAGACTTGCGTTTTCATTGGCCAACATTGGCCAAACCTCTGCTGCAGCCACCATTCAATGTGGATCCCAAAACAAACTTGCTCCACTATAAATAGAGCTCATTTGTGTTCAGTTTGAGTACACCAAAGCCATCAAACATATGCTTTCCTCAAATTCTCTCTTTCACTCCAAAATGCCTTCTTTAGTAAGGAAATTCTGAGTTTTTGAGCTAAAGAGCCATTCGACTTAAACTAATCACACACACACCTCATATATATCATATGTAAGCTGTGCAAACCATCAAAAGTGACCTGTAATCACAACATCACAAAGTCACCTCTCAAAACCTCAAAATGACACTTTTTGCATTTTTCAAGCCATGTCTTGATTCAGTCACTTTCTAAGCCAGATAAAACCTCAAACACACTCTAAATATCATCCTTGAACTGTCCCAAATGGTGCCACACATCTGGAACACCATTTGAGAGAGTTGGCATTTTGGCCGTTTTTGACCATTTCGCGAGAAAGTGCACAAACTTGCTCCAGAGGTTTCCAGCCGATTCCAACCATCCTAAAAGCTTCTAAGAGGTCATTTGAGGTTGTCCAAAGCATCAAATCATTTCTGGAACAAAGCACTTGGTAGATTGCCCAAAATCTCCAAAAAAGAGGTAAAATTCACAACTTGAATTCTTTGAATCATGCATTCCTTTGTTGTCCACATACATGCATCATATTGAACAATTCTTGAGGCAAAAATGTAGTCCTTAATGTGTATGTTGTGATCATCCCACTGTTTGCAATTTGACATGTTTTTATGTGGAATTTTGGTTGTTTTGAAATCATATCTAGTTCTGTTTTTTTTTTCATTGGTGTGTTCTATACATTAAGTTTTAGTTTGCATGAGTAACACCATTGGATTCCTTGCGAAAAATCGGTCAAGATAGGTTTTTACGGATTTCAATTCCGGTGAAAATTGAGAGAGTTACGCGCGTTGGAAATTTTACGCGAAACGACGTCGAATTTACAATAGCGGTTCTGTTTTTTTCGCTTTGTACAGTGAGTTTCCGAGTGCGTGAATAATAGCATTGGATTCCTTGCAAAAAATCGGTCAAGATAGGTTTTTACGGATTTCAATTCCGATGAAAATTGAGAGAGTTACGCGCGTTGGAAATTTTACGCGAAACGGCGTCGAAAACAACTTGCAGTTTTGGTTTTTTTAATTTCTGCGTTTTGTGTGTCGATTTTCCATGTGCGTGAGTGATACCATTGGATTCCTTGTGAAAAATCGGTTAAGATAGACTCTTGCAGATCTTGATTCGGTTAAAAATCAAGAGAGTTACGCGTTTTGGAAATTCGACGCAGAACGATGTTTTTAAACGCAGCAGCTCTGGTTTTTTTATCGCTGCATTTTGTACGTTGAGTTTCGGCGTGCATGTGCGATACCATTGGATTCCATGCGAAAAATAGGTCAGGATAGGCTCTTGCGGATCTTGATTCGGTTAAAAATCGAGAGAGTTACGCGTGTTGGAAATTCGACGCGGAACGATGTTTTTAATCAATAGCAGTTTTTGTTTTTTAATTTCTGCGTTTTGTGTGTCGATTTTCAGTGTCCGTGAGTAATACCATTGGATTCCTTGAGAAAAATCGGTCAGGATAGGCTCTTGCGGATCTTGATTCGGTTAAAAATCGAGAGAGTTACGCGTGTTGGAAATTCTACGCAGAACGATGTTTTTAAACGATACCAGTTTTGGTTTTAATTTCTGCGTTTTATACGTCGATTTTCCGTGTGCGTGAGTAATACCATCGGATTCCTTGCGAAAAATCGGTCAGGATAGGCTCTTCCGTATCTTAATTCCGATAAAAATTGAGAGAATTATGAGTGTTTGAAATTTGATAAAAACGTGTTGAAAATTAAAGTTTCGGTACTCGTTTTTACCCCAAAAGAAATGTCGGAGATGATATTTTGATATCTTTCCTCTTTTTCTTACTTTTTATTTTCAAAACTCAAACAATTTTTTTCACATAGCAAAAAAATTATCATTTTCCAATTCATACCCCATAATATTTTAATCCACAAAAAATCACAAAAAAAATATTATTTTTAATATATTTAAAAATAGTGTTTTATATTGTTTTAAATGCTTTTAAAATGATTTCTTTTTTTTCTTGATTTTTAAAACCAAAATGATTTTAAATATTTATGTTGATAAAATATTTTTTTTCATAAACTTTAATCATTATTTAATTATTTTATTTGATATTTTTATCATTTTTTACTTAATTTTTCTTGAAAAAATGCCTAAAAAATGAAATTGGGGTTTTCTTTGATTTTCACACTAACAAATCTTTTTCAAACACTTTGGGCCTCTATTAGAGTGTAAGACCCAATCCCATTTTAACCAAAACAATTTTGGGCCTCACTTATTGTATAAGTCCCTCTGCGTTAAAAGAAAACTTCGGCGCGATCGCCATTTTCAAACGAAAATCAATTGGGCTTCTCTTTGAGCTGTAAGTCCCATTTCTTTTCATTTTTTAACATTTGGGCCTCTATTAGAATGTAAGACCCAACCTTTTTTTTAACGAAACAATTTTGGGCCTCAGGTATTGTATATGTCCCGATACGTTAAAAATCTCGGCGCGATCGCCATTTTCAAACTGAAAATATTTTGGGCCTCTCCCTGAGTTGTAAGCCCCATCTTTTGTACAAAAAAACACTTTGGGCCTCTAATAGAGTGTAAGACCCAACCCCTTTTTTTTATATATTTTCTCATTTTTCATATTGTTTTTTTTATGATTTGGAAAATTAATAACTCCTTCAATTTTGATTATTTTTTATTGGTTCTTTTTCTGAAAAATCACAAAAATAGTAAAATATTTTATTCTACAAAAAAATCAAATTTATATTATTTATTTAATATAGTTGGTATTTTTGTGAATAAATTCATTTTTAATTGTTTTTAAGCATTTTAAAAGTGAATATTCATCTTGAAAATTACCATTGGGCCTCCCCTCGTGTTGTAAGCCCCATTTCTTTTCTTTAAACTCTTTGGGCCTCTAATAGAGTGTAAGACCCAATCCCTTTGTAAATACCAAAATTTTGGGCCTCAGTCACTTGTATAAGTCCCACGGTGTTTACAAAACCTCGGCGCGATCGTCGCCCTTTTCAAAATAAACCATTGGGCCTACCCTCGAGTAGTAAGACCCATTTCTTTTCTTAAAACTCACTTGGGCCTCTAATAGAGTGTAAGACCCATCCCTTTGTACAAAAAACCTTTCTTGGGCCTCAGTCACTTGTATAAGTCCCTCTGTACAAATTCAACAGTGCGCTCACTGATAAAACCCTGGGCCTCTCCTTGAGCTGTAAGCCCCAAATATTTCTTTTTCAAAGCACTTTCTCCTTTGATTTTTGAATATACTGTTGTTTTCAATTTTTCTTTGTTGAACAACTAACCAAATAACATGGAAGCTCTACAACTGAGTAAGTGTTTACCCGCTTTCATTTACCGCTTTCATATATATATAACTGTATTGTGGGGCTGTTTCACTGTAAGTCTCCTTTCATAAACTCATATACATATAACTGTATTGTGGGACTGTTTCGCTGTAAGTCTTCTTTCATAAACTCATATCAACTGTGTAATAATAGTATAGATATTTAGAGTTTCCCCGGCAACTACGTCTAGAACTAGGTGACGCCGTTTCGTTTATTCGTAGAAATAGACAACTAGATCCCCAATAGGATCACCAGATACAGTCTTCTCTTCGGCTGTCCTCATTAGGAATTGTCAAGAAACTCTACGCCCCAAGATGAATGTCTTCTCCGTGAATGGCATCTTTGAGTTTCTTCCAAATTCTCGAACTTTCCTGACTTGACCTATTCCTTGTGAATAGATTGCCTTGAATTTCTCGGGGTTTGGGGACCCACGGGCTTCTTAAAAGCATCGGCCTCCTCGTGGGCATCATACAAGGACCCACAGGTTTCCTAAAAGCAACCCCGCCTCCTCTTGGGCTTCGTACAAGGACCCTACAGCTTCTTAGAAGTATTCACAGCCTCCTCTTAGGCTTCGTATAATGATCTCTTCCTCCGGGAATGATAGCCTCCTCTTGGGCTTAGTACAAGGACCCGTCGGCTTCTTAAAAGTTTCCAGCCTCCTCTTGGGCTTCGTACAAATTGTCCCGACGACCTCCAAGAGGTATAGGAACAGAACTTAGTCATCTTCATAGAACAGTCCTTTCAAAGAGTCTACTACTATTTCTCAAAACATAGTACAAAGATAAAACTCTAGACACGGACAGTCTAACTTCCTTGAGTCTCAAAGACATTCTCAAGTGACCCCTTCGTTAAATAGGAAGGAAACCCGCAGACTCGGACAGTCTCAATACCCTTTGGATTTCCCGTTTCCTCAAAGAGAAGGAAATATCCCTGATCCTCAAATCAAATCCCTGAGTACAGTGTTACTCATATAAGAACTGATTTTCTCTTTTAAAATCAGTATATTGGATCTGTCACTCAACTGAAACAGTTACAATAGCCTCCTCTTGGGCTTTGTTCAATGATTCTTCCCAGCGAAGCAAACGTTTAGCCTCCATCTCGGGCTTTGTACGAGATACCAAAATTCTCCCGAGTGGAGTCAAGCAACATTTAGCCTCTCTCTCGGGCTTTGTACGAGACACATAAGAGACTCCCTCGTTGAGTCAATCACCCCTTTCGCCTCCATCTCGGGCTTCGTACGAGATACAAAGACTCTCTTGTTGAGTCAAACATTTTTAGCCTCCGTCTCGGGCTTCGTACGAGATACAAAAAAGGATCTTTTGTTGAGCCAATCAAACTTTTATCCTCCATCTCGGGCTTCGTACGAGATACAAAAACACTCTCTTGTTGAGTATAAAAGGTTCTCCTGTTGAGTAAACCCTTTTAGCCTCTCTCTCGGGCTTCGTACGAGACACATAAAAACTCCCTCTTGTTGGGCCAATAGCCTCCTCTTAGGCTTTGTATAAGAAAACCACAGGTTGATCCAATCAACCTTCTAGCATCAAAGTTGTGCCTCGTTCACAGTATACAAACATCAACAACTCCTTTCCCCTTCATCTAATCGCTGTAAGTGGCAAGCCTCTGGATTATTTACATCCACGCCACTGTCCCTCTTTTAGCATGAGAAATTCCTAAGGAAAGATAGCATTGCTCTACACTGAGTTAAAGTCTTCTCCTTCAGGTTAAAATCCCCTTTAAAGGAAATTATGGCATTGCTAGGATCCGCGTATCCCGGTTAAAGTAATTCTCCTTTATAACCAGTCACCCAACAGTTGTGACAGACAAACCCTTCTTTAGAGATGACAAATTCTCTCTAAAGCCGAGGTCTTTCAGCTTCACGTCTTGGGCTTTGAACAAGACACAAATAGACTTTTCAGCTTCACATCTTGGGGTTTGAACAAGATACAAACTACCCTTTAGCTTCATGTCTTGGGCTTTGAACAAGACGCCAAAAACACCTATTTCCTCCCATAGACTAGGAGGAACTACGAACGCTCTGATTTCCCTGTTTCGGTAAACGGGAATACGTAGGCATAAGATCGAAAGAAAAGATCTTAGCGAGCACACTAAACAAAAAACCCAAATCCCATACTCTCACATACCTATCAAAAAGCATCAGTCCTAACATCCTAATCCTTGTTCCCCGCCCGAAACCTTCTGCCCAGATAGAAAGATAGAAAATCGTATTGGCGAAAATACAAATAACCAATACAAAGGCCCCCCACATTGATAGCATCCGTAACCTAACAGACCGCTGTTTAAACTCAGTATGCAAGCAGGGTTAATTGGAGACATCTATTTCCCTTCCTTATTCAGCTCACAATAGGATAAAAAATGAATCGACCTGTAGTCAAAGCTCAAACCACAGAAAGCGACCAGCGCTTAAGAACCGCGTCCAAAATCGCTCGCTACAGAAAAATGGCGCCCACCGTGGACATCAAAGTATTCGGGCATTCTCATCTGAAATGACGAAGGTGTGAATGACGAAGGTATTCGGGCATTCGGGGTGCAAGAGGATTAAATATCGGAATACCCGAAATTTTGATGGTGGTTATGAATGGTAGCTTACGCATTCATCTTCTTTAGCTAAGCGAAGATGCTTAGAAAAGGTAAACTTCCCCTCGATCCTGGTCTTCAGCCAAGGAGCTGGTCTCAGTTTTCTTTTGAAATAAACTTCCCCTCGATCCTGGTTTCCTACCAAGGATCTGGTCTCGGTTTCTGATATAAACTTCCCCTCGATCCTGGTTTCCTACCAAGGATCTGGTCTCGGTTTCTGAAGTAAACTTCCCCTCGATCCTGGTTTCCTACCAAGGATCTGGTCTTAATTTTTGATTTAAATTTCCCCTCGATCCTGGTTTCCTACCAAGGATCTGGTCTCGGTTTCTGATATAAACTTCCCCTCGATCTTGGTTTCCTACCAAGGAACTGGTCTTAGTTGCTGAAATAAACTTCCCCTCGATCCTGGTTTCCTACCAAGGATCTGGTCTCGGTTTCTTTTGTCAATAAAATTTCTTGACAAGGAACGCTATTAGTAGCGGTTTTCCTTCAAACTTCTCGCCGAATTTTCCTGGGGAGATGCCATTTGAGTGGAAAAAGATTTGATGTCAGACTTGCTGGGGAACCCAATCGTCTGAGCTGTAGAGGTGCACAAACTTCTCTATTTTGGAGACGCCATTTGTCGATTCTACTGGGGAAAGCGAGTCTCTTGAGAGACTATTTTCGTTTTGGGTCTTACATCATACTTTTCTCGGGATCTTTCCGGAGAAATGTCATATGATGGAATCCAATTTTGAGGTGCCTATGACCTTTTCATCAATGATTTTTTTTGGAGAAAAACTACCGTACCGCCGAATCTCTGATTAAGAGGCTTTCTCTGGGGATTTTCCTTAATCCGGGAAAGCAAGGATATCATCTTCAATGGTGAAGAGTGATATTTGTTGAAAGTTTTCTCTGGCTTTTCAGAGGTTCAAGTTATCAAAGTGGTCAAGGACCAATTCTAATCCAGAAATAAACTGGAGGAGAGATTGTCCAGACGCAACACTTCCTGACAAGGAAAAGGCTGACAACTCGATTGAGAGGACTTATCACTAGGGGATAAGAACGACTGGAGTGATAGTGATGCAATATGAATGTGAATACAAATCAATAATGCATGATGTATGTATGTATATGCAGACAAAACTGATGCAACATACAGACTAAGGGATGAACACGACTGGATACTCGGCCACAGTGGGGCATGTAGAAATATCGCTGGTTCAAGATAGCAATTCTGCCTTGCTTAGGAGAAACGGTCCCTGTTGGGAGCGACGCTGGTCGGGCTTAGGAGATGAGAACTCGGCCTAAGATGTCAGACGAAACATGGTCTCTGACATTGCTGATCCTTCATTCAGGCGTACTGGTCTTGAAAGAGTACTTTGATTCTGCACTTTGAAGTTCAAACGCCTTTGGAGACGCGATTGATGTTCTTTCGATGTTTAACAGTCAAAAGAAATTGCCATCTCTATTTTAAAAAAGCAGAAAAAGTTTTAACAAGTAAATTCATTTTTGTTTCATTTTAAGAATCGTTAATCATGTTAACAACGTCGTTCTGTAAAGCTAAAACAAATAAGAATTACAAACAAAAGCACAAGGGCTCAAATTTTATTGATAAGATGGAAATCAGCCAAACGCGTGATTCCAAAGAGTATTTACAAAGTTTGAAAATGGTAATTTACAGGGAAAAGGGCTACGTTGAAACATAACGACCACTATCCTTCTACCAACTTTGAATTCGGGACATCCTGAGCTTCTGTCGAAGATGACCTTGACTGGAGTTTTCCTCCGGATGGTGTAACTGCTGCTGAGGGACCTGCCTCTATTGAACATAGTTACTTGCCATTATCCCTAATTTTTGCCTGGATTGTACTTTGATGTTTCAATCCTTCGGGATGATTTTTTTCATGTCTCTAACTTTTTCCTGGACCGCCCTTTCGGGTTTTCAATCCACCGAGACGTTTTTTTTTTAGTTTAGGCGAAGTATTTCTTGACTACATCAACATTTGTGGGGTAGGCAAATTCCTCTCCGTCCATGGTTGCAAGTCTCAAGGCACCGCCTGAGAAAGCTTTCGTGACCACATAGGGTCCATCATAATTCAAAGTCCACTTGCCCCGAGAGTCAGTGAGAAATGATTGTATCTTCTTGAGCACAAGGTCTCCTTTTCTGAAGATACGAGGTCGGACCTTTTTGTCGAACGCCCTTTTCATTCTCTGTTGATACAACTGACCGTGGCATAGTGCCGTTATTCTCTTTTCTTCGATTAGATTCAGTTCATCGTGTCGGCTTTGACACCATTCAGCTTCGCTTCCATCAATACCCAGATTGATGGGTGTCGCTCCCGGGATTTTCATCCAAGTACAAACGCGAAAGTGGCACCGAAACAGAGTCGCCAACAATGTGTATTTATCCCAAGAGAGGGAAAGGAAACACCGCATAAACCTGAGGAAAAGGATAGAGCATGGTCTTGCGACCAAGAGAACTGGATTCGGGAGTCGGTTACGCGAGAGGAAGGTATTAGCACCCCCTCGCGTCCATCGTACCCGATGGGATCCACGCTTGCTGCTTCAATCAAAGGGTGTAAGGAAAGGATACTGGAAAAGGAATGGAAAGAGAACGAGAAACAAAGAAAAAACAAATGTAGGGAAAATAAAAGAAGTGCTCGAATGGGCCCTACCCCACTGCCTACGTATCTCATCGGGAACATGAGAATCAGAGCGACGTAGTTCCCCTCACTAGGGATGGATGGTTTGTGTTTTTTAGGGAACGGCTAACGTTCTAGCTCAGGTGTTGCAGGCTCGCTGGTCCAAGTGCGTTACCATCTTGCAAGAGAACGAGTAGGAGCACGTTCGCACGTCGAGAATGAGTGAGATGAGAAAAGAATTCCCGAAGGAAAGACGTTATTGTTTGTTTTTTGTCTTTTAGAAGTTTTTTCATTTGTTTGCATATGATAGTGTATCTAAATCTTAATCATTGGAATGTGTACATCCTCACATTCCAAGATGGAATGAGTAAGAAAGCACACTAAGGGTGAAGAAGACCCTCACACTTAGTTCTAATTATTAAGGTTCAAACACACTAGCATATTTGTGTTTATTATGTGTTTTTGTTGATTATGCAATGAAGAAGTGTTTTATTATTTGTACCTTCAACAAGTATTGCAATTAAGTCCATCATACAAGATCAAATGTTTAACACATTGACCCAAGATGGGCTATATGTTACACATTCTAAGATTATAAGAGAAGACCCCTTGTAATCTTTTCTTTATATGAAAGGCCTAAATGCAATAAATGTCTACCTTTATTATATATTTTGAATTTTCTTTGAGATGAGAAGGTGAAAGACTCAAGGGAGAGAAAGGTAAAAATCTATGTGAACTAAGACTCAATCCTAATTGATTAGTTAAAGGAGTGATCCTAAAGGTTTGTGAGGTTTAAACCTAAAGTCTAAAGAAAGAATGAATTAAACAATTCACTTCTAAAGTAGAAGATGAATTGTAATTCAAAAAGGGAAAGTGATGAGTTATCAAGAAAACACCTAAGTGCTTAACAAAACACAAGATGGAATTGTAAAAGAGAAAGGATAGAAGTTTGAATGTGGATTCCTTATCCACACTCAATTGCAACTTACCAAAGTCCCTACATGGTTAGTAAACATGTGTAAGAAATATAAGAAGCAAAAGAACACTTAGTGCACCATAAAGATCAAAAGAATAAGATGAAAGATCAAATCCTATTAGTCACAACCAGAATGTGCATCACATGGAAAACAAATGATTATCATCAAGCAAGTTCAAGTGAACAACCAACAATCATCATCCTTGGTATTAGAACATGCTATCATAAGAAGAGGGAGATGAAAGATGAAAAGAAATGAAAGAAATATGCATAAAGGGAATATTTAATCCAAGGATCAGAATTGAAATGAAATGAAAAATGATTCACAAACATCTCACAAGTATTCATGAAGCAACTAAGACATGCAAGAAGTAATAGGAGAAGTAGAATTGAAATGGAAGTTCAAAAGAAAGGAAGTGCAAGCACAACATGTTAAGGATGCACCAAGTTCACATGACAATGGATATGCAATGATGACATGTAATGTGTACCAATGACCTATAATGTCACATGAATAGCTCATTGAAATAGGAAAATGATCATGCAAGTATGCACAAAAGAAAACATGTAAACATGCACAAATATTACAAGGATATGACATGTCATTATGCTTCAAGTGTAATGCCTTAAACAAAAATTAAATGAACTCATGGAAATTAAGCAAACATGTTTTAAAGATACACAAATCAGAAGTGAATCATATACCAAAATAGCATGCAAGAAATCAAGGCAAGAGGCTTTATACCATGCACTTAAGTCAAATTGGATCCATATGCAAAGTAATGCAAAGATGACCATCCAAACATGTCATAAAATGATCTAAAAATTAACATAAAAATCATAGGACATACTTCAAGATGTTAATGACTCAATGCAAAAAGAATCAAATCAAAACTATTTTTAATGATCAAGAACAAAAATGCACAAAATCATGTACCACAATAAGAATGCACACAAAAGAAAATCAAAGAAAATTATGGAACAGGGGCAAAAAGGTCATAAAATCACGAGATGAAAACATAAAAAATTTCCTAAATGTCTTAATGATGTTCATGAATTTTTGTAGAATTTTATAATGCAAGTTGGTATTTTTAAAAATTAAAAAGCAAACATGTATGAAAAATGGAAAAATAAATGGAAAGGGAATAAGGAAAGGGGGTGCAAGCATAACAATTGTTTAGTTTAAATGATTTGGGCTTTAGAAATACAAGGTGCGAATAGCAATTCAGCTTAAGTCCAATTACACGGAGAACACGATAACAAGCATGGAGTTTCAGTCAAAGCAAGGAAAACCCTTGGATCAGGTCAAGTCAACAGCCAAGTCAAGGTATACAAGATCAACACACACGCGTGAGGGAACACATTAGTTAGCATGCACCACGCCACAAAACATTTAAATGAAAAATCAGAAACAACCACGTGAGGAGCACACTTGTTTTTAATGTGCTGGCAGCATTTCCACCCTTGGATCAACAAAATCGCACGGCTGACATTCAAACTGCAAGAAACCCTAACATAAATGACCACCGGCCGGAGAGGGACCTCCGGTCACCTTCTCCGGTCAACCACCACCGTCTGCAACTCTCACATCTCACCACATTGCACAAATATGGTACCAAAATGAAGCTTACGCTATGCACATCATGAATCCAACATTATTTTGCACATAATGATCACACATAGAGAGTACAGAGGAGATTAAAGCAAGCCCTAAGTTTTGCAACTACGCCTTTAGAAGGCCTATCAACTAGCCGGAGTTAGGAATGCTCCTAGTGAGCTCATAGCAACATGTAAACAAAAAATCAAACCATAAAACACCAGAGAAAAGTTTGAGAGTTTGGAACCTGAACTTGTAGCTTTTGAAATTTTTTGAGAAAACCAGAGACTACACTTGTTCTTCAACCGTGGAGCCTCCAAATCGAGCAAAATAAATGCTGATATAACTTGTTGTCTTGAGAGCAGAGGGAGTCAATGCTGAAATGCACTTGAATCAACCTTGAGGACTGTGATGAAATCTTCTTCAATCGTGTGCCATTGATGATGATGAGGTATCGTGTGCTTAGAGAAGAATATTTGATGAGAAAGAATGAGAGAATCAGAGAGAAAAGTAGAGAGTGTTTTGGAGTGAAATGAAAAGAATGAAGCTGAGATTGAAATTAGAGGGTGAGTTTTCTATTTATAGTGCGGGTAAACCAAGGTTAAACTGAGTGAGGTTAACTGAATTAGCATGGTTTAGGTGAGTCATCCCTAACTAACTGAGCCAAGTTAGTTAGGGCGAGTTATCCATGGTTGTGATATGGTGGAGGAGGTGTATGACAATTGTGGTGGAAATTAATGAAATGAGCTAACTCATGTGTGCTGCAGCAAACAAACTTGTTCTACAAGTTTCCATTCCTTTCCTTTTTCATGAGCATGGGTAGCACGTGGTATGATAAATGGGAAGTATGTTTGGCTAAATGAAGTAACGTTGGGATGATGAGCAATGTACGGGCAAGCTGAGACAACAACAATAGCATTCACTTGTTTTTTTTTTTCTGGTTTTTGATGGCAGTTGAGAACAATGGAGATAGGGTGATTTGATGATGAAATTCTCTCTACTCCATGGGTGGTTTAGTGTGTTTTTGGAGTCATTGGAAAGAGGGCACATTGGAGAACAATGTTGATGTGAAAAAGGAATTGAAATGATGCCTCAAATATGCTCCAAAATGACTATGAACTTAAGCACACAAGACTGGCTGATGGGCGCACCAAGTGGTCGATTGGCAAGGCTGGCATGGCACGAAATTTCAGCATAATCACCCTAACTTGAGGCCAATATTTCTCCCTCATAACTTGATCAAATGGAATTTTGTTCAACATGAATATTGAAGATGACACTACAAGGAACAACTTTTATGTTGAAAAGTTTTCCATTTGAGGCTTTCTTCTTGGAGTAATTGAGCTTGGAATTTGGCACACCACCTGCTTGTAAAAATGACTGCGCGCGAGCTTGAAAATCCTTGGTCATGACCTAGTTTTGAACCTACCTTGCCCAAACTTTGATCAATCATATCTCACTCAATTTTTATCCAATGGAGATGTTCTACACATGGATTTGAAGCTTAAAGCAAGAACTTTTGTTGTGGCCGAGTGAAATTTTCATTTGATGCTCCAATTTTGAATGGCCTTGGTCAAACTCTGATGCAAAATGGCCCAAAATTACTATTTTTGGAAACCCTACTTCTTCCAAAAATGGCAACTTTCCACATTCTTGATTTTTCATGATTTCTTTGGAGTTTCTTGATCAAATTTTGTACATTGGTCACATATAAGATGAATTTCATGAATTTGGCCTCAAAAAGTCAAGAGTTGACTTTTCCCTCTGATTATTTGACTTAGCCCCAAATTTCCTGACTTTTGATCTTTCTTCCAATTGAACCACTTCTAAAACCAATTGAGAGGTAATTTTCCACATACATACACTTAAGGACATGTAGAATACCATGACATCAAGTTTTGTCCAAAAAATCAAAGATACCTTGATTTAATTGGAAACCCTAATTTTGGTGCCTTCCTCCTAGGAGAAAAATGTGCAGTCTTCAATTTCAAATTCCTCAGAGTATGTTGTATATCCTCTTAAAGGATGATGAGATGTGCCACTTGAGGGTGATTTTGAACCAATGAACCATCTCTTTTGCTAGTTTTCCTTCAGTTTTGGAATCTCTTGTATAGTGAAGGATGTAATGCTTCAATCTCCTATTGAATCTCACTTTCTTGAGGTTTTGTATGATCAATTGAGATAATATGAGACATGAAAGACCTCTTGTCTTGCCTTGAAACAACTTGTTTGACCTTTTGTGCCTTGCATGATTCCTTGATTGTCTATCTTTTACCTGATCACATGCCTTGATGGTAAGAAGGATGCTATGCTTCATTTTTCTATGTTAAATATGCAATGCAATGCTAATGCGGTAGGTATGATATGATAAATGATAATGATATGCTATGATGACAAAAGAGAGAGCAAATTTTGGGGTATTATAGCTGCCCCTATTCAAACGCTGTAGACCTGAATGTCTGAAAGCGACTGCTTTCAGACTTTCAAGGTATATAGTGATTGAATACCAAATATGACCAAAAATTTGCTCTGGATGATGAAGAACAAAAGGGATATAAACCCAACAAAATTGCTGGATTGAATCTACAATGGAACGCTGTCGGGGAGATCTGTCTTTTGAACGATGCCAGACGACTACTGGCTTGCCATACTGTCGATGGACTTTCAACAATGTCTTTTTTGAACGACGCCAGACGACTACTGGCTTGCCATACTGTCGATGGACTTTAGCTGCTCTGCCAATCTGTCGTTGGACTTTCTGCCAAACTGTCGTTGGACTTTCACCAATTTGCTGGATTTCTGCCAATCTGTCGTTGGACTTCTGCCAAACCGTCGTTGGACTTTCACCAATTTGTGCTTGATTTCTGCCAATCTGTCGTTGGACTTCAAGGATTACCAAACCGGCATTTGGGATCTCAAACTTGCCATCTTCAGATGGACTTTTGCAGCTTTTACCAAACTGTCGTTGGATTTCAGTGCTTACCAAACCGGCTTTGGAAGCTTTGCCAAATTGTCGTTGGACTTCGGTGCTTACCAAACTGTCGTGGGAAGCTTTGCCAAACTGTCGTTGGACTTTGGTGCTTACCAAACTGTCGTGGTAGGCTTTGCCAAACTGTCGTTGGACTTCGGTGTTTACTCAACTGTCGTGGGAAGCTTTGCCAAACTGTCGTTGGACTTTAGGGCTTACCAAACTGTCGTTGGAAGCTCAAAATTGCCAAATGATCACTCCACCTGCTGGAATAACATGAACAAACTGTACGCATGCCAAAATAAATTGGACTTTGGATTGTAAATGAACACTGCTGAGAATTACACCACCTGCTGGGTAATATCATATGTTGACACCTTGCTGAAGGAGAGATTCTGTCGATCTCTTTAAACCTTGCTGGGGAGACTACTGTGACTCGGTTGGGGAGTATAGCAGACAAGATTCAATGCTGAACTCTATGGGGGTACCATTACCAGAGATACGATCTTGCTAGGGATCAGGGCTGCTCTGCCGGGGATATGCAAATCTTGGTTGAAAGACAATCCGTTGCAATATGCTGAGAAAGAGTCCCTAGAGATCTGTTAGGGAAACCCAAAGCAATTCCCCGGTAATCTGCTGAGGAAGAAGACTGTCGAGCTTAGGATAAATGTCACAATGCCCCATGTTGGGCGAACTTCCCCTTTGACGACTCCACTGGGGATAATGAGTTTACAACACACTCTGCTAGAGAAAACTGCTTTAAAACGTATCGTGTTGGGGCTGCCCTTTGAGAGGATTTTACAGAAGACCAAGCGTCTTCAAACTCTACTGGGGATAACAGATCGGGAGTATCATTTGCTGGGGAGATAACATGCCCCATGCTTGGGAAGGTCAACAGCTCCGCTGGGAATTAGTCTTTGGCACACTTCATATGCTGAAACCTGCGGGAGATATAATACTGCCACTTGCTGGTACATTCTGCTGAGAATAAACTCCACAAGGGATGTTAATACTAGAAGTTTCGTCTCTTAAGAGGATTTTATAGAAAACCAAGTGTTTTCAAACTCTTATACGAACACTCTGTCTTGAACTTCCGAATATTCGCTCTTGAACTGCCCTTTGCATTGTCTGCAAGATACCAGAGGATTGGCACTTGTTGTTGACTTGGAGCGTTCACTGCATTAATAACCGTTATCGACACAGAAGAATTCCATCTTCGACCGCCGTTGCTGTCACGAAACTCAGTGGGAACTCTTGAATGGAAGAATCGACTTAATAAGATACAATAGTATCAAGTCAAAGCAAATATCTGCTCGTGGTTACGATCATGCTGCTTGGATCGATCGTGCTCATTACCTGTAACAGAAAAATATATGCACATGCCCCAGGATATTGCGTGGTCTTTTTAGTCCACCATCCAAGGTTGTCCAACAAGCAAAGTAATCTTAATTGTCTTTTTGTGCATGTTTTTGCAAGGCCAAAATATTTTCAAATTAATGTTTTATTATCAAAAATCGGACGTTTTTGCAAACAAAACAGTAAAATGAAAATAAAAGCTTGTGACTGAATATTCAATTTTATTGATGAAATGCCAAAATCGGCGACTTTATAATCAGAAGCAAACCCCTGAAAGAGGCGATTGCCATAAAATTGAGAAAAGAAATCTATCCTAATGATAATGCGGAAATTGGATTCCAACTGATTTCTGATTCTGTTATAGCCAGTATGTATTCCCATTCTCTTGATTATCTTCGCCTTTGGAAGCTCGTGGTCAGACCAATTCCTCCTTTGGAATTTTGCTAGTTTGCTGAAGAGTAGAGAACGTACAGATTAATTCAGACTGCAGTCATTCGCTTTAATCCCTCTTTTGCGTGGACCGCCTTTTCTGGTTTTCAATCCACTGGGATACCCTTTTTGCCTAAGTTGCCCTTTCGGGTTTTCAACTTACCGGGTGTACAATTCTTTTCAATTATATCCCTAATTTTTTCCCGAACCTTTATTCTATTTTTGGTTCGCCGGGATGCCCTTTTTTGCCTGGATTCTTTTTTTCTTTTATCCAGCGGGTCTCTTTATACGAAGTATTTTTTAACTGCATCTGAATTAACAGGGGATGAAAAGTCTTCACCATCCATGGTTGTCAGCAACAAGGCTCCACCTGAGAAAACCTTTTTAACCACGAATGGACCTTCATAGTTAGGAGTCCATTTGCCCCTGTGATCTGTACTCGGAGGAAGTATTCTCTTGATTACCACATCTCCGACCTTGTATACTTGAGGTCAAACCTTTTGATCGAATGCCCTCATTCTGCGCTGGTATAGCTGGCCATGGCATACTGCCGCTAGTCGCTTCTCCTCTATAAGGCTCAGCTGGTCGAATCTGGCTCGTACCCATTCGGCTTCATCTAATTTTACATCCATCAATACTCGTAGAGAAGGGATCTCAACTTCGACTGGTAGAACTGCCTCCATACCGTATACAAGTGAGTAAGGCGTTGCCCCAGTGGAAGTGCGGACTGATGTTCGATACCCATGCAAAGCCATTGGTAACATCTCATGCCAATCTTTGTACGTGACAACCATCTTCTGCACAATCTTCTTGATATTTTTGTTGGCCGCTTCGACCGCGCCATTCATCTTCGGGCGGTACGGAGAAGAATTGTGATGCTCGATTTTGAAGTCCCGGCATAGTTCAGCCATCATCTTATTATTTAAATTAGAACCATTATCAGTAATGATTCTTTCGGGAACTCCATATCGATAAATGATATCTCGCTTCAAGAAACGAGCCACCACTTGCTTGGTGACATTGGCATAAGACGCTGCTTCAACCCATTTAGTGAAGTAATCAATGGCGACCAAGATGAATCGATGGCCGTTTGAAGCAGTAGGCTCAATTTTTTCGATCATATCAATGCCCCACATCGCAAATGGCCACGGAGAAGACATGATACTCAACGGATTGGGAGGAACGTGTACTTTATCTGCATAGATCTGGCATTTGTGACACTTCCGTGCATACTTGCAGCAATCTGACTCCATTGTCAACCAATAATACCCTAATCTCAACAATTTCTTAGCCATCGCATGTCCTCCGGCATGGGTACCAAATGAGCCTTCGTGCACTTCGATCATCAACAGGTCTGCTTCGTGTCTATCCACGCATCTGAGCAGGACCGTGTCAAAATTCCTTTTATACAGCAAGCCATCTTTGTTCAAGAAGAAACTACCAGCCAGCCTTCTTAATGTCCTCTTGTCATTGGAAGATGCCCCAGGCGGGTATTCTTGATTTTTCAAGAAGCATTTGATGTCATGGTACCAAGGCTTATCGTCAGACACTGCATCAACCTCAAACACAAAAGCATGCCTATCAAGACGAGATACATCAATCCTGGGTACAAAGTTCCAACCATGCACTTTGATCATCGAAGATATAGTGGCCAAAGCGTCTGCAAACTTATTTTCATCTCTAGGAACATGGTACAACTTGACAGTTGTAAAGAATGTCAGCAATCTCCTCGTATAATCTCTATACAGAATCAAATTCTGCTGATGTGTGTGCTAAGTTCCCTTTACTTGATTGATTACCAGTGCTGAATCACCAAAGACATCGAGGGTCTTGATTCATAAATCAATAGCTTCCTCGATCCCTAGTATGCAAGCTTCGTATTCTGCTTCATTGTTGGTACACCCGAAAGTTACTCGGGCAGTGAAGGGCATGTGAACACCTTCTGGCGTAATGAGAACTGCAGCAACTCCGCACCCATTCATGTTAACCGCCCCATCAAACATCAAACTCCATTTGGATTCAGGGTCAGGCCCCTCCTCCAGAAGTGGGTCCTCGCAGTCTTTCGCTTTGAGAAACATGATGTCCTCATCAGGGAAATCAAATCTCATGGGCTGGTAATCATCAAGAGGTTGTTGCGCGAGATAATCTGACAGTATACTTCCTTTGATTGCTTTTTGCGAAGTAAATTAAATGTCGTACTCTGTCAGTACCATCTGCCACCTTGCAACTCTGCCTGTAAGTGCTGGTTTCTCAAAAATATACTTGACCGGATCCAATTTTGAAATCAACAGGGTTGTATGTGTGAGCATGTATTGTCTCAATCGCTTGGCAGCCTATGCGAGTGCACAACATGTCTTCTCAAGCATTGAATAACGTGATTCACAATCTGTAAACTTCTTGTTCAGGTAGTAAATAGCATGTTCTTTCCTACCTGTCTCGTCGTGCTGACCGAGAACACAACCCATGGATCCTTCGAGCACTGTCAAGTACATAATCAGTGGTCTCCCTTGAACTGGAGTTATTAGAATCAGAGGTTCCTGCAAATATCTTTTTATTTTATCGAATGCATTTTGACAATCATTATTCCACCTGACCGTTTGATCTTTTCTTAGCATTCTGAATATCGGTTCGCAAGTGGCAGTTAGGTGAGATATGAACCTTGAAATGTAGTTCAATCTCCCTAGAAAGCCGCGAACTTCTTTCTCGGTTCTCGGTACAGGCATATCTTGTATAGCTTTTACCTTAGCAGGATCAACCTCTATCCCTTTTTCACTGACAATGAAACCAAGCAATTTTCCAGATTGCACACCGAAAGTACACTTGTTAGGATTCAGTCTCAACCTGAATTTCCTTAACCTCTCAAATAACTTCTTCAAGTTGATCAGATGTTCCTCTTCTGTCTTAGATTTAGCAATCATGTCATCCACATAGCACTCGATCTCTTTATGAATTAGATCGTGGAAAAACGTCACCATTGCTCTTTGATATGTTGCCCCTGCTTTCTTCAACCCAAAAGGCATTACTTTGTAACAGAAGGTACCCCACGGGGTAATGAATGTCGTCTTCTCCATGTCTTCAGGTGCCATCTTTATCTGATTGTACCCGGAGAATCCATCCATAAATGAGAACACTGAAAATTGAGCAGTATTGTCAACCAGCACATCAATATGAGGAAGTGGAAAGTCATCTTTAGGGCTCGCCCTGTTGAGATCTCTGTAATCCACGCACATTCTAACTTTTCCATCTTTCTTCGGCACCGGTACTATGTTGGCCACCCAAGGAGGATAGTTGGTCACTGCCAGAAAACATGCATCCAACTGTTTCTGTACTTCTTCCTCGATCTTCAAAGCCATTTCTGGTTTCGTTCTGCGCAGCTTTTGCTTGACTGGTGGACAATCCTCTTTCAATGGTAGTCTATGCACAACTATGTCTGTATCTAAACCTGGCATATCTTGATATGACCAAGCAAAGATGTCAACGTATTCACGTAGCATGACTATCAGCTCTTGCTTTACATCAGCCCGCAGACTTGCACCGATCTTGATCTCTTTCTTGCTTTCCTCCGAACCAATATTGATAACCTCAAGAGCTTCCTGATGAGGCTTAAAGGTCTTTTCTTCCTGTTTCAACAATCTAGCCAATTCTTCCGGGAGTTCATAGTCTTCATCACTTTCCTCCTCAGCTTGATAGATCGGATTGTCGAAATCATACGTGGGCATAACAGAATCATTTTCAGAGGAAATCACAGAATCAAGTCTGCATGATTGGATTTATGCTTTATTTTAGATTATTTTTGCTTAAAAACAAAAGAAAAGAAAGCGCATTATCATTTTTTAATTTTCTTTGTACAAAAAATAAAAAATAAAGAAGGAATAAAGGAACACAAATTTGTAAACAAAAACGTCCTTTTTATTGATATTTGAACATTATATGAGAAAATATGGTGGCCCTACAAATGGATCCTCACACCTTGGGCAGAGTGTGGGATTTTATGCATTATGAAAGACAAGAATTATTACTCTGAATGGTGTACAACATGAACGATTTCTTCACTAGACTAGTTTTGCAATGCCTCGCCCGGAGCCAGTGCATATACCCATCTGTCCAGATAATCTGAGCTTTCAGCGTCATCTTCTATTGCTGAGCAGGACTGATTAGGGTTGATAATTCCTCCACTGTTGAAATTGATTGGCCCGCGGAATCGGGGAACTGGCGTCCGGCCCGGTTGGTATCCAATGCTGAATTTATCTTCTTTCACAAACACGTCGATAGCTTTACCCCAACCCTGGGCATTCCCGCTTTCGACCACTTCTCTGGCCTGCTTGTATGATGCAATTGATGCACTCGGCCCACATGGCACATGTGACACCACTGCTGCTGAAGTAGATTCTGGTAAGTTATTGACATTCAGGGCTTCGAAAGACTGGCACAGGGTTTCATGAATTTCTCCATCCATTTCCACATATTTGAAAGTGGATAGATGACTCACAAATATATCTTCCTCACCGCAAATAGTAACCACTTGACCCTCGAACACATACTTGAGCTTCTGATGAAGTGTGGAGGTAACTGCGCCTGCTGCGTGAATCCACGGTCGGCCCAACAAACAGCTATAAGCAGGCTGAATGTCCATAACATGAAAGATCGTCTTGAATATCTGTGGACCAACCTGTATTGGTAGTTCTACCTCTCCAAACACCGATCTTTGGGATCCATCAAAAGCTCTCACAATCAGATCACTGGGTCTAAGAATCAACCCATCTACTTCAATCTTCATCAGGGCCTTTTTGGGTAACACATTCAAGGAAGAACCTGTGTCAACCAGCACATGCGACAAAACAGCTCCTTTGCATTCAAGTGTGATGTGTAGCGCTTTGTTGTGATTACGTCCATCTGGAGTCAAATCCCTATTCGTAAACCCCAACCTGTGGCTCACATTGACATTAGAAATTACTCCCTCCAACTGATTCACCGTAATTTCTTGGGGAACGTATGCCATATTCAGAACCTTTAACAAGGCAGCCCGGTGTGCATCTGAACTCATTAACAAGGATAATATTGAGATTTTAGAGGGTGTCTGATTAAGTTGGTCAATTATCTTGTAATCACTCTTTTTGATAATCCTCATAAATTCCTCAACATCACTATCAAAATTGATTTTAGGGTCTTCTTCCTGAGCAGACACCTTGTCATCAACAACCTGCTTTCCTTTCGCTCTTGCAGCGGCTTCAGCTTCTTTATCACTCCTTAGAGTCTGGGGGGTGAACAGTCGACCACTTCTGGTGAAACCACTTGGTCCACTGACATTCTTAACACTGGTACCAACAGCCTCTGCTTTTTGTTGACTTCCTCCTTGATGAGTATCAGTTCCATATTGCCAGGGAACTGCTCTATTAGACACATAAGCAGCCGATTCAGGAACTATAATCGTAACTGGTCTCGGCCTCTCGGGCACGATGATAGCAACAGGCTCCTCAACAGGCACCTGTATGTCAACTGGATTATAGTAAATGGTAATGGCAGAAACATCTTTCTCCTTCTCTATCTTATCAAACTGAAGTCTTCCTTCGTCCATAAGATCCTGCAGTCCAACTTTCAACTTACTGCAGCCATTAATCTGTCTTGAACATTCTTCACAATCAGAGCCACATCCAGGAAACACTTTTCCTTTTAACAAACGCTCTTTTACAATCAACAGCGTAGTCTTTACTAAATTCACATCAGTAATCAGATTCAATTTTTCACCATCGGAAATAGCATTCATGCTTGCACCTCCATGATGGGGCATCGAATTATCACGAACATTCGGCGGCTTAGAAAAATTAATAGCTTTTGCGTCAATCAAGTCCTGAACCTTATGGTGAAAAGCCCAGCACTTCTCTATCGAGTGACCTTGTGCGCCAGAATGAAATTCACATCAAGCGTTGGCATCATAACCTGGAGGCAATTTTTCGGAGTCTAGCGGCCTCATAGTCTGTAGTTCAACCAACTTCTCTTTGAGCAGTTGTGGTAACAAAGCAGCATATGACATAGGCAAAGGATCAAACTTACGGTCCCTTGGTCTGTTATTCTGGAATCGGGGTCTACCTTGCTGATCTGGAGCTTGCTGTCCAGCTGGAACCGGAATGGTTACAGCATCCACCTGATGATAGGACTGATTCCTACCTCTGCCCCCTCCTCTATGCACAGCACTGGACTCCCCTTCTCTTTTTCTTGATCCGTTGGCAAATGGTTTCCTCGAACTCGAAGTGACAGTCCCACCGACGTCTTGAATCTTACCCAATTTCAGCAGACTTTCTATTCGTTCCCCAGCAACGACGATATCGGCAAACCCCGTGGAAGGACGTGCAGCAAGTCTATCCAAATACGTCCCTTGAAGTGTGCTCATTAACATATCAGCCATCTCACGATCACCCAAAGGTGGTTGAACTCGAGCAGCCAATTCTGTCCATCTCTGTGCGTACTGCTTAAAGCCCTCCTTGTTATCCTGAGTCATACTCTGCAATTGAGTACGATTAGGTGCCATGTCCAGATTATATTGATACTGCTTCAGAAACGCAGCGCACAAATCTTTCCAACTCCTTATATGAACCCTGTCCAGCTTAACGTACCATTCCAGGGAGGCGCCTGACAGGCTATCCTGGAAAAAATACATCCAGAGCTTATGGTCATCAGTATAAGCGGCAACCTTGCGATTGTAAGCTTGCAAATGTGTATTGGGACAGGTACTGCCATTGTACTTATCCAAAGCAGGAAGCTTGAACTTGGGAGGGATTCGTACACCCTGCACGAGACCCATGTCTTCTACATCAATTCCCAGAGGATTTTGGCTCTCAATAGCCTTGAGTCTTTCATCTAACCCTTCGTACTTTCGATCGTCATTATAGAAACCCATGTCATTGTTAAATGCAGTGAACTGGTCATCTTGACCATCCTCATTATTGTCAAATCCCAGATGTACCCCACCAGCAGGGATTGTGCCACCAGGAGGAGTGCGCACAGTGCGATTTGGGATTTCAGTTTCTAGCCTCTGGATAGTGGTTCTCATAGCTTCTTGTCCAATCCTCATGTTTTCTTGACCGGTTCTCAGTTCCTGCTGACCTTGAGCAATCCCCTGCATAAGGTTCATGAACTGTTCCATCCTTCCCTTCAAATCAGCTAACTCAGTCTGAACTTGCTCCATTACTCTTGCTTGATTGCGTCGGGTAGAATATCGGTGAACTGGGGTATCAGCTATCGTGCCTGAAAACCAAATAAAGGTTAACAGGCGCCTGCAAAAGGAAAACCTGCAATGCAAAAAATGATATGCCAATGCAAATGCAAGGTTATGTTTATCATTTCAAGATACTTTTCATATCCTGATTCCAATCGTAGCCAAGAATTCCTGACGACCAGAAATCATGATTATTGAGTTTTGCCATGAAGAGATATTCATATACATCAATCACAAATATCTGAAGACCAGAAATAGTGATTTTGTAGTGTGCCAGTGTGCAGACATCTTATTACATCACACATATCTGAAGACCAGAAATTGTGAATAGAAATAGCTCATTTCATACAAATTCCCAAAAAATTTCAAGCACGTTTGTCGTAGTTTCAGCAACAAAATAAGAAACAAGCAGTCAAATGGATCCATCAACAATCCTGATGGTAACCATTGCAAATTACAAAGAAATGGCGAAATCCTTAATCTGATAGCTCTACATCTTTCAGCTTCTGGCTGGAGTACTTAATCTCTTCAAACAGGATGCGGGTACGCTGATGACGTGGCTTCTCAATCAGCTCTTTGATTACGACGTCCCTTTTTTCCAATGCATCCTCTAATGACCCCATGTGCATCAGCAATGCTTCATCTTCATTGGCTCCTTTGCGCCTCTTGATTCCAACTTGAATTTTAACCAGTTTCAGCTCTGCTGTGACATCTTCAAGCTCCTTGTTGGCAGTTTTCAGCTTCTCTTCAGCGTTCCTTATCTGTTCTTGGCTTTTGTCAAGGTCTTCTCGATGCTTTCTTCTTGCTTCATGTGCTTTCTTCATCTCTTCATTTTTATCTTTTAACTGGGTCAGCAATTCAGAATTCTCAATTCTGACTTCATCCCAAGCTTGACGGAGTTTAGCTAATAATTCCTTGCTTCGGGCTAAAGCCTGTTTTGTAGCCTTATGAGCCTGACTAGTATCATCTGCTCCCAAGGTAAGCTTCCGGAAGTATCGAGCTCTGTCATCAAAGTCTTCTTCTTTGTCCGCCAGGGTTTTTTCTGCTTTCAGCGCTCTCTTTTCCAACTCTTTGTTGTCAGCTAGAGCTTTCTGAAGACATCTGCTCATTCCAGAGTTCTCTATCTGTAACTCTCTAACCATTTTCTTCCATTTCTCGCACTCTTCAACCGGTACCATGGAATGTTGATCAGGACATAGAAGAACCTCTCTGGAAAAGGGTAGCAATAGCTTTTTGACCTTCATCTCAATCCAAGCATCGTAGTCAGGGTACGATCTACAGTTTCCTTTGCCGAAAGTCAACTTTCCCTCTCTCTGCCTAAATTTCCAAGCATTTATTATTTCCGGCACTCTTTCATTCTTGGTTCCCACAAAAAATAGGGAAGCGCTAATCTCTTCATCAGCAGGAGGATGTCTTGAGGCATAACCAAATTGTCTAACTGCCAATACCGGGTTATAATTAATCCCACTTCTTCTTCCAAGTAGAGGCACATTCGGAAAACTTCCACATTTGACAGTAAGCTCTATCGTCAGTAATTTGGGATCAAACCAAATGATGTTATTGGCAGTCAAACCTATCAGTCTCTTGGACCACTTCATTGTCTCAGTAGTTTCTACAAACGCACCAGTCCGAGGTAAATGTTTGAAGAGCCAATGACATAGCAATTGGGTACAGCAACTAACCAAGCTTCCTCTTCCCTTCTCATTTTTGTAGTGTACTGAGTAATAAAAATCCCCTAGCAAGGTAGGAATCGGATTCTTCGAGACAAACACTTTCAACGCCTGCATATCAACAAAATCAGGCTGACCGGGGAAAAGTACCAAACCATAGATACAAAGAGCTAACACAGCGTTGTAAGTAGTCCAATTGTTAGCCTTGGCAGCTTCCTGAGCCTGTTGAAAAAGAAACTCCAAATGAAATCCTTCATCTTCTTTGAGTCTGCTCAGGCCACTTTTCACAACAAACAGGTCCAGATGTAGAACAGCGGCAATTACTTCGGGGGTAAGAGCACCTTTAGAAAAATATGGTATGGAAGACGTGACTGGAATTCCCAAAATAAATGAGAATTCCTCCAGAGTGGGCATCAGAATGTAGTTAGGGAATAGGAAATATCTCATTGATGGCTCATTGAACTGTAAGAAAGTATGCAACCCATCCTTCTCATACTTTGTGAATGCACGGACCATCTTAATCAGCTCTCCATATTCCTTCTGAAAAGTGCTGAGAACATCAGAACCAGCCATGCCTATCATCTTACTCAAGGAATTCAGCTTAGGATCTGGGAATTTATATGACACATTATTCTTCCTTCTAACCTCAACTTCTTGGGAACTCATGATTGGAATCAGACAATATGGTAGGTACCTGAAAATGACAAACATAACCTGTTATGATATGATTATGCAAATGCAAAAGGCATGTGATCAGGTATCCAGGTGTCGGTGTCTGTGTTAAACTGTGTGCACTGTGTCTCTGTACTGAATCTGGCAATATATCTGAGATGAACACTCAAACCACTGTCATAGGATACACTGTCTGTAACAATCGTATGATCACAAGTAAGGTATGTAGGAGGCTGGGTTACTTGCAAACCTGTAAACATCCCACCCATACTCACATGTGGTTCCTAGAAAATAAGGCTTGTCAGCTTCGGAGGTTTGAGAAGCGTAGCATATTCAGCCCGTAGGATACAATGCTATGCCAATCAAAGAGGTCGTCTACTGACTCACCTTAGAAAATAAAGGTCATCCTATGCAAGTACCAAAGTGGGCTCTCGGGTGCGAGTGGGTTTGCCACAGAATGTGGTCTGCCACTGTCACCGCTAAAGAGAGATGTTTCCACCAAGGTCCTCAAGATCGGTCACTAGAGTCGACAGCTCTCTAGATCAACATCCTGGAATACGCAAGATGCGCACGCCATGATGGGTCCCAAGATAGCCTCGTCTAGCTGTGAATTTCGTGATTACCCACGTACACAGATGGCACGTAGGTCCCACTACTCTCCACTCTAAGTCTAAGTGTATACTCGAGCCTATGTACTGAGCTCATCTCTCAGAAACCCCATCCCGCCAAACAGACAGAACAGTGCAACACAGTATAATATATAAGATGTAAATGCTAATATGCTGTAAATATGGTACAAGTAATAAAATACAGTAAACAGCAAATACAATACAACAGTAAACACCCAATGAAAGAAAAGCAAACAAGCGCTAGGATTGACTCGCTTAGGATGGACCAGCAATAGGTCAACCTGTCCCCAGCAGAGTCGCCAGCTGTCGCTCCTGGGATTTTCATCCAAGTACAAACGTGAAAGTGGCACCGAAACAGAGTCGCCAGCAATGTGTATTTATCCCAAGAGAGGGAAAGGAAACACCGCATAAACCTGAGGAAAAGGATAGAGCATGGTCTTGCGACCAAGAGATCTGGATTCGGGAGTCGGTTACGCGAGAGGAAGGTATTAGCACCCCCTCGCGTCCATCGTACCCGATGGGATCCACGCTTGCTGCTTCAATCAAAGGGTGTAAGGAAAGGATACTGGAAAATGAATGGAAAGAGAACGAGAAACAAAGAAAAAACAAATGTAGGGAAAATAAAAGAAGTGCTCGAATGGGCCCTACCCCAATGCCTACGTATCTCATCGGGAACATGAGAATCAGAGCGACGTAGTTCCCCTCACTAGGGATGGATGGTTTGTGTTTTTTAGGGAACGGCTAACGTTATAGCTCAGGTGTTGCAGGCTCGCTGGTCCGAGTGCGTTACCATCTTGCAAGTGAACGAGTAGGAGCACGTTCGCACGTCGAGAATGAGTGAGATGAGAAAAGAATTCCCGAAGGAAAGACGTTATTGTTTGTTTTTTGTCTTTTAGAAGTTTTTTCATTTGTTTGCATATGATAGTGTATCTAAATCTTAATCATTGGAATGTGTACATCCTCACATTCCAAGATGGAATGAGTAAGAAAGCACACTAAGGGTGAAGAAGACCCTCACACTTAGTTCCAATTATTAAGGTTCAAACACACTAGCATATTTGTGTTTATTAAGTGTTTCTGTTGATTATGCAATGAAGAAGTGTTTTATTATTTGTACCTTCAACAAGTATTGCATTTAAGTCCATCATACAAGATCAAATGTTTAACACATTGACCCAAGATGGGCTATATGCTACACATTCTAAGATTATAAGAGAAGACCCCTTGTAATCTTTTCTTTATATGAAAGGCCTAAATGCAATAAATGTCTACCTTTATTATATATTTTGAATTTTCTTTGAGATGAGAAGATGAAAGACTCAAGGGAGAGAAAGGTAAAAATCTATGTGAACTAAGACTCAATCCTAATTGATTAGTTAAGGGAGTGATCCTAAAGGTTTGTGAGGTTTAAACCTAAAGTCTAAAGAAAGAATGAATTAAACAATTCACTTCTAAAGTAGAAGATGAATTGTAATTCAAAAAGGGAAAGTGATGAGTTATCAAGAAAACACCTAAGTGCTTAACAAAACACAAGATGGAATTGTAAAAGAGAAAGGATAGAAGTTTGAATGTGGATTCCTTATCCACACTCAATTGCAACTTACCAAAGTCCCTACATGGTTAGTAAACATGTGTAAGAAATATAAGAAGCAAAAGAACACTTAGTGCACCATAAAGATCAAAAGAATAAGATGAAAGATCAAATCCTATTAGTCACAACCAGAATGTGCATCACATGGAAAACAAATGATTATCATCAAGCAAGTTCAAGTGAACAACCAACAATCATCATCCTTGGTATTAGAACATGCTATCATAAGAAGAGGGAGATGAAAGATGAAAAGAAATGAAAGAAATATGCATAAAGGGAATATGTAATCCAAGGATCAGAATTGAAATAAAATGAAAAATGATTCACAAACATCTCACAAGTATTCATGAAGCAACTAAGACATGCAAGAAGTAATAGGAGAAGTAGAATTTAAATGGAAGTTCAAAAGAAAGGAAGTGCAAGCACAACATGTTAAGGATGCACCAAATTCACATGACATTGGATATGCAATGATGACATGTAATGTGTACCAATGACCTATAATGTCACATGAATAGCTCATTGAAATAGGAAAATGATCATGCAAGTATGCACAAAAGAAAACATGTAAACATGCACAAATATTACAAGGATATGACATGTCATTATGCTTCAAGTGTAATGCCTTAAACAAAAATTAAATGAACTCATGGAAATTAAGCAAACATGTTTTAAAGATACACAAATCAGAAGTGAATCATATACCAAAATAGCATGCAAGAAATCAAGGCAAGAGGCTTTATACCATGCACTTAAGTCAAATTGGATACACATGCAAAGTAATGCAAAGATGACCATCCAAACATGTCATAAAATGATCTAAAAATTAACATAAAAATCATAGGACATACTTCAAGATGTTAATGACTCAATGCAAAAAGAATCAAATCAAAGCTATTTTTAATGATCAAGAACAAAAATGCACAAAATCATGTACCACATTAAGAATGCACACAAAAGAAAATCAAAGAAAATTATGGAACAGGGGCAAAAAGGTCATAAAATCACGAGATGAAAACATAAAAAATTTCCTAAATGTCTTAATGATGTTCATGAATTTTTGTAGAATTTTATAATGCCAGTTGGTATTTTTAAAAATTAAAAAGCAAACATGTATGAAAAATGGAAAAATAAATGGAAAGGGAATAAGGAAAGGGGGTGCAAGCATAGCAATTATTTAGTTCAAATGATTTGGGCTTTAGAAATACAAGGTGCGAATAGCAATTCAGCTTAAGTCCAATTACACGCAGAACACGATAACAAGCATGGAGTTTCAGTCAAAGCAAGTCAAAGCAAGGAAAACCCTTGGATCAGGTCAAGTCAACAGCCAAGTCAAGGTATACAAGATCAACACACACGCGTGAGGGAACACATTAGTTAGCATGCACCGCGCCACAAAACATTTAAATGAAAAATCAGAAACAACCACGTGAGGAGCACACTTGTTTTTAATGTGCTGGCAGCATTTCCACCCTTGGATCAACAAAATCGCACGGCTGACATTCAAACTGAAAGAAACCCTAACATAAATGACCACTGGCCGGAGAGGGACCTCCGGTCACCTTCTCCGGTCAACCACCACCGTCTGCAACTCTCACATCTCACCACATTGCACAAATATGGTACCAAAATGAAGCTTACGCTACGCACATCATGAATCCAACATTATTTTGCACATAATGATCACACATAGAGAGTACAGAGGAGATTAAAGCAAGCCCTAAGTTTTGCAACTACGCCTTTAGAAGGCCTATCAACTAGCCGGAGTTAGGAATGCTCCTAGTGAGCTCATAGCAACATGTAAACAACAAATCAAACCATAAAACACCAGAGAAAAGTTTGAGAGTTTGGAACCTGAACTTGTAGCTTTTGAAATTTTTTGAGAAAACCAGAGACTACACTTGTTCTTCAACCTTGGAGCCTCCAAATCGAGCAAAATAAATGCTGATATAACTTGTTATCTTGAGAGCAGAGGGAGTCAATGCTGAAATGCACTTGAATCAACCTTGAGGACTGTGATGAAATCTTCTTCAATCGTGTGCCATTGATGATGATGAGGTATCGTGTGCTTAGAGAAGAATTTTTGATGAGAAAGAATGAGAGAATCAGAGAGAAAAGTAGAGAGTGTTTTGGAGTGAAATGAAAAGAATGAAGCTGAGATTGAAATTAGAGGGTGAGTTTTCTATTTATAGTGCGGGTAAACCAAGGTTAAACTGAATGAGGTTAACTGAGTTAGCATGGTTTAGGTGAGTCATCCCTAACTAACTGAGCCAAGTTAGTTAGGGTGAGTTATCCATGGTTGTGATATGGTGGAGGAGATGTATGATAGTTGTGGTGGAGATTAATGAAATGAGCTAACTCATGTGTGCTGCAGCAAACAAACTTGTTCTACAAGTTTCCATTCCTTTCCTTTTTCATGAGCATGGGTAGCACGTGGTATGATAAATGGGAAGCATGTTTGGCTAAATGAAGTAATGTTGGGATGATGAGCAATGTACGGGCAAGCTGAGACAACAACAATAGCATTCACTTTTTTTTCTGGTTTTTGATGGCAGTTGAGAACAATGGAGATAGGGTGATTTGATGATGAAATTCTCTCTACTCCATGGGTGGTTTAGTGTGTTTTTGGAGTCATTGGAAAAAGGGCACATTGGAGAACAACGTTGATGTGAAAAAGGAATTGAAATGATGCCTCAAATATGCTCCAAAATGACTATGAACTTAAGCACACAAGACTGGCTGATGGGCGCACCAAGTGGTCGATTGGCAAGGCTGGCATGGCACGAAATTTCAGCATAATCACCCTAACTTGAGGCCAAGATTTCTCCCTCATAACTTGATCAAATGGAATTTTGTTCAACATGAATATTGAAGATGACACTACAAGGAACAACTTTGATGTTGAAAAGTTTTCCATTTGAGGCTTTCTTCTTGGAGAAATTGAGCTTGGCATTTGGCACACCACCTGCTTGTAAAAATGACTGCGCGCGAGCTTGAAAATCCTTGGTCATGACCTAGTTTTGAACCTACCTTGCCCAAACTTTGATCAATCATATCTCACTCAATTTTTATCCAATGGAGATGTTCTACACATGGATTTGAAGCTTAAAGCAAGAACTTTTGTTGTGGCCGAGTGAAATTTTCATTTGATGCTCCAATTTTGAATGGCCTTGGTCAAACTCTGATGCAAAATGGCCCAAAATTACTATTTTTGGAAACCCTACTTCTTCCAAAAATGGCAACTTTCCACATTCTTGATTTTTCATGATTTCTTTGGAGTTTCTTGATCAAATTTTGTACATTGGTCACATATAACATGAATTTCATGAATTTGGCCTCAAAAAGTCAAGAGTTGACTTTTCCCTCTGATTATTTGACTTGGCCCCAAATTTACTGACTTTTGATCTTTCTTCCAATTGAACCACTTCTAAAACCAATTGAGAGGTAATTTTCCACATACATACACTTAAGGACATGTAGAATACCATGACATCAAGTTTTGTCCAAAAAATCTAAGATACCTTGATTTAATTGGAAACCCTAATTTTGGTGCCTTCCTCCTAGGAGAAAAATGTGCAGTCTTCAATTTCAAATTCCTCAGAGTATGTTGTATATCCTCTTAAAGGATGATGAGATGTGCCACTTGAGGGTGATTTTGAACCAATGAACCATCTCTTTTGCTAGTTTTCCTTCAGTTTTGGAATCTCTTGTATAGTGAAGGATGTAATGCTTCAATCTCCTATTGAATCTCACTTTCTTGAGGTTTTGTATGATCAATTGAGATAATATGAGACATGAAAGACCTCTTGGCTTGCCTTGAAACAACTTGTTTGACCTTTTGTGCCTTGCATGATTCCTTGATTGTCTATCTTTTACCTGATCACATGCCTTGATGGTAAGAAGGATGTTATGCTTCATTTTTCTATGTTAAATATGCAATGCAATGCTAATGAGGTGGGTATGATATGATAAATGATAATGCTATGCTAAGATGACAAAAGAGAGAGCAAATTTTGGGGTATTACAATGGGATCTCTACTTCTATGGGGAGCACTGCTTCCATGCCATACACTAGAGAAAAAGGGGTAGCCCCAATTCCGTTTCCGTAATGATTGACAGCTCCGTCAAAGATAAGTCCCCATTGGGAACCTGGTTCTGGCCCCTCACTGGGTAGCGGTTCATCGCAATCTTTCATTTTTAGATACATGACATCTTCGTCTGGGAAGTCAAACCCGATTGATTCTTGATTGTCAATCGGTTGATGAGCCAAATGATCGGCTAAAATACTTCCTTTAACGGCTTTCTGAGCGTGGTACTCTATGTCATATTCTGATAACAACTTCTGCCAACGGGCAATTCTTCCCGTAAGAGCAGGTTTCTCGAAGACATACTTGATTGGATCCATCTCGGAAACCAACCAAGTAGTATGACGAATCATGTACTGGCGAAGACGTTTGGCTGCCCAAGCCAAAGCACAACAAGTTTTCTCAAGCATCGTGTACCGAGTTTCGCAGTCGGTGAATTTCTTGCTTAGATAGTAAATGGCAGACTCTTTCCGTTTAGTTTCGTCTTGTTGGCCAAGTACACATCCCATTGAGTCCTCCAGAACTGTGAGGTAAATGATCAGTGGTCTTCCTTCCACTGGAGGTGATAGAATCGGAGGATTCAACAGATATTCCTTGATACTGTCGAAGGCGGTTTGGCAATCTTCTGACCAAACGCAATCCTGGTTCTTTTTGAGTAACTTGAAGATCGGCGCGCATGTCGCGGTCATGAGGAATATGAATCTGGAGATGTAGTTCAAACGTCCCAGGAATCCTCTAACTTGTTTTTCAGTTTTCGGAGAAGGCATTTCTTGAATGGCCTTGACCTTGTCAGGATCAACCTCAATTCCTTTCTGGCTGACGATGAACCCTAGTAGTTTCCCTGAACGGACACCGAAGGTGCACTTGTTGGGATTCAAGCGGAGCTTGAATTTTCTTAGACATTCGAACAATTTTGACAGATGTTCAACGTGTTCACTCTCTGTTTTTGATTTTGCAATCATATTATCGACATATACCTCGATTTCTTTGTGTATCATGTCATGAAACAGAGTAGTCATGGCCCTTTGATAGGTTTCCCCGGCGTTCTTCAAACCGAACGGCATCACCTTGTAACAAAAGGTGCCCCATGGGGTGATGAATGAAGTTTTCTCCATGTCTTTAGGCGCCATTTTGATCTGGTTATAGCCCGAGAATCCATCTATGAAGGAGAAAACTTTGAACTTTGTTGTGCTGTCTACCAGCATGTCAATGTGTGGTAAAGGAAAGTCGTCCTTTGGACTTGCCTTGTTCAAATCTCTGTAATCAACACACATTCTGATCTTTCCGTCCTTTTTGGGAAAGGGTACGATGTTGGCTAACCATTGAGGATATTCTGATGTGGCGAGGAAACCTGCGTCAATCTGTTTCTGCACCTCCTCTTTGATTTTGATGGCCATGTCCGGGTGAGTGCGTCTCAACCTTTGCTTTACTGGCGGACATTCCGATCTCAACGGTAAGTGATGTTCCACGGTGCTGGTATCCAACCCTGGCATATCCTGATAGGACCAAGCGAATACATCGGGGAATTCTTTGAGAAGCTTTATCAAACTTTCATTCGCAGTTGGACTGAGCAGTGCCCCAATCCTTATTTCTTTTCTCTCTTGCCCTGAACCCAAGTTTACCATTTCCAACGGCTCTTTGTGAGGTTCAATGGACCTTTCCTCTTGTCTGAGTAGTCGGGAGATCTCTTCTGGAATTTCGTTGTCATTTTCTTCTTCAGCCTCGAATACCGGGAACTCAAAGTTGGGAGAAGGCATCGGATCGTATGATTCAACGGGGTTTAAAACAAACAATCTGCATGACGTGATGATTTGTGTTTAGAAGAGATAAAGAAGAATGGAAGTGTGTGCAGTGTTTTATTTTACTGCTTGTTTTTATTTTTAAATGTTTTTTAGGATTACCATTTTCTTAAAAAGCAAAAAGAGAAAACAGCAATAAATGCGAAAATTACAGAACGACGTTATTTTATTAATGAACAAGTCGACTCTTGAAACTACAACCCTATAAAACAAAACTCTGTCGCTTCGGGCAAAGCGAAGAGGAATATTTACAGAAAGCGAGCCCTATCAAAACATCCGTTCCACCTGGGCAGGGTGAAAGGTTTAAAGATGGCAATTACTTTGACTGATGAATGACCTTCGGAACCTCGACGGTAACCCATTGGCGGCGAACTCCTCGGTGAATCACAAAGTCTGGCACCTTCCTCGATTTGTCTTCAGAAATGACGCTGATTTCTGGTGGAGCAGGATCATTGGAATCTATTTCCCAGGCAGAATTGTCGTAGGAGGATTCCTCAGTTGTATTTTGCATATCATTTGTGCTCTCAGCTGTATCTCCCCATCCAGTTGGCTGGATATCTTCGAGCCTGATACGAGAGCTTTCGGGAGCGGTGTATTTGACCATATAGTCAAATTTTCCACTCGGTTGTCCCAAGGTGTCCCACACTTCTTTGGAACTGGAGGAGTCATCCCTCTCGATGACGTTGACCTCGGGGAAAGCATAGTTGATGAATTCCAGTCCTGCAAATGTTGCAAATTCATCGTCATGTTGAGTAGCTTCAGGATGACTTGAGTGTTGATCCCATGACATGGTGGGGACACAGGTATCCTGTTCAATGACGGCCAGCTGAGTTTCATTGTTCGACTGACTTTCTTGCCCCAAGTTTCCTAGGTAAGGTTGCCACATTGGCAGATCATCTATTGGGCCATAGTAATTGTGGTTAAAGTTGTCTTTCATCGGAGTGTCTTTCTCTAATGAATTTGGCAGAGCACGGCATCCTTCCGGATCACAATCTCCGTATATCATTTCGACATCTGACCTTGGTATAAATCTCGGACTCTGTGCGGGATACCAAAAAGGCATAGGTACCTCTTCCTAAGACATATAACCGTCCCCGTTAAGGTAGGACTTCCATTCTTCATCTGTGTCAGAAGGATCTTCCTCATTGATAGCATGAACTGCTTGAGACACTGGGTGAAGGAAACCTCCACTGTGGAAGAAGTTTTGAAGGGGATGAAGACTTTCGTCGTTAGCAGTTGTCTGGGTACAGGTTACAGAAAAACCAAGACCCTTCTTTGTTGTATTGTCAGTGGGAATGACAAGCTGTCCCCATCCTGTCGTATCGGTACTCTCGACCGCTTTGATAGCATCTTTGTATGAGGAAATCGAGGTTCCTCCTTTGAAATGATTGTCCTTGCTCACCGACAGTGCTTGGAACTGAGTTCCAATAACCTCCTCAGGTTCTACACAAGCAGATGATGATAAGTTACTCACGAACAAGGCTTGTTCCCCACAAACCGTGACAAGTTGGCCGTTCTTGACGAACTTTAGCTTTTGGTGGAGGGTTGAAGTAATCGCTCCAGCCTGATGTATCCAAGGTCTTCCTAATAAACAACTGTATGTTGCCCGGATGTCCATGACCTGGAAAGTGACTTGGAAAGTGTGAGGACCAATAGTTATGGGAAGATCAACTTCGCCGATAACCGTTTTTCTGGATCCGTCGAATGCTTTGACGACGACCTCGCTGACTCTCATCGAAGGTCCTTTGAATGATAATTGCATCAAAGTGGACTTCGGCATAACATTCAGGGCTGACCCTGTGTCTACCAGTACGCTGGCTAAAGCATCGTCCTGACAGTTAACTGTAATATTGAGCGCCATGTTATGACGGCGACCCTCTTCGGGTAATTCCTCATCACTAAATCCCAAATTATTGCAGGAAGTGATGTTAGAGACAATGCCATCGAACTGTCTGATTGTTACATCCTGTTCCACAAAGGCTTGCTCCAAGACTTTCTGTAGAGCCTCCCAGTGCGCTTCTGAACTGAGTAACAATGATAATACCGAGATCTTTGAAGGAGTCTGTAACAGTTGATCGACAATGTTGTATTCACTCCTTTGGATGAGCTTCAGCATCTCATCGTTGTTTTTTGAAAGGTCGGGATTACTGGATTGACCGACTGGGGGATCGGGAGCTTCTGTCTGAAGTTTCTTTTCTTTGTTAGATTCCCCAACCCCTCGGTTGAAGATTTTACCACTCCGTGTTACTCGACTGATGTCTGCAATGTTCACAACAGAGGGTAATGGAATTTCCTTTCCATTCTCGACTATTATTGCACCGTATTTGTAAGGGATAGCCTTAGTTGATTTATACGGTAGTGATCCCGGTAGATAGATGACTACGGGAGCCTTCTGATTTTTCTGACCATCATAAGTAATCTCGATTCGTTCCCGGTTGGGAACTTTAGATTCGTCAAGTAGAGGGATGTTGGCAAAAACATCCCTGGTCTGGTGACTACCAGAGATGGTGACAACATCCTCAACTTGATCGGCAAGGTAATTCGGCGTCCAGTTGATGGGTCCAGAACCCGGATATGGGAGAGTCTCTCCACGATCGATCTGATCCTGAAGAGCTACTCTCACAAGGTAACACCCTTGGTTATTTTCCGAACAGACGCTACAACGATCGTAATTGTGTGGTGGCACCTGGCCACTCCCACTTTGAATACAATGTAACCTCACTAGGTTAGCTTCCACAGATCGGACATCCTGACTTTGACGCCGAGTGGGGTTTCTATTACTGATACTAATCTGCTGAGTATCTTCATCCATATAGATTGGCATCCACCAGTGATTTAACAAGTGATGAAGTGCCTCTTGGACAAGGGTACAACCTTGATCGTTTTGGCAACCCGCTTTACAGCTTTGATAGTCATGTGATGTTAAGAATCCGAGTCGGACCTGTTCAGCATGTAACTCTACCAGGCTGGTATTCATCACGCGAATATCGAAGATCTGAACCATATTGATCTGATAAGGGTTCTTATCATGGTAGTCTTGGATCCATCCAAGATCCATCTGACGCTGGAGGGCCTCTTGTATGAAAGAGCATCCCTGTTTGTTTACCGAGCAAATCAGACAGGAACTGTAATCATGTCGCGGCAGATTATGATACTGGCTTTGCCTTGAGTGCATCGCCACCAAGTTGACATTCATTGCACAGATGTCGTGGTTCTGAATGATGTTGGAGTTCGTATAGACCATGTTAACTCCACGAACTCGGTGCTCTTGGATCCATCCGAGATCCATCTGTTCCTGTAGAGCTGCTTGCACTACAGAACATCCCTGGTTGTCTTTAGAGCAGATATCACACTGGTGATAGTTATGAGGTGGCACATGGCCATATCCACTCTGTCTACAATGCATCTTGACCAGATTGGTCTTTAACAAGAGTACATCGTGAATTTGATAGATATTGTTAGTCTCTTTCAATCAGATTGACTGCAGCTTTCTCGTGTTGAGGCAGCGGGTTCGTGAGAACATTGGGATTCGTATCTTTGAAAGATAAGAGCCCGCTCCTAACAAGCTTTTGTACGTCAGACTTGAAATTGAGACAAGTCTCAATGTTATGCCCTGAACCTCCTTGATGATAAGGGCATGTCTGATCCACCTTAAACCAAAAAGGCGGATTTTTCGGTACTATAAGAGGAGACTTAGTCTGGATGTGCCCCTTAGCCAGTAGTAACGAAAATAATTCTGCGTACAACATGGGTATAGGATCAAACCCTGATGGTCGTGTTGTACGATTATTATTGTATGGAGGACGAGCCTGCTGAAGAGGCTGTTGTGTCCTTTGCGGATCAGGTTGGCTCTGTGCAACCTGAGGTTGATACGTAGGAATAGGCGCAGGGCTGGTAGCAGGAGTCACATCGGATACCGGCTGATAACGTCGCCTTTTCTTTCCGAGAGAGATATTCCCAATATCTTGCTCTTTTTTCTTAGGGAGAGTACTACCGTATTTTTTAGTACTGCTCGTCGATCCAGTGTCTTTTACCAAACGTCCTTCTCGGACGGCTTCCTCAAGACGTACGCCCATGCCGACCATCTCGGTGAAATCACTGGGCGCACTGGCAACCATTCGGTCATAGTAAAATGAGCTTAAGGTTTTTAAGAAGATCTTTGTCATCTCTTTTTCCTCAAGAGGTGGACAAATTTGAGCGGCAATTTCACGCCACCTTTGAGCATACTCCTTAAAGGTTTCCTTGTCCTTTTGTGACATTGATCTGAGTTGATCTCTGTCGGGTGCCATGTCCAAATTGTATTTGTATTGTTGGACGAAGGCAGTGCCAAGATCTCTAAAAGTGCTGATCGTAGCACGGTTTAAACCCATGTACCATTTTAATGCAACACCGGTTAAACTATCCTGAAAGTAGTGAATCAGTAGGTCCTGATTCTCCGTCTGAGCTGACATCCGCCGAGCGTACATCACCAGATGGCTTTGAGGGCAAGAGTTACCCTTGTATTTTTCAAAGTCGGGCACTTGGAATTTGTGTGGGACTTTCACATTGGGGACCAGACAAAGGTTTGCGGCGTCCTTTCTAAATAGATCCTGACCGCGAATGGCTTGCAATTCCTTTTGCATTCCCAGGAACTGTTCCTGGAACTCGTTTATTCTTTCGAACATGCCTTCGTTTCCACCAGGAGGTATCTGGGGAATCTGTCCTTCCGGGACAGTGTGTACCACAGGGGGTGGTACCGTGACTACGACAGTGAGTCTTGGCGCCTCCCGAAGTTTGTAACCTTCAGGAGTTGTTGGTATGCCCCTGGCATCTTTGCTTTCCCGAAGTTTGTAACCTTCAGGCCCAGCGGCTTCTGTTGCGATTCCCTGATCCTCAATGATCGGCGGAACATATCCTCCCGGGATATAGTTGACAGGCATGCCCCAGGGACGATCTTTCGGCATCTGATACCTAGGATCATTCTTCTCCACTATGGGCATTGAGGTGATCTCTGAGATCACGGTTTTTTGTAGCTGAGCTTCTGCCATGGCTTGCATGTCGTTACGAAGCTTTCTCATATCCTCTCTTAGAGCGTCAATCTCTTCTTTTAACTCTCTGTTCTCTTCCTCAGGATCATCCATCTTTTTCTGACGATTGGCCCGAGTATTATACGAATGAGACAGTTTGACTCTAGAACCGAGACACAAACGTGAGATTCGTAGGTAAGAAGAATGCGTTATGTGAGAATGATGAATGCAATGATTATATTAATTGTTTTTTGGTTTAATCAAAATAAACTTCGACAATTAGATTGCAAATATCAAACACTGGGGAAACCCCTTTTTATTGAATTCCAAAGGATTACAGAAATGGAAATACAGTAGATTACAAGGTACGGAAACAGAAACCTAAGCTAATGGGTCCCGAGTCCTCTCTGAAGAGAAATCGGGTGCTGATTCTGGTATCTTCCTTTTCTTTGACCGGGGCTCTTGGGCCGTTGTCGGGTTGTCATTCCTTTGCCAGGTGAAAGGAGTGAGCAAATTCTTTTGGTCATCTTGATTCTCTACAGCATGTTGCTCCAAAATTTCAATTAGAGCGTCCTTCTCCTTTAGTAATTGTTGTATTTTGATGCACTCTACGTCGAGGGTGCGGTACTTGTTCTTCCAAGACCTTCTCTCCTTTTGAACTTTGTTGAGAGTAACCTGAAGCTTTTCAGTTTCCGTCATGAAGTACATGACAGATTCCCTCGGCGAAAGAATTCCGTAACGAGGATAAGGCATCTTTATCTTGAGAGCTCTAGTTTGTACCCAGTGGAGATAAGGCTCCACCGAGACACAGTCCGGTTTTCCCAGAGACTCTCGTCCTTTCTTATGAACATGTTTCCAAGCGTGCACTATTTCCATCTTTAGTGCTCTGTCGTTTTCTCCTTCCTTGAAGAAAAGACCTTCCAGATGAACACCCCATGGGATGTGTCTCATCGGGTATCCAAATTGACGAAGAACTAATATCGGATGGTAGTTGATTCCTCCTTTAGTTCCTATGAGGGGTACGTTGGGGAAGTTTCCACAACGATCAATGATTCTGATTCCATCATAGATCCTTTTACACCAATCTATATCAGAGTTGGTGAGAGACATGATCTTCTGCGACCAACGTAAGACACTCTTGCAATCCCAAAAAGCAGCAGACTTGGGCAAGTGAGAGATAAACCATTTATAAAGTAGAGGTACACAGCATGTGATCTCCCCTCTGCTGTACAAATTCCCCAAGTGTATAGAATGATACGCATCTGCGAGCAAAGTCGGCACAGGGTTTCCAATGGGAAAAACCTTAATGGAGTTAATATCGACGAAGTTATTGATGTTGGGAAACAAAAATAATCCGTAGGTGAGCAAGACAAAGATGCTTTCAAAAGCAGTCATGTTTCCTATACTGGCAAAATACAGGGCTTTCTTTGTCAAGAACTGGGCTGGCAAACCTTGGATGCCACCCTTAGCGGTCATGTGAGTCATGAAAATAGTCTGATTCTTTGGAATTTCTTCCAGTCCAGAAAATGGAGCTCGATCAGTGATGTGCAGATCGATCAGGTGAGAATACTCCTCCAGCGTTGGTGCTAGCTGGTAATCCGAGAATGTGAAACAGTGATAAACCGGATCGTAAAACTGAATGAGCGCGTCCATGATTCCCTCAATCACATGGACTCTTAACAGTGGTAGCAGACCTCCATGCTTGGCTCTGAAAGCCTCAGGGCTAGTGATCATCCTTGCTAACCTTCTCAAATCCTCTAGTTTTGGAACCTTGAAGGTGTACGTATGAGTTCTCCTTCTACCGAAATCCATTAGCACAATCCTCTTCTCTGATATTTGCAATCACAGTCTTAGTTTAATTTGAAAAACAGAGAGACTAGAAGAGAAGTTTTTTGAATGTTTTAATGTTTTATTAAATGAATGCATGAATGCAGCACACAAAAACATAGAAAAAACATGGGGTCAAAGGGTCGTTGTCATGAAGTCAAGGCTCTACCCATCCCCAAAGGTTTATACTAAGGTGATTTTTGTACCTGTACTCATTATCATCAGCTCCTCCCAGGAAAGCATAACAACAAGCGGATCGCCAGCGAGTTATAAAGCAATCTTAGAGTAAGTGCCATTCACCGAGAATAGATCACCAGCCTCAAATGAGGGTAGTATCGCGTAACAACTATTTCTGATAGTTTCCGCACTACGAAAGGGTTTGGATCCTCAGCTTCTCAGACTTAACAACCGGCCCATTGGCTAAGAGAGTGAATGGGTTGCGTTGGTCAGCCTCCACTGAGGTTGATGGTCGACCCCGTCGCCATCACTTATCTTAAGTGTATACTCATTCTTTCCACATACGGCATCACCCGCATTCCCATTAGCAGAAAAATAAACATGTATAGCAATTAGGAAAAGCAGTATATATATTTGTCCTAAACATCCTAGACCTTTAAAGCTATGAATCTTAAGTTCCTGACAGAAATGGGTTCCCCGGCGGAAGCCCCAATCTGTGGTATTCTCACAAGATATGAAAAGGAAAAAGGAAAATAGAGACAGGCCCCACGGTGGGCGCCATTTTTCTGGAGCGAGCGATTTTGGACGCGGTTCTTAAGCGTTGGTCGCTCTCTGCGGTTTGAGCTTTGACTACAGGTCGATTCATTTTTTATCCTATTGTGAGTTGAATAAGGAAGGGAAATAGATGTCTCCAATTAACCCTGCTTGCATACTAAGTTTAAACAGCGGTCTGTTAGGTTACGAATGCTATCAATGTGGGGGGGGGGCCTTTGTACTGGTTATTTGTATTTTCGCCAATACGATTTTCTTTCTTTCTAGGACTTTCTAGCGGGGAACAAGGATTAGGATGTTAGGACTGATGCTTTTTGATAGGTATGTGAGAGTATGGGATTTTGGTTTTTTGTTGATTGCGCTCGCTAAGATCTTTTCTTTCGATCTTATGCCTACGTATTCCCGTTTACCGAAACAGGGAAATCAGAGCGTTCGTAGTTCCTCCTATTCTATGGGAGGAAATGGGTGTTTTTGGTGTCTTGTTCAAAGCCCAAGACGTGAAGCGAAAGGTGATTTGTATCTTGATCAAAGCCCAAGATGTGAAGCTGAAAAGTCTATTTGTGTCTTGTTCAAAGCCCAAGATGTGAAGCTGAAGAACCTCGGCTTTAGAGAGAATTTGTCATCTCTAAAGAAGGGTTTGTCTGTCCCAACTGTTGGGTGACTGGTTGTAAAGGATAATTACTTTAACCGGGATACGCGGATCCTAGCAATGCCATAATTTCCTTTAAAGAGGATTTTGACCTGAAGGAGAAGACTTTAACTCAGTGTAGAGCAATGATATCTTTCCTAAGGAATTTCTCATGCTAAAAGAGGGACAGTGGCATGGATGTAGATGATCCAGAGGCTTGCCGCTTACAGCGATTAGATGAAGGGAAAGGAGTTGTTGATGTTTGTGTACTGTGAACGAGGCACAGCTTTAATGCTAAAAGGTTGATTGGATCAACCAGTGGTTTTCTTATACAAAGCCTAAGAGGAGGCTATTGGCCCAACAAGAGGGAGTTTTTATGTGTCTCGTACGAAGCCCGAGAGAGAGGCTAAAAGGGTTGACTCAACAGGAGAATCTTTTATTCTCAACAAGAGAGTGTTTTTTGTATCTCGTACGAAGCCCGAGATGGAGGCTAAAAGTTTGACTCAATAAGAGAGTCTTTGTATCTCGTACAAAGCCCGAGATAGAGGCTGTAAGTTTGATTGGCTCAACGAGAGAGCCTTTTTTATATCTTGTACGAAGCCCGAGATGGAGGCTAAAAATGTTTGACTCAACAAGAGAGTCTTTGTATCTCGTACGAAGCCCGAGATGGAGGCTGTTGTTTATTTGGCTCAATAAGAACCTTTTTGTATCTCGTATAAAGCCCGAGATGGAGGCGAAAAGGGTAATTGACTCAACGAGGGAGTCTCTTATGTGTCTCGTACAAAGCCCGAGAGAGAGGCTAAATGTTGTTTGACTCCACTGGGGAGAATTTTGGTATCTCGTACGAAGCCCGAGATGGAGGCTAAATGTTGTTTGACTCCACTGGGGAGAATTTTGGTATCTCGTACGAAGCCTGAGATGGAGGCTAAACGTTTACTTTGCTGGGAAGAATCATTGAACAAAGCCCAAGAGGAGGCTATGGTAACTGTCTCAGTTAAGTGACAGGTCCAGTATACTGATTTTAAAGAGAAAATCAGTTCTTATATGAGCAACACTGTACTCAGGGACTTGATTTGAGGATCAGGGATATTTCCTTCTCTTCGAGGAAGCGGGGAATCCGAAGGGTATTGAGACTGTCCGAGTCTGCGGGTTTCCTTCCTATTTAACGAAGGGGTCACTTGAGAATGTCTTTGAGACTCAAGAAAGTTAGACTGTCTGTGTCTAAAGTTTTGTCTTTTGTACTATGCTTTGAGAAACAGTAGTAGACTCTTTGAAAGGACTATTCTATGAGGATGAATAGGTTCTGTTCCTATACCTCTAGGAGGTCGTCGGGACAATTTGTACGAAGCCCAAGAGGAGGCTGGAAACTTTTAAGAAGCCGACGGGTCCTTGTACTAAGCCCAAGAGGAGGCTATCATTCCAGGAGGAAGAGATCATTATACGAAGCCTAAGAGGAGGCTGTGAATACTTCTAAGAAGCCGTAGAGTCCTTGTACTAAGCCCAAGAGGAGGCGGGGTTGCTTTTAGGAAGCCTGTGGGTCCTTGTACGATGCCCAAGAGGAGGCCGATGCTTTTAAGAAGCCCGTGGGTCCCCAAACCCCGAGAAATTCAAGGCAAGCTATTCACAAGGAATAGATCAAGTCAGGAAAGTTCGAGAATTTGGAAGAAACTCAAAGATGCCATTCACGGAGAAGACATTCATCTTGGGGAGTAGAGTTCCTTGACAATTCCTAAAGAGGACAGCCGAAGAGAAGACTGTATCTGGTGATCCTATTGGGGATCTAGTTGTATATTTCTATGAATAAACGAAACGGCGTCACCTAGTTCTAGACGTAGTTGCCAGGGAAGCTCTAAATATCTATACTATTATTACACAGTTGATATGAGTTTATGAAAGAAGACTTACAGCGAAACAGCCCCACAATATAGTTATATATATATGAGTTTGTGAAAGGAGACTTACAGTGAAACAACCCCACAATACAGTTATATACATATGAAAGCGGTAAATGAAAGCGGGTAAACACTTACTCGGTTGTAAAGCTTCCATGCTGTTTGGTTAGTTGTTCAACAAAGAAAGATTGAAAACAACAGTATATTCAAAATCAAAGGAGAAAGTGCTTTGAAAAAGAAAGATTTGGGGCTTACAGCTCAAGGAGAGGCCCAGGGTTTTATCAGTGAGCGCACTGTTGAATTTGTACAGAGGGACTTATACAAGTGACTGAGGCCCAAGAAAGGTTTTCTGTACAAAGGGATGGGTCTTACACTCTATCAAGAGGCCCAAGTGAGTTTTAAGAAAAGAAATGGGTCTTACTACTCGAGGGTAGGCCCAATGGTTAATTTTAAAAAGGGCGACGGTCGCGCTGAGGTTTTGGAAACACCGTGGGACTTATACAAGTGACTGAGGCCCAAAATTTTGGTATTTACAAAGGGGTTGGGTCTTACACTCTATTAAGAGGCCCAAAGAGTTTAAAGAAAAGAAATGGGGCTTACAACACGAGGGGAGGCCCATAGTCTTTTTTTTTTCAAGATGAATATTCACTTTTAAAATGCTTAAAAACAATTAAAAATGAATTTATTCACAAAAATACCAACTATATTAAATAAATAATATAAATTTGATTTTTTTGTAGAATAAAATATTTTACTATTTTTGTGATTTTTCAGAAAAAGAACCAATAAAAAATAATCAAAATTGAGGGAGTTATTAATTTTCCAAATTATTAAAAAATAATATGAAAAATGAGAAAATATAAAAAAAGAGGGGTTGGGTCTTACACTCTATTAGAGGCCCAAAGTGTATTTTTGTACAAAAGATGGGGCTTACAACTCAGGGAGAGGCCCAAAATATTTTCAGTTTGAAAATGACGATCGCGCCGAGATTTTTAACATATCGGGACTTATACAATAGCTGAGGCCCAAAATTGTTTCGTTAAAAAATGGTTGGGTCTTACACTCTAATAGAGGCCCAAGTGTTTAAAAATGAAAAGAAATGGGACTTACAGATCAAAGAGAAGCCCAGTTGATTTTCGTTTGAAAATGGCGATCGCGCCGAAGTTGTCTTTTAACGCAGAGGGACTTATATAATAAGTGAGACCCAAAATTGTTTTGGTTAAAAGGGAATTGGGTCTTACACTCTAATAGAGGCCCAAAGAATTTAAAAAAAGATTTGTTAGGGTGAAAATCAAAGAAAACCCCAATTTCATTTTTTAGGCATTTTTTCAAGAAAAATTAAGTAAAAAAATGATAAAAATATCAAATAAAATCATTAAATAATGATTAAAGTTTATGAAAAAAAATATTTTATCAACATAAATATTTAAAATCATTTTGGTTTTAAAAATAAAGAAAAAAAAGAAATCATTTTAAAAGCATTTAAAACAATATAAAACACTATTTTTAAATATATTAAAAATAATACTTTTTTTTTGTGATTTTTTGTGGATTAAAATATTATGGGGTATGAATTGGAAAATGATGATTTTTTGCTATGTGAAAAAAATTGGTTGAGTTTTGAAAATAAAAAGTAAGAAAAAGAGGAAAGATATCAAAATATCATCTCCGACATTTTTTTTGGGGTAAAAACGAGTACCGAAACTTTAATTTTCAACACGTTTTTATCAAATTTCAAACACTCATAACTCTCTCAATTTTTATCGAAATTAAGATCCGAAAGAGCCTATCCTGACCGATTTTTCGCAAGGAATCCAATGGTATTACTCACGCACACGGAAAATCGACGTATAAAACGCAGAAATTAAAACCAAAACTGCTATCGTTTTGAAAACATCGTTCCGCGTCGAATTTCCAACACGCGTAACTCTCTCGATTTTTAACCGAATCAAGATCCGCAAGAGCCTATCCTGACCGATTTTTTGCAAGAAATCCAATGGTATTACTCACGCGCACGAAAAATCAACACACAAAATGCAGAAATTAAAAAACAAAAACTGCTATCGATTAAAAACATCGTTCCGCGTCGAATTTCCAACACGCGTAACTCTCTCGATTTTTAACCGAATCAAGATCTGCAAGAGCCTATCCTGACCTATTTTTCACAAGGAATCCAATGGTATTACTCACGCACACGGAAAATCGACACACAAAACGCAGAAATTAAAAAACAAAAACTGCTATCGATTAAAAACATCGTTCTGCGTCGAATTTCCAATACGCGTAACTCTCTCGGTTTTTAACCGAATCAAGATCCGCAAGAGCCTATCCTGACCGATTTTTCGCAAGGAATCCAATGGTATTGCACACGCACGCTGAAACTCAACGTACAAAACGCAGCGATAAAAAAACCAGAGCTGCTACGTTGTAAAAACATCGTTCCGCGTCGAATTTCCAACACGCGTAACTCTCTCGATTTTTAACCGAATCAAGATCCGCAAGAGCCTATCTTGACCAATTTTTAGCAAGGAATCCAATGGTATTACTCACGCGCACAGAAAATTAACACACAAAACACAAAAATAAAAAAACCAAAACTGCACGTGTTTTCGACGCCGTTTCGCGTAAAATTTCCAACACGCGTAACTCTCTCAATTTTCATCGGAATTGAAATCCGTAAAAACCTATCTTGACCGATTTTTCGCAAGGAATCCAATGGTATTATTCACGCACTCGGAAACTCACTGTACAGAACACACAAAGCGAAAAAAACCAGAACCGCTATCGTTAATTCGACGTCGTTTCGCGTCAAATTTCCAACGCGCGTAACTCTCTCAATTTTCATCGGAATTGAAATCCGTAAAAACCTATCTTGATCAATTTTTGCAAGGAATCCAATGGTGTTACTCATGTAAACTAAAACTTAATGTATAGAACACACCAATGGAAAAAAAAAGAACTGTACATGTTTTGGAAACAACCAAAATTCCACATAAAAACATGTCAAAATGCAAACAGTGGGAGGATCACAACATACACATTAAGGACTACATTTTTGCCTCAAGAATTGTTCAATATGATGCATGTATGTGGACAACAAAGGAAAGCATGATTCAAAGAATTCAAGTTGTGGATTTTACCTCTTTTTTGGAGATTTTGGGCAACCTACCAAGTGCTTTGTTCCAGAAATGATTTGATGCTTTGGACAACCTCAAATGACCTCTTAGAAGCTTTTAGGATGGTTGGAATCGGCTGGAAACCTCTGGAGCAAGTTTGTACACTTTCTCGCGAAATGGTCAAAAACGGCCAAAATGCCAACTCTCTCAAATGGTGTTCCAGATGTGTGGCACCATTTGGGACAGTTCAAGGATGATATTTAGAGTGTGTTTGAGGTTTTATCTGGCTTGGAAAGTGACTGAATCAAGACATGGCTTGAAAAATGCAAAAAAGTGTCATTTTGAGGTTTTGAGAGGTGACTTTGTGATGTTGTGATTACAGGTCACTTTTGATGGTTTGCACAGCTTACATATGATATATATGAGGTGTGTGTGTGATTAGTTTGAGTGGAATTGCTCTCTAGCTCAAAAACTCAGAATTTCCTTACTAAAGAAGGTATTTTGGAGTGAAAGAGAGAATTTGAGGAAAGCATCTGTTTGATGGCTTTGGTGTACTCAAACTGAACACAAATAAGCTCTATTTATAGTGGAGCAAGTTTGTATTGGGATCCACAGTGAATGGCAACTGCAGCAGGTGTTTGTTCCATGTTGGCCAATGAAAATCCAAGTCTCCTCTAGCCATTGACTAGAGGTTAGGGCACAGGCTGCTGGTTCCCTTGGTCTTGGATAAGTCTTGACTGATTTCAGATGAGAATGGCTCAGTACATGCCACCTCTAAGCATCCATTAAATGCTCCAAACCAAAATTGGAGTTTTGTCCCTCTTTTAGGGATTTCTAGGCTTTGTCATGCTTTTCTTTGTTCCTTGGACTTGGGAGGTTCATGGATCAGATCATCCCACTTGGATTTGATCCTTAGATGTGTCCAAACTGATGACAAGGCTTGAAAATTCGTGTGGCACACAAAATGTGCAAATCTGCCCCTGAAAAATTCAGCTTCAGCAAGGCCTTTTGTAAGATCCATAACTCCCTGCTCGAGTATGCTACATGGATGTTCTAGGACTTTTCGGAAAGCTTAGATGACGTACTTCAACTTTGATGTTTGGCCCTAGACCTGGTTCAACTTGGATCATGGAGAAAAACAGCCTTGAAGTTGGGACATTGTGCTGAAATTACAAGGCAGATTTTGGCTAAGTGCTGAAAAATGTCAATTTTAAGTTTTTAGCCATTTTGATCCAAACATAACTCAAAATCCTTAATGAATTGGACTTAGGTCTAGTTGAAGTTTTTGTAGAGGGTAATGAGGGCTACAAATCAAGCTTTGGATGAGGGAAAATGGCTTTGTGGTTTAGGAGTTATGATCCTCCAAAGTTGGCTACAAATCCCACTTTTTTTCATAACTTAGAAAAATTTCTAAGTTTTTATGGCTAAAAATTCCAATCACACATTAACATCATTTTAGGGTTAAAAAACCATTTTTATGAAAAATCTCAAAAAGTCAAAGTTTGACTTTTGTGCACAGTTGACTTTTTATCAGATGAATTCCTAATTGTGCGATCCTTTAGGAAATCATGTCCTTGACCTAAATCAAAATTGATGGACATGTTCCATGGGTGTTATAGGGTGTATTTAATCGTGTCCCACGGCTTGGGAGCATGTCCTGGTCGAAAGTCAAAGCTACAATTGACTTTTCTCGCGAAACCCTAACTGTGGTTCAGATGAAATTGAAACTTGTTACTCAAGCTTCTTGGGTCAATCCATTGTTGCAAATGGATCAATGTGGTATGTTGGAGACCCTCAAATCATGTCTTGAGGTCTTGGCTCATGATTTGTCCCAAAAGTCAACTTAGGGGTGAATTAGGTCAAGAAACCCTAATTCCTGATTTTTTATGTATGCATCCCCTGAGGCTAAATTGACTTGATGATGGGGTTTACGATGTTCCATGGAGCATTTTAGGTTATGCTTTGAAGCATTGGCTCATGCCCAGAGGAAAATTTCCATCTGGAGGCCCTAGTCGACCAAACCCTAATTTGGTGACACTGGCGATCCTGAGGCTTGATCCACCTAGAAGGGAGCAAACTTGTGCTTAATCCTTGAAGTGGGAGTCCTCTTGATCCATTGTGGATATTTGAGAGGCTAGACAAGTTGAAGATCATGTCATTCTTTGATTGATCCTTTGTCTAAGAGCTCTGTGAGGGCTTGAAACCCTAAATCCTGTTTGTAGTGAATGCTCACCCACCTTTAGGGAGACTAATGAGGTACAAAGGTACATCCATATTGTGCTGATGATTTGCACAATGATGGAAAATCTTAGTGGTCAAAATTTGGGGTATGACACATACTCCTTAAAAGTGTCAAATTTAAACTTCCATCACTTGAAATAATTGCTGACTGTGTAACATTTTCTACACTATCAATTGGACTGATTATAAAGTCCTTGAGTCTAACTCAGGGATCCACTCAACAATTTGACCAAACTTTGATTATATGCCCATTTCCCACTTTCCATTTTGAAATTTTGTCAATGAGGGGCCACAAGTTTACAATCTGTTTCCATAGACTAGAGTCATAAACTTTAGTGGCTACTTCAACTCCATTATTAGCCCTCCTCTCATATTTTCCTCGCATAACATTACACCATAATGACATTTCTCAACTTTTTATCTTCCATCCTAATTTAGCAATACATGCTATATTCATATCTTTAATATTCCTCAAGCCCAGCCCTTCAGACTTCTTAGGTTTGGTTATTTCCTTCCAATTAATGGTATGCATATGCTTCTCATCTTCACTATGCCCCCATATGAAATTTATCTGAATCTTTTGAATATCCTTCAAGTAATGCTTAGGTACTCTGTTACTCATCATAACATAGGTAGATAAAACTTCCTTTACTAAATTAGCTAGAGTATCCCTGCCAACAAAGGATAACTTCTTTCCCTTCCAACTTGCAAGTTTTGACCTCACTTTCTCTACTAGGTATTGGTAATTCTTCACTAAGGGGATTTTCCCTGACAGAGGCACCCCTAGATACATACTAAGATCCATAGTTTCCTTTAATCCAAAGACTTGAACTATGCCTTCTTGTGTGTATAAGGATATTATTAGAGAACATAATACTTGACTTCTCTACAGTGATCATTTGCCCAGATGCTTCACAAAATTTGGCCAGGACATCTATAACGGAAGATATTTGTTGGACAATAGCTTTCCCAAAGAGAAGCATTTCGTCTACAAACACGAGATGAGATATTTTAAGTCCTTTATTTCCCCCTTTCATACCTTCCCAATCACTATTTTCCACATCATCCATAATCATGTGAGATAGCTTATCCATACACAGAACAAAGAGATATAAAGATATCAGATCACCTTGCGTTAGCTCTTTCTTTAACTTGAAATACTCTCCTTTTTTACCATTCCATATGACTCTCATGTTAACGGGAGAGCTAGTTGACATAATAATATTTCTAAGTTTTTGAAGAATGTCCATCTCCTTTTTTACCATTCCATATGCCTTTTAGAGCTAATAACACACCAGAACCCAAAAAGATTTGGGTACTAAAGGTGAAAACCTGATTTTTTTGCCGGAGCACATATGAAATGAAGAAAACTAAATAAATTTTATACCTTGAGTATACAAGATAAGGTCTTTCCTTATGGAGTTTGATGATCTTGATGCACGTGATCAAAGTATGTTCATTGATGGTGTATTTCAACAGATGTGATCAAGGTGTTCATGTTGAGGGTACTTCTTAACAAATGTAATGATATGTGATGATCATGTAACTTCTTAGTAGGTTGAGGTGATAGTTGTGTAATGGATTTATCAATCTTGTGACTTGAACCAACTCTCGTGTCAGGCGATTTGCAAAGAAGAATTTACGACTATGATTTATCAATCCATCGAAAGGTGGTACACTTTTTAGAGGTTCAAAATAATTAAAAAAATACAATTAACCATCTAAATAATTTATTTATTAATTTCTTAGCAATTTAAAATTATTTTTGCTAATGATTTAATTAAGTTTTGAGCATTTTTGGAGAAAGGTGTGCAATATGATTTATTTGAGTTATACATCCTTCATCTTTAAGCATTCAAACATATTTTGAAATTAATTCATGTGAGATCATGTGGTTACAAGATAGTTTTTTAGAATTTCAAATAGTTGTAACCAGTTACACAAATGTGTTAACCCGTTACAAGAACAAAAACTCGGCATTATTGGAAAACATAGCATCTGTAACCGGTTAACTAAACCCTATAACCGGTTACAACCACACAAAAATTTGAAAATTATTTTTTAGCTTCAACTGTAACCGGTTACGATAATGTGTTAACCAGTTACCACTGAAGTAGTGTCACTTTTTCATATTCAATCTCATTCCAACAATTTCCAAACTTCATCTATCAATCATGACAATGATTCATGATATTATACTCTTTCCAAAAAGTATAATTCAAGTATAAATAGCTATGGATTCAGATTTTCAAATTTCACCTCTTCTTATCAATTCAAATACAAAACTTTCTCAATTTTAATCTAAGTGTCTTGAGCCAAAATTTTATGAAATTTTCTGCATAAATTTTTAACATTATCATTAAAGTTTCATTCTCAAAATTTTGAGCACTTTAGTATTATACATTTTGAATTGTTTACTTGAAAGAGAAGATGAGCTCTCATAATTGATACAAGTTTAAATCTTCATTACTTATTCAAAATTTGTTATTGTTCACTAAGTGTTAGTGTTCATTGTTCATAAGTGAAAGTGGTGTGCTTTCTCTTATTTATTTTAAAATCAAAAGGTGGTGTGCCTTTGTGATTATGTTAGATAGTTAAGAGAGCCAAGTTGATCGATTGTAACATATCTGACATAGTGAAATCTCTTATGGGGTGTGAGTGGACTGGAGTACTTTTTTTTTTGAAAAAAGGAACCAGGATATATTGTCGAGTTCTTTACTTTCTACACTTATTTTTTCACTATTTTTACTTTTACAACAGTTTTGAAAAATTAAAAACAAAATTGCTAATGATTCCAATCGAGAAAAATTAAATAATTCCAATTTATCTAACTCACCCCCTCTTATATACATTTCATACTTAAATTTGGAATTAGAGTATGTTATAGGTAACCTGTTCCTAAAGACCCAAAAGTGACTTTCGCAAATCTGGTTTTAGAGACTGTGGTAGCAACAACAAGTCTCCATTGTTTTGTGGCAAATACTTTGATTTTTGGAAAATATGTATGAAGGCAAATCTCGAAGCACAAGGAGAAGAAGTTTAGGATACTATAGAGAATTGTCCATTGATTCCCACAATTGTTGTCAATGGTGTTGGTACACCTAAAATCAAAAGTTCATGGGATGAAGATGATAAGAAAAAGGTCTTCTACAACAAGAAAGAAATCAACTTACTTCTAGCGGAACTAAAAATGAATGATTTTTTTGTGTTTATCAATGCACAACCGCAAAAGAAATATGGGATATGTTAGTGGTCACTCATGAAGGAACCGCTTAAGTAAAAATATCAAGGTTGAACATATTATGTCAAGAGTATGAATTGTTTAGAATGCAAACCCGGGGAATCAATCACTGACACGCAGAAAAGATTCGTGATCATGACAAATCACTTGAGTGTTCTTGGTAAGTCTTTTCTAATGATGAACTCAATCTTAAAGTAATTAGATCTTTGACCATGGAATGGCAACTTAAAGTGATAACAATAGCTGAAAAGAAGAGTTTATCTAATATGTCATCTGCAACATTGTTCGAAAAACATCAAAAGCATGAGATTGAACTTGGAAGATTAGAAAAACACGTGAATTAAGAAAATAAATCCAAAGGTATTGCTTTAAAAGTTGATTCAAGAGACGAATTAGAAGATGTTCCAAATGAATATGAGAACTTCATGCTTCTTATAAAAAGGTTAGGAAAGTTTTTCAATAATGATAAATCCTTAAACTATGCAAAAAGAAAGAAAATTTTCAAGAAGAAAAAAGCCACTATGTTAATACAAAATTATACTTGCTTTGAATGTGGAAAGCAAGGACACATGAATCCAGATTGTCCAAAACTTGCCAAGAAAAATGGTCATAAAGTAAGAAAGGAATCAAAATCCAAAATGCCTATATTTCATGAGATGATATTGAAGTAAGTTCGTCATTTGATTCAGAAAGCGAAGAAAGCGCTAATTTTGCATAAATGGCATCACACCATTCTGACGATGAAGAAGATATATGGGGCTAGTAACGGAAAACTTTCTTATGATAATGATGTAGAAGGAGCAATAGAGGAACTACTTATTGAGTGTAAAATTATGTACAAAACAAAGTCAACTCAAAATAAACAAATCTTATCTCTTGAAGAGAAAATTGGCACTATGCAAAAAGGCTTTGATAAAGAAAAACATAATTATTTTGAGGGTTAATAGTCATTTACCCCTGCAATATAGGCGAGTTTTGATTTACCCCCCTTTAAAAAAAAATTTTTGGATTACCCCCTTGAAATTTTAAAATTCTAAGTCTTTTGCCCCCCAGGTAGAAAAATTACCCACTGTAAAATATTTTTTTTTTATTTACCCCCCTGGTTTTTACACGCTTAGGGGGGGGTACCCCCAAAATTTCAGGGGGGTCATCCAAAATTATTTTTTTATAGGGGGGTAAATCAAAACTTGCCTATATTGCAGGGGGGTAAATGACTATTAACCCTTATTTTGATAAAGAAAAAAAAAATTCTACATGCAATGAGTGTAATTCACTTTCTTTTTGAATTGTCCAATTAAAAAGAGTTATTAAAATATATTAAAAATGATAAATTGGATTGCAGAGTGTCTATAGTAGAAAAAGATATTTCAGTGATAAAAGTGGACTTGGTTCTTCAAAATTTAACAAGCCAAGTACTACTAAAACAATCTTTGTTAAGGTAAGTGATAAATACAATAAAGAGAAAGTAAATAAAGTACAAAATGTTCATCATCATCCTAAGAAAAGATTTGTTCGAAAAAAATCTCATGTTTCTAGATATAGAAACAACTTTTTTCCTACATGTTTTTATTGTGATATAATTGGTCATACACATAATGCTTGCTATGTAAGGAATTGTAGTGTTGCTAGTGGCCAGTATGTATGAATCAAGAAATGAACGAATTATCAAGGACCCAAAGCACGTTGGGTACCTAACAAATCTTAATTTGTTTTGTAGGTTTGCTTGAAGACCACTATAAATCTATGGTATCTTGATAGTGGTTGTTCTAGGCATATGACGAAATATATAAACAAACTTTCATATCTTGTTCTAAAAGAAAAGGGATATGTCACTTATGGGGACAACAACAAATGAAAAACTCTTGGCATAGAAAAAGTTGGATCACCAGCTTTCACAACTATTAATGATGTACTTTTTATAGAATGACTAAAGCATAATCTTCTTAGAATAAGCCAACTTTGTGGCAAAGGCTTCAAAATAAATTTAACCAAAGATAAGTGTTTAATTGAAGATGAAGCCACACATGAGGTAAAACTTATGGGTAAAAGAATTAATAATATTTTCATAATTTCTTTAGATGATTTATCTTTGAAGATAAAATGTCTTATGCTAAGAAATAATGACTCATGATTTTGGTGCAAAAGAATAGCACATATTCATATGGAACATTTAAACAAATTAGTCAAACATGTTCTTGTCATTGGTTTACCAAATATAAATTTTGTCAGTAATAAATTATGTGATGCTTGTCAAAAAGGAAAGAAAACCAAATCAACTTTCAAGTCAAAGAATGTGGTAACAACTACAAGGCCACTTCAATTTTTGAACATGGATTTGTTTGGTGAATCATGAACAACAAGCTTTGGAGGTAATGCATATGTTTTAGTTATTGTCGATGATTTTTTTAGATTTTCTTGGACACTGTTTATAGTGGAGAAAAGTGACACTTTCAAGGCATTTAAAAAGTATGCTAAACAAGTACAAAATGAAAAATCATTAAAGATTGCATCAATTAGAAGTGACCATGGTGGAGAGTTCCAAAATGCATCATTTGAAGAATTTTGTGAAGAGAACGATATCTTTCATAATTTTTTAGCACCAAGGACTCCTCAACAAAATGAAGTGGTTGAAAGGAAAAATTGATCTCTAGTCGAGCTTGCAAGAACCATGCTAAGTGTCTCGAATATACCAAAGTATGTTCGGGTGGATGCGGTAAAAACGACATGTTATGTAAGCAACCGAGTTGTCATAAGGCCAATTTTGAAAAAGACTCCGTATGAACTCTTTTAGGGAAGAAAGCCAAACATTGCTCACTTTCATATATTTGGATGTAAGTACTTTGTGCTCAACAATGACAAAGAGAATCTCGGTAAGTTGGATGAAAAGTCCGAAAAAGGTATCTTTCTTGGTTACTCTCTCTCAAGTAAGGCTTATAGAATTGATAATAAAATAAATTTAACTATTGAAGAATCAACGAATGTATCTTTATATGAAACTAACCCGTATAAGGAGGATATCGTTGTTTGTGATGATGATGATGATGACTTTTTAGAAGCACCTATAGAAAACATTGCTAAAAATAAAAAAGTTGATCAATCAGAACACAAAGAGGAAAACATTCAATAATAGAAAATTCAAAGTAACCTTCCTCAGGAATGGAGAACCCATCGTGATCATCCAATCAACAAAGTTATTGGTGACATTAGAAAAGGAGTTTCAACAAGACTAAATCTCAAGGGTGCTTGCTTGAATATGGCTTTTGTTTCTCAAATAGAAAATTCAAAGAATAATGAAGTTTTAGAAGACGATCAATGGATACTTGCCATGAAAGAGGAATTAAATCAATTAGAAAGAAATCAAGTTTGGGAACTTATTCCTAGGCCAAGTGGTAAACACGTCTTTGGTACCGAATGGGTGGTTAAGAACAAACTTGATGAAAATGGTATAGTTATTTGAAAAAAAAGCAAGATTGGTGGCCCAAGGATATAATCAAGGAGAAGGAATTAACTTTGAAGAAAATTTTGCTTTGGTTGCAAGGTTGGAAGCTATTTGTTTATTACATGCTTATGCTTGTTCGTTAAATTTTCAGTTATTCCAAATGGATTTCAAGAGTGCCTTCTTAAATGGACACATCAATGATGAAGTTTATGTCAAACAACCTCCCAGTTTTGAAGACTTCAAGAATCCTTCACATGTCTACGAGTTGAGGAAGGCTCTTTATGGCTTGAAGCAAGCACCAAGAGCATGGTATAATAGACTTAGAAACTTTCTTTGTGAAAGAGAATTTGAAAAATGTAAGGTTGATAATACAATTTTAATTAAGAAAATTAAAGATCATACTTTATTATTTCAAACATACATTGACGATATCGTATTTGGATCAACAAACAAAGACCTATGTGAATAGTTTTCAATTATGATGAAATGAGAATTCAAGATGTCCATGATGGGTAAGATGAACTATTTTATTCGACTACAAATTAAGCAACTAAAGAATGACATCTTCATCAACCAATCCAAGTATTGAAAAGAATTATTGAAAAGGTTCGATATGGACAATTGCAAAGAAATAGCTACTCCAATGGGTTCTGGAACATATGTAGATCAAGGCGAATGTAATATTCCAATTGATATAAAAAAATATAGAGGTATGATTGGCTTTTACTTTATTAGACGAAAAATTATCCTAACATTATGCTTAGTGTTTGTCTTTGTGCTCCTTTTCAAGCAAATCCAAAGGATCTCATCTCGCCTCTGTGAAATGCTTTAGTATCATGGTCCAATGAAAAGAAAGCATGTGTTGATTTTAGTACAAATGAAGTAGAATATATTACAGCAGGAAGTTGTTGTGCACAAATCTTATGGTTAAAGCAACAACTTTGCGACTATGGTGTAATCCTTGGATGTATTCCTTTGAAATGTGACAATACAAGTGCTATCAACATAACCAAAAATCTATTTATGCATTCAAGAACTAAAAATATAGATATACGAAATCACTTTCTACAAGATCATGTGCTCAATGGAGATGTTGAAGGCACATTTGTAGATACACATAACCAATTGGCGGATATTTTCAAAAAAATAATTAGCCAAAGATCCTTTTATAAGATTCAAAGAGAGCTTGGGATTTTGGATGAGACTAATGTTTAAATTCAACACACAAAGTCAACTCTGCAATATACATGAAGTTATGATCATCCTCAAAGGTACATGGTTATTGTCTTTATTTTTAATTAATTCACAATTACATGTGTGAATTAACAAGTTTTTGAAATTCTCTGTTTTATGTCTTCATATGTGTTATTACATGATAATTAGTGTGTTTATACATGTGCTATAATTTTAAATTATGTGTTTTCTTCCATACCTGTTTTTTTTTTAAATTGTCAACAACAAAAAATTGAGTTTACACTTTGACTGTAGCCGGTTACAAGGTTGAGAGTTTTTTTAAGAGGCACGTTCTGGTAACCGGTTACAGGTATATGTTAACCGGTTACACCAGTTCAAAAATCACTTTTTTTAGAATTGTTGTTAATGCTTAGTCAAGGTTCTTCCTCCCTCATTCTATTCGAAAGCACTATCTATTACAAGCTCCACTCACCTCTCACATTTCTATCTTTTCTCAACTCATTTCTCACTCTATAAATCTCAACCCCATCTCTTGAACATCCCATTAAACACTCACCCTCTCACCAAAAACTCCAAAAAAATCTCAACACTTCATTTTTAACTCAGAAGTTAAAATGGCACAACCAAGAAAGGATAAAGATAAGGGAAAAGCCATTGATGACTCCACTGGTCCTGAACCTAACAGGTGTGACAGCTAGAACTTGGAAAGGTTGGTTCCTACTCTAAAAGAGAATATTGATCTCATGTTTGCATTCAGAAACCGTTCACTAACAACTCCAAAGTATGGTAATCTATCACCTTTTCCTGCTTCTAGTTATGATTTTCCTAAGTTGTCGAATCATCAAGGGTTAGGAATACTTATTTTAGATTTTGATCCTTATTTTTCCGAATTTAGTATAAATCTTTTATTGTAATTTGTCTATTGCTACTGGCTACATTGTGAAATCTTGTGTCAAAGGAATATGCATTGTACTATCTATGGAAGATTTTGGAAGATGTTTGGATGTTTCTTTTGAGGGTGAAAGAATTTGTCAAGGTTTTATATGTGATTGGCCTGGCTATGAGAAAAACAGATCCTACTATAATATAAGTAGGTTTACTGAGCAGGAGATCTTCAAAAAGGGAGCAAATAATGCTTTCTCTTCTCCAAACCACCAAGTTTTTTACTCAGCAAATCTGTCGATAAGTGACTGAATGCTCAACTACTTAATTTGTTACATCTCATGCTAAAACACTCCAACCATTCTCAAATTCATGATACTAAAATGCAAATCATATATAATGTTAAAAACAAAATGCAAGTGAATTGGGCTTACCTTATCAAGCATCATATGATTCACGAAAATAAGCTTTTTGGTGGTCTTCCTTATGCAAGGTTGATTACTAAGATTTTAGAATTTTGTCGAATTAATTTGCGTGGAGAATCAAGGTTCAAAATGAATGCAAAGGAACATGAAATTAACATAGGGGCAGCAAACAAAAACATGAGAATTTTCGAAGACAAGGATGACATCTTCAAGCATAGAAAGGTTCCATCATCTACTTCTTCATCTGCTCCAATGTCCTAAGGAGGTCCAACCAATCAAATTTTTTACATTAAAATTTTCCACTTTGAAACTTTTGCCACTCAAGAATTCTGTGATATCTGTCTTGAGATAGTTGACCTCAAAAGCAACCAAACCCAAGAGTGCGGTGAGGAGAAGTCAAAGGAAGAAAGTCACTAGAGTGGTTTAACGTTGAAATTCTGGTAGCAGATCTCAGATGTCCTGAGAGATGTCGAGACACTTGATCTCTGCTTCAAACACAATGACAATAAGGAGCAAAATACAAATTACAGAAAGTAAACAAACACACAGTAATTGTTAACCCAGTTCGGTGTAAAACAACACCTAGGTCTGGGGGCTACCAAGACAGGAATGAAATCCACTAGATAGTATTAATTCTAAGCTAAACAACCAGCGGTTTACAACTTATCACTTAATCACTACCCGTGCTTAATTTCTACCTAAGATTCTTCCTAGGTATGAAACCCTTCTCAATTCCCTTTCAATCACAATAGTGACAGAAATTACAACTCATTGCAAACAGTTCAGCTCTAGTATCCACACGACACAAGAGAGGCTCACAAAATACAAACCCTAAAACTCACTAAGCAACAATGTATTTTTTTTATGCTTTTTCTAGGTTAAATACATCCTATTTATAACCATAAACTAGACTGGATTTAGGCTTCAAAAACACAGCAACTCTGTTACACAGAATCTGCAACTGATTCTCCTCAAGAATAGTTTCTTCAATCCAAAGTTTCCTAAAATGTCTTCATACTTTAGAAAACGACATCTTCGAATTACAACCAGAATCTCTGATTCCACAATCTTGAACGCCACCTAGGATACACTAATATTCCCAAAATAATATGAAATCTAGAAATAAAATAACAAAATTAAAAACTGAAAAGTAACAGACAAAGATGTTGAATCATCAAATAGAACATCTTGTTCAACATCTTGATCTCAGTTAGTTCTTCATGTTAGGACATCTTATCTAACATCTTGTTGTCAAGTTAGTTTTACCAAAATTGATGCCAACCTCAAAAGCTTAGACTCATCAATCTCCTCCTTTGGCAGATTTTGGCTAAAACTAACTAAATAACCCTTGCAAGAAAAAAGTCAAAGGTCAAAAAATCAGAACAGCAGCGGAAAAACTCTATATAGCCTCCCCCTTAATCAGTTCCTTCTTCTGCAGCAAGTGGTTAGTACTCTCCCCCTCAATAGTAGCAGCCAGTGTTAGCAGTGGTTAGTAAAGTTAGTATTACTCCCCTTTTTTAGCCATAATATGACAAAGGAAGTTAACTAACTAAACAACCAAACATTAACACAATAGTTTAAAGTACATAACAAGCACATGAAGTGCCAAAAATATCCTGGGCATTTATCCCTTACATAACCACACAAAAAAGAATATAACTATAGTCAGATATCATCTTCAGTAGCCTCATCATCCTCTTATTCATCTCCATCAAGATCATCATCAACCTCATCTTCAGCAACTTCAGCATCAACATCAGCCTCATATTCTCCAGCTTCCTCCTTTTCAGCATCATCAGTACCACCACCAGCTTCAGTAACCTTGTCTTGCTCAGCTGTCAATACCTATATCAACTATTCAAGCTTTGCCTTCCTAGCTGTCCTAGACTTGATGACAGCATCTAGATTCTTGCAGGTCTCCTTTAACTGAGCAATAGTATCCTCCTTTGAAGTTGCAGGAACAGATGTTGGAGCAGATGTCAAAATAATATCTGGGACATAATTCCCAGCAAACTGCTTATGATTTAATGTCAAAGGAGATTCCCTCTTCATTGCATAATCAGCAGGTACCAGGATACCAGGATGCTGATCTAGGATTATACCACAAATGAGGGAAGGCAAACAAATAGGCAGTCTAACAGCAATTGATGAAGCTTGCATCAGAATTTGGTCAAAGATATAAGCACCAGAATCAAACTTTCTTCATTTACCAACAATGTATATGAACTTTCCTAGCCCAGCAGATATGGTTGAAGCGTGGTTGGTAGGAACCCAGTTGATAGTACCAGTTATATGAAGAATTGCATACTTCACACTGAGCTTCCCAGCTGAAAGCTTTCCTTTGCTTGGCCAATGCTTCACAGTATTGCAGGTAATCCCCTGACACACCTGATCATCAGTATCTTCAACCTCAGTTTTAGGATCTTCTGATCTTCCCAGGAACTTATTGATCACATTGGAAGAAAATGTCACAATTTCCTCTGACATACACCTTCTTGTAGTCTTCATTGTTTGCATCATCACAACCTTCAAGAATGTTCACCACAAATTCCTTGACTAGCTTCTCATAACAATGAGCAAATTTAGTGAGTGTCTTCATCAAGCCAGCAGCTTCAATCAGCTTCAACACATTTTTTCATTCTAGGGCATTCTTCCCTAACTCCCTTTCCAAAGCAACTGTCCTTTGGTACACATATTGCCACATTTCCATGTTTTCAACAGCATGAAAGGAAACATTGTCCTAAGGAGCTTTAGGAAGAGTAGCAACCTTCTTCTTAGAAGCAGGTTTCTTGATACGCATGATGTCCTAGACATCTTCTTCAACATTATACTCTGACTCATTATTAGACTCTGTCTTTCTCTTCTTCAACACAATTGTAACCTTGCTCCAAGGTTTAGGGGGTCCAACAACAGATTTCTTAGTGTTCTTGGTAGGGGTGTTGTCTACAGTCACAGCCTTACCTTTCCCGCACTTTAGTCTCTTGGCAACTCTAGGGTGAAGACTCTTGGCAATAATCTCATCATCAGAGGGCAAATCATCAACATTGATAACCTGATCAGCAGGCTTTCCAACAATACCCTCATATGCTTGACCCTTTGACTGAGATTCTTCTACAGAAGGAGATGTTCCACTGTCTGTTTCAACATCTCTTACCAGAGAATCATCAAGGGTGTGAAGATGCCCTTCTGACCCTTCATGATCAGCCACTTCAACCATATCCTTTTCAACCTTAACACCAACATTTTCCTCAGTCTCTACCTCTGGTTCAGTATCAGGTACAGAGGTAGTAGGAAGAATTTGAGCCAGAGGTCTAGTAATCCCAGCAATATTCAGATGACTCCCTATTTTTAAGGTTCTAGCTATTATTCTTCCGATCCTCTTATCAGTGTCAAATTTTTCTTTCTCATTCCTAGGGTTAGAGAAAGCATCAGAGGTCTTTGAAACATTACCTGTAGGAAGGTTCTTAGATCTTCTCACAGGAAGTTTGTCATGCTTGCATGGTACCATGGCCAAGGGAGCAACATCAATCGCATCTTTAGCAGACAACTTCCCAGACTTAGCCCTAGCTGCGGATGATGAAACATTCTCCTTCCTGGTTACCCCTTTTGAAGATTGTTGTTTAGACATCTTGAAACACTTGAGAGTTGAAGAAGAGTAGACAAGATTAATTCTTTCTCTGAGCTAGAAGATGAAACAGTTTGTGAGGAATGACACAGTATGGAGGAATCGTGCATGAGAGCGGTTTAGGTATATTTGAAATGATTGATTTTGAAACCCTCTCTTTATTTGTTGGGAACATACACACACTTGAATAGTATTCCCACAAATTAATTGTTCTAAACCCTTAAACAGGCAAAACCCTAATTTGCCCCTTAACATCTCAAACTGATTTTTGGGACCATAAGTGGTACTCATGTTGTCACAGTATAATGTCACGACATCTTGCGTGACATTATGCTCAGTCAGCATCTGTCTCATCTCTATGAATTGAGAGCTACTATCCCCTATTGCTATGCATTCAGCTTCTATGGTTGAGTCATCAGTACCAACATAAGCATACCTCTTTCCTCCAAGATCATCAACCATTAAGTCCTTATGAAGAAGTTATAGAATCCTTGAAGTAGTTAGATGTTCCAGCTTCTTGTGTGACATCTTGGTTAGCTTCCGAATCTGTCATTCACCACAGATTCTTCCACCAACAATATGCAGATTTGAGGTATCTTTGCTTGCTACATTTGACAAACTTTTCTTCATCTTCTGACGATGACCAAGTTTCTGATGCTTCACTTCATCTCTATTTGACATGAATGAACACTCTGTCTCTAGAGAAGTCCACACATAGCAATTATTCTTAGATCTGGCACCCTTCATGATAACTTCATCTTTATCATTCATTACCAGACACTCATATTTGGTAAAGTTAACCTTGAGACCTTGGTCACAGAGTTGACTAATACTTATCAAATTTGCAGTAAGTCCTTTGAAAAGAAACACATTATTAAGTCTAGGCTGCCCAACATAGTCCAGCTTCCCAACACCTTTAATTTTCCCTTTGGATCCATCTCCAAAGGTGACATGGCTAGTGGCATGTGATTCAATATCCACCAAAAAATTCTTGACACCAGTCACGTGCCTAGAACAACCACTGTCAAAGTACCACCTTTCTCTAGCAGAGGATCTTAGAGAGGAATGAGCTATGAAGGCAGCAGAGTCATTCTTGGGAATCCACTTCTTTTCTGCTTTACCAGCCTGCATCTTTCTGGGTTGTGAAGCAGATTTAGGATAGCCATGTAACTTGTAGCAATAAGGTTTAATGTGACCATACTTACCACAATGATGACATTTCCAGTCATGCTTCTTCCTCCCTGAAGAATTTTTCTGATGTCTATGTTGATGTTGGGACATCCCTTTTGACATTTTTTGATTCTGCTTTCTTTTAGGCTGAGTAGAACTCAATACTGGCTTCTTTCTTTTATTCATCACAACTTGGTCATTGTAACTAAGTCCTCTAATATCTCCAGCGTTCCTCCCAAATTGAAGAATCTCATCCAGCACATCAGAACTGCTATTGAGCATTCTAATAGTTTTAGTCATATTGTCAAGTTTAGAGTTGAGCAATACAACTTCCTCCTTTAGGTCAGAGATTGTGTCTAAGTGCTTCAATCTTTTAGCCTCAAGACAGATGATAACAGTATGTTAATCCTCTCCCAGCTGACATACTTCTGCACTTCTGATGCACAGTTCCCTGTATGAGCTAGCCAGATCATCATATGAGAGTTCTCCAATGTCTGATTCTCCATCAGAGTCAAATACTTCAGTAAGAGCAGAAACCTGTTTAGCAGATTTTCCTTCACTTGAAGAATCATCTTCAGACCATGATATAGACAAGCCTTTCTTCTCCTTCTTAAGAAAGGTAGGACACTTTGATTTGATGTGTCCAAATTCTTCGCATTCATAGCATTGGATTCCTTTGCCTTTGTTAGCTTTCTCTTCAGTTTTGGACTTTCTTACAAAATCCTTCCTTTTTTTGTTGTCGGATGACTGAGTCTTGACATTTGAGCTTGACTCCCCGTCCATTTCTTCAACAATTGGTTTTACTATTTTCCAAGAAGCACAATAGCCTTAGACAATTCTTCCTTGGAATTTGTCTTACATTCACCTTGATTAGACACAAGGTGTTGGAGCGGTAAAGCGGCAAGCAAAAATATTTATTTTTGGAAGAATTCCCTCTGGGATTTATGTCGTGTCCATAGAGATCGGTTCGAGGGAAAGAATGTCGTTCGACAATCTCTCGCGTTTATGAGTTTGGATTAAATTGGTTTAAAGTTAATGTAGAAAAGTAAACATTAAAATAAAAAGAAATCATTCTTCCGAGAGAAGAAACTTATCCGGTATGCACATTATCGACTCGTCACAAACATAAATTTGTCGATCATTTTCACTATACTACAATACTCGTCAAAATCATCCAGTATCGCTCCCAACAGTGTCCATCTCTGGCACACTGAGCTGAGAGAGAAACCGTATTACTCTCGTCGTCACTCTCGCGCACGACGCCTCGAAACACGGAAGGCATTAATTTTCGACACCAAAAAGATTATTCTCTAAATCTATCTCTAGCATCTAGACAATAGATATCCATCCCTAATCAAGATTCGTGATGTTTACCTCTAACACAACACAAATCCAAACATAAATGCAAAAAGATCAAGGAAGACATCGATAATGATTTGTATAGCAGATTTTATACAATATTATGATCAACAAAGATACATATGTTCATAGTAAATATATAAACACCCAACAAAAATAAATTACAAAGAGAAGAGAAGAAGAGGAACCAAACATTTCTTGGTTTGTCAACACAAATCGACAAGAGATTCGACTCCGGATCATCCATATGCAAGCTCCAATGTTGTTTTCTAAGCTAATCTACAGAAAAATGAAAGTTTGATGCATTGGGAAAAAATATTACCCAACCATCCTCTAAAAATTATGTTTTTGGCCCTTTAATGGCGTTTTCTGCCCGTCCAGTTTCGCCCGGCGGTATTCTGGGTTGCCCGGCGGCGAAAGGCGACTTATTTTGTAAGTTATCCAGTATTGTTCTGGAGCGCCCGGCCCTGCAATGTACCTCCCGACGCTGCGTCGTCTGGCGCTGCTGAGGCGCAGCTGACAGTAGACAACAAAAATCCAGTACTGTCTTATTCGTCACTTTTGAACCGTAACTCCGTTTTTCACCCGGTTTGAAGCACTGGAAAGCTTATTCAATGCTCTATACAAAAATGGCAAGATATACTTGATTGAATACCTGCAAAAATAAATGTAAATCAATTAAACTCAATGATATTTACACAATAACGCAATATATACACTATAACGTAAAGTAAACGTATTTACAAACAAAGCGGGGTTTATTCGTACGATATTAACAAAAAGTATCGATAAGTGCAACAAAACTTATATACAAAATAGCTACAATTTTCACTTATCACAAGGCTATTTTCTTCTTCTCAGATTTCTCACTGATAGCCATTTCAAAAGTTTGAAGAGATCCCATGAGTTCATCCATTTTCAGGGTATTTATATCTTGAGCTTCTTCAATGGTAGTCACCTTCATGTCAAACTTCTTAGAAAGAGATCTTAGAATTTTTTGGAACAACTTAGCTTTTGGAATCTTTTCTCCAAGATCACTTGAAGTACTGACTATATCAACAATGTTCATGTGAAGGTCTTGAATACTTTCATCCTCCCTCGTCTTCAAGTTCTCAAAATTGGTTGTGAGAAGTTAAAGTCTTGATGATTTCGCCCTAGAAGTTCCTTCATGAGCAGTCTTCAAGATCACCCAAGCATCTTTGGCAACAATACAGTTCTTGATCAACCTGAAAATGTTCTTGTCCACGCCATTGAATAAGGCATTCAATGCTTTGGAATTACCTTGAGCAAGCTTGTCATCTTCATCATCCCAGTCTTCCTCAGGCTTTATCATATCAGTAATCTTACCTTCATGATCTTTGGCCTTTGGTGGATCCCATCCTTTGAATACAAACTTCCAAGCTTTACCATCCATGGACTAAATGAAGGCCACCACGCGCACTTTCCAATATTCATAATTGGATCCATCAAGGATGGGTGGTCTGTTCAATATTCCTCCTGCTTTGTCCATTGCACCAAAACGTAATTTCCCTGAATCTCGCCCAGATGCAGAGCATGATGCCTGCTCTGATACTAATTGAAATTCTGGTAGCAGATCTCAGATGTCCTGAGAGATGTTGAGACACTTGATCTCTGCTTCAAACACAATGACAATAAGGAGAAAAATACAAATTACAGAAAGTAAACGAACACACAGTAACTGTTAACCCAGTTCGGTGTAAAACAACACCTAGGTCTAGGGGCTACCAAGACAGGAATGAAATCCACTAGATAGTATTAATTCTAAGCTAAACAACCACCGGTTTACAACTTATCACTTAATCACTACCTGTGCTTAATTTCTACCTAAGACTCTTCCTAGGTATGAAACCCTTCTCAATTCCCTTTCAATCACAACAGTGACAGAAATTACAACTCAATGCAAACAGTCCAGCTCTAGTATCCACACGACATAAGAGAGGCTCACAAAATACAAACCTTAAAACTCACTTAGCAACAATGTATTTTTCTGTGCTTTTTCTAGGTTAAATCCATCCTATTTATAACCATAAACTAGACTGGATTTGGGCTTCAAAAATGCAGCAATTCTGTTACACATAATCTGCAAGTGATTCTCCTCAAGAATAGTTTCTTCAATCCAAAGTTTCCTAAAATGTCTCCATACTTTAGAAAATGGCATCTTCGAATTACAACTAGAATTTCTGATTCCACAATCTTGAACACCACCTAGGATACACAAATATTCCCAGAATAATCTGAAATCTAGAAATAAAATAACAGAATTAAAAACTGAAAAAGTAACAGACAAAGATGTCGAATCATCGGATAGGATATCTTGTTCAACATCTTGATCTCAGTTAGTTTTTCATGTTAGGACGTCTTGTCTAACATCTTGCTATCAAGTTAGTTTTACCTAAATTGATGCCAACTTTAAAAGCTTGGACTCATCAAATATGTCTTGTCTTGTGTCTTTGTATGTTATATCTTTATGGTCTTTGATAGTATGTTTATGTTTCCTTTCTAGTTTCATAATTATGTTACGGGTCAAACTTTAATTAGTTTACTTATGTATTACTTATGTTTTGTAATGATAAGACAAGTTTTCTTCTGTTTTTTATCATTATGGTTAAGTGTGATTGTCTATCCCTCTATGATATGTCCTATGCACATCTCTTTATTTGATATTTCCCTTCTTTTTTATAATGACAAAAGGGGAGAAAAGTATGTTGTAGTTTACTAACCTTTGTAAAAACAAAAGTCATTGAATTACGATATTGGTCTATCAAGGGGGAGATGTCATAGTAAGGGGAAATATGTTTCTCAAGCACCAACTTTGAGTATTTCAAAAAGTCTTTGTTGTCATCATAAAAAATGGGGAGGTCGTGATGACAAGTTTCAACGGTATATTATGTTTTAATGAATACAAAGTATCAAGATCAAATGCATTATCAAAGAAGGAAAAACTTCTAAGTTCAAAGGAAACTATGGTGACAAGACTTAGATCACAAGAAATCTTCAAGATGACATTGAACTTTATTGGATTGATCTCAAAAATAAGGTATGAGTTACAATTAAGCTTTATATAATACCATAGTACTCAGAACAATCTTGCATCCTTCATCTCTATGCATTCAAACATATTTTGATACTAATTCATGTGAGATCATGTGGTTACACGCTGGTTTTTAGAATGTCAAACAACTATAACCGGTTACACAAATGCATTAATTGGTTACAAGAACTAAAAACTCAGCACTTTTGGAAAACATAGCAGCTGTAACCAGTTAACAAAACTCTGTAACTAGTTACAACCACGAGATATTTTGAAAATTCTTTTTCAGCTTCAGCTGTAACTAGTTACCACTGAAGCAATGACACTTTTTCATATTCAATTTGATTCCAACAATTTTTAAACTTCACCTATCAATCAAGAAAATGATTTATGATATTATACTTTTTCTAAAAGGTATAATTCAAGTATAAATAGGTATGGATTCAGATTCTCAAATTTCACCTCTTCCTAACAATTTAAATGAAAAACTTTCTCAATTTTCATCTAAGTGTCTTGAGCCAAAATTTTATGAAACTTTCTGCATAAAATTTTTAACATTGTCATTAAAGTTTCATTCTCAAAATTCTCAGCACTATAGTATTATACATTGTGAATTGTTTACTTGAAAGTGAAGAACAATTCTCATAACTGATACAAGTTTACATCTTCATTACTTATTTAAAATTTTGTATTGTTCACTAAGATCATTTTGGATGATTGATGCAAAGATCATTTGTACTCCTTTGGATCATCACACAAAATTTTCGATCATGCAATATCCTCAATATGAGTAAGAGAAGAAGAAAATGTAGTGTACTCATGTTATTTGGATTGTAAGCATCATGTAATACATGATCCTTAATATGTCAAACTTCGCATAAGCCCCTGACATATTCTATCGGTTTATGGAAAATTTGGGTCATAGGCAATGGAAATCTCTAAAATGGAGTTTGAAAAGTTTGAATACATCCTTGATTGAATTTATTTTAAATAAACAATAATAAATTAAAAGGAAGATATTTTAAAGGATATGTAGATGCAAACTGGTCTTATCGGCTGATCAGAACCTGAAGTGGGCCAGAGACTTCGTCTGCGATGCTTGGTTTCAAAGATGAAGAGGGGGTGTACCTGCAAGGCACTCCAATGCTAAAGTAAGAATTGGGAGAAGAAAAGGCAAGCACAAAGTGATTATGTCTTAGGATGATTTAGAATACTTGACCCTCTCAAATGAGAGGGTTTTTATAATGCCATCAGCGTTTGGCCATTGGTCCTTATTTGTGGGGCGAGATATTCGCTCCCAAAGAATAGGTAACTGCCTGAAACTAGTCGTTGGGACGGCAGAGGTGTTCGGAACTAGTCGTTGCTACGGGCAAGGGCGTGGTTGCGGGCACGGGCGTCGTGATTATTTCTGGATGGTGGAACTGTGCGTGATGGGCAGAAGGGTAGCTGATCCAGGGGGTCAGTCGGCCAGACCTCCTCGTAGGAGGGATAGGATGGTAATAATGCTTCCCTTTGCCCTTAACTGGCAGGACTTTGGGAATTGAGTTATTCTGGGAGCAGAAGTGGATTGGGCCATGCCTAGCCATTGGGCCAGTCCGGAATAGGAGCCCCCAAGTCGTTGCTCATGTGCATAGGAGTGATGACTTAACGGCAGCCCGAGATCCTGAGGTGGAGTTAACGTGGTCGACTCTGCTGCTGATACAGGGTTGTTTCGCTGTGCTCGAGGAAGTTTATGCCCGAGGAATCTGGAATGTTGTCCTACGTACCCGGCGTGCGGGGAGCCCAACGGTTAATGGGACTTGATGGGATGTAGTGCCACGCATGCATCGAGTCGTGTACCGCATTTAATGCGTAATGATAGCCATGCAAGGGTCATTACGAAGCCCCAACACCACGCGTGCTCGTGCATGTGCCCCTGATCCGTCTATAAATAGAGGGGGAAAGTTCTCATTTTCACTTTTCGCTTCTCTCTCTTCTCTTACTGCTTGTCACCGTTTCTGCCGTTCACCGTCGTACCGCCGCCGCACGCGCAACGACCAGAGCTCGCCGACCACCTATTTCTTTTCCTTGACCACGTATGTCTTTCTAACCTATCTTTGTTTTAAATGTTTCAATTTTCAGTTTCACTTAGTTTGCATGTGGTTAGGATGAAACTGGGTAAAGTAGGGGTGGTTTCCGGCGAATGTTGGTGGCTGGCGATGGTTAGGCCATCTTCTATTGTTAGCGGATCCTTAGGAACTTAGGATTTTAGTTTATTTTGGCACCGTTGCGACAACGTGTCTCCGGTGGAATTTATGCGTTTTCCAATGGATCTCCAACGAAATTCTGGGTAACACACCGGGGAGGATCTCCCCGCGTGGATTTGAGGGATTGCCATTGGCGTCTCCTCGCACCGTTGTTGTGCCATTTGAGTAGGGGCTTAGGTCGGGGACGTTGTCCACGGGCCTTCGCGCGCCTTTTCAATTGACAAGCGGTGGAAGGGTGGATTTGAATTTGTCATCGAATTTAGTTTTGTTCTTTGCTTTTCAAGTAAAGGAGATGTCTCACGAAGCCGAGGATGAAGTTATGAGGGAACTGTCTGAAGAGAGCTCCTCGGAAGATAGCAGCATTAACGACACTTCTGCTCCCCATAATGTCGGCGAAACATCCGCTCCTAGTAGTATTGCAGAAGAGTGGGTCGTTGTTGAGCCTCGGGAGCATGCCTCTCTTTGCTTTTCATACCCGAGATGCCTTCACGACGGTGGGGGCCGAGGGAGATTGGAAGGTTCATTTTCCTTAGGAGAACGATCGAATATGCTCGGCCTACGGGGAGAGGTTCTCCATGTACGAGTTTGTCTTCAAAGAGATAGGGTTGAAGCTGCCCTTTACAGACTTTCAGGTGGAAGTTTTCGGACATCTGGATCTAGCGCCCTCCCAATTGCACCCAAACTCGATTGCTTTCATATGGGAATTCAAGCTAACATGTGAATTTTTGAAGATTGGAGCCACTTTTCCCCTCTTCTTCACCGTCTTCCATCTTCAATGCCAGGTTGCTCGGAGGCAGTTCGGATGGGTCTCCCTAAAGCAGGGGAGGAAACTATTCAAGCCCTTCTCCGAGTCCATCAGGATGTTCAAGGAGAGGTATTACATCGTTGAGCCCATGTCGGAGAGGGCCACAGACTCCTCGTTTGTTTGGGAGGTTTCGACAGGAGAGAACGGGGAGCCCCTCATCGACGAGCAGGGCAAGGTACAGGGGCAGAGGCTGGTGAAGTTCCCCTTCTGTTGGAGCGGGGACCACTTTACTCGGGGAACTGATGATTACCTTGCCAATTCGCATCAGTTGGAGGAGGATGATCATGTCAGCTACAAGAAGCTGGTGGGCTTTGTCGACGGCTTTACCCTTGCCCAGTACGTGACTAGGAGCGGGGAGATTATTTATGAAGCAGACGGGTGTCATACCCCAAATTTTGACCACTAAGATTTCCCATAATTGTGTGAATCATCACCACAATATGGATGAATCATTATGCCTCATCAGTCTCCCCAAGGATGGGTGAGCATCCACTACAATCAAATTTAGGGTTTCAAGCTCTCTCAGAGTTCGTAGACAAAGGATCAATCAAGAATTGACATGATCTTCAACTTTTCTAACCTCTCAAACATCCATAAAGAATCAAGAGGACTCCCACAGCAAGAATCAAGCACAAGGTTACAGCATTCTAAGTGGATCAAGCCTCAAGATCGCCAGTGTCACCAAATTAGGGTTTGGTCGACCAGGGCCTCCAGATGGAAATTTTTCTCTGGGCATGAGCCAATGCTTTAAAGCATAGCCTAAGATACTCCATGGGACATCATAAACCCAGTCATCTAGTCAATTTTGCCTCAGGGAATGCATTCATAAAAAATCAGGAATTAGGGTTTCTTGACCTAATTCACCCCTAAGTTGACTTTTGGGACAAAACATGAGCCAAGACCTCAAGACATGATTTAAGGGTCTCTAACCCACTACATTTATCCATTTACAACAATGGATTGGTCCAAGAAGCTTGATCAACAAGTTTCAAGTTCATCAGAACCACAGTTAGGGTTTCGCGGGAAAAGTCAACTGTGCCTTTGACTTTTGACCCAGACATGCTCCCAAACCTTGGGACATGATTCAATACACCCTATAACACCTATGAAATCAATCCATCAAGTTTAATTTAGGTCAAGGACTTGATTTCATAGAGGATCGCACAGTTTGGAATTCATCTGACAAAAAGTCAACTGTGCACAAAAGTCAACTTTGACTTTTTGAGATTTTTCACAAATATGGTTCTTTGACCCTAAAGTGATGTTAATGTGTGATTGGAATCATCATTCATCAAGAAAAATCAAGAAAAGTGGGATAACTTGTAAAAGGGGTAACCATAAAAAACTTAGAATTTTTCTAAGTTATGGAACAAAGTGGCTAGGGTACCAACTTCCAAGGATCATAACTTGAGATCCAAGCAACCATTTGGGCTGATCCAAAGATGGATTTGTAGCTCTCATGGCATACTTTGAAAGTGTCAACTACACCTCATTCCAATTCCTCATGGATTTCAAGTTATGGAGTGGCCAAAATGACAAAAAGTGAAAATGTCACTTTTTTCCAACACTTAGTGAAATTTTTACTAAGTCAGAATCTGTCTTGTTTTTTTCCAAAAGTAGGGGCATTTTTAACTTGGATACAAAAAGCATCAAGACAAACTATGATCACACATGTGTTGTATCATATGAGAGCTTTCCAAAATGGCCAAGAACTCCACGAAACTCCACTTAAACCATGAGATATGACAATGGCAATATGCCTTACTGCAAACTGTCATGGCAAGGCAGATTTGTGCATTTTGCTCGATTTACCCAAATTTTACAAATGACAAATAAGTTTATCCATCTGAACGCCTCAGGGGGAGACCAAGGAGGGACAAGCACTGATCCATCAGCCTCCCAAGTCCTTGGAACCAAAAGTAGCATGCCAAACCTAGAAATGCCTAAAAGAGGGACAAGACTCCAATTTTGGTTTGGAGCATTTAATGGATGCACCAAGGTGGCATGGACTGAGCCCTTTCCAACTGAATTCAGTCAAGACTTATCCAAGAACTAGGAAACCAGCAGCCTGTGCCCTAACCTCTAGTCAATGGCTAGAGGAGACTTGGATTCCAAAATGCAACCATTGGCCAAACCTCTGCTGCAGTTGCCATTCACTATTGCAGCCAAAACAAACTTGCTCTACTATAAATAGAGCTCATTTGTGCTCAGTTTGAGTACACCAAAGCCATCAAACAGATGCTTTCCTCAAAATCACCTTCTCACTTCCAAATTTGCCTTCCAAAGCAAGTCACTATCGGGTTTTGGGTTTGAGAGCAATTCCAACCAAACCAATCACACACACACCTCATAAACATCATATAGAAGTGATCCAAACACTCACAAGTGACCTGTAACACCAAAATCACAAAGTCCCCCCTCAAAACCTCAAAATAGGGCCTTTTTGCATTTGTCAAGCCATGTCTTGATTCAGTCACTTTCAAAACCAGATAAAGCCTTAAACACACTCCAAATATCATCCTTGAACTGTCCCAAATGGTTCCACACATCTGGAACATCATTTGAGAGAGTTGTTATTTTGGCCACTTTTGTCCCTTTTGCAAGAAAGGGACAATTTCCATTCCTGAGGTTTCCAGCTGATTCCAGTCATCCTAAAAGCTTCTAAGGGATCATTTGAGAGTGTTCAAAGCATCAAAACATTTCTGGAACAAGGCACTTGACAGATTGCCAAAAAGCTCCTAAAGAGTTAAGCATCTCAACTTAAACTCTTTAAAATATGCCTTGCTTTGAGGTCCACTGATCATGCATCTCTTATACATGTTATATGTGTTGTGTTTGAACCAATTCATCATGTAATTCATGGCTGTACTAAGAGGTAGCACAGAAAATGCACATTATGGCCTATTTCAAAACCACTATCGGGTTTTAAGGAGGATTGATTTTATGGAAAAACCACCACCACCATTGGATTTCTTAGGAAATTCTAGGCCAGATGCATATAAATTTTGTCTCCGTCCATGGAGAAATGAGGAAGTTATGACCTTCACGTTTCTGACCAAAAACCTTGCCTTGGCCAGGCCAAGAATAAGGCAAGTCTTGTATATTTGTGGTTGGGGTTTGATACATTGATGTATCACCACCCCAGTGGTAAGGCGCGCATGTTGCACACAAGAGGTCTGGGGTTCGAATCCCCCTCGCCCCAGACCCCTTTTTAATGGTTTTTTTCCACTTTTTTATTATTTTTCATGATTTGAAAAAGTAATAACTCCCTCAATTTTAATTATTTTTTATTGGTTCTTTTTGAAAAATATACAAAAATATTGAAATATTTTATTTCAAAAAAAAATCAAATTTATATTATTTATTTAATATAATTAGTATTTTTGTGAATAAATTCATTTTTAATTGTTTTTAAACATTTAAAAGTGAATATTCATTTTGAAAATCAAAACCAAATGAGTTATAAATTATCTTGTGATTAAAACCTCATTTTTCAAACCTTAAACAAAAATCAAAAGTGGTTTATTCAAACTTATTTGGTATTTTTATCATTTTTTATTGATTTTCCTTAAATATTTACTTTTTAAGGAAAACAAAATTAGGGTTTCTTTAATTTTCACCCTCACAAATCTTATTCAAACTCTTGGGCCTCTAATAGAGTGTAAGACCCAACCCCTTTGAAAACCAAAACATTTTTTAGCCTCAATGCATTGTATAAGTCCCGATCCCGTTTCAGAAATTTCGGCGCGATCGTCGCCCATTTCAAATTTTATTTGGGCACACCCTTGTGTTATAAGCCCCACACATCTTTCAAAATAAACTTTGGGCCTCCAATATAGTGTAAGACCCAACCCCTTTGAAAACCAAAACAATTTTAGGCCTCAGCCATTGTATAAGACCCACTGCGTTTTCAAAAATCTCGGCGTGATCGCCATTTCAAAACAAAAAACTTTTGGGCCTACCCTCGCATTATAAGTCCCATTTCCTTTCTATAAAACATATTTGGGCCTCTAATAGAGTGTAAGACCCAATCCCCTTTTAACCAAAATAATTTTGGGTCTCAGATATTGTATAAATCCCTCTGTGTTAAAAGAAAAAACCTCTGCATGATCGCCAATTCAAAATAAAACCCTGGGCCTCTCCTTGAGCTGTAAGCCCCATCACTGATACAAAAAACACTTGGGCCTCTAATAGAGTGTAAGACCCAATCCCCTTTTAATAAAAACTTTGTGGGCCTCACATATTGTATAAGTCCCTCTATACAGTTTTCAAAACAGCGGTGCGATCATCGTTAAAACCTTGGGCCTCTCCTTGAGCTGTAAGCCCCAACAATCCTTTCAAAGCACTTTTTCTTTTGATTTTAAATTCAAATATATATTGTTATCAAAGCTTTCTTTGTTGAACAACTAACCAAACAGCATGGAAGCTCTACAACGGGTAAGTGTTTATCCACTTTCATTTATCGCTTTCATATGTATATAACTGTATTGTGAGGCTGCTTCACTGTAAGTCTTCTTTCACATCCTTTTATATACTTGTCAAATATCCATTGTGTAATACTAGTATAGTTATTTAGAGTTTTCCCCGGCAACTACGTCTAGCACTAGGTAAAGCCTGTTGGTCATTCTTAAATACAGTCAAAACTAGATCCCCCATAGGACTACCAGTCTTCCCTCGTCTTGGGGTTAAACAATATGGAAACGTGAAAGGCAGCATTCTCGGTGAACCCTTTCTCAGACTGTCACTCTTAGAAATTGTCAAAGAAACTCTACTCCCCAGAGTTGATCTATTCTCCGTGAATAGCATCTCTTGAGTTTCTTCCAAATCGTTGAACTTTCCTGTCTTGATCTATTTTCTGTGAATAACATGTCTTGAACTTCTCTTGGTTTGGGGACCCACAGGCTTCCTAAAAGCATCCGCCTCCTCTTGGGCGTTGTACAAGGACCCTTCAGCTTCTCAGAAGTTCTCATGCCTCCTCTTGGGCTTAATACAAGGACCCTGACAACCTCTTAAAGGTATAAGACAGAACTTAGTCATCCTTTGTTAGAGCAGTCTTTCCAGCATCAAAAACTCCATTGTAGGGTTGATACTCATCCCTCAATGCCCGTGCCTCCTCTTGGGCATTGTACAAAAGATAAAACTCTAGACTTGGACAGTCTAAAACCCTTGAGTCTCAAAGACATTCTCAAGTTCCCTTCAAACATAGGCAGAAACCTGGTCTCTCTCATGAGAGTTCCTCACACTTGGACCCGCTTCAGGATCTCCAGAATCCACAGCGGTAAGGTAGCCTCCTCTTGGGCTTTGTACAAATGACTCTCCCCTAGCGGAGCTAACCTTTTCAGACTCTCTTGTTGAGTATAAAAGACTCTCTTGTTGAGTCAAACTCCATTTAGCCTCCATCTCGGGCTTCGTACGAGATAGAAAAATACTCTCTTGTTGAGTATAAAAGACTCTCTTATTGAGTCAAACTCCTTTTAGCTTCTATCTCGGGCTTCGTACGAGATACTAAAACACTCTCTTGTTGAGTATAAAAGGCTCTCTTATTGAGTCAATCTCCTTTTAGCCTCTATCTCGGGCTTCGTACGAGACAGCAAAACACTCTCTTATTGAGTCACTTCCCTTTTAGCCTCCATCTTGGGCTTCGTACGAGACACTAAATCACTCTCTTGTTGAGTATAAAAGACTCTCTTGTTGAATCAAACCTTTTTAGCTTCCGTCTTAGGCTTCATATAAGACAGATAAAAGACTCTCTTGTTGAGTCAAACCTTTTTAGCCTTCGTCTTGGGCTTTGTGCTAGACACATAAAAGCACTCTCTTGTTAAGTCAGTCACTTGTTAGTCCCGGTGGATTGAAAACTCGAAAGAGCAATCCAGGCAAAAATTAGGGACTTGAATAAAAAATAATACCCGACAAGTCGAAAACCCTAAATGGCGGCTTAGTCGAAAAAAAATGGTATATTAACCCGGTGAAGTAAGACTCTAAAAAGAGCGGTCCAAACAAAGTTAGGGATATCCAAAAGGCATATGACTGAAAACACTCAAGTCACCCCATAATAGGAATTCAGAAGGGAGCGATCAATCCAGCCGTCATCTTCAGAAGCGAAGTGTCGTGATCTTGGAGACTTGGGGATATTAGCTAGTGTTACATTTAATAGGGACATAAATAAATTTGTTTTCTTATTGCCATTTTACATCTTTTCTGGATTTATGGTAATATCTCCTCATGGGAATTACCCTCCTTACGTATTATTGCCCACTTTCAGACCAATTCTCAATAAAATTTGCTTTTCAAATATATTTCTTTGCCTCCTAAATTATTCCGCTTGATTACAAGGTGTCGATTAGGTTAAATTTAATAATTAAATTAATAACTTAATTTAATTATTTAATTAGGGTTTTTTATTGATTAAATTAATAACTTAATTTAATCACTGAATTAGGTTTTAAATTTTAATTAGGGTTTAGAAATAGGGTGTTAGGGTTTTTTTAATAATTAAGTTAATAACTTAATTTAATTATTTAATTAGGTTAAATTTTAATTAGGGTTTAGGTTTTTATAATTAATTAAATTAATTACTTAATTTAATTAGTTAACTAGGTTTAAATAGTTAATTAGGATTTAGAAATAAGATTTTAGGTTTTTTTGTATAATTTAATTAATAATTTAATTTAATTATTTAATTAGGTTTGATATTAATTGAGGATTCAAATATTATTTTTTGGGATTATTGAAAATCTAGAAATCACTTTGGAATAATTTGGGGTTTATTTTCTTTAGCACTAAATGGCATTTTGGGTTTTTTTTATTTTATTTATGGAATTTTGTTTCTTGTTGGTAAATATAAAAATAAAAAAGGAGTTCTTTTTGGGATATAAAATCAAGGGATAATGCTCTTTGTCCGAAAGCCTAAATAAGGGATGGGATATAGGGATAAAATTCTTAGGTTCCAAGAGTATAAATATAGGCCAAGGGATAAGGGATTAAGGGATAAAACTCTCCATCCGAGAGTATAAACAAGGGATAAGGGATTAAGGGATAAAACTCTCCATCCGAGAGTATAAACAATGGATAAGGGATTTAAGGGATAAAACTCCTTATCTAGGAGTATAAATATAGATTAAGAGATAGAACTCCTTATCTAGGAGTATAAATATTAGATTAAGGGATAAAACTCCTTATCTAGGAGTATAAATAATAGATCAAGGGATATAACTCCTTATCTAGGAGTATAAATATAGATTAAGGGATATAACTCCTTATCTAGGAGTATAAATATAGATAAAGGGACATAACTCCTTATCTAGGAGTATAAATATTAGATTAAGGGATAAAACTCCTTATCTAGGAGTATAAATAATATATCAAGGGATAGAACTCTTTATCCAAGAGTATAAATAGTGGATTGGGTTTAGAATTAGAAATGGGAATAGGAGTTAGGGGGTAGGAATAGGGGAGATGAACTACGGTTACTCTGATCCTTCAAAATTGAAGGTACGTAGGCATAGGGTTGGAAACCCTAGCGAGTATAATAATAAAAAACTTAGGATTCTTTTGTAAATAAATAATTTAAACGACAAACAAACATACCATAAAACTTAAGGAGGATCCCATTGAGTACAATGGAAGTGAGGGGTGTCTAACACCTTCACCTCACTTAACCGACTCCCGAACCTTAGGAATCTCTACCCTTGGTGTTGTACCCCAAATTTTTCCCTTAGATCCATTGATCTTTTGCATATCATATTAGGTCAATCATGCCACATAGTTAACCGGTTTTATCAGGTTTTTGCTTGTGTTTGTTTTTTTATCAGGTTTTCCTTGAGGAGATTCAAGGAGTAATTGATCAAGGTCTTTTGGATGGAGCATTAAATCAAGCAAGTCTCTAAGAGACGCCTCCATCACCCTAACCCCACCATGACCAAATTTTTACTCATGTTATCTACCCTCATTTGACACCTTCATTTTCTAAACCTATTTCATCAACCTTTTCATTTTATCAACTTTTGTTCAATTTGTTCAATTTAATTTCCTTAAACCTCATTTAATCCTAATCATTTCCAAATCCATTATTATTTATTTTCCCTAATCACCTTTGCTTATGCAAGACCATTTTATTTCCTAAGCCTATGTTTCATAACCCATCGTGACCAAAAAAGGAAAGAGGTGTGTTACGAATTATCAGATTCACTTTCATTGCCAAGGGGCCAATAGAAATCAAGTATGAGAATGTTGACTTTTCAACCCAAGCATCAGCCAATGGAGAAGCAACATGTGGCACCAAGGAAGCAAAGCAAACCAATTCAGATTGGAAAGGAAGAATTCAACACATTTGAATCCATTCGTTCAATCCTTGGCGCGAATCATATTTTGAATCCTCCAAAGAGCATTGCCTATTTTGAGCTTCGTCTTACTTGCTTCAGCAAAGGCATTTCTGAGACATTGCCATTTTCACTATTCACTCTGTTGCCACCTGCTCTTGCCTGAAACGATGCTTTGGTGCTATCCCCATCATTACTTCTTTCAACACCTGCATGTATGACATCAAATAAGGAGCGTTTGAAATAATGCACGAGTTGGTGAAATTTGCACTGCACCTCTGAAGATTTGTGCAGCTTGAGGAGCGTATTGAGTGGACCAACGGGAAGAAAGATGTTACAAACCCTACCCATTACTTTGCCCACCAAGTTTTGAAATGTAACCCGGCCCATCAAGCAGCCTATAAAAGGAGCTCGTCTGCAGCTCTCAAGACATCAATATTACAACAACACCTCTCATAAAATTGTTAAGAGTTTTTGGTGCACAAGCAAGAGAGAGGAAGAGTGGTTTCAACTTCCTGGTTCAAGCTCGAAAAGTTCATCACAAGGCGAGGAAACAGTGGACTTGCTCCACTAGGTATCACCTAATCTCTTTCTTTTCTTATGCATTATGATGATGATCATACACCATGCTGTTATCATTTTTTTCATCGCCGTCTAATTTTCATGGCTATTTTGCTTCATGTTTGAATATCATGCTATCATATTTCTATCTGATTATTGTATTGCTGTGAGAAATCACCATGCTGGTTTTCATTTTTGTGACTTAATCATGTTCGGTTCGTCTGGTTTTATTTGTGTTCTTAAATGAAATGAGAATAAAATGTAGAAGACTGGGTGGCGTTCGCCACATTTGGTTTAGTGGCTCCCGCCACATTGCTTTATTAATAATATAATGTATATCACACTCACCATAAATGAAATATTAAAAAAAAAAAAAAGCACCATGTGGCGCCCGCCATGCTTATGCATGGCGCCAGCCACTCCCTTCACCCATGGCGCAAGCCACCCTTCTTTAAGGAAAAGGTGGCGCAAGCCACCCCTTTCCTGGGGTTTCCACTTTTTTATTTTGTTGTTTTTTTTACTGTTTTATTTCATTTCTTTTCCATGCTTTTTAATAATTGCAAAACAATATAATTTCCTCTGCTTCTTATTTATTTCTTATCAATTGTATTCCTGAATGTTAGATACATTTCCATAAGCATGCTATGATCTATGTTTGAACATTACTGCATGAACTTTACCATAAAATGTTGTCTACTTTCTGGCTTCTGTTTGCTATGTTGCATGATTCCATTGCCTTGTTCTTCAACTGTGGGAATGACTTTCTGCCATGCTTGACATATTAATGTGCTATTATTGTTAAACTTGTTATTTTGGGAGCATGCTATTAATTTGTGAAGTTTGGTTGAATTTTGTTTACTGGCTTTATCATGAGAATGATGGCTGCACTTTTGCTTCTGTTTGCTATGCTATATGTTTCCAATGCTTTGTTTTTCGAACTGTGAGAATGTCTTTTTCTGCCATGCCTAATGTAATCATGTGCTCACTGTTTCTAAAATGTGTTACTGTTGTTAAATATGCTGTGATTCATGAAACTCTTGCTATGAAGATGTTGTTTGCTTTCTATTTGAAATCACATGAGTTAATTCTTTTGTTCCTGTTGCTTTTCATGCCATGAGTTAATTCCATTGTTTCTGTTTGCTTTCCATTCTATGATTGCCATGCTTGTGTAACTACTATTTGTGAATCAATTCTTCTATGATTGTATTTGGTTTGTGAAGTTCTGTTTCTGACTTTATCATGAGCCTTGCCATGCAAGTTTGTGTTGTTTTGCTATTTGTTAATGAACAAATTGTTTTTCAAATGCCTTGTTTCCAATTGTGAATGCATTCTCTGCCTTATACGTAGGTAACCATTCATTACCCTTTTAAAACTAGCCTTCCTAAGAGATAGCCATTAATCTCTTATAACCCTTAAACCCTCCTTTAACCTACACAAGAGATAGCCATTAATCTCCTCTCATTCACCAACTTTTAAACCTTCACAATTCTTTCACAAGAGATAGCCATTAATCTCTTTCTCCTAACCGATTAATCCTTACTAGCTTTGCTTTCAAGTTTTTCACCCTTTTACCCCATCCGGCAGAACTACGCATACTCTGATTCTATACCCGAGGATACGTAGGCGCAAAGTGTGATGCCTTATTGAGTATACTTAGTGTATATACCCCTAGGTCTTTCTTTACCTTAGCTTTTTTTCCTTTAGCAAGCAAACTTAGAATAACACAAACAAACAAGAGGTTCCTGTAGAATACTACAGGCGTTTAGGGTGATAATACCTTCCCTAGGCGTAACCAACCCCCGAACCTTAGATCTCTCCCCCTTTAGGTTTTTTTCTAACGATCTTGAACCTTTCCTTTGGATAAATCAAAGTCGGTTGTAAAAGAAAATGATGCAAATTAATTAATAATTTGTTATCCGATTTTCACCGCAACAGAAATGGCGACTTCACTGGGGACATTCCCCTAAGAGGGTTAAGCCTATCTTGTTTGTATTTGTGTTATTTACATGTTTGCTTGCTTGTACATTTGTATATTTATATCTGTATATATGCCTGTCTGTGCTTGGGCTTTTTCTGTGTGCAGGGTTGTTACTTTGAGTGGTGAGGATAAGTCCTAACCCGGACTTGAGCGTACATGTATGATAGGACGATGGTATATTCAAGGAGGCTTTGAGGGAATCGATTCCTGAAAAAGTTGACTTGAGACACCATCACTCAGTTGAGGCCCTCTTGGGAGTTTAGTCATGTTGAACGATTCTATTCGTGAAAATGTTACTACTCTCGACCTAGGTGCCCGTGATTCTGAGGACCATAGTTACCTTTAACCCCACTTGGCCTTTTAGGATGTAGTGCGGTAACCATGATGGAGTCTATTTCTGAATTGGTTGTCACGCGATACTACACTCAGACGAGATTCTCTTGAGAATATTATTGATTACCAAGTCATTTGGGAAGTCGATAATATCCGAAAGATGGATTGTCGACTCTGGGAACTTTTTAGAACCTTGTTCTACGGATACAGTAACCCTAGTACACACCCCGTGGTTGGTTCTTTACCCAGACTCCATGCCGTGATCTCAAACCCTTGATCCTGTTGCATGTGTTTTGCATCTTATGTTGCATTGCATTGCATATCATTTTCATTTTTGCATGATTCATTGCATGCGTCTGTTTACCTAGATACTCATTACCAATTGTCTCTATCTACTAGTCGTCAAGCTGATTCCTCGACACCGATATCGGACTAGAGCTAACTACAGACGAAGGATGTCGGAGCAAGAGGTACACAATGTTGAGGTTCGAATGGAGATCGATGACCTCAAATCAAGTATGACTAAACTCACTGAGATGCTTCAAGTTTTGATTGCTAGGGGAGAGCAACCCCAAAGGACTGTCATCCAGGAAGTTTCAAGCACTGATCCTCCACCGGTTCAAGTGCCGCCTTCAAATTGGCCAGAGTTTGGTTTGCCACACAACTATTCTCCACCTCTTGCATCTACTGCTATGATAGGTCAGGCTACCATACCAGTGTTTCAAGCTCCTATTTTTTCTGAACCTCAACCTATAGTTCAGACTACTCTAACTCCCTTTGAGAATCCCCTCTATGAGTACAATGCTGCCAGTGCTCAAGGTGAAGACCGTGAAGACTTTGTTGAACCTGAAGTTGTTCGAGAGCAGTTTCAGAGCATAGAGAAGAGACTCAAAGCTGTTGAGGGTACTGATTTCTTTAATGTGGATGCAGACAACATGTGTTTAGTGTCTCACCTTGTTATGCCTGCTAAGTTCACAACTCCAGATTTTGTGAAGTACAAGGGTCACTCTTGCCCAAGAGCTCATTTGGTCATGTATCTTCACAAGATGACTGCTCATGCCAAGAATCAGAAGTTGCTTATCCATTGTTTTCAAGACAGCTTGAGTGGAGCATCACTCAAATGGTACATGGGTCTTGAGCAAAACTCTATCCATAGCTTCCAAGATCTCACAAATGCCTTCATGAGGCAATACAAGTATAACCTCGACATGGCTCCTGATCGCCGTCAACTGCAAAACATGTATCAGAATGATAAAGAGTCTTTCAAGGAGTATGCTCAGCGCTGGAGAGAGTTGGCTTCCCAGGTTGAACCTCCTTTGGCTGAGAAAGAGTTAACCGGAATGTTCATGGATACCCTGTCCCCATTCTATTGGGAGAAAATGGTTGGAAGTGTTTCCTCCAATTTCACTGATTTGGTTACTATCGGCCAAAGACTCGAGGAAGGTCTTAAGAAAGGAAAAGTGTCAAAAGTTGTTGAATCTTCTAATGCTGTGAAGAAATCCTACGGGAACTTTCAGAAAAAGAAGGAAGATCAGACTAATGCTATAATGGTTGAAGTGAGAAGGCCTCGTCCTCAACCTCAGTATGTTGTTCACTCTGCTGTTACTACTGTTACTCCCGTGGTTGCTGCTCCACAACCAGCTCAAGCTCCCCAACGTCCGGCTGCAGGATAGAGCCAGTATCGTAATAGGGGTCAATTTGATCCTATTCCCATGACTTACACTGAACTGTATCCCTGCCTGGTTGAGCAAGGTTTGATTACCATAAGGCCTCTGCCTCCTCCTCCAAATCCTCTTCCAGCCGGCTATAGGGCTGATCTTCATTGCGAATACCATCAAGGTGGTGCAGGCCATAACTTGGAAAGTTTCTTTGCATTGAAGGCTAGAGTACAAGAGCTGATGAGGAACAAAGTCCTCTCCTTTAAGGACAATCCCAATGTTCAGAGCAATCCTCTGCCAGGGCACCCCAAGTGAAGCCTCAGTCGACTTCGGCTCAGCTAATTCTTAAAGACAGGACAGATCATCCATGTGTTTGATTAGTCACTAGGCCTTTGTTTCTTGTTGTTTGCACTTTCTTTATTTTGTAATGGTTGTTTGCTTTCAACTATGTTTGTACTTTCTCAATGAATGAAATGAGCATTGCAACTTTTTTATTTAATTCATTTGTGTTTGCTATTTACATCTCCATGCTTTCTTTTTCAATAAATACTTTATCTCTTTTCCATTTTCTTTTTGATTATGCAAAGATTGGAAGGAGGATGATGAAAACGCTATACCCATAATTGTTGTTGGTATGCTTTCAAATCAAAATTTTGCTGACGATGTAAGGCATTGTTTCAACTCCCAAACACCGGAGACATAAGGAAGATAACCTCTCTTTAACCCCTTTGAGCCTTGAAGTAGGAGTTTCTTTTCTTCACGAATAAAAACCCGCAATCTTAACCTGGGGCAGGGTAGTTCTCAGTTAACTTGATTGTGCATTCAAATACAAGAGCTTCATGCAAGACGCCTTTCAACAAAAGAGTGCATTCACAAATTTTCCTTCGCACACAGCAGGCAAGTGTCGAAGATGTCTTTCAAGTCAAACACCGATGATGGTTCACTGTAATCCTTAAGCCAGGCAGTCGCTAAAAAAAAAGGGTTTGTATGACAACCAAAGGAGGAAATCTTTAAATCCTTTATCATGGAAGTCCTCAATGGCAAACAATTTTTGTAAAGAAGTAGTGACTGCCATTTCAAAAGTCCTTTAACTTCTAAACCATCATCATTACCACCATCAGTGCAATTCCTAACTCATGGGAATCTGAGTGCATAGTTTGAGTTAACTGAGCATAGGACTGGAGAACATCACAAAGATTGGGTGGGTCACAAATATACTTTGAGCCTTTATCCTTTGTTTCTTAAACCATGAACCAGGCTACGTTACAACCCTCAAAAGACCTAATTGAAGCAAGGTTATTTTGAAAGCATACTACAGCAAGGTTGTGTAAACTGACTCCCAAAGATCTTTGCAGATCATTTGTTTTGGCATCACGCCTTGTGCTTTACCTTTCACTTTTAAATATCTTGAATCACCAGGTTCTGACTAATAACTCATATACTTTGCCTCTTTCAAAATGATTTTGATTTCAAAAGTTGCATGAACTTTGTATTTACCATGTTTGTACAAATACTTTTGTTTGTAAACTAGCTTTCTTCTTAAGGAATTTTCAAACATTTGAGAAACTTGGTCGGTGATCCAATCAGGGCCAGTTCTTTCCATTTCCTGTTGAGAATCATTTCATGATTTGTGGTTTAATGTCGACTTCTCAGATTTGGTTTATTCAGAAGAGGTTTCAAGACTCATACTGGGGCAAGCAATCCCAGTATACAGCAAAAACAATCGTCTTTCAAAACTCAGACTGGGGCAAGCTTTCTAAGAGCATAGAATCAATCAAGCTGAAGCAATGATCAGCTCATCTACAACAGTCAGCTAATCTGGGGCAGTTTACTTGAAGAATCCCCAAATAGCTCTTCATCCTTCCTAAAAGGACCATCATTCGATACAGTTTACCAGTGTGGCAGAGATGTGTTCAGCATTAGCATCTCTAGTCCCAAGCAGAGTGGTAGTAATCTCCATGTAGAGGAATTAGTCTTCCAGTTATGTCTTCCCAGAGAGTCGTGTTATGTCATCAGCATCGACATCTGCATTTGCATTTGATCATATATCATCTGCATAATTTATACCATATGCATAGCATGAGTGTTTCATCCTCATTTGCATTTCTCCCGAGGTCGTGTTGTTATCCACGTCTTACCTTACCAAAACATTACTTATCCTTTTCATTCAGTGCCATTCCTGAATGTTGTCTTTCTCTTGCGCATCTAATATTGATAGATGTTGGTCTTCTCTCATTCCAGTGCTATTCCTGGATCTTTATCTTCTCTCATTCCAGTGCTATTCCTGGATCTCTATATTCTTTCACTCCAATGCCAGTCCTGGATGCCTGTCTCGTGTGATCTCCAGTGCCATTCCTGGATATCTTATTCCTCTTGTTTCTCCCAGTGCTACTCCTGGAAGTTTTTCCTACCTTCTGTAACCACAGTCAAATTTGCTTGGATATCTTCTAGTGCTATTTCTGGAAGTTTTATCTGTTCATTCCTAGATGTCTTTCTCACTATCATTTGATACCATTCCTGAATATAGTGACTTCCCTTTACTTTCAGTGCCATTCCTGAAAGTTCTTTCTCATTCATTCAATGCTTTCTTGGATACTATAATTCTTTTCATCCAATGCTTTTTGGTATTTCTACCTTTCTCACATTCATCTGATGCCTTCTCAGATATTGTGATTGATACCTTTCGTTCAAAGCCATTATTGAATGTCTGGTGTCCTTTTGTCCAATGTTTTCTTGGATTCTTACTATTCACATTCATCTAAAGCTATTATTAGATATTGTGGGTCATACCTCTCATTCAAAGCCGTTATTGGATGTCTGGTTTCTTTACCATCTGATGCCTATCCAGATGTGTCTCTCTTTCTGATGTTTTTCAGATCGAGTCTCTGTTCACTTTATCTAAAGTCGTTATTAGATATCGTAATTTGTACCTTTCATTCAAAGCCATTATTGAATGACTAGTTTCTCTACCATCTGATGCCTATCCAGATGCGTCCCTCTTTCTGATGTTTTTAGATCGAGTCTGTGTTCACTTTATCTAAAGCCGTTATTAGATATTGTGATTTATACCTTTCATCCAAAGCCATTATTTGATGACTGGTTTCTTTGCATTCAATGCCATTCTTGAATGTAGTCTCTGTTCACTTCTATCTAAAGTTATTATTAGATATGGTGAGTCTTACCTTTCATTCAAAGCCATTATTGGATGACTGGTTTCTTTGCATTCAATGCCATTCTTGAATGTAGTCTCTGTTCAAAGCTATTATTAGATATGGTGAGTCTTACCTTTCATTCAAAGCTATTATTGGATGACTGGTTTCTTTGCATTCAATGCCATTCTTGAATATATTCTTTGTTCACTTCTATCTAAAGCCATTATTAGATATTGTGAGTCTTATCTTTCATTCAAAGCCATTATTGGATGACCGGTTTCTTTGCATTCAATGCCATTCTTGAATGTAGTCTCTATTCATTATTAGATATCATGATTTGTGCCTTCCGTTCAAAGCCATTATTGGATTACTGGTTTCTTCTGCCATCTGATGTTTTTTCGACGTGTCTTTCTCTGTCTTTTCTGGTTTTTCTTGAAGATCCCGTTTGAACTCTTCAGTATAAGAAATCCCCAGAAAATCTTTAGCGAATGTCTATCCTTTTATTACGTATTGATCCCCAGTGGAGATCATGTTTTCTTTATGGTTCCATGCCCACTAAAGAGTGTTTCTTTCATTTCCCCAGTGAGTTTTTCTTGTGGAGGCTAACCTTATCCTTCCCCAGTAGGCTCACCTGTGTTTGGCTGCTCTTCCTTGGTGTCCGGTTTTGTCTGCATTTTTGGATCTTGCATGGCATCATATCATCATATTAGCAGCATTGCACGTCTTTATACCTAAGGGCTAAATTTTCGGTTTGCTATATTTAAATACCTTTCACCCGGACGTCCCGAGGATCATCGTTCCTCATGCCATTCGGTGAAGATATTTAAATAGGGGCAACTGTTGTACCCCAAATTTTTCCCTTAGATCCATTGATCTTTTGCATATCATATTAGGTCAATCATGCCACATAGCTAACCCGTTTTATCAGGTTTTTGCTTGTGTTTGTTTTTTTATCAGGTTTTCCTTGAGTAGATTCAAGGAGTAATTGATCAAGGTCTTTTGGATAGAGCATTAAATCAAGTAAGTCTCTAAGAGATGCCTCCATAACCCTAACCCCACCATGACCAAATTTCTACTCATGTTATCTACCCTCATTTGTCACCTTCATTTTCTAAACCCATTTCATCAACCTTTTCATTTTATCAACTTTTGTTCAATTTGTTCAATTTAATTTCCTTAAACCTCATTTAATCCTAATCATTTCCAAATCCATTATTATTTATTTTCCCTAATCACCTTTTCTTATGCAAGACCATTTTATTTCCTAAGCCTATGTTTCATAACCCATCGTGACCAAAAAAGGAAAGAGGTGTGTTACGAATTATCAGATTCACTTTCATTGCCAAGTGGCCAATAGAAATCAAGTATGAGAATGTTGACTTTTCAACCCAAGCATCAGCCAATGGAGAAGCAACATGTGGCACCAAGGAAGCAAAGCAAACCAATTCATATTGGAAAGGAAGAACTCAACACATTTGAATCCATTCGTTCAATCCTTGGCGCGAATCATATTTTGAATCCTCCAAAGAGCATTGCCTATTTTGAGCTTCGTCTTACTTGCTTCAGCAAAGGCATTTCTGAGACATTGCCATTTTCACTATTCACTCTGTTGCCACCTGCTCTTGCCTGAAACGATGCTTTGGTGCTATCCCCATCATTACTTCTTTCAACACCTGCATGTATGACATCAAATAAGGAGCGTTTGAAATAATGCACGAGTTGGTGAAATTTGCACTGCACCTCTGAAGATTTGTGCAGCTTGAGGAGCGTATTGAGTGGACCAACGGGAAGAAAGACGTTACAAACCCTACCCATTACTTTGCCCACCGAGTTTTGAAACATAACCCGGCCCATCAAGCAGCCTATAAAAGGAGCTCGTCTGCAGCTCTCAAGACATCAACATTACAACAACACCTCTAATAAAATTGTTAAGAGTTTTTAGTGCACAAGCAAGAGAGAGGAAGAGTGGTTTCAACTTCCTGGTTCAAGCTCGAAAAGTTCATCACAAGGCGAGGAAACAGTGGACTTGCTCCACTAGGTATCACCTAATCTCTTTCTTTTCTTATGCATTATGATGATGATCATACACCATGCTGTTATCATTTTTTTCATCGCCGTCTAATTTTCATGGCTATTTTGCTTCATGTTTGAATATCATGCTATCATATTTCTGTCTGATTATTGTATTGCTGTGAGAAATCACCATGCTGGTTTTCATTTTTGTGATTTAATCATGTTCGGTTCGTCTGGTTTTATTCGTGTTCTTAAATGAAATGAGAATAAAATGTAGAAGACTGGGTGGCGTTCGCCACATTTGGTTTAGTGGCTCCCGCCACATTACATTATTAATAATATAATGTATATCACACTCACCATAAATGAAATATTAAAAAATAAAATAAAAGTACCATGTGGCGTCCGCCATGCTTATGCATGGCGCCAGCCACTCCCTTCACCCATGGCGCAAGCCACCCTTCTTTAAGGAAAAGGTGGCGCAAGCCACCCCTTTCCTGGGGTTTCTACTTTTTTTATTTTGTTGTTTTTTTTTACTATTTTATTTCATTTCTTTTTAATAATTGCAAAACAATATAATTTCCTCTGCTTCTTATGTATTTCTTATCAATTGTATTCCTGAATGTTAGATACATTTCCTTAAGCATGCTATGACCTATGTTTGAACATTACTGCATGAACTTTACCATAAAATGCTATCTACTTTCTGGCTTCTGTTTGCTATGTTGCATGATTCCATTGCCTTGTTCTTCAACTTTGGGAATGACTTTCTGCCATGAGAATTCTGGCTGCACTTTTGCTTCTGTTTGCTATGCTATATGTTTCCAATGCTTTGTTTTTCGAACTGTGAGAATGTCTTTTTCTGCCATGCCTAATGTAATCATGTGCTCACTGTTTCTAAAATGTGTTATTGTTGTTAAATATGCTGTGATTCATGAAACTCTTGCTATGAAGATGTTGTTTGCTTTCTGTTTGAAATCACATGAGTTAATTCTTTTGCTCCTGTTGCTTTTCATGCCATGAGTTAATTCCTTTGTTTCTGTTTGCTTTCCATGCTATGATTGCCATGCTTGTGTAACTACTGTTTGTGAATCAATTCTTCTATGATTGTATTTGGTTTGTGAAGTTCTGTTTCTGACTTTATCATGAGCCTTGCCATGCAAGTTTGTGTTGTTTTGCTATCTGTTAATGAACAACTTGTTTTTCAAATGCCTTGTTTCCAATTGTGAATGCATTCTCTGCCTTATACATTCACTGCATGACCACTTTCACTCACTGTCTGATATGTCTACACTTATGGTTAAATGCTCACTATTTGCTATGTTCATATTTATGCTACACTTTATGTTCACTTGCTTACCACTTACTATGTCCACATTTATGTTCACTTCTGATCACGCACTCACTGTTTGCTATGTTCATTTCTTTAAGTACATTTCATGATTATTTTCTTACTGTTCTTCTAAACTCGATATCTGTCATATACTTCAACTCTTTGTAACTCTTATTTATAAGATGTTATTTCCCCATTCCTTCCAAAGGAAAAGTTTTTCTATTGATTTCAAGATCATAGAAAGCTCACTACCCTCCTTTGACCCCATAGTCATAGGTAACCATTCATTACCCTTTTAAAACTAGCCTTCCTAAGAGATAGCCATTAATCTCTTATAATCCTTAAACCCTCCTTTAACCTACACAAGAGATAGCCATTAATCTCCTCTCATTCACCAACTTTTAAACCTTCACAATTCTTTCACAAGAGATAGCCATTAATCTCTTTCTCCTAACCGATTAATCCTTACTAGCTTTGCTTTCAAGTTTTTCACCCTTTTACCCCATCCGGCAGAACTACGCATACTCTGATTCTATACCCGAGGATACGTAGGCGCAAGGTCCGATGCCTTGTCGAGTATACTTAGTGTATATACCCCTAGGTCTTTCTTTACCTTAGCTTTTTTTCCTTTAGCAAGCAAACTTAGAATAACACAAACAAACAAGAGGTTCCTATAGAATACTACAGACGTTTAGGGTGCTAATACCTTCCCTAGGCGTAACCAACCCCCGAACCTTAGATCTCTCCCCCTTTAGGTTTTTTTCTAACGATGTTGAACCTTTCCTTTGGATAAATCAAAGTCGGTTGTAAAAGAAAATGATGCAAATTAATTAATAATTTGTTATCCGATTTTCACCGCAACACTTGGGATTAAGGACTTTTAGGTTTATCATTATTTTCCTTAAAAAAAATATGATGGCGACTCGAATATTTTTGCCGACCGCGACACCCAAAATCCAGCATCTCCTTCACACATCAATTAAAAGCATCAAATCCAAAAACATTACCCAAAAACCTCACAAATAGTCTAGACATTGTGTTCTTAACAAAATAAACTGAAGAGGGGCCCACATCTTAATAGTATCTGTAAACTAACAGCTTTGACTGTTTAACCTCAGTTTGTGAGCAGGGTTAATTGGAGACATCTATTTCCCTTCCTTAATCAGCTTAACAGGATAAAAAATGAATCGAACTGTAGTACCCGAGCAATAGTGCTTCAAGACCACAAAAATCGCGCTACAATGGGGGTGTCAAGGTGGATACCCGTAATATTAATACGAAGGAGCTCCTCGAGTGTGACACTCGCAAGAAGGCTCTGGAACTTCTAGGTAGCCATTCATTTCTTAGCTTGCTCGTATTCTTATTTTCCTTGTTTATTAACGTGTGCCCGTCGTTTTGCCGGTAACATGTCTTCTGCCCAGGAGCGTATGGTGAAGAGTACCCAAGCAAGACTCATTGTGGGCCAGAATATTGGGAAAAACCATCTTAGAGAGTGGGTGGCTCCTCCACAGACGGGGTCGGGGACCTCTTCGTCTACACCAGCTGCCGCCCATACCTCCCCTGTGCCAGTAACGTCAAGGTCCAAGCGTCCCCGGGCGGGCGAGATCCTCGATCTTACCAACGAGGGGGAAGAGAAATTTTAAGCTGCCTCCGTGCTTCCACAAAAAGAGTATCTTTTAAGGCTCCTCTGTTGCCCTCCATCGGGCTGAGTCCTTGAAGTTCGAGGATCTAGACCGTCGGACTAAAAGGATGATGCTTGCCCAGGATGCCGTTGCCCTGATGAGCTTGTTGCTCGTATCAGCCAGGGCGAGGAGGACTACGTGGAGATTACCAAGGAGGCTTTCAACAATGTTGTTGAAAAGCTGAGGATTACGAACCCCGGGGTCGAATTATCCACCGAGGGGACTGAGTTCCTCTAGAGTGTGGTGGACGGCCAGATCATCGTCCCAGACTTCCTTCGATTCAGGGAGAAGCAGAAGCAGCCTGCCCGCGACGAGCCTCAACCGATGGCTGACTAATTTCCTTTTTGTTGTACTTTCGGTCTGCGTACCATATCTTTGTAACTTAATCTTTGTATGGGGCTTGGCCCCTTTTTATTGTAACCAGCACAATCGCGTTCCTTGTGGCCATTTTAATATGATAATATTTATTTTCAGCCACCTTATTTATTGTGGTGCATGTGTTTACTTTGCTTTATTTTTGCTAAGTGTCCCATGCTGCTCGTTACTTGTGCCCATTATATGAACCATTCTTGTGAATGATTTTTATTATGTTTCGGGGTTTGCTCGACAGATTGGTGTTCAACGGTGAGGGGAACTAGTCGAAAGGGCCTGGGTAGTTTTCGGCCGAGAGAGCGGAGCTCAGGTCGCGTTTGTGGCCTGAGTTTGCGACGTGAACTTCCCATCGCGAGCTGGGTGTTCTGCCTTTCGTGGTACTTTGGTGACGGCGAGCTCGCTGGAGGGACCGTTGTCGGGCATGGTTTTTTCTCGTTCCTGAGCAAAAGCCTACCTCGATTTATTTTGGTATGTAGCGCTTGTACCAGGGCGTGCACTTCTGGTCGGTACATTATGCTCATCGTGTCGACGGAGCATGCCGACAGCTGTGGCCTTAGCTATAATATTGTTTTAGATTTACGACATTCCATGGTCGAGCGAGTTCTTCCCCGTTGAGATATTCTAGGTAGTAGGCCCAATTCTCCGTGTTTGCTCGAACACGATAGGGTCCTTCCCAATTTGCGGCGAGTTTGCCTTCACATGAACCTTTGTGATTTCTCCTTAGGACAAGACTGCCCACTTGGAAGTCTCGTCGTATGACTTTGGCATTATACCTGATCACGATTTTTTGTTTTAACGAGGCCTCACGAAAAGCTGCTCCTGATCGGACCTCTTCGACAAGATCGAGCTCCTCCCTTAGTGCCTCGCTGTTGTTCTCCTCGTCCAAGGGAGCTTCAGTCTGCCTAGAGGGCACGTGTATTTCGATAGGGATATAGCTCAGTTTTTGTGACGCGACCACTGCCGCTTTTAGTGCTACTTTCTGATTTCTAATATTTATCATATGAAGCTTAAAAGGAAGGGAAAGATATCTCAAACTAACCCTGCATGCAAATTTTTTCTTTAACAAATGCGAAGAGATCTGGAATTGGGGGTTGGTTATACAAAGGGAAGTTATTAACACCCAGTGTATCTATAGTAATCTATAGGAGTCTTTATTTGCACATGTTTTACTGTTGTATTGCTTGGTTGCTTAAATTCATTTACTGTTTGAATAGGGAGAGTTTTTCCTTTGGGAAGGCTGAGGACATGATTTTGTTGTTTTGGGTTTTCCATTGTTTTGGGGAAGGTATTGGACCTAAAGTTTTTATTAGTATGCTCGTTAAGATTTCGCAATCTTATGCCTACGTATTCCCGTAAAGAGATTCGGGGAAATCAGAGCAATCGTAGTTCCTCCTATTCTATGGAAGGATGGAAAAAAGTTTGGTATCTTGTTCAAAGCCCAAGATTGAAGCTAAAGGTTTGACTGAGAGAGAATTTGTCATCTCTAAAGGGAGATATCTCACTTATTCATCACAAAAATTGAGGAATGGATTATAAGGGAAGTTGCTTTAACTGAGATGTACGGAATCCAGCAAAACCACAATTTCCTTTATAAGAGAAATGTCATGAAGGAAGAAGCTTTAACTCAGTGTAGACCAATGCCACTTTTTCCTTTATGAATCTTTGCATGCTAAGAGAGGGAAATTGACATGGATGTATAGAATCCAGAGGCTTTCCACTTACATCACTTAGATGAATGAGAAAATTTAACCAGGTTAAAGGAGGGACTCCAGCTTGGATTTTGAATCGACAAGTGTGCCACTTATAGCAATTTATCTGGGAAAAGGTTTGATTGTTTGTCTGTTTTTTTGAAATGTGATGTATAAAAGGGATATCTTCCTACAGAGAGAACTCATGGTCTCATCTGTGGGGATGAAAGTTTTGTGCCTTGATCAAAGCCCAAGGTTGAAGCTAAAAAATTGAAAACTGACTCAACTGGAGGAGTGTTATATCTATCTTGTACAAAGCCCACGATTGAAGCTGACTAGGAAAATGAAGCCTAAGAGGAGGTTGACTCTTGCTGAGGATTATTCAAATCCAGGGGAAGGTCTAAACAAAAGGGATACTAACTCTTTCTGGGGATTGAATAAGAGTTGGCTTATCAGATGTCATGAGATTCTAATACTTTTTTGAGGATTTGTTGGTGATAATATGACCCTGGATGGGGATTTTAAAGATGAAAGACACACTTTGTTAAGGATCAGGAGAGACTTAGAAGGGTAAGTCTGAATGTCCTATAGATTTTGAATCTCCTGGGGATTCAAGTATTGATAAAATGACTAGAATCTATCTTATGCTTTTAGGAGGCCTGAGGGCCCTTGTTTGAAGCCCAAGAGGAGGCTAAGGATGCTTATAGGAAGCCTGTGGGTCCTTATATGAAGCCCAAGAAGAGGCTTGGGATGCTTCTAGGAATCCTGTGGGCCCAAGCCTGAGAAAAGTTCAAGAAATGTTTCACCGGGAAACAATCCTCTCTTTTTGAACAGTTATAGGCTTTGAAGAAATTCAAAAGAGGTTTTGCCGGGAATTAATCCTCTTTGGGGAAATGATTTTTCTTTGATATATTTCTAAGTTTTGATAGTCTTAAGAAAAGTTTCACTGGGAATAATGCTTTTCTTTGTTCCATATTGAATGAAGCCCAAGAGGAGGCTGACTGTATTGGGGAAGTTTCCTATGAGGGAACTGTTATTGAACTAAGTTATGAGTATCCTACTGTTTATCCTAAGTGTGAACTGTGGATGGCCTAACTGCTGGGAAACTTAAACAGATATGCATAAGCATGTACATGTATATGAATTAACAGGTACATAAACAAGTATGCATTGAATTGAAAAGGTGTTGGGTCTTATACTATGAAAAGAGGCCCCAGTGTATTGTGATTGGTTGTATTGATTACAACTGTATGATTAGGGTTTTTAGAAATTGAAGAAAGTTTTGAGAAAACTTTAAATTTGAATTTGAATTAAAAGAAATTTGTTGTTATTTAAATGAAAAGAAAAGAATGTTTGGGGCTTATAACTCAAAGAAAGGCCCAAGTGGTCTGAGAGCAGTTTCACCGGGAATAATGCTCCTCTTAGTACTAGTTTAAAACAGACAGATGATTTTGAAAACAGAGATATGGGACTTACAACTCAAGGAGAGGCCCATAGAGGTTGTTTATTATTTTAAAATAAATTTTATGTACAAAAGATTGGGGATTATACTCAAGAAGAGGCCCAGGTGGATTATTTTGAAAACAGAGATCGCACTACGATACCGAAAGACGTTATGGGACTTATAGTATAGTAGAGGCCCAAAAATTATTTATGTACATAGGGGGTTGGGTCTTACACTCTAATAGAGGCCCATGAGTGTTGAAATGAAGTTTGAAAGATTGAATTTTGAAATTCTGGTATATGCAGACAGCAGATGTCCTAACACATGTCAAGGCATTGTGCTGTATAAATATTAAACAATGACAGAACAAACAAACTGATATTCAGAATATCAGTAATAGCAGCAGGATAGATTGCAGAAAGTAAACAAACACACATCAATTGTTAACCTAGTCCGGTGCAAATCACCTACATCTGGGGGCTACCAAGCCAGGAATGAATTCACTATTTGTAGTATTAATTTAGAGCTAAACTCCCCCGTTTACAACTCCTCACTTAATCCCTACTCAGTACAATTCTATCTAGAAATAACCATCTAGATAAGAGAAACCCATCTCAATTCCTAAATCACCTCAGTGATATCTAACAGTTACAATCTGCATCAATCTATTTAATTGAAAGACATTCCTTCCAATAACAGTATTCAACCAAGACTCTTAACTAACAACAATACTCAGTTTTGCTTAAAAGCTTCAACCAACAACAATACTCAACTCTTGCTTCAAAGCTTTGAGTGAGACCAATTTACAACAGCCTATGTCGACCACATAGTATCAAAGGATACATGGGTGACTTACAAACTACACAGGAGACTCTCAAAACCCTAAACCCTTATGTTGCACCGATGGCTTGTTGTTGTGTGTGCTTGCTATTTTAGGTCTAGCCAGTCCTTATTTATAGACTCCTGCAGTATGGGCTTGGACTCTTCAATCAGATCCAATCTTCACGTTTTAAATCAGCTGCAGAATCTCCTCCACAAAAATAGGAACAAATCTCCAAATAGTTTCCTAAAAAGTCTCCAAGATCCTTTTTATGAAATCCAATTAAATTTGCACTTTGTTCCTAATAAATCTCCTTGACCTGCGTATAATGATGAGACATATCTAAAATATTCTCATCAAAACAAATCTGTCAAGAGATATACAACAGCAGTACCTGTTGTACCAGACAAAGATGTCGTGACATCTCCTTCGACATCTTGATCAAAACAAATCTGTCAAGAGATATACAATAGCAGTTGATGAAGATGCTTTAACATCTTACTCAACATCTTGCTAAGTATTATCACCATATCTGTACTGATGTCTGATCAACTATGTTAGGAAATCTTACCCAACATCTTGCTGTAAACTTGTTTTAGCCAAAATGTAGCCAATCAAAGACCTAACAAATTTAAAGGAAACTCTAATTCGTATTTTTTTTTGTATTTTTTAAGAGGGAAAATCAATTTAAAAATGATAAAAAAAATATATCAAATAAATCCCATAAACATGTTGTGAATTATGTTTAAGTTTTAAAAAAAAAAAAGGTTTTATTCACATTATGATTTAAAATCAAATTGGTTTTGAAAAATCAAGAAAAAGAAATTATTTAAAATGTTTAAAAACAAATTAAAATAAAATTCTTAAAAATATTTTAAAATATGTCAAATAAAAATATTTTTCTGTGATTTTTTTGTGAATAAAACATTTTTAATGTGTGAGTGATTTTTGTGTAAAAAATAATTTTAAAATAATTAAAATTGATTAATAAAAATAATTATTGAAAATAAAATAGAAAAATATAAAAAATAATGAAAAATACGAAAAAAAATTTGGAAAATGGCATGGGTGGGTGTTGAACTCACGCCCTCCAATCAAACACACTTGAAAGCACACGCTGCTACTACTGGGATGGTGTTACATCTGTGTATCAAAACCACCCCATAAATACATATGGGTGGCGCGTTTTTAGGCCAGGCCAAGGCGCCATGGCCTGACCCAGGAGGCCTGATTTTGTGCCTCTTGCAAGAAGACTAACTTTCTTAGTTCTCCATGAAAATGGATGAAATAAAGATGGAACCTACCTAGAATTTCATGAGGAATCCAATGGTGGTCTTGGAATTTTCTAAAAATGCCTATATTTTAAAACCCGATAGTGGTTTCAAAATAGGTCAAAATTTGCAAGTTCTATGTCACAACTTCATACGAGCAATAATAGCATGGAAAATTGGTTCAAACACAACAAATATGATATGTATGACATGTTCATGATCAATGTACATCAAAGCAATGCATATTTCACAAAGTTTAAGTTGTTATGCACTTACCTCTTAAAGCTCCACTTGCTAAATTTCAAGATGCTTGTGACAGAAGTAATCCAATGCCTTGGACACTCTTAATAGACCCCTTAGAAACTTTTAGGTTGATCAAAATCAACTGGAAACCTTTGGAATAGAAACTAGCTCTTTCTTGCAAAATTGTAAAAAGTGACCAAAATGGCAACTCCCTCAATTGGTGTTACAGTTGAGGGACACTTGTTGGAACAGCTTATGGGTGATATTTGGCTTTGAAAGTGATTAGATCAAGACATGGCTTGAAAAATGCAGAAAAGTCAAAATTTGAGGTTTTGATGGTTGACTTTCTGATTTTGGTGTTGTGAGATGAAGGTGAAGGTTTGAACACCTCCAATGGATGATTTGTGAAGTGTTTGGATGGTTGCTTGAGTGGTTCAAGCTCAAGTTTTAGGAATTTCAAGTTTGATCCTTGAAACCTTGAATTTGGGGCAAGAGAAGGAAAGTGAGAAAACAAGGTTTTGGTATTGTTTTGGTGTGATTTGAAACATCAGAAATGGCCTCTATTTATAGGAAAACAAATTTTTTTTTGGAGGAATAGTGAATGGATGAGGGAGCATGCTATTATCCAATGGACTTTGTCATGTAACATGCCTTGAATGCTAAGGTACCTTAAGTCTCATCTAGTCATTGACTTGAGCTGATCTTTGTAGCTTTAGGTCTTTCGATTTTTGAATAAATCTTGACTCAATTGGACTGATATGTGCTGGTTCATGCCAACTCAATGCATCCTTTCAATGCTTCATGACAAACTTTGAGATTTTTGGATTTTCAAACTTAAAGACCACATGCCTAAGAGATAGTGTTCTTGACTTGCAAGGCTCTATAGTTCAGAGTTTGTTAGTCTTGACCAGATTCCTCATGTTCTAGAAGGATGAAAAGGCTTGTAAGGTCACTAACTTGGAAAAATCGAGCCTTAATGCATAATATGTCTTGTAAAACCAGAATGAAAAATGCCATTTTGCAAGATTCATAACTTCTTGCTCAAATTAAATCATGGGAGGCTCTTGTACTTTTTAAAAAGCCCACATTAGATACTATAACATTGATGTTTATGGTTTTTATTGAATCTATTTGGATCACAATGTAAAGTGCCTTTGAACATTGGTGTTCAAAGCTGAAAAACTTGGCAGATTTTCACTGAGTGTCAAAAAAATGTTCATTTCTTAACTTTTGTGATTTTGATTCATCTATAACTTAAAATCCATGAAGATTTTGAATGTGGTGTAGTTGACAATCTTGTAGTATGTAGTGAGAGCTTTCATTTGAGCTTTGGATGTGAGAAAATGGTTACTTAGATCACAAGTTATGGTCTTGCAAAGTTGGGTAAAAATCACTTTTTTCCATAACTTAGTGAAATTTCAAGTTTCTCAAGGTTGCCCCTTTTGCAAGTAAACTCACTTTTCTTGATTTTTCTTGATTGATGATAATCCAAATCACAAGTTAACACTGTTCTTGACTTAAAGGAGCCATGTTTGTCAAAAAAATCCCAAAAGTCAAACTTGGTTTTGATCACAGTTGACTTCTTGTACCAGATGAATTTTGAACTTTGTGATCCTTTATGAAATCAAGTCCTTGGGCTAAATTGAACCTAATGGATGGATTCCATAGGTGTTTTTATGTGTCTTGAATCATGTCCCAAGGTATGAGATCATGTCTTGGTCAAAAGTCAAAGGTAGGGTTAACTTTTTTTCAGAAACCCTAGTTTATGGTCCAGATGAATTTGAATCCTTACATTGCTTGTGAACCAAGTTATTTGAATTAATCCAATCTTGTGAGAGGATCAATATGATGTATTTGAGATCCTTAAAGCATATCTTGAGGTCTTGGCTCATACTTTGCTTCAAAGTCAACTTTGGGATTGAAATAGGTCAAAACCCTAATTCCTGGTTTTTGATGAATGCATCCCCTGAGGTTATTTTGAACTTATGAATGGACTTACAAGGTTATTTTGAGCTTCTTGAATCACATGTTGAAGTATTGGCTCATGCCCAGATGAAAATTTCTCTCTAGAGGCCTTGGTCGACCAAAAACGTAATTTGGTGACACTAGTGATCTTGAGGCTTGATCAACTTGAAATGTTGCATTGTTGTGCTTGATTCTTGATGTGGGAGACCCCTTGATCCTTAATGGATGTTTAAGAGGCTTAACAAGTTGTAGATCATGTCAATTCTTGATTGATCATTTGCCTAAATGCTCTGAGAGGGCTCAATAACCCTAATTCTTGGTTAAGGTGAAAGCTCAACAATCTTTGAGAGGATTAGTGAGGTATGAAAATATATCCATATTGTGGTGATGATTTTCACAATGATGTGAAGTCTTGTGGTCAAAATTTAGGGTATGACAAAGGATTACCGCCTCAGTCCCGTATGCTAAATGGAAAGGGGTTTCCCCGGTCGAAGAGTGGGGCGTAGTACGGTAGGCCCAGAGCACGTTGTGCAGTTCTTCAACCCATTATTTCTTGGTTTCGTCCAGTCTCCATTTGAGACCTCGCGGGATTAGCCTGTTGGCTGCCTCGGCTTACCCGTTCATTTGCAGGTGCTCGACGGACGTGAAGTGTTGTTTGGTGCCCAGTTGGGCGACGAACTCCTGGAATTTTTTGTCCGTGAACTGTGTCTCGTTGTCGGTGATGATTTCCTGGGGAAAGCCAAAGCGAGCAAGAATGTTTTGTTTGTAGAAGCGGAGTATGTTGTGGGCTGTTATTTTGGCCAGAGCCTCTGCTTCTATCCACTTTGTGAAGTATTCCACGCCTACTATCGGGTATTTATTCTGATTTGATCCTACGACGAATGGTCCTAGGATATCCAGGCCCCATCATGCGATGGGCCACGGGGAAGACATTGCTTTGAGCTCATTGGGCGGTGCAAGTGCATGTCCCCGTGACATTGGCATTTGTCGTATATTTCACATGCTCCTTTGCGTCATGCTGAATGGTCGGTAAGTAATATCCTGCTCGTAGGGCTTTCCTGGTGAGGGGTCTTTCTCCGAGATGCTAGGCGTTGATTCCATTGTGGATTTCGCGCAGGACGTTGGCGACCATTTCTTCCTCAACGCACTTGAGGAGAGGAATGGAGAACCCTCACCTGTAGAGCTTGTTTTCAACTAGGAGATAGGAACAAGCTCTGCGCCTGACCATGATGGCTTCCTTTGGGTCGGATGGTAGTTCATCCTTGTTGAGGTAGTTGCAGACTAGGGTCATCCAGCAGTTGTTGTCGCCGAGGAAGTACCTCCTAGATGACAGATTTGTTCCTCCCTTCTTTTTGTGCTCGCCAGCTTTGACAGGACATCTGCTCGGACATTGTGTTCGCGAGGAACATGCTTTTCTTCCACTGACGTGAACTTCGTCATCTTTTCCTTAACCAAGGTCAAGTATTCGGATAGGTTTTCGTTCTTGGCCTGGTACTCTCCCCAAACCTGGAGGTCCACGAGTTGAGAATCCGTTCAGATATCGACTTCCTCGGCTCCCAGGTCTTCAGCGAGGCATAGACTTGTGAGGAAGGCCTCATACTCTGCCTGATTGTTGGAAGTGGGGAAAGATAGGGTAAGCGAGACTTCGACGAAGATACCCTCCTCATTTTCCAAGATGATGCCTACTCCACTCCCTGCTGAGCTGGATGCTCCGTCGACGAAGATTATCCACCTGCGAGCTCCACAAGTCGGGGAGTCAGGCACGGTCATCTCTGCCACGAAGTTGGCCAGCATTTGAGCTTTAAGGGCTTTCCTGCTTTTGTACTGGATGTCGAACTCGGACAGTTCCAGCGACCATTTGAGCATTCTACCGGCCATGTCCGGGCAGCCTAACAGTTGTCTCACAGGCTGGTCCGTGCGCACCATGATTGTATGGGCTAAGAAGTAGTGCCTCAGCCTCCTCGTAGCATTAATGAGAGCCAGGGCCACTTTTTCAATATACTCGTATCTAAGTTCAGGTCCTTGCAGTGGCTTGCTCGTGAAGTATATAAGCTTCTATCCATCAGGGGTTTCACGAATGAGGGCGGTGCTGACATCCTCTATCGCGACGGCGAGATAGATATAGAGGGTCTCCCCGTTATCTGGCTGGGAGAGGAGCGGTGGTTCCAATAGTGCTTGTTTTAGGTGGAGAATAGCTTTTTCGCATTTCTCCGTCCACTCAAAAGTTTCCTTCTTGCGGAGGAGTTTGAAAAAAGAGAGTGTGTGCTTAGCAGATTTTGCCACGAAACGGGATAACGAGGCGAGCATCCCGTTTAGGGATTGGATGGATTTCTTCGAGTTCGGCGTGAGGAATTCGGAGAAGGCCTTGCATTTGTCGGGGTTGGCTTCGATTCCCTATTTTGTTAGGTAGAAACTGAGGAACTTGCTTGCCCGCACCCCGAACGTGCACTTCTCCAGATTGAAGCGCATCCAATATTTCCTAGCCTGCTCGAAGACTTTCTTCAAATGGAGCATTTGATCGGATTCCTCGTGGGATTTCACGATCATGTCATTCATGTAGACTTCGAGCATATCCCCAATTTTTCCTCGTAAGACTTTGTTCATCATTCTTTGGTAGGTAGCGATATCGTTTTTTAAGACGAAGGACATTACGTTGTAGTAATAGTTACCCGATTAAGTCATGAAAGTTGTGTACCTTTTATCGCTTTTGGCCATGGGTATTTGGTTATAGCCCGAATAGGCGTCCATGAAAGACAACAATTTAAAACTAGCAGAATTATCAACTAATTTGTCTATGTTGGGGAGGGGATATGCGTCTTTAGGGTAGGCTCTATTAAGATCGGTATAGTCAACACACATACGCCATTTTCCATTTGATTTCTTTACAAGTACAACATTAGACAGCCAAGTAGTGTACTTGGTCTCCTAAATGAAATTTGCTTCTAGGAGGTGTTTTACAGCTTGTTCGGCAGCCTCTGTTTTCTCTGGAGACTGCTTTCGCCTATGTTGAGCTACTGCCCTAATGGCGGGGTCGATTGTGAGCTGGTGGCAAGCCACCTTAGGATCTAGCCCGGGAATTTCTGAGGCGCTCCATGCGAATAGATTTGCATTCTCCCGGAGACAGGCTTTCAGCTGCTTCCTCTCTAGGTTGGGGAGGCCGGTCCCGATCTTCACTCATTTCTGGGGGTCGTCACCGAGCAGGACTAGTTCGAACTCGCCATCCAGGATTGGTCGCATTGGATGGGAGGTCCCGCCACCGCTGGTCGATGTAGAAGGGATGCTCTAACTTGGCTGGATCTCCTTCCCCTTCCTTTTTTAGTCCCTCTGGTCGTCCTCGGAGAAACGGCTGTCGAGGTCGATGGAGTCGACGCGGAGCAGCGACTTCGCCTCTTTGGAGCTGCAGGGCAAAGTAGGCTTGCTGAGAGTCTTTGGCTTGGTGGCGATTGTGTTCAGCTCTTTTGAGGCTGCTTCGAAACACCTTCCCGATGCTTCGATGTCTCCGTACTGGGTGGCAACAAGCTCGTTGGAAGTGTAATACTGCATCTTCAGGTGCACGATTGAGGGCACGACTACCAATTTGGCCAGAGTTGGCCGTCCGAAGATGCATTGGTAGATGGATGTGCAGCCAATGACCAGGAACTGGACTTTGATGGACCTGGCGATTTCTGCTACCCCGAAAGTGACAATCAGCTCCACGTACCTCCACGACTTCGTGACTGACCTATTAAAGCCTTGAAGGTCAGAGCCTACGTAGGGCGTCAGGTGTGTCTCGTCCAGGTGAAGGGTGGAGAATAGCTGGGAATACATGATGTCGATCGAGCTGCCTTGATCGACCAGGATCCCCTGAACGTCAAAGTTGGCCATTTGCGCTCTTACGAGCATAGGAATGCTGGAGTTGGGAGCTCCGCCGAGGATTTCTTCGCAGTAGAAGGTGATGGGAACCGACTTTCCCCGAAACTTATCAAGTGTAGAACTCCGGCTCGAGCTTGTGTTGATGAGATGCTCGAACTTCCTCTTGATGGATTCCACGGTAACCTTGTTGAACCCCCCCTCCCGAGATGACCATGGCGGAGGGGGAGGTTTCCCATGGGCCGGTGCCGCGAAGTAAGGGGGATGTTGAGCCCCTCGGGGTCGTAGAAGTCTTCCAGCCGCGAGATGCTCATGGCGACCTGAAGACTAGTCTCTTCCGAGGAAGGCACTTCCTCTTCGACCTTCTTTGACTCCTGGGCGTCCTGCCGAGGGGCGTCCTTCTTCTTGGAGAATTGTTTCAGGTGCGCGTCCCTAATCAATATCTCAATTGTATCCTTCAGATGGATGCAGTCGTCGGTCATATGGTTGTGGCTCTTGTGGAATCGGCAATACTTCGACTTATCTATATTCAGCTTGGCTGGTATCTGTTTCAGGAAACGAACCCCTGCTTGCCAGAACTCCGATTTTGTGCATTCAAAGAGGATCTTCTCACGTGAGACGGTTAGTGGAGTGTATTCGTGAAAATAGCCAGATGTCCCTTTGTGCTCTCGGGACTCCCGGGGACGGTCATCCCATCTTTTATCTGATCCCCGATGAGTTATCAAGGAGTCATTGTGCTTGAAGGACCTGGCACTCTCTTGGTGCCTCGATTCCGGAGCAGTGTTCGCAGCTTCCCTTTCTTCGTACTGGATGTACGCCCGAGCCTTAAGTAGGAGGGCATCTAGTGTTGCTGGGATCTCAATGTCAACTGCCTTGGGAAACTCGCTGCGGGGACGAAGTCCACGTTCGAGCAAATACTTCTTCATACCGTCGATCGTGGAGACCTGGACTGCCTTGGGCTTTGTACAAATGATTCTCCCTAGCAGAGCTAACCTTTTCAGACTCTCTTGTTGAGTCAATCACTTTTTAGCCTCCGTCTTGGGCTTTGTACAAGACATATAAAAAAACCACTCTCTTGTTGAGTATAAAAGACTCTCTTGTTGAGTCAACCTCTTTTTAGCCTCGATCTCGGGCTTCGTACGAGACAGAAAAAACACTCTCTTGTTGAGTATAAAAGACTCTCTTGTTAAGTCAATCTCTTTTTAGCCTCCGTCTTGGGCTTTGTACAAGACATATAAAACACTCTCTTGTTGAGTATAAAAGACTCTCTTGTTGAGTCAACCTCCTTTTAGCCTCCATCTCGGGCTTCGTACGAGATAGAAAAACACTCTCTTGTTGAGTATAAAAGACTCTCTTGTTGAGTTAATCTCCTTTTAGCCTCAATCTCGGGCTTCGTACGAGATAGCAAAACACTCTCTTGTTGAGTATACAAGACTCTCTTGTTGAGTCAATCCCTTTTAGCCTCCGTCTTGGGCTTTGTACAAGACATATAAATCACTCTCTTGTTTAGTATAAAAGACTCTCTTGTTGAGTCAACCACTTTTAGCCTCCGTCTTGGGCTTTGTACAAGACATATAAAACACTCTCTTGTTGAGTATGAAAGACTCTCTTGTTGAGTCAATCTCCTTTTAGCCTCAATCTCGGGCTTCGTACGAGACCGCAAATCACTCTCTTGTTGAGTATAAAAGACTCTCTTGTTGAGTCAAACAACCTTCAGACTCTCTTGTTGAGTTAATCACCTGTTCAAGACTCCCTTGTTGAGTCAACCCTTTTTAGCCTCCGTCTAGGGCATTATACAGGACAGATAAAACTACTCTCTTGTTGAGTCAAACCATTTCAGCCTCCATCTTGGGCTTTATACAAGATACATTCTCTCTCAACAACTCCTCTTTAGAGATGACAAATTCTCTCTCAGCCTTTTAGCTTCACATCTTGGGCTTTAAACAAGATACAAACCACCTTCAGCTTCACGTCTTGGGCTTTGAACAAGACACCAAAAACCTCTTTCCTCCCATAGAATAGGAGGAACTACGATCGCTCTGATTTCCCTATTTCAGGAATACGTAGGCATAAGATTGCAAAAATATTAGCAAGCATACTAATCAAAAACCGAAAATCCCGTACCTTCAGACATCAATCGAAAAGCATCAGACCTAATATCTTAAAACCTCACAGATAATCCAGACACTTGTATTCTTAAGAAAATAACCCTAAGAAGGACCCCCCCTATTTTGATAGCATCTGTAAACCAACAGTTTTGACTGTTTAAACTCAGTATGCAAGCAGGGTTAATTGGAGACATCTATTTCCCTTCCTTAATCAGCTCAACAGGATAAAAAATGAATCGAACTGTAGTACCAAAGCGATAGTGATTCGAAACCACAAAAATTGCGCTACAGGTGTACCTGCAAGGCACTCCGATGCTAAAGTAAGAATCGGGAGAAGAAAAAGCAAGCCCAAAGTGAGTATGTCTTAGGATGATTTAGATTACATGACCCTCTCAAATGAGAGGGTTTTTATAATGCCCCCAGCGCTTGGCCATTGGTCCCTATTTTTGGGGCGAGATATTCGCTCCCAAAGAATAGGTAATTGCCAGAAACTAGGCGTTGGGACGGGCAGAGGTGCTCGGAACTAGCCGTTGCCACAGGAAAGGGCGTGGTTGCGGGTACGGGCGTCGTGATTGTTTCTTGATAGTGGAACCGTGCGTGACAGGCAAAAGGCTAGCTAATCCAGGGGGTCAGCCGTCCAGACCTCCTCGTAGGAGGGGCAGGAGGGCAAGAATGTTTCCTTTGCCCTTAACTGGCTGGACTTTGGCAATTGGGCCGTTTTGGGAGCAAAAGTAGATTTGGTCATGCCTAGCCATTGGGCCAGTCTGGAACACAAACTATGTTTAAAATATGTACAATGGAACATCTTTATCGAATTTTGTGTGTACATTATTTGGGATGACTATTAGTTGAAAGGAAAATAAAATATGTGTTGCGACATTATCTCCAACTCCAGCGAAGCACATTTCCTTGATGAATGGGTGAAAGAATCCATGTTGCTTAAAGGTATCTTTGGGGAATTAGAAATTAATCAATAATATGTATAGATACATTTTAATAGTCAAATTATTATTTATTTGAAAAATCATCAAGTGTAACATGAAAAGGACAAATCACGTTGACATCCATTTCACTTTGTTAGAGATATGATTGAATCCAAGGAGATTTTGGTTGAAAAAGTTGTTTTGGAACATATTTGTCCACCAAGTTATTAACTAGATCAAGGTTCGAGGATTACTTTTACTTTATCAATCTTGTTGAAGAGTAATTTAAAAACGGAGAAAGAACTAATATGATTGATAGTTAAATTCACATCAACGTTGATTCGAATTCGTTGTGTGTGTCAAGAAATCGTATTATTATTGTTTGAAGTTGCTTAGATTTTGTCATTATTACTCTTCCACAAACACTATTTTTCTTCTTTACTTGAACACAAGTATTTGTCGAACACCCTCCAAGAAAACTTCTAGTATTAATATTTATATATTAGTTCTTTAGTTTGTGGATATTCATAATGAAACTTCAGACTTCAGGACTTCATGCAATCAATCCTCATCCCTATCATGCCTGCCTAGAACTAGAACTGGCGTGCATAAAGAAAGCCATCCACAGTCCATTATGTTCATTTGAGACCTTCACAAAAAAGAAATTAACTAATATATATTATAAGACTATATAGTAAAGCTTGTCTATCTTTTTTTGGCACTCACTTTCTCTTTGGTTATGCTTTTTCTCCTCTTCCATACAGTCTCTTCAAGCATCATAATGCAAAAAAGAAAGTTGTATTCGTTTGCTATCTTCAGAAGTTATTCATAAGAAAAATAAGATAAAGTTTCAGAGTATACAATAATTTAATAGACTTGCAATTGGTGTATATGAATGATGGTGTAAAATGGCCAAGATTCTTTTCTCACTTTCTCGTTTAACTTTGGAGTTTGGTCATTTTGTCATGCCCGCACATTCATTCATGCGGATTAATCATTTAGTAGCTACTCATAGCCTTCACCTTTTCTAAAGCAGAAATAAGTATATGACAAAAATAAGCCAAACTTTATATTCTTTCTATTGCATAATCTATGCCTACAAGCCTGATTTCTTTAACCGAAATGCCTTTTGGAATTATTATGGTTACTCGCGATCTCTTTGATGAGCTAGATTAGATAATATGATACTCTCTCTTCATTTTAAACAAGTTTCACTTTAAAAGGTTTATAATACTATTCAAGGTGAAAAAAAATATAAGAAATAGGAATTTAAATTGGGTTTCTAGTATTAAAAACTTTTGCAATTCAATATCTCAAACAGTAAAGATTGATAGAGATAAGAACACAAGTATTTTTATCCTAGTTCGCTGTTAACGAAGCCATATCCAGTCCACTTGTTTGAGTGATTTCTCTTTTTCAATAAGGACTTAATACAGTAATCAATCTGATTACAACAAACTCAAAGACACACAGTTTAAGACTTCTTAAGAAATTTTGACTATACCCTAATCTCTCAATGAAAGCAACTCAAAGACTAACTGTCAATGACTTCTTGAAAATTCTGACTACACTTTGTCTCTCAAGGAAATTAACCAAAGGTTAAGATATGCAGATTTTGTGTTTACAAGATGCTTCAACAAGCAGATACACAAGCTTAAATCAAATATTACACTTAACAAAAATATTCAAAGAAATCTGTTATAAGTGTATAAGTGTGAGAAACACTTCTTTTATTTTTCTCTATTCACGTATCCTTTTTTAGTGTATATCTTTGATGTATAAATTAGTTCATGCATTTTTCTTCCAATCTTCAAAGACCTCTTTCATTAGGAAGAAATAGATCCATTGGAGGGTGAAGTTGGAATATCCTCAATGTAATCGTTGTATGAAGGTCACTTCATATTGACACATTACAGTGGCGCTTGCAGTAGAGAGTTGGTGAGAATGATAAGACGTGAGAAACTTCTTTGGTAATACTTTATATAGAAAGCAAATTTGCTTTTGGTCTTCTGTCACGTCAATCAGTAGTTGTCCTTTTTATTTAAATCTTCTAGTCAGAGGCTTATTATACATGTTAATGAAGCTTAAGTAGAGTTCAGTGTGCATCTTCAGAACTTGGTGAGACTATAAGACTCTTTTGTAGAATTGGGTTCTGAGTCTTTCAGAATCTGGTAGTCATAACCTTTACAAAAGTCTATCTAGATGGTTTCTATTCAGGAACATCGATTTAACAAATCAGAGTTGACTTTACACTTCATAGTTGACTTAACAGATCATAGTTGACTTCTGTGTAAACACGCTTTCAATGTATCCTTTGGTTCAAAGTCTGGACGTTTTCAGAGTTAGAATCTGATTTTTATTTTCTGCACACTCAGCAAAATAGTTAGAGTGCAAAATTGTTCTCTACACTTATTATCATCAAAAATCAAGGATAGTTGTAGAACCAAACTTGTTCCAATAATTATGACTTATAGATATAGAAGAGAGGAAGGAGGCGAAGGATTTGAGCAGACATAGAGAGCAAAGCAACCTCTGTCCCTGCTATTGTGTTTGTCTAAAACGTGATTTAGGTCTAACCGTTTGTTGTAAAATGCTGGAAAGACTAGCTGGACAAGCCTACTATTGCTTTCTAGATGAATATTAGGGATATAACAAAATAGTTGTATATCCTGCGGATCAAGAGAAAATCGCATTTACATGCCCATTTGGAATTTTTGCATATAGATGGATGCCTTTCAGATTATGTAATGCACCAACAACGTTCCAAATATGCATGTTATTTATTTTCTCTAACATGATTGTGTGAAGAAGAGATCTTCTTGTCCTTGGTTATAGTTTTGATGAAGACAAACACATCAACAAAAAGAAGTCAAAGCTTGAAGACTAGAGCAATCAAGTTCAAATTATCAAAAAGTTTTGGAAAATTAATGGAAGAATCAAGATGGTTGAATATGTGTTACAAGTGTTCAAGTTATCATTCATTCTTGCCATGATTCGTTAAAGTATTTTTTCAAGAAAATCTTTTCCTTTCATCTCATTTTTTGAAGTATTTTTCAATTCTGGTCTTTGGTTAATCGATTAACCAGTTTGTTGTTCAAAGTTGTTAATCAATTAACCTTTGTAATTTTTGAATTTTTTGATCTGTTGCAGAAGGGTTAATCGATTAACCAAATTGCAGTACAAAGCTGTTAATCGATTAACACTAAAGCAGTGTCTGAAAATACTGCATTATTTTCAGTCAAACGATTTTCTAAATTGGATTATGAAACATGGCAACCTTTCATTTGTTGCACTCATTTGTAGAGGTGCATTGTGTCTATATAAACATCATTATTTTCAGAATTCAAACTTATCTCTCTTTTATAGCAATTCAAAACTTAAATTCTCTCATTTTCAAAATGAAGTGTTCTTGACATAACTTTTGTTGAAACTTCGGTGTCATACCCTAAATTTTGACCACAATATTTCCCATCATTGTGTAAATCATCACCACAATATAGATGTACCTTCATGCCTCATCAATCCTCTCAAAGATTGCTGAGCATTCACTCCAATCAAGAATTAGGGTCTTGAGCCCTCTCATAGTACTCAGACAAAGGATCAATCAAAAATGGACACGGTCCTCAACTTGTCAAGCCTCTAAAACATCCATGAAGGATCAATAGGTTTCCCACATTAATAATCAAGCTTTAAAATGCAACATCTCAAGTTGATCAAGCCTTAAGATCATCAGTGTCACCAAATTAGGGTTTTGGTCGACCAAGGCCTCCAGAGGAAAATTTTCTCCTGGGCATGAGCCAATACTTCAAACATAATCCAAGAAGCTCAAAGGGACCTCATGGATCCAATCATAAGTTCAAAATAGCCTCAGGGGATGCATTCATCAAAAATCAAGAATTAGGGTTTCTTGACCAAATTCACCCCTAAGTTGACTTTTGGAACAGGACATGAGCCAAGACCTCAAGGAATTCTTTGAAGACCTCAAATATCTTACATTGATCCTCTTACAAGTTTAAATTGACACAAAGAACTTGGTTCATGAGCAATACAAAGATTCAAATTCATCTGGACCACAAACTAGGGTTTCTAAGAAAAAGTCAACCCTACCTTTGACTTTTGACCAAGACATGATCTCAAACCTTGGGAAATGATTCAAGACACTCTAAAACACCTATGGAATCCATCCATTAGTTTTGAATTAGGTCAAGAATTTGATTTCATATAGAATCATAAAGTTTGAAATTCATCTGACAAAAAGTCAACTGTGCCAAAAAACCAAGTTTAACTTTTGGGATTTCTTGACAAAAAAGGCTTCTCTAAGTCAAAAACAATGTTAACTTATGGTTTTGATCATCATCCATCAAGAAAAGTCAAGAAAAGTGAGGTTACTTGCAAAAGGGGCTATCTTAAGAAACTTGAAATTTCACTAAGTCATAAAAAAAATGATTTTTACCCAACTTTGCAAAACCATAACTTGTGATCCAAGTAACCTTTTTCTTTCATTCAACGCTCAAATGAAAGATCTCATTACATACTTCAAGATTGTCAACTACAACATATTCCAAATCCTCATGAATTTTAAGTTATGGATTGATCAAAATCACCAAAAATGAAAAATGAACCTTTTTCAAACACTTAGTGAAATTTTGGACAGAATCTGTTTGCATTTTTCCAACTTTGAGGCCATTTTTCATTATGATCCAAAATGATTCAAGACCAAAGTTAAACATTAAAGTTGAGGAATGATATAGGGGATTTCTAAAAAGTACAAGAGCCTCCCATGATTCAACTTGAGCAAGGAGTTATAAGCCTCCAAAAATGGCATTTTTCACCCTGCCTACACAAAAGCATGAAAACATAACTTGTGCCACACGATTGTTTCACTCAAGTCTTGCCATTTTGCCAACTTTGTCATCTTCCAAAAACACAAAACTTCTTATGACTCACTTGTTTCTTGATCAAGAAGTCAAGAATTCAACTTGGCATGTGCAAAACCATCATCATGACATGAACTTTGAAATTCAATTTTGGAAAGGTTACATTAATGTAATGCATTGAGGTGCATGAACCAAGCCATAACAATCCAAACTAGTCAAGATTCAGTGCAAACTCTGAGCATTCAAACATGCGGAAATTGAATTGAGTCAAGCTACAGTTGACTTGGCACTTTGGAACATCCAAGTCAATCACTATTGCTCCCAAAACAAACTTTCTCTACTATAAATAGGGATCATTTCTGATCAGTTTGACGACACCAAAACATAACAACACAAGCTCTTCTTCATTTCACTCTCAAAAACCAGAAATTGCTTCTTTTTCAAGTAACATGCGAATTTTTCAAGAGGAAGCAATTCTATCAAAACCAATGGTGTAGAAACATCATATACATCATATGTGAGTTATCCAAACACTTCCCACACATCTGTAATCTCAGAATCACAAAGCTCAAAATCAAACTCGGGCCTATTTGCAGTTGAGTTGCCACAAGGTGATCTAGGTTATTTCAATTCATTCCAAGCTTCCAAACACCTTACATAAAGTCCATTGAAGTTGTCCAAGTCATCAAACAACGTCTGTAGCACCTCCAACACACAATTCGATTTCTTCTTGCAAGAGGTAAGCCTGAACTCTCAAACTCTATGATCCATGCATCATAAATATGATTTCAGGTTACAAACATGTTTCTGCACTTATGTAGAGTGTTTCCCCTCAATCAATTGCTTTGTAGCTATCGTGTATAGGATTTCATAGTGTTCTTGCAGAAATTAGGGTTCATGTGTTCATCACTTGATTTCTCACTCCACACTGGAAATAAATGCAATTAATTGGTACCATTAGAATCCTTGTTCAAAAACGAGTGAGATTGATGTTTGAATCGTGCAAAATCATTAAGTAATCAGAGAGAAAAGTGAGGTTTTCCAAATCATCCATGGAGCGGGCACGGGGAAGAAGAAGATGATCGTTGGCTCCTTTTTCAAATTATTTGAATTTTTGAATTTATAAGTTATTTTCTTAATTTATTTCTTCCTCAATTTTAATCATTTTTTATTGATTCTTTTTTTAAAAATTCACAAAAATGTTAAAATATTTTATTCTACAAAAAAATAAAATTTATATTATTTATTTAATATATTTGGAATTTTTGTAAAGAATTTCATTTTAATTGTTTTTTAACATTTTTAATGAAATTTTCTTCTTGATTTTTCAAATTCTAATGAATTTCACACTTTCATATAAACATAACATGATTTTCCAAAACATTTTTCAAAACTCACAACTTTTTTTTAAATATATTTGATATTTTATATCATTTTTTATTTAATTTTCTTTGAAAAATTATATTTTTAATTAAAATTAGGGTTTGTCCTTGATTTTAATTTTTCAAACTTCATTTGAAACACTTTTGGGCCTCTTTGTAAAGTGTAAGACCCATCCCCTTTGTAAATACATATTTTTGGGCCTCAGTCATTGTATAAGTCCCGATACGATTTTCAAAATAAACTGTGCGATCGCTGTTTTTCATCTGGGCATCTCCTTGAGTTGTAAGCCACATCTATTGCATAAAAATCATTTCTTGGGCCTCTAATAGAGTGTAAGACCCAACCCCTCTTTGTACATAAAAATTTTGGGTCTCTGCTGTAGCATAAGTCCCACAACGTCTTTCAGTATCGCAGTATGATCCCAGTTTTCAAAACAAGTCATCTGGGCCTCTCCTTGAGTATAAGCCCCAAACTTTTGTACATAAACTTTATTTTAAACAATAAACAACCTCCATGGGACTCTCCTTGAGTTGTAAGCCCCATACCTCTGTTTTCAAAATCATCTGTCTGTTTTAAACTGGTACTAAGAGGAGCATTATTCCCGGTGAAACTGCTCTTAGACCACTTGGGCCTCTCTTTGAGTTATAAGCCCCAAACATTCTTTCTTTTAAACCACTTATTTTTTATTCAAATTCAAATTCAAAGTTTTCTCAAAAATTTCTTCAATTCCTTAAAACCCTAATCATACAGTTATAGTCAATACAACTAATCACAACACACTTGGGCCTCTTCTCAGAGTATAAGTCTCAACATCTTTTTAATGCATATTTGTTTATATACCTGTCAATTCACTTATTTGTATATATTCTTGTGCATAGTTGTTTAGAGTTTCCCCAAGCAGTTAGGTCTACACATAGGTCAAATCAGAGGTTACTTCTAACTTAGTCAAACTAGTTCCCTCATAGGAAATTCTCTCAATACAGTCTGCCTCCTCTTGGGCTTATTAAATATGGAACAAAGAAAGACATTATTCCCGGTGAAACTTTTCTCAAGACTGTCAAAACTTACATATATGTATATATATGTACAAGAAATTCATTTCCCCATAGAGGATTAATTCCCGGTGAAACCTCTTTTGAATTTCTTCAAACCTTAGAACTGTTCAACAAAGAAAGGATTATTCCCAGTGAAACCTTTCTTGAACTTTTCTTAGGCTTGGACCCACAGGCTTCCTAGAAGTATCCCCAGTCTCCTCTTGGGCTTAGTACAAGGACCAACAGGCTTCTTAGAAGTTCCCCAGCCTCCTCTTGGGCTTAGTACAAGGACCCAAAGGCTTCCTAAAAGCATAGGATAGAAATTAGTTATCTCTACTAGTTCAATCCCCAGGATAGTCAAATTTCCAGAACATCATACCAATCTAAAGGTTGATCTTCATCCCTTAAACCAACAGCCTCCTCTTGGGCATCATACAAGGACCCCTCTCTACACCATAGTCTACCACTCCTTGAGAGACTTGGAAAGTCTCAGCCTCCTCTTGGGCTTCATACAAATAAGACTTGGAAAGTCTCATCTCCTCTTGGATCTCACACAGAGACCCTCAAAGCATAGGAAAAACCCTGATCACTCTACCAATATATCAGTCTCCAGCAGAATTAAGAAAAACTACTAAGGTTTTTCAAACTCACCTTTAACCTTCTCTGACCTCCAACAAGGCTTAACTTTCACCTTGAAAATCCCAGCCAAGGTCAGATTGACCTCAATAAAACCCTAGCAGAATCAGAGCCTCATGGCATCTGATACTTCAACTCTTCCCTGATTCCCAGCAAGAGTAAAATCCCTTAGACCCCCAATACAATTTGGACATGCTCTTGGATTTCAATAATCCTCCGCAAAAGCCATCCTCCTCTTAGGCTTCATATAAGAATTTCCTCAGTCAGCCTCAATCTTGGGCTTTGTACAAGACAGATAAAACCCTTTCCAGTGGAGTCATTTTCTTTCAGCTTCAACCTTGGGCTTTGAACAAGGCACACAAAAATCAACATACCCTCAGATGAGACCATGGGTCCACTCTGCAGGAAGATACATCTTCTATACATCACATATCAAAATAAATAATCAAAACCTTTTTCCAGATAATTGTTGTAAGTGGCACACTTGTTGATTCAAAATCCAAGCTAGAGTCTTTCTCTTATCCTGGCCAAAACTCCTTTTTCATCTAACAATTGTAAGTGGCAAGCCTCTAGATTCCATATATCCAATCCAATGTCCCTCTCTTAGCATGAAAAACTCATAAGGAAAAAGTAGCATTGCTCTACACTGAGTTAAATCTTCTTCCTTCATATAAAGAAAATTATGGCATTGCTAGATTCTACATATCCCAGTTAAAGTAATTCCCCTTTATAATCAATTCCTCAACATTTTGTGATGAATAGGTGAGATATCTCCCTTTAGAGATGACAAATTATCTCTCAATCACCCTTTTCGCTTCAATCTTGGGCTTTGAACAAGACACAAATACCCTTTTAGCTTCAATCTTGGGCTTTGAACAAGACACAAATACTCTGATAGCTTCAATCTTTGGCTTTGAACAAGACACCAAATATCTTTCCTCCCATAGAATAGGAGGAACTACAATTGCTCTGATTTCCCAAATCTCTTTAAGGGAATACGTAGGCATAAGATTGCAAAATCTTAGCGAGCATACAAAAATCAAAAACTTTCAGTCCAGTACCTTCCCAAAAACAACAGAAAACCCAAAAACAGCAAAAACATTCTCTCAACACTCCCAAACGAGAAACTTTCCTAAACCACGGCAGACAAACACAAGAAAGCATTTCAAGTTAACAGAAATACATGCAAAAGAAGGTTCCTATAGATTACCATAGATACACTGGGTGTTAATAGCTTCCCTTTGTATAACCAGACCTCGATCCCATATCTCTTAGCATTTAATAAAGAAAACCTTTGCGAGCAGGGTTGGTTTAAGATATCTTCCCCTTCCTTAACCAACTTCATAGGATAAATACATAAATAAGAAAGTAGCACCCAAGTCGTTTGTGGTAAGATGGTCGCGTCACCGAAAAAATCGTACGCTACGGAAAAATGGCGACTCGGCTAGGGAGCTTTAGGATTAGATTTCCTAATAGGTCTAGGCCTTGCTTTGCATTTATTTTTCTATTATCTTACTTGCTTTCAAATTTTTATATATGTCATTTGTTGTCATATTATTTGATACCCTTGTTTAAATGACTATTATCTCGGAATGCGATTAATACGCATGTGGTGAGTCCGAGAGAACATTAAGATAAGTGGTGGCGTATTCGGGGAGGCTTATAGGGAGTGAATCCTGACCAAGCTGACTTGAGAGTCCACCGAATCAGTTGAGGTGCCCGCGTGGAATTACCAATTTTAAACGAGCATGTCGTGAAAGCATTATTTTTTCCCATTGGGTTACCCTTGAAGCTGAGGATTGTAGAGACTTAACCAATAAATCGTTAGGTAGTGTGGTGACTATCGGGAATAGTTGATACGCGATACTACACTCAAAGGAGATTCATCTTAGGATATTACGGCTCTCCTGAGTAAATCGGTTTGCTGTTAATATCCCTAAGAGGGGTCAATGATTTTGGGAACCTCTGTTAGAACCCGTTCTAGAGGTACAAAAATTGACCTATTAGTACACACCTTGGGAATGGGTAGATCCATGGCTCCATGCCGTTACGATGAACCCCTAAACCCATGTTTTCAAATGTTTTTGTTTGCTGCATTCATGCATTAAAAAAACCTTTTTTTAAACAAGAAAAACTCTTTTTCTAAAAGAACTGAAACAATAATTGCAAATATCAGAAAAGTTGCGTTATGGATTTCAGAAGAAGAAAAACGCACAAGTACACCTTCAAGGTTCCAAAACTAGAAGACCTAAGGAAATTGGGAAGGATGATTACTAATCCCGAGGCTTTCAGAGCTAAGCACGAAGGACTTTTGTCTCTTTTGAAAGTCAACATGGTTGAAGGGATCCTGTTTACACTAGTTCAGTTCTACGATCCGGTTTACCACTGCTTCACTTTTCCAAATTACCAGCTTACACCAACACTGGAAGAGTACTCCCACCTGATTGATTTACCTATCACTGATCAAGATCCATTTTTCGGACAAGAAGAAATTCCAAAAGATCAAGCCATTGCAAGAGCAATCTCTTTGGATGAGTCAGAAATCAGAACTCACATGACCACCAAAGGAGGAATCCAAGGTTTACCGGATAAATTCCTGATGGAGAAAGCTCTATACTTTGCCAGTATAGGAAATATAACCACTTTCGAGGATGTCTTTGTTCTGCTCATATATGGGATGATCACATGTTGTGTACCATTACTCTACAAATGGTTTATTTTCCACTTACCCAAGTCTACTGCTTTTTGGGATCACAAGATTAGTCTACGATGGTCACAGAAGATTATGTCTCTTACCAACTCCGACATAGATTGGTACAATCAGATCTATGACGGAATAAAAATAATCAACAAATGTGGAAATTTCCCCAATGTACCCCTCATTGGTACTAAAGGAGGGATCAACTATCATCTAATTTTAGCTCGCCGTCAACTTGGATACCATTTGAAAAATATCCCACATAATGCTCATCTGGAAGGTCTTTTCTTCAAGGAAGGAGAAACTGACAGGGCACTAAAGAAAGAAATAGTGCATGCCTGGCAACATGTTCACAGGAAGGGGAGAGAGTCCCTGGGGAAGACAAACTGCATCTCTGCAGAGCCTTATCTCCACTGGGTGCAAAATAGAGCCATCAAACTAAGGATGCCTTACCCTCGTCAAGAAGTTTTTCCCTTAAAGGAATTTGTCCTTTAATTCATGTCTGATGCAGAAAAACTCCAGGTCACTCTCAACAAAGTCCAACGTGAGAAAAACTCTTGGAAGAACAAAAAGAAAAAGAAAATGACAAAGTGCGAGAAATCACCACACAAAAAGAAAAAGAAATCTTCAAGGAGTATGCTTAAAGATGGCGTGAAATCACCGCCCAGATCTGTCCTCCTCTCGAGGAAAAGAAAATGACAAAGATCTTCCTAAAAACATTAAGCTCGCTTTATTACGATCGAATGATTGCAAGTGCACCTAGTGATTTCACTGAAATGGTGAACATGGGAGTACGCCTTGAAGAAGTAGTCCGAGAAGGATGATTGGTCAAAGATGCAGAGCCATCCAGCAATACTCAAAGGCGTAGGTATCACCCGGTAGCAGCAGTAACTCTCGCTATCAACCCGGCGCCAGCTCCGACATATCAACCTCGGGTTCGCTCTGAGCCAACCAAATTAACAACAGTATCAGCAAAGGCAGTAACAGCTTCTTCAGCAGGCTCGCCCGGAGTACAATAACAACAATCGTACAACACGACCATCAGGGTTCGACCCTATACCAATGTTGTATGCAGAGTTATTTCCACTTCTACTGGCCAAGGGGCACGTTCAAACCATGACTCCTCTTACAGTACCAGAAAATCCACTATTTTGGTTCAAAGCAGACCAAACTTGCCCTTACCATCAAGGAGGATCGGGACATAACATTGAGAATTGTCTCAACTTCAAGTCTGGTGTACAAAAGCTCATCAAGAATGAGGTTTTATCTTTCAATGATACTAATCCAAATGTTCAGACGAACCCGTTACCGTAACATGAGAAGGCTACAGTGAATTTGATAGAAGGAGAACCTAGCAGCAGTTATCAAATTCACAATGTACGCTTACTGGGTTGGTAAAAATGCATTGCAGACAGAACGGGTACGGCCATGTTCCATCTCACAACTATCATCAGTGTGATATCTGTTCCAAGAACAATCAAGGGTGTGCCATAGTACAAGCAGCTCTGGAAGAACAAATGGATCTGGGCTTGATTCAAGATCAAAGGATTTGTCGCGGCCGGCAAAAATATTCGAGTCGCCACCATATTTTTTAAAGGAAAATAATGATAAACCTAATATCTTAATCCTAAGGTAGAGATTCCTACGGTTCGGGAGTCATTTAAGTGAAGGGAAGGTGTTAGGCACCCTTCACTTCCATTGTACTCAATGGGATCCACCTTTGAGTTTAGGGTATGTTTGTTTGTCTAAATGAAAAGAAAACCTAAGTTTTTTATTATTATACTCGCTAGGGTTTACAACCCTATGCCTACGTACCTTCAATTTTGAAGGATCAGAGTAACCGTAGTTCACCTCCCCTATTCCTACCCCCTAATCCTATTCCTAAATCCCAAATCTTATCCCTAAATCCCATCCACTATTTATACTCTTGGATAAAGAGTTCTATCCCTTAAATCTAGTGTTTATACTCCTAGATGAGGAGTTCTATCCTTTAAATCCCTTTGTCCATTGTTTATACTCTCGGAGGAAGAGTTTTATCCCAAAAATCTATATCCCATCCCTTATTTAGGCTCTCGGACCAAGAGCATTATCCCTTAATCCTTTTATTTATACTCTCGGATATCAAGAGTTCTATCCCTTAATCCTTATCCCTTATCCCTTATCCCTTAAAATTTATCCCTTAAATTATCCCAAATTATTTATAAAGCCTAAGATTTAATTTAATTAAACACGCATAATTAAATAGACCTTTTATCCCCTAATTTATAATAATCCCAAAGACATAGTTTATTATATATTTAATTAATTATAAACATAAATAACATATAATATTTCAAAAAAACACAAATTAGCCCAATTATGATATCCCAAACATTCAAGTTAATCCCAATTATTGATAAATAAGTAACTTATACTGTTCAAAACACGAATTAATCCCAATTATTATAATATCCCAAAATACCAATTAATCCCCATTATTAATAAAAAAAAAAGTCCCATAAATCTAAATTAATCCAATTATTAAATATAATCTCAAAATATATCAGAATATGAATTAGTCCAAATTACCCCACCTATCCCAATAAAACACCCTATTTTATATTAAATAATTTTTTAATTAATTCCAATTTTTCCAAACGAAGTGAATTCCAATCATAAAAAACAAATAAAAAGCATTCCCTTAAAAAAACCCTTTAATTTTTACCCCAAAATATAAACCCAAATTATTAATTATAAAATGATAAAATAACGAATCCCCATTTTTATTATAAGAATAAAATAAATAAGTTAAATAAACCAAAATTTATTAATTGTGATAAAAATTATAGAATGTCACCCATAATGTTAAATTATAAAATCGAATTTAAAAAAAAACCAATAAATATAATAAACCCTCCCCCCAAATAATAGATCCTAAATCATAGATTTACCCTAAATCTCCTAATTAGCCCTTTACTTAATAACCAAGTTAAATTAAGTTAAACAAATTAATTAATTAAATTAATTAAAACGGACAGGGGGGTGTAGAACCCCTTTAAAAAAAAGCAAATGGGCCATCTAATGGGGGCAAATAGCACTGGGTGTAAAGCCCAATGGCTAACCCTTCAGCAAAAAAAAACCAAAAAAACAAAAAAAACAGGCAAGACAGAACCAAGGCCGTTGGATGGGATTGACTAAATTATACCAGATCAGATATTGTGCGTTGGATTCACATACTACCCAAGTAAGCCAGAAGGACGGTTGAGATGGAGAGTCCAAGGATCTCCACCGTACGAATATCACACGGAATCCTTTGGTTGACTGGATAGTCAACAAGATCAGACGGAGAGGCGAGGGCCACATGGCTTCCATCTGGGCCGTTCGTGGAATAGCATATAAATCCCAATTTGCTTCAGAAATGCTCCATTTTCATTTCTTTTTCTCTCTCTATCTCTCGTCTCACTCACTCTACTCTCTCCCTTCTCTTTAAAAATGCTCTCACCTCTCTCTAACTCCCTCCCTCCGGTGAGTCTTCCGGCCACCGCGAGCCGCCCTCTCAACCACCACCCAACCCCAGTTTCCGGTTGAATCTCAACTGGCAAATTCAAACATTCATCGTCCCAACCCAGAAAACCCAGATTTTCCCAAGAACCCCAAATCCCAGCAAGAACCCTAACCCTTAAGTGATGAACCCTAGGGTTCATCACATGAACCCTAACCCTAAAGTCAAAGAACCCTAACCCTATAACAAACCAGAAAAAGCCAGAAACACACAAAAACAAATCGAAACAACAACCAATGACGATTCCAATTCAAAATTCCAAAAAAAGCTAAGTGTATTTTCCGGATTACCTCTCCTGCCGTGAAACTTTTCGTAAAAAAAATATCATTTTTTCCTTCTCCGATCTCCACTTCTAATCTCTTCCTTGCTTATTTCGCAGGTCTAGCTCAAGGTAGCTTAGGTTCTGATGATGAACCCTAAGTCCTTATTATGAAAGAGCTTTAGGTGAAAAGGGTGGGATCGCGCAGCAGCAAAGGGTCTCGTCTCAGGGTTTCCTCTTTTTTCTTTTGATTTTTCTCGTTGTAATTTATAAATGAATACTTAGGTTTAGGATTAATGTTAGATTAAATTTAATTGGGAAATTTTGATTTGATTGAAATAATTTGTTGTAATTTGATTTTGATTTAGATCTGGTTGATTCGAAGTTAAAGATTTAACTTGTGTAATTGATTTTGGGACTTAATTCTGGAAAGATTTGATTTTTAATTTTAGCTCTTTTGATCCACCATTCATGTTTAGCCGCCTCTATTAGGGTTTCGGAAGAAGAAGAAGGTCATTGGTCAACATTTTGACCAAATGGGAATTAATAAATAAAAATAAATAATAATCATCAAGTGTTGAACCCCTATGAAGCAAAAACGTGACCTTCCAAAAGAACAATAATGAAAATTTTTTAAAACCCGCTCAAAAAAACAATTATTTATTAATAACATTAATCTTAATTAAAAAGAAAAACCAAAAACTAATTAATAATGCGGATTACCCCTATATCCCAAATAAGACTAGACTGAATAATTAAGTCCAAGAAATCTGAATAATAAAATAAATAAAAATAAAAAAAATCTCTTCCTTAGATAATAAAAAACCCAACATCCTCTTTAATAATCTAAAAACTACTAATTTGAATAAAACCAAATTATCCTAATTATCCTAATACCTAAAAACTTAACTTCTAAGAAACATCATCAAAAAAAATGATAAATTCTAATTAAAACAAATATTGTAAAGAAATTAAATTCTTAATAAAAGATATTAAAAAAAACACCTAATTATTTTCTAAGTAAAAAACTGAAAGATATAAAAATTAATATAATGCCATTAAATAAAAACCAAAAAAAAAACCCTTAATATTTCTAAAATTTAATTAAAAAACCTAAGACTATAAATCTCTAAAAAAAATCTAAAATGAAAACCCCTCTAAACCCTCAATAAAAAACATAAATGAAACGTCTATATGTATAAAACTTCATTCTAAAGAGGGTCTACTCCTAAATAAACAAAATCTATAAATAGATAAAAAATTTAATTAAGAACAAAACCTTCTACTAAATTATAATGGGCCTAAAAGCACTAATACACCCCCAAAACCCAAATAACACCCCCTAGTAGCACACAAAAAAAATCTTAAAAACCCTTGGTCAAAATTTAGGGTACTACAGCTGCCCCTATTTAATCGTCTTCGACTCAGAAAGAGGAAGTTGATGTGTCTTTCTCTTTTGAAAAGGAGATGATTAAATATACAGAGGACCCTAATTTTGACCGTCGAACCAGACAAGTAACATGCTGACTATCCTAAGATCCCTGATACCAAACCCACGATGGGACATCCGGTTAAAACCCTTTACCCCGGAAGAAACGCTCTTATGCCATGTATGCATGTGTACGCTCTCATGTATGATGCATTGTTTGGGCTAACGCCTCTTTTATGATATGCAGTGCATGTTTTTACGGAAACCCTATCCTTCTGTAGATCCCAACTTCCCGACCCTTGAACCCTTAACCCCTTTGATGAGTGTAACAAGCCTTTTGCTCTTGACATCTGGAGATGCGTAGAAAAACTCCCATAGTGATTGAATTCTGACCGTCAATTTGTGGATCCTTTACTTTTATCTTGAGAGAAAATATGATCCTTTTGCAATTTCTGAATCGTAGTAAAATACCTTTTCCTTTTTCCTCTTTTTTTTTTTTTTTTAGCTTTTTTATTATACCCAATGTTTCAGTGCATTATTATGAATAAAATCGGCATTTTGTAATCCAGCAGAAAAATTGAAAAGCAAAGAAAATTTTATTCATTGAGAAGTAGGCCTATGAACAGGCAAAAGTACATAAGGAAAGCAAATCCTCATAAGGAGGAAGTACTACAAAACAGAAAAGAAATGGCAATACGAAAACAAATTTATCTATGTTCCTATTAAATTTAACACTAGCTAATATCCCTAAATCTCCGCAGTCTTGACACTTCGCTTCTGAAGATGATGACAGGATTGATCATTCCTTTCTGAATTCCTGTTGTGCAAACATTGGTGCTGCCAGTCCTATGCCTTTTGGATATCCTTAATTTTGCCTAGACCGTTCTTTTAGAATCTTAGTCCACCAGGATGCTATACCATTTTTTTCAACTAAGCCGCCCTTTAGGGTTTTCGACTTGTTGGGTATCATTTTTCTAAGTCCCTAATTTTTGCCTGAATTGCTCTTTTGAGTTTTCAATCCATCGGGACGCCCTAACTTTTGCCTAAGTCGCCCTTTAGGGTTTTCGACTTAGCGGGCTTTTATCCTCTTTTTCTAGGCATAGTATTTTTTGACTGAATCGGAATTTACCGGTCGGGGTAAATCCACTTCATCCATAGTAGTCAATATTAAAGCTCCTCCTGAAAATGCGCTTTTTACGACATATGGCCCTTCATAATTTGGAGTCCATTTGCCACGAGGATCTTTATGGATAGGTAGCACTTTCCTTAACACCATGTCTCCTTCTTCGAATAGGCGAGGATGAACTTTCTTATCGAATGCTTTCTTGAGTCTCCGCTGATACAGTTGGCCATGACATACAGCAGACATGCATTTTTCCTCTATGAGATTCAGTTGATCAAGTCTATTCTGTACCCACTCTGCTTCATCCAACTTAGCCTCCATTATGACCCTTAGTGAAGGAATTTCTACTTCAACCGGGAGGACTGCTTCTGTGCCATATACCAAGGAAAAAGGAGTGGCTCCTATCGAAGTTCGAACTGAGGTTCTGTAGCCATGTAGTGCGAAAGGGAGCATTTCATGCCAATCTTTGTAAGTCTTCACCATTTTCTGAATGATCTTCTTGATATTCTTATTAGCTGCTTCAACTGCGCCATTCATCTTAGGACGATAAGGTGATGAATTATGGTGATCGATTTTGAAACTTTCATATAACTCATCCATCACTTAATTATTCAGGTTGAGCCCGTTGTCTGTGATGATTTTGTTAGGAACCCCATAGCGACAAATTATCTCTTTCTTGATGAATCGTGCAATGACTTGTCTTGTCACATTGGTGTAGGAAGCAGCTTCGACCCATTTGGTGAAGTAATCAATGGCAACTAGAATGAACCGGTGTCCATTTGATGCCTTAGGTTCAATCATCCCGATTATGTCTATCCCCCACATAGAGAAGGGCCAAGGAGTAGTTAAGACATTCAAAGGAGTTGGTGGCACGTGAATTTTATCCGCATAGATCTGACATTTATGGCACTTCTTGAGATATTTGAAACAGTCTGATTCCATAGTCAACCAATAATACCCTGCTCGGAGAATCTTCTTAGCCATTGCATGCCCATTTGTGTGGGTTCCAAAGGATCCTTCATGTATTTCCTTGATAAGCATGTCCTGTTCATGTCCATCCAAACACCGGAGCAACACCATGTCGTGATTTCTTTTGTAAAGTACCTCTCCATCTAGGAAAAGTGAGCAGCCAGTCTTCTGAGTGTTTTCTTATCCACACTGGAGGCGTTTGCAGGGTATTCTTGTTTCTAGAGGAACTGTTTGATGTCATAAAACCACGGTTTATCATCCACTTCTGCCTCTACTGCCCCACAATAAGATGGTTCATCAAGGCGATCAATTCTGATGGTTGGTGCTTCATTATACCATTTGACCTTGAACATGGACGCCAACGTTGCCAAGGCGTCTGCCAATTGATTTTGATCTCTAGGAATATGATGGAAGGTGATCTCATCAAAGTATTCTATCCTTCTCCAGACACAATCTCGATACCGAGTTAATTTGGTATTAAGTGTCCTACATTCCCCTTTGACTTGATTGATGACTAGTGCTGAATCTCCATATACCTCTAAGATCTTGATTCCCAGCTTGATGGCTTCATTAATTCCCAAGATACACGCCTCATATTCCGCCATATTATTAGTACATGAGAAGCATATCCTGGCGGTAAAAGGTATGTGAAATCCCGTGGGAGAAGTTATGACAGCCCCTACACCATGTCCTTCTGCATTTGAGGCTCCATCAAATATAAGCTTCCACCAAGATCCAGGTTCAGGGCCTTCGTAAGAACTTGGGATATCATCATCTCTTACAGCCATTACGTCCTCATCTGGAAAGTTAAATTGCAAAGGCTGATAATCATCCAACGGTTGATGAGCGAGATGATCGGCTAACACACTTCCTTTTATGGCCTTCTGGGTAACATACTGGATGTCATATTCAGTAAGTAACATCTTCCACCGAGCCACTCTCCCAGTCACTCCAGGCTTCTCAAATATATACTTGATAGGGTCCATCCTTGATATTAGTAAAGTAGTATGGCACACCATATATTGTCTTAATCGCCGGGCGGCCCATACAAGAGCACAACAGGTCTTCTCTAAGAGCGAGTACCTAGATTCACAATCAGTAAATTTCTTGCTCAAGTAATAAATTGCATGCTCCTTTCTCCCTGTCTCGTCTTGTTGTCCAAGCACACAACCCATCGAATTGTTGAGCACTGTCAGATACATTATGAGTGGTCTTCCAGGTACAGGTGGTACCAATATGGGTGGCTCTTGTAAATACCCTTTGATTCGATCAAAAGCCTTTTGACAATGTTCATCCCATTCAAGGCTTTGGCCTTTCCTCAATAACTTAAAGATCGGCTCACAAGTAGCAGTAAGATGTGATATGAACCTAGCAATGTAATTCAGCCTTCCTAAGAACCCTCGTATTTCCTTTTCAATCCTCAGAGCTGGCATTTCTTGAATGGCCTTTACTTTATCAGGATCAACCTCTATACCTCTTTGACTGACGATGAACCCCAACAATTTCCCATATCTGACTCCGAAGGTACATTTTGCAGGATTTAACCGTAGCTTAAACTTTCTCAACCGTTCAAACAGCTTTTGCAGATTGACTATGTGCTCTTCCTCAGTTTGTGATTTAGCGATCATATCATCCACGTAAACCTCTATTTCCTTGTGCATCATGTCATGAAAGAGAGTGACCATTGCCCTTTGGTAAGTTGCCCCTGCGTTCTTTAATCCGAAAGGCATCACCTTGTAACAGAAAGTGCCCCAAGGAGTAATAAAGGTAGTCTTTTCCATGTCGGAGGGAGCCATCTTGATATGATTATATCCGGAAAACCCATCCATAAATGAGAATACCGAAAATTGAGCCGTGTTATCCACCAATACATCAATGGAGGTAATGGGAAATCGTCTTTAGGACTTGCTTTATTGAGATCTCGGTAATCTACGCACATTCTGACTTTCCCATCCTTCTTTGGTACAGGCACTATATTGGCTACCCACTCTGGATACTTTATTGCGGCTAAGAACCCTGCATCGAACTGCTTTTTAACCTCTTCCTTGATCTTGAGAGTCATATCTGGTCTAGTGCGCCTTAATTTTTGTTTGACCGGAGGACAATCGGGTTTAAGCGGTAGCTTATGTTCGGCAACATATGTGTCCAAACCGGGCATATCTTGGTAGGACCAAGCAAACACATCCACATATTCACGTAGTAACTTGATCAACCTCTCCTTTACACCCTCGTCCAAAGAAGCACCCACTTTGACCTCCTTTTTATCCTCGTCAGTCCCCATATTGATCACATCCACTGGTTCCTGATGAGGTTGTATCACTTTATCCTCTTGCTTTAACATCCTGGCTAGCTCTTCAGGAAGTTCACAATCATTCTCATCACCCTCTTCCGCTTGGTAAATCGGGAACTCGAAGTTGTAAGGGATTATAGCGGTGTCATTTTCAATAGGTTCATTTTTAAATCTGCATGAGGAATATTTTTATGCTTATTATTTTTTGAATTTGAGAAAAATGAAAGTACTCGGGAAAGAAAAAAAAGTGTATTGCCATTTGAAAGAGTAATAACTAAGAAAGAAACAAGGATCTTAATTGAAAACAAAATGCAACTTTATTATTAAATAATTCAAAGAAACAAAAGGTGGCCCTACAAAGCTTGTCCATTTGCCTTGGGCATAGCAAAGGACTTATTAATATATATTTTTTTTAGAAAAAGTAAATTATTTTGAAACAGAAATCATCGCTGGAATCTCGATGGCTCTCCAGTTGTTGAGAACTGTATCTGGAGAGCACTGGCATATCCAACCTGGTACCCCCTTATATTCCTCTTCAATTGCGGTCACTTGGTCTTCGTCTTTGAACCCAACACTATGGAAAGTTTCTTCGAGTGGAGGAAATATCATTGGACCAGTCTTGTGCTCTTCATTTTTAACCGGTTTGTAACCCAGCCCGAATTTATCCTTCTTTTCGTGTATCTCTATCACCTTGCCCCAACCCCTAGTGTCCCCATTCTGAATCAAGTCTGTGATCCTCTTCGGCTTTTCCTCCTGTCTAACGACTTGCTTACTAATGACCTTCGCGACCTCCAAAGCTTGGAACGGTATCTCAAATGTTTCTCCATCTACTTCTATATATCTGAAAGATGCGAGATGGCTGACGAACATGTCCTCCTCTCCATCCATAATTATTAAGCTATCTCCTGATATGAACTTCAACTTTTGATGAAGTGTTGAAGTGACTGCGCCCGCAACATGAATCCAAGGTCGTCCTAAAAGACAAGTATAAGAAGGATTGATGTCCATGACTTGGAAAGTGATCATGAAGGTATGAGATCGTATTACTGTAGGTATTCCACTTCTCCAATTACCATTCTCTTTGATCCGTCGAAAGCCCTGACAACCAAAGAACTAGTCTTCATAAAAGTTCTCACCGACGTTAACTTCATTAGGGTATCCTTAGGCATGACATTCAGAGCAGACCCTGTATCCACCAACACTCTTGAAAGGACAGTGTCGTGGCATTTAATTGATATGTGTAAGGCCTTATTATGCTTTTGCCCCTCAGGAGGTAATTCCCCACTACTGAATCCCAGGCAGGTGCTGGCGGCGATATTGGAGACTACCTCGTCGAATTGAATTACTGATATGTCTTTAGTGACATGGGCTTCATTTAGGACCCTCAGCAAGGATTCCCTGTGTGCTTCTGAGCTTAATAACAAGGACAGAATAGAGATCTTGGACGGTGTTTGATTTAGTTAGTCCACCACCCTATAATCGCTCTTCTTTATAATCCTCAAAAACTCCTCAGCGTCTTCTGGAGATATGTTCTTTTTGGAAGATCCTTCTTTTGTGTCGGTGGTCTCCTTCCCTTTTGAGCTTTCAGGAGTATCCTTCTTAGGTAGTTCAGATGAGTATACTCTTCCACTACGGTTCATCCCTCCAATACCAGCTATATTAGTAACGGCTGGCGTTGGTGCTATAGTTTTTCCCCCCACAGATGCAGTGAGGTCATATTTCCATGGTACAGTCTTAGTAGTTTCGTAAGGAAATGGTGCCGGAACATGGAAAATAATTGGGCCTTCAGATCTTGCAAGTACTGGGATCTTGACAGGTGCAGGAACAGGTATCTGAATTGGAGTTCGTACAGATCCTGGAACTGGTAGCTGGACAGGTGCATGTGTAGGTCTTGGGACCTGAATTTGAATGGTCGCCTGTCTTGGAACTGGTATCGGAATAGGCGCCTGCCTCGGAATTGAATTTGGAATGGGTTTCTGCCTTGGAACTGGTATCTGAATAGGAGTCATGTTCTCCCTCCCTTGGTAGTGAGTCTCAGAAGGTACATGCCCCTGAGATTCTAAGGCATCCACCTTATTTACTTCCCTTGAATACCTAATTTGCACCATCCCTTGATCCATCAACTGTTGGAGAGTCCTCTTCATCTTTTCACAACTGTCAGGGTCAGAGGACCAGACCTTGCAATTTCCATGTAGTTCCTCAAACTCTTCATACCCAATCAACATCTCCCTTACCCTAGTCAAAGAGGTCTTCACTTGTCCCACCCTCTTGATCAAAACATTTTCCTCCAGCCCTTCAATGGAATTGACATTTGCCCCAGCATGTCCGGGGAAAGGATTGTCACCTACGTTTGGAGTATCGTAAGTGAAGCTGATGACCTTTTGATCCAACAAATCCTGCAACCTAAACTTGAGAGCCAAGCATTTTTCAGTTGTATGTCCTGGTGATCCAGCATGATATTCACATCTGGCGTTAGCATCATATCCTTTAGGAAGAGGCGTAGGAGGAGGTCCTAATGGTTTGATCTCCACCAATACCCTTTGGATTAGCATAGGTAAAACCTGAGTATATGTGGAAGGTATAGGGTCAAAGTCCTTCCATGGCCTCCTTTGTTCCCTCCGGGGATACCTTTGTTGTTGTTGATTTTGCAGAGGAGGCGCCCTTGGTTGTTGCACTTGTAGCGTAGGAGTTTCTTGATTTGGAGCCACAGCAGCCACATGAGGTACTTGAGAATACCCATCAGCAGAAATGGCGTTGGCCTCCCTCTTTGAGTTATTACCAGAATACCTTCGGTTGTTTGATTGACTGGAGGATGACTTTCCAATCTTCCCACTTTTCAAACCATTCTCAATTCTTTCTCCAATGATAACTAAATCTGCGAATCCAGTTGAGACAGATCCAATCATCTTCTTGTAATATATCCCTTGCAGCGTTCCCATAAATGTGTCTACTAGCTCGCTTTCCCTTAATGGGGGTTGCACATGAGAAGCTAGCTCCCTCCATCTCTGGGCATACTCCTTAAATGATTCATTCCCTTTCTGAGACATGTTTTGCAACTGCATGCGATTAGGGGCCATGTCTACATTGTATTGGTATTGCCTTATGAAGGCACTTGCCAAATCATCCCAGTTCTTGATGTAGGTTCTTTCCAGCTGCATGTACCAGTCCAAGGATGCCCCACTAAGGCTGTCTTGGAAAACATGCATCATCAGCTTTTCGTCCTTAGCGTATGCCCCCATCTTTCGGGAAAACATCCGAATGTGGCTTTTGGGACAACTAACCCCTTTGTACATCTCGAAGGTAGGTGCCTTAAACTTAGGAGGCACAACCACGTCGGGTACCAAACACATTTCCATGGCATCAATCCCAAAGACCTTGGATCCTTCCACAGCCCTTAACTGTTCCTCAATTATCTTATACTTTTCATCCTCCTTTCTTCCTTCCACGACAGCTGGTTTGGTTTCACGAACTACTTGCCTTGAGTCTTCTTCTCCATATTGGAGGTGCCAGTCATTAGAGACCTCACGAGTGACAGGTATCTGTATGGGTCGTGATTCTCCATTATGCTCGGGTGGAGGAACAGACCCTACAGGATGTTGAGTGTTAGCCTTCCCTTTACTAGCCTCTAAAGCCTCACGTTCCAAGTCAGCCACAAATCCCAAAAGAGGATTGCTATCTTCATATTGGGGAGGAGGGGTAGGAGCATTCCTACGGTTACTAGCCTCGGTGTCTCTTGCTATCAGATTCTGGATAGCTCGAGTCAGCTGGTCGATTTTGTCCTTCATCTCCTCCACATTTCCCTTGACAATATCCACATCTCCCTTTAGAGCTGCGTGATTCTGTTCCATTTGTTCCATAGCTTTCCTTTGGTGAGCACGGGTGTTGGGTCGAGAAGTCAGATTGTTGCGAAGATTCTGAGAAACAAAATGATTTCCGTTTAATGCCCTTTCTTTTATATGTTATGCATGAATGAATGTATGAGTATGCAAAATGTTTTTTTTTTCTGGAATCTTAAATTTTCAACCAATTAAGAGTTAAACCAAAGATAATGGAAATTCAAACACTTTTATTAATGAAAGAGAGTACTTAGGGTCGAAGCCCTATTTATTACATAAGCAAAACCAAATTAGGGATAACCCTTACAATATTCATAACAAAAACCCAAAAAGTAAGAAACCAAACATAAAAATCTTAAATCCTTTTCCTAATTCTGGCTCTGAAGTCTTCCACCATCTCACGACAAAGTGTAAGGAAATCAGAAATCTCCTTTGCTGGCTTGAAAATAATGGCTATTTCTTCGGCTTCCCTTAATTTCCGAGGGATCTCATGTATAAGGTCATTGGTCAGAAAGACCAACTTATCATATATGTCTTCAAAGTATGCCTTTTCCTTTTGTAGATTATCCATGATCTCCAAGTCTTCTGCAACGGTGAGCTCTAATTGGTTATTGTGGACTTCAGCATAGTGGCCCCACTCTCTAAGCTCTTCATAGGATGCTTCCAATTCCTCATAGGCTCTCTTAAGCGCCTGGTTTTCCTCTTGAGCTTGTAACCAACCTTCAGGTCGTTGGGCAAGAAGTTCTTCAGCCGTTCTCAACCGCGTGATTGCATCCAACGCTTGCCTTTTACTCCTGAGGAGAGCATCTGCCAAGCTTTGAACCTCAGATTCTAAGTCAAAGATTCGCCTATCATACCCTTCTCTGACCTCCCTTTGTGTTGAGGACATCCATAAGTTTCTCCATTCGTCCCTTTGCCTCCAACCCCTATCTAGGTCCTCTTGTTGAGTTTGAAGGCGTGAGCTCATAGCTTGAAGATCAGCATGGGCACGCTCCTTCTTTTCCTCCTCCATTCGAGCTAATCCTTCATTGACCTTCGATTGTTCCACAGTTTCCTTAAGGCTCAACCTCAATTGGCTACTTTCTCCAGTAGCTTGGTAGAATTTAGCCTCCCATTCATCTTTTTCTCTTGTCAATCTGGCAATGGTCTCCTTAAGCTTTTCACTTTCTTCCATGGAGATTGCGGCAGGTGGAGGAACCATGGGATCAACAGGAGCATCTAAAGTAAAGGGAAGCTTTACCTTCCTTATCCTTTCCTCCATCCATTGTGAATATGGTACCCTTGATTCCCCTCTTGGCCTTTTCAGACTGCTCTTCCCTTTTATACTTTGCTTCCATGCTTCAGAAATTCTTAGGACATCAGGATGATCTCCTTTCACACCTTGTAGGATGAAGCCTTTTAGCAACTTGTCTTCTGGCTTGTAGGACAAGGGGTGTCCTAACTGCCTCATCGCCAAGATAGGATTATAGCTTATGCACCCTCTCAAGCCAATCAAAGGTACATTAGGAAAGTTCCCACAACTTAAGATCACGTCATCCCTTTGGATTATTTGAGGAAACCATAGGATGTCTTTACCAACACGAGATACCAGATATTAGGACCACTCATAGGCCTTCATTTGTCTCATGTCCTTTATGTCCTTTACTAGATGTGAACACAACCACTTGTACAATAATTGAGGACAACACAGCATAGTCCCTCCTTTCTTCTCAAATTTATAATGGAGAGTGAAGTATATATCTGCCAAGAGAGCTGTTGAAGGGTCCTCCTCTCCAAGGGTAACAGCCAGAAATAGATTGACAACGGTGATGTCTATGAAGTTTGGAACACTTGGGAATAGGACCAACCCAAAGATAAGTAATAAGTCTTTAGGCCCTTTATGTCTGATATCCTTACTTTAATGGGGAGAGTTCTCTTTTTTTCAACTTCCATTGTCCTTTGATTCAATCCTTTTCTGTAAAATTTTAAGATCCCTGTGAATGCAAAAAAGAAAAAAAAACAAAATTTATGAGGATGATGAATGCACATGATGTCTTGATTAGGGTAAAGGTAAAGTGTAAGCATGCCCCTAGTAAGGTGGGCTTCCCTAGAACAGGCTGGATCTAAGTTAAGACTACCCAATCCCCTCACAGGTAGGTTACCTAAATTTGGCCAGCATAACGACCCCAAAATGTTTAGACGATACCCTTGTTTTACCATGAGAAGGAGCAAGCCTTCCTACGGTAATCCTTCGGGATAAGTCTCATTTGGGATAGGACCCTAGTAACAACCCTTGAGGGTTGAATACATAAGGTCCATGATTGGTGTGGGGTAGGTTAAGGCTCTCAGAGTCTCGGAACACATCCAAATCATTCCACTACGAGAGGGGCTAGACCTTTTGTGAGGACGACTTTGGAAGGATCTACTCTGAGGTGGCATCAATGCATTTTAGGGGACGTTGCGTCCCCCGCAAAGACATTTTCGTTCCACTTTAGGTTCTAGGGTTATCCTCCAAGCTTTGGGTTTTAGCTTCACTCCTTTTTTTTTTAATTGCCCCAATCCCTTGCATGATAACAAAATAAAACAAAATGTTAAATAAACAACTATATAAAATAAAAATAAATAAATAACAATAAAATAAAAAAAACCAAAAAAATAAACATCCAAGACAAACAAGACCCTAAATCCTAAGGCTAGGATTGACTCTCGCTCGGAAGGAATCCCCAGCAGAGTCGCCAGCTGTCGCGGCCGGCAAAAATATTCGAGTCGCCACCATATTTTTTAAAGAAAAATAATGATAAACCTAATATCTTAATCCTAAGGTAGAGATTCCTACGGTTTGGGAGTCATTTAAGTGAAGGGAAGGTGTTAGGCACCCTTCACTTCCATTGTACTCAATGGGATCCACCTTTGAGTTTAGGGTATGTTTGTTTGTCTAAATGAAAAGAAAACCTAAGTTTTTTATTATTATACTCGCTAGGGTTTACAACCCTATGCCTACGTACCTTCAATTTTGAAGGATCAGAGTAACCGTAGTTCACCTCCCCTATTCCTACCCCCTAATCCTATTCCTAAATCCCAAATCCTATCCCTAAATCCCATCCACTATTTATACTCTTGGATAAAGAGTTCTATCCCTTAAATCTAGTGTTTATACTCCTAGATGAGGAGTTCTATCCCTTAAATCCCTTTGTCCATTGTTTATACTCTCGGAGGAAGAGTTTTATCCCAAAAATCCATATCCCATCCCTTATTTAGGCTCTCGGACCAAGAGCATTATCCCTTAATCCTTTTATTTATACTCTCGGATATCAAGAGTTCTATCCCTTAATCCTTATCCCTTATCCCTTATCCCTTAGAATTTATCCCTTAAATTATCCCAAATTATTTATAAAGCCTAAGATTTAATTTAATTAAACACGCATAATTAAATAGACCTTTTATCCCCTAATTTATAATTATCCCAAAGACATAGTTTATTATAGATTTAATTAATTATAAACATAAATAACATATAATATTCCAAAAAAACACAAATTAGCCCAATTATGATATCCCAAACATTCAAGTTAATCCCAATTATTGATAAATAAGTAACTTATGCTATTCAAAACACGAATTAATCCCAATTATTATAATATCCCAAAATACCAATTAATCCCCATTATTAATAAAAAAAAAAAGTCCCATAAATCTAAATTAATCCAATTATTAAATATAATCTCAAAATATATCAGAATATGAATTAGGCAAAATTACCCCACCTATCCCAATAAAACACCCTATTTTATATTAAATAATTTTTTAATTAATTCCAATTTTTCCAAACGAAGTGAATTCCAATCATAAAAAACAAATAAAAAGCATTCCCTTAAAAAAACCCTTTAATTTTTACCCCAAAATATAAACCCAAATTATTAATTATAAAATGATAAAATAACGAATCCCCATTTTTATTATAAGAATAAAATAAATAAGTTAAATAAACCAAAATTTATTAATTGTGATAAAAATTATAGAATGTCACCCATAATGTTAAATTATAAAATCAAATTTAAAAAAAAACCAATAAATATAATAAACCCTCCCCCCAAATAATAGATCCTAAATCATAGATTTACCCTAAATCTCCTAATTAGCCCTTTAATTAATAACCAAGTTAAATTAAGTTAAACAAATTAATTAATTAAATTAATTAAAACGGACAGGGGGGTGTAGAACCCCTTTAAAAAAAAGCAAATGGGACATCTAGTGGGGGCGAATAGCACTGGGCGTAAAGCCCAATGGCTAACCCTTCAGCAAAAAAAAAACCAAAAAAAACAAAAAAAAAACAGGCAAGACAGAACCAAGGTCGTTGGATGGTATTGACTAAATTATACCATATCAGATATTGCGCGTTGGATTCACATACTACCCAAGTAAGCCAGAAGGACGGTTGAGATGGAGAGTCCAAGGATCTCCACCGTACGAATATCACACGGAATCCTTTGGTTGACTGGATAGTCAACCAGATCAGACGGAGAGGCGAGGGCCACATGGCTTTCATCTGGGCCGTTCGTGGAAGAGCATATAAATCCTAATTTGCTTCAGAAATGCTCCATTTTCATTTCTTTTTCTCTCTCTATCTCTCGTCTCACTCACTCTACTCTCTCCCTTCTCTCTAAAAATGCTCTCTCATCTCTCTAACTCCCTCCCTCCGGTGAGCCTTCCGGCCACCGCGAGCCGCCCTCTCAACCACCACCCAACCCCAGTTTCCGGTTGAATCTCAATCGGCATATTCAAACCTTCATCGTCCCAACCCAGAAAACCCAAATTTTCCCAAGAACCCCAAATCCCAGCAAGAACCCTAACCCAAAATAGGAACCCTAACCCTTAAGTGATGAACCCTAGGGTTCATCACATGAACCCTAACCCTAAAGTCAAAGAACCCTAACCCTAGAACAAACCAGAAAAACCCAGAAACACACAAAAACAAATCGAAACAACAACCAATGAAGAATTCCAATTCAAAATTCCAAAAAAAGCTAAGTGTATTTTCCGGATTACCTCTCCTGCCGTGAAACTTTTCGTAAAAAAATATCCTTTTTTCCTTCTCCGACCTCCACTTCTAATCTCTTCCTTGCTTATTTCGCAGGTCTAGCTCAAGGTAGCTTAGGGTTCTGATGATGAACCCTAAGTCCTTATTATGAAAGAGCTTTAGGTGAAAAGGGTGGGATCGCGCAGCAGCAAAGGGTCGCGTCTCAGGGTTTCCTCTTTTTTCTTTTGATTTTTCCCGTTGTAATTTATAAATGAATACTTAGGTTTAGGATTAATGTTAGATTAGATTTAATTGGGAAATTTTGATTTGATTGAAATAATTTGTTGTAATTTGATTTTGATTTAGATCTGGTTGATTCGAAGTTAAAGATTTAACTTGTGTAATTGATTTTGGGACTTAATTCTGGAAAGATTTGATTTTTAATTTTAGCTCTTTTGATCCTCCATTCATGTTTAGCCGCCTCTATTAGGGTTTCGGAAGAAGAAGAAGGTCATTGGTCAACATTTTGACCAAATAGGAATTAATAAATAAAAATAAATAATAATCATCAAGTGTTGAACCCCTATGACGCAAAAACGTGACCTTCCAAAAGAACAATAATGAAAATTTTTTAAAACCCGCTCAAAAAAACAATTATTTATTAATAACATTAGTCTTAATTAAAAAGAAAAACCAAAAACTAATTAATAATGCGGATTACCCCTATATCCCAAATAAGACTAGACTGAATAATTAAGTCCAAGAAATCTGAATAATAAAATAAATAAATAAATAAAAAATCTCTTCCTTAGATAATAAAAAACCCAACATCCTCTTTAATAATCTAAAAACTACTAATTTGAATAAAACCAAATTATCCTAATTATCCTAATACCTAAAAACTTAACTTCTAAGAAACTTCATCAAAAAAAATGATAAATTCTAATTAAAACAAATATTGTAAAGAAATTAAATTCTTAATAAAAGATATTAAAAAAAACACCTAATTATTTTCTAAGTAAAAAACTAAAAGATATAAAAATTAATATAATGCCAATAAATAAAAACCAAAAAAAAAACCTTAATATTTCTAAAATTTAATTAAAAAACCTAAGACTATAAATCTCTAAAAAAAATCTAAAATGAAAACCCCTCTAAACCCTCAATAAAAAACATAAATGAAAAGTCTATATGTATAAAACTTCATTCTAAAGAGGGTTTACTCCTAAATAAACAAAATCTATAAATAGATAAAAAATTTAATTAAGAACAAAACCTTCTACTAAATTATAATGGGCCTAAAAGCACTAATACACCCCCAAAACCCAAATAACACCCCCTAGTAGCACACAAAAAAAAATCTAAAAAACCCTTGGTCAAAATTTAGGGTACTACAGGATTCATGAAGTAAACATGGCTCATGCACATCCCAACATTGTTCAGAACCATGGCATTCGTACAATGAACGTCAATCTAGAGGCAATGCATTCAAGACAAAGTCAATATTACAATTTGTCGCGGCACGATTATAGGGCTTGCCCAATCTATTCCAAGGATAAACAGGGATGCTCTTTCGTACAAGAGGCCCTCCAGCGCCAAATGGATCTCGGATGAATCCAAGACTACCATGAAAGAAATGATCATCAAGTCAATATGGTTCAGATCTTTGACATCCGCTTAATGAATACCAGCCTAGTTGAATTGCATGCCAAACAGGTCAGACTCAGTTTTCTAGCCTCGCACAATTATCAAGACTGTAAAGAATGCTACGAAAACGACCAATGGTGTGCGCTTGTACAAAGGACTCTTCAACATCTGTTGGACCACTGGTGGCTCCCGATCTACCAGGATGAAGACACGCAACAAGTTAGTATAACTGATGGGAATCCTGATAGACACCAAAGTTGTGATATCCGCTTACTAGAAACGGATCTGGTAAGGATGCACTGCATACAAAGCGGATATGGCCGGGTACCACCTCACAATTATGAACGTTGTGGAATATGCTCGAAAAATAACCAAGGATGCTATCTTGTACGAGCAGCTCTCCAGCACCAGTTAGACCGAAAGGAAATTCAACCACGCTTGAATTCTGAATCAATCAACATGATACACGATTACTTCTCTATTCAAAACAAGGACCAAGGACTACTATACAAAAGCACTGTCATAATCTCCAATCATGGAATAACCAAGGATGCTTGCACCATAATCCCTCTACTCAATGAGTCAAAAATCTCTCTTGACAGTAGGAAAATTCCAAACATAGAGCTGGTCGAGGTTGCCTACGACGGTCAAAAGGCCCAAAAAGCCCCTGTGGTCGTCTACTTACCAGGTCTGATGCCATATAAGTCAGAAAAGGCTATTCCATACAAGTACAGTGCGACTACCATAGAAGAGGGAAAAGAAATCTCATTACCATCCGTTGTGAACATTGCCGACATCAGCCGAGTTACCCGGAGCGGTCGGGTCTTCAACAGAGGAGTTGGAGAACCTACCAAAGAAAAGGAACCTCAAACAAAAATTCATAGTCAACAAGTCGGTCAATCCAGCAATGCGGAACCTGTGAAGAACAACGATGAAATGGTGAAGCTCATTCAGAAAAACGAGTACAACATTGTGGATCAATTGTTGCAAACTTCGTCTCGAATTTCTGTACTATCTCTCCTGCTTAGTTCAGAAGCTCACAGAGAAGCCCTACATAAGGTTTTAGAACAAGCCTTTGTAAAACAAGATGTGACAGTAGGTCAATTTGACAGCATTATCTCCAACATCACTTCCTACAACAATTTAGGATTCAGCGACGAAGAACTCCCAGAGGAAGGAAAGAACCCTAACATGGCACTCAATATCACAGTCAATTGCCAGGACGATGCTTTAGCCAGTGTACTAGTAGACACAGGTTCATCCTTGAATGTCATGCCAAGGTCAACTTTGGTACGACTATCTTTTCAAGGTACTCCCATGAGAGGCAGTGAGATCATCGTCAAAGCATTTGAAGGGTCCAGAAAAATGGTTATCGGCAAAGTCGATCTTCCCATAACCATCTGTCCTCACACTTTCCAAGTCACTTTCCAGGTCATGGACATCCGAGCAGCATATAGCTGTTTATTAGGAAGACCTTGGATACACGAAGTTGGGGCAGACACTTCGACACTTCACCAGAAGCTGAAGTTTGTCAAGAACGACAAATTAGTCACGGTATGCGGAGAGCAAGCTTTAATCGTGAGTAACCTATCATCATTCTATGTGTAGAACCAAAGGAGGTCATTGGAACTCAATTTCAAGCACCCTCGGTGAGCAATGAGAATCACCAAGAAAAAGGAACATTGATTTCCTCATACAAGGACGCTCTCAAAGTAATGGGGAGTGGTGACATAAAAGGATGGGGACATATTGTAATTCCTACTGATAACAAGACAAGAAAAGGTCTTGGTTTCTCTCCGACCTGTACCCATACTACGAAGAAGGATGATATTTTTCGTCCGATTCAGGATTTCTTCCACAGCGGAGGCTTCCTCCACCCAGTATCTCAAGAAGTCTACAATATCGATGGGAACAACTCTTCTGATACAGATAAGGAGTGGAATTCTTATCTTAACGATGAAGGTTATATTTCTCAGAGAGAGGTGCACATGCCATTCTGCTCTCCAAAGCAAAGTCCCAGATATATACCAAGATCAGACGTCAGAGTGATCTACGGAGATTATGATCCCGAAGGATGTCGTGCTCCACCCAATTCATTAGAGGAAGACACTCTGATGAAAGACAACTTCGACTACGATTAAATTGCAATTTAATTTTGTTTTATTATGTTTTTGTATTATTATGTTGTGTTATGTTTGTGTTTCAGGTATTTGTCGAATCAGACCATCCGTGCGAGAAAACCAGGAAAAGAGCAAGAAAATGAAGAAAAAGTGCAAATTCTACAATTTTACTGATACGGTGTTCGCCGTGGGCAAACAGTGTTCGCCGAGGGCAAATGGCATTCGCCGTCAACCCATGGCGTTCGCCATGGACCAGAAAATGGCGTTCACCGTTAACCCACGGCGTTCGCCATTATGCTGCAGACAGCAATTTTTACGAAGTTGGCAATTTTTAGCAGTTTTTCCACTTCTTTTCCCCTCCAACTGCATGTGCACGTCCAAAACAGTTACAAGGCCTTCAAAGCTCTATTTATAGGACTTTTCTTGGAATTTTCGGTGTCCGAGTTTGTGCGCGGAAGGGATGTTCATAGTTTTAGGCAGAGATTACCTTTGTAAAAGCAACGATAGATTACAGTAGGTTGACATTGGTCTCTATGGGTTGGACAATCTTTTATATTACTTCGATATTTCCGTGCACTTGCGGAACCACCACAAACCAAGAAGGAGTACCATACTTTGTGATCCACAGAGGAGTTTGTCGCCATTGGGTTGCGGTCGATGTCCCAAAAGTTGTTCATAAATCGAAGTAATTGCCATATCTTTGTTTTGACCTTTCACCTTGCCTGGGTGAAATTGATGTTTTATAGGGCTTACTTTTCTGTAAATGTCCCTCTTCGCTTCGCCCAAAGCAATAGAGTTTTGTTTTATAGGGTTGTGTTTCAAGAATCGACAAATCATAAATAAATAATGTCATTCTGAGTTCCCGCATTTCTATTGCTGTTTTCACTTTTCGTTTTTCGGAAAATGGTAATCCTAAAAAACAACCCAAGATAAAAACAAGCGTTTTCAGAAAATACACTGCACACACTTTTGCATCCTCTCTGTCTTTTCTAAAAAGGAATCATCACATCATGCATATTACTTATTTTAAACCCCATTGAAACATATGATCCAATTGCCTTCTCCCAACTTTGAATTCCCGGTATTTGAAGATGAAGAAGAAGAGAACGAAGAAATTCCGGAAGAGATCTCCCGACTACTCAGGCAAGAGGAAAGGTCCATTGAACCTTACAAAGAGTCGCTGGAAACGGTCAATTTGGGTTCAGAAGAAGAAAGAAAGGAAGTTAAGATTGGAGCACTGTTCAAATCAACTATCAGACAAGGCTTAATAAAACTTCTCAAAGGGTTTCCAGTTGTGTTTGCTTGGTCCTACCAGGACTTGCCAGGGTTTGATACCCGCATCGTAGAACATCACTTACCACTGAAAAGAGAATGCCCTCCAGTGAAACAAAGAGGAAGTGTAGAAGCAGATCGACGTAGGTTTCCTCGCCACCTCAGAATATCCTCAATGGCTAGCCAACATAGTACCAGTTCCCAAAAAGGACGGAAAAGTCAGAATGTGTGTAAACTACAGGGATTTAAACAAAGCAAGTCTAAAGGATGACTTTCCCCTACCACACATTGACATGCTGGTAGACAGCACAGTAAAATTCAAAGTCTTCTCCTTCATGGATGGATTCTCGGGCTATAATCAAATTAAAATGGCGCCAGAAGATATGGAGAAAACTTCATTCATCACCCCATGGGGCACCTTTTGTTACAAGGTAATGTCGTTTGGTCTGAAGAACGCAGGGGTAACTTATCAAAGGGCCATGACAACTCTGTTTCACGATATGATGCACAAAGAAATTGAAGTGTACGTCGATGACATGATCGCCAAATCTAAACCAGAAGAAGAACATGTGGAATACCTATCAAAGTTATTTGAGCGTCTGAGAAAGTAAAAACTCCGCTTGAATCCCAATAAATGCACATTCGGTGTCCGCTAAGGAAAACTCTTGGGATTCATCGTCATCTAGAAAGAAATTGAGGTTTATCCTGACAAAATCAAGTCCATTCAAGAAATGCCATCTCCAAGGACTGAAAAACAAGTAAGAGGATTTTTGGGACATCTAAATTACATCTCAAGATTCATATCCCTTATGACTGCGACATGCGTGCCGATCTTTAAACTACGTAGAAAGAACCAAAGTTGTATATAGACAGAAGATTTCCAAAAGGCCTTCGACAGCATTAAAGAATATCTGCTGAATCCACTGATTCTGTCTCCTCCAGTGGAAGGAAGACCACTTGATCATCTACTTAACAATCTTGGAAGACTCCATGGGTTGTGTGCTTGGCCAACAAGATGAGACCAAAAGAAAATAGTCTGCCATTTACTACTTATGCAAAAAGTTCACGAACTGTGAAACTCGATACACTATGCTCAAGAAAACTTGATGCGCTCTGGCTTGGGGACCCAAACGTCTGCGCCAGTACATGATTTATCACACTACTTGGTAAGACTTTTACTAACAATTAATTAAATCTTAAAGTTCTTAGGCCTTTAACCAGGGAATGACAACCAAAGGTGACAGCGATATCAGAAGAAAAAAAAAAGAGTCTTTCTCCCATGATGTCCACTTCCTTGTTCGAAAAACTTCAAGAGCATGAAATAGAACTTGAAAGATTAGAGCAACATGAAATACAAGTAAAAGATTCAAAAGATGTTGTATTAAAGACAAAAGTCAAATTTCATGATAGCAATCAAGAGGAGCAATCCACTGATGACGATGATGGTCTTATTAAAAAGTTTGAAAAGTTCTTGAGAAAAGAAAGGAAAAAGGATATCATTCACAAAGTAACACCAACAAGGAAAGTTACATGTTTTAAATGTGGAAAAAAGGGGACATGTCAAGAGTGAATGTCCTACACTTGAAAAGAAAGAAAAATTCAAAAACAAGAATCACAAAAAGGAAAAGAAATCATATGTAGCATGGGATGACAATGAAATAAGTTCATCTTCAGATGAAAATCATGCATGCAAGGCATTGATGGTCTCACATCATTCAAGTGATAAAGAACATGAGATGTAACTAATTGTTTTGTAGGTACTTGAAGGTCATATGCTAGCATTGTCAAATCAAGATTGACCCTTCAAGACACAAGACCATACAATATGGTATTAAAAATATGTTTTGAAGAAGAATCAATATTGATATCAACCTTGACATCAAATTCTTATGAAGGAGATAAGTGTCTATTTTTGTGCTATTAATTTTCAATTATCATAATATTTCCTTCCTGTGTTATCACCTTGATTTATACTTTATGCTACGTTGTCTTCTTTTTGATGATGTCAAAAGGGGGAGAAATAGTAGATATTGTATTTGTTCTTGTTCATAATTCTTTCAGGGGAGAAAGCCTTGAATTACAAAAGTAAGGGGGGAGAGTCTAGTTGCTACTCAACCTTTCAAAAAATCACATATTGAAGCAACTCATTGATGAACAAGTTAAATTTCAAAGGATGGTTTGTCATCATCAAAAGGGGGAGAATGTGAAGAAGACTTCTTGTTGTCCTTGGTTATAATTTTGATGAAGACAAACACATCAACACAAAGAAGTCAAAGCTTGAAGACTAGAGAAATCAAGTTCAAATTATCAAAAAGCTTTGGAAAATTAATGGAAGAATCTAGATGGTTGAATATGCATTACAAGTGTTCAAGTTATCATTCATTTTTGCCATGATTCATTAAAGTATTTTTTCAAGAAAATCTTTGCCTTTCATTTCATTTTTTGAAGTATTTTTCAATTCTGGTCTCTGGTTAATTGATTAACCAGTTTGTTGTTCAAAGTTGTTAATCGATTAACCTTTGTAATTTTTGAATTTTTTTATCCGTTACAGAAGGGTTAATCGATTAACCAAATTACTGTACAAAGCTGTTAATCGATTAACACTGAAGTAGTGTTTGAAAATACTGCATTTTTTCAGTCAAATGATTTCTAAATTGGATTATGAAGCATGGAAACCTTTCATTTGTTGCACTCATCTGTAGAGGTGAATTGTGTCTATATAAACATCATTATTTTCAGAATTCAAACTTATATCTCTTTCATAGCAACTCAAAACTTAAATTCTCTCATTTTCAAAATCAAGTGTTCTTGACATAATTTTTGTTGAAACTTCGGCACATCAATTTCATTACATTTTCAAATAGTTTCAAATACATAAAATCATTGAGCACTTGTACTACATATTAAGAATTGCCTACTTGATAGAGAAGATCAATTCTAGGAATTGATATACATTGTTATAAAACTTCAAACACTTGTAAAAATTCAAATTGTTGTGATTTCCTTGCTGTCCAGGATTGTTGGAAGCAAGAGAGTGAATAAGGGAGGATTGTTCTCTTGTTGCACTTTGTAAAGATCATAAGGGGAATGTCCTTATTAATTGTGATGCTTATGTTAAAAGATTGTAGGATAGGTCTTGGTGGAAGACTTGTACAAAGATCTGACGTAGTGGAAATCTCTCACTGGGAGTGAGGGGACTGGAGTACTCTCAGATTGTGAGGGGAACCAGGATATATCATTGTGTCCTTTACTTTCTGCATTTATTTTTTAGCATATTTACTTTCATATCATTTATGAAAAATAACAAAACCAGTGCTAACACTTCAAATTGAAAAAAGTCCAATAAATCTAATTCACCCCTCTTAGAAACTACACATATACTTAAAGATTGAAAATTCAATAGAGGTATTTATGGATGATTTTTCTGTATTCAGTAAATCGTTTGACTATTGTCTTGATCGATTGAACAATTTCCTTAAGAGATGTACCGAGACAAACTTAGTGTAAAATTGGGAAAGGTGTCATTTTATGGTCACAGAAGGTATTGTTCTTGGCCACAAAATCTCTGCTAAAGGAATAGAGGTCGATCAAGCAAAATTTGAGGTGATAGAAAAACTTCCACTCCTGGTAAATGTCAAAGGAGTCAGGAGTTTTATAGGTCATGCAGGTTTTTACAGGAGATTTATTAAATACTTTTTAAAAATTTCAAAACCATTGTGCAACCTGCTGGTCAAACAAAATGAATTTAACTTTGATAAAGATTTCCTACACTCTTTTTCTGTGATAAAACATAAATTAATAATCGCTCTAGTTATTGTATCAACAAACTGGGAGCTTCTTTTTGAAATTATGCGCGATGCTAGTGATTATACTGTTTGTGCAGTACTCAGCAAAAAGCACGCAAAAATTTTCCATGCAATTTACTATGCCATTAAATTTTTAAATGGAAATCAAGTTTATTACACCACAACTGAAAAATAATTGCTAGTAGTAGTATTTGCTTTGAAAAATTTTCGTCCTTATTTAATTTATTAGTTCCATGGTTTTAGGAATGTCAGCAATTTTGCTAAAACATGGTTCACTGAAAGATGTTGGGAGAAATGTCCTAACTTGTAGGTCTATCAACATTGAAGACAGATGTTCTGACAGATGCTGTGACATGTTGTACCAGAACATCAGTACAGGCTGTAGTCTTATTCTTGACAGATTTGATTTGATTTTGTGAGATTTCTTTTGGATATATCTCACTTATTTTCGCAAGTCAAGAAGATTTAATTTAGAACATTTGATTTGATCTTTAACTGTTCATAAGTTTCTAAAATTGGATGTTGAGACAATTTAGGAAACTTGATGATTTGTTCCAAGATTTAAGGATATTTTTCGGCAAAATTGATGCAACCCTCAGCGTGTGGATCAAGATATATCTGGGTGAAGATTTTGAAGCCCATGGACTGCTAGGGAGTATATATAAAGAGAAACCTAGACCTAATGTTTTTACAGCTTTCATAATTTTGTAAAATTAGGGGAAGTGTAAATTCTTAGGTTTTGAGAGTCTCTTTAGGTTTTTCGTTGTAAGTCACCCTTGTATCTTTTGATACATTGAGGTAGACTGATTGTATGTTGTTTATTGTTCACTCTTAAGCTTCTAAGCACAAGTGTATTGTTCTTAGTTTAAAGCTTTTAAGCAAAACTAAGTATTGTAGTTGGAAGAGAGCTCTTCTGTTCTAGTCTATTGTGGCATTGTCACTGGTTTATGATTGTTAGGAAGTGAGATGGGGATCTCATATTTAGAGGGTTTCTAGGTAAAAGTTACACAAGGTAGTGATTAGGCGAGAAGTTGTAAACAGGGGAGTTTAGCTTTGAACTAATGCTATCATAGTGAATTTTCTTCCTGGCTTGGATGCCCCTAGATGTAGGTGATGTTGCACCGAACTGGGTTAACAATTGACTGTGTTATTTATCTTTCTGCAATTTATTTTCAATTTGATTTATTTGTTCTGTCAGATAGAAGATGTTGTAACATCTTTCTGGACATTATGTTCTGATGTGAGGACATCAGTATTAACATGTGTTAGAGTGCCTGAATTTCATAATTGGTTCCAAAGTTATTAATTTGTACAGATCATGTAGCTTTGAAGTATTTGTTCAACAAAAGTGACTCCAAACCAAGATTGCTACGATGGGTGCTTCTATTGCAAAATTTGATATGGAAATTAAGTATAAAAAAGGAGTAGAAAATGTGTTGGTAGATTACCTTTCAAGATTAGAGAATGAGGAGGTGACCAAAAATAAGCACAACATAAGAGAGACATTTCCAGATGAGCAGCTAATGGCGATTAGTGAAAGACCTTAGTTTTTGGACATGGAAAATTATAAGGCAACAAATGTTGTAGCAGAAGAGTACACGTGGCAACAAATAAAACACTTCTATAAAGAAGCAAATTTTTATCTTTGGAATGACCCATACCTGTTTAAGAGAAGTCCCAATGGTTTACTTCGCAGGTGTGTTGCAGGTAAAGAAGCAGACATCATTATGTGGCACTCTCATAGTTCAACATATGGAGGACACCATAGTGGTGAGAGAACGACGGCAAAAACACTAAAAAGTGGGTTTTGGTGGCCTACCTTATATAACTATTGTAAGTCATATATTTCTACATGTTCTGAATGCAATAGGACTGGTAACATCTCAAAGTGATCCGAGATGCCTCTAAACATTATGCTTGAGGTAGAACCATTTGACTGTTGGGGAATTGATTTCATAGGTTCATTCCCCCAATCAAATACATATCTTTATATTCTTGTATGTGTTGATGATGTTATCAAATGGGTTGAAGTAATTACTTGTAGTGCTAATGACGCCCGAAATGGTGCTAATGACGCAAAAATAATATTTTTGCGAGGTTTGGTGTACCTAGAGTCTTAATCAGTGATGGTGGGACACATTTCTGCAATAGGTACATGGAAAAAGCGTTAGAAAAATATAATGTCAAGCATAAGGTGTCAATACCATATCATCCTTAGACCTATGTTCAAGGTGAAGTATCAAATAGACAACTAAAGAAAATTTTGAAGCAGACTGTCGCAGCTTCAAGAAAAGATTGGTCAACCAAATTGGATGGCGCCTTGTGGGCATACAGAACAACTTTTAGGACACATTTAGGTTTCTCTCTGTATCAACTTGTATACGGAAAAGCATGTTATCTCCCCGTTGATTTAGAACATATTGGGCAGTAAAATTTTAAATTTCAACAAGAAATTAGCTGGAAGAAAGAGATTATTGAAATTGGATGAAATGGAGGAGATGCGATTATTTGCGCATGAAAATGCATTACTTTATAAGAAATGGACAAAAAGGTACCATGACAAAAAGCTGGTAAGGAGAAACTTTAAGGTTGAACAACAAGTACTACTGTTCAATTATTTCCGGGTAAGTTGAAATCCAAGTGGTCAGAACCGTTTGTGGTCACAGAAGTGTGTCAAAGCGCTACCTTTGAAATTCAGGATCCTGGTTATATGAGAAGATTTAAAGTAAATGGACACTGGCTAAAGCATTATTATAGAGGGGAGATTTTGGATGAAAAAGCTTCCTTAATATTGTCGGACCCTTGATTACAACTGTCAAGCTAATGACACAAAAAGAGTGCTTCAGGGGAGGCAACCCATGTGTTATAACTAGTCTTTGTTTTAGCAAGAATTATTTTAGGTCGGTAGCAAGACCCAGCTGGAGGAATTAGAAATTTGTGCATGCCTCCCATTGTATTATCCATGTTTGTCTTTAATAAACAAGTTTGTAGCTGTTTTTTTTTTTCTTTTCAGATTTACAAGTTATAACTTTATCATTGAACAAATGATCCAAGAAAAGAAAAAACAAAATGGACTTGATCATCAAGAATGAAACTGACAACTTAAAGGCAAAGGATGAGAAAAGAATCAAATGAGTTGTACTCAACCTTCAGATACCTCATCTAGTAAGGTTTGAGCCAAATAAATTCCAGTATTCACTTTTATTTCTTTTTTAGTGTATCCATGCATCATTATTTTATCTGGTTTGATCTATTTCCAATTAAGTTTATCTGGTTTGATTGACAGATACTGAGGCATTTCTTTGTTTATAACTTTGAGCATTTGTAACCACCCTGTAGTAATAGGAATATCAATTTGCTAACCACTTTGAGCTTAAACTTTTCTTTCAGTGACGTAGCCTAAAATTCTTAGTCATATGACTTGAAATATCTTTTCTTTCCATCCTCTCTTTAGATTTAGGTAGAAGTATAGTCTTAATTTTATTGAAAAAGATTAAGCTTGGGGTTGCTCTTGGAAGTGAGCAAAGTTTTAAGTTTGGGGTTGGGGTACTAGAGAAAATTGGCCAAAATTCAAAATTTTTGAGAAAATAAGAAGTGGAAAGAGACGCTTCTTTAAAAAAAAGTAAAAATACGGACCAAATCTCTAGTATCGTAACGAAGGAAAAAAAAGGGTACGAGAATAGAAGGAGAACTAGGTACCTAACTCCAAAGGTTTAAACCTACTTTCCTAAAAATATCCTACCCAAACATAAGCCAAGATACAACCTAAAAGCCCTCAAACATGTGTGTTATGATTTATGTGATGAATTATATTAGAACATGATCAAGCTAAGCATAACTTATTTTGCATGTTGATTGAGAGATGGCCTTATCCAGTGAGTGAGTCAAAGTGAGCTGAGAGACAGGTTGAGTACTCATCAATGTTTGAGGACGTTGTCCAAAATTTCCGGATAGAAGTTGGAAGCTAGAACAATGGTCAGGTAACGAAAAAATATATGTTGATGTTTAATTGAAGTTATGGGACTTGTTTTCTATTGAAATGTGCAGTTGCAGGCGAGTTACTTAAGGATAAATAACGATTCAAGTTTGGGGTTGTGATGACAGTCCGTCATTGCATGAAATTAGGCGAAGAATCAGAGAAAAACAAGTGAAAGATGATCCAAAAGTAAGAAGAAAGACTAAATAATGAGGAAAAAATATCTAAGTGTGAAAAAATTGGACTTCGTAAAAAATCAGGTGAAAAATGGAGCAAAAGCGTGCAGCTACTAGAATAATCACGTGCAATATCGCGCGCACTGTAACACCCTATTTCAGGAATTAGAGGTTTTACTATAGTTTAATTGTTGAATTCCATATATTATGTGTTTTATTGATTTTGGGATATAAGTGAGAGTGAGAACTAATTGGAATTATTTTATTAAATAGTCTTATATAGTTTATTAATGAAATAAATGAGATAATTAGAATAATATGGCATGTAGAGGAATAAGGGGCAGAATTGGCAATTAGGCAAAAGGAATCCATTGTTGAGGAAGAAGAACTCGTTGTAAAACTCTAAGGTAAGGGTGGGGTTCTGATTATATAAGGGGAATTATGATGAATGGTGGGTAGATCATAACATGTAGGAATTGTGTTCTTTTTCTTCTCTATCCATGTTCTTGATGAATGATCGATTGTGGGAATTCTGAAATTGATGATGATTTTGTGATAAAATTTGTGTGCCTTTCATGTATACTTAAATTCAGGTTTGATGTGGTTGATGATATTATGCCGTTGATTGATGTTTGAAGGTTGAGATCTTAAGTGTGTTAATGGTGATTTAGAGATGATGAATTGATGTTGTGATGTGTTTAATTTCCTTGATTCATGTACCATATGACATGATATGTTTTGGGTTTGTTAGAGGTCAAAATTTGGGGTTTGGGGTCTGTTGGAAGGCTGAAAAATAAGAGAGATCGCACAAAATTGCACAAAAAAGAGGGTTTTCTGGGCCCTGCTACGGGCCGTAGCAGCCACTACGGGTGCCTGTAGCAGCCCCCTGGACTGGGGCATCACGGACGTGCAAAAAACTCAAATTTTTGCTTAGGAGTGCTACGGGCCGTAGCCCATGCTACGGGCGGTCGTAGTAGCTCTCTGGTTTTATAACCCAAAATCGTTTCGATCATAACTTTTGATTCGTAAGTTTGTTTGAGGCACCGTTCGAAGCGTTAGAAAGCTAACACACATGGATATAACATGAAAATGATTGGTGAAAGTTGTTATTAATATTCAGGTGTCTATTATATGAATGGTTGTAAAGGTTTGTATGCTCGTTTAGCGAATCAGGGAGTTATAATGAAGTAACATGATTGAGTGTATACAGTTGTGCAAATGTAAAGTTATTACTATTGATATCAGTTGTTGATTATTGTGAATGATGAGTAATATTATATGTTATGATGAAGTTCGATTATGCTATTATATTGATGTTGTTATTCTTTGCATATTGCATTGTTGTTGTTGTCGATTACTATATTATTATGTTGTTTCGTGATAAATGCATTGTTTTCGTCTGCTATGTTGGATGATGATGTTGATGAGCTATTATAGTGTTGTTGTTTCATGGTGACCAGTTTTGGTGTGGTATATCATTATATGTTGCGTTGTTGTTGTTGTTGATTGCTAAATTATTATGTTGTTGTTGCGTTGTTATACCATGTGTTTGGTGCATGGTGGCCAGTATTTGAGGAGTACCTTGACTAAGGTGTTGGTCATTGTTTTTGATGTTGTTGTTGCATGTGTAAGATGTTCCATGCATTCATGGTGTAGGACTTCGGTCCGTTGTTGGAACATTAATCCTATGATTGGATAATATGTCGGTAGCTGATTACCAAGGGTGAATGGAATCAGTGAGATGTTATCGTAGATGATGATAACAAATTGGAGCATCAATCCTATGAATGGATAGTATGCCAGTAGTTGATTTCCGAGATTGAATGGAATCAGTGAGATTTGACCATGAAAGAGGGGTCGGGTTCTGAAATATGAATTGTATGGTACCACATGCATTGAGTCTGGTTGTGAGTCTCATTGCATTGCATAATTGCTGCATCTGTCGTTGTGTGAATGTTGTATTGTATGTTGGATGTTGTTGTGATATGTATTGGAATGGGTGATATGCATGATATAATTTGTTGCCTAATTTTTATCATGCTTTCCTTTATATTATCATGATATCTCACCCCTTCTGTTTGAATGTTACCTCCACGTGGGTAACGTGCAGATAATCCGCAGTATGAGCTCAGATGTGAATGGAAGATGAAGTCTTCCATTTATTCTTTTAGTTTGGCATCTGCTCTGATATGTAGCACTGGTATTATGGAACGTTGCGTGTTTTATTTTGTTCGTAGTTGATTACCATGTTTATTTCCTATGACTATTTTTTCTTTATGAAACTATCAGTTATGTTATGCTTTGAGCTATTAACTTGAGTGATTAAATGTTATTTCTGCTACTATATGAATTAACCTTCAGTTATGTGTTACTGATAATGTTATTATAAATAATTTTTAAAAGAACATATGTTACATATCTGATTGAATGAGCAGGTGTTTGTTGAAAGTGTGACATTCCTAAATATGATGTTGTGAATAATTACTCTGATTTTATTGATATTACACGGGGGATTATTTAGGGTGTTACAAGTGGTATCAGACCAGGTCGGTCCGTCCAGCTGGGTTATTTAATTATGTTGGTTCCCTAGTACAGGACAAGTGTGTGAAAACACTGTCGATGCTTGTTTTGTTTTCCATTTGCAGGTTTGGAATGAAATAAGTGGGGGAGAAGCTTTTGCTTCTCCAATATGCCTCAAGTGTGGAGTGATGGCTCAGTGTTTCGTTGAACGCTATTATAGTTTGGTAAAGATGGTTTATGCCTCGTCATGATTGTAGGTTGTCTATTGACAAATTGAGGAACTGATCACCCTTAATCTCTTGTTGGTAGTAGACGGGATCATGTTGGATGGAATGGACGCATCTTACCAGCTTAGATGGTGGGTACAGTGAATTGTTTGGAGTTAAGCCAAGTGCTTACATATTGTTTTGATGAGTCGATGCAGATTCGAGCTTCGAGTTTCTTGTCCGTCGGTCAAGTTGGGATGTCTCTGAGGGAGAACGATCAGGTATTGTTGATGGTTGCTTCTCAGGGAGTAAAGATAAATGAAATGGCTAGAGATATGCCAGTGGTGTGTAATTCCTGATGTTTTTCCTGAAGATATTGGTGACTTGCCTCCAGAGTGTGGATCTAGGTTTAGTGATAGTAGAGAGCTGATGTTGTGTCTGCTAAGCAAGAGGATGAACTTATAGAAGATGAAGCCTTGATGGTTGCAATGTTTGCATCGTTGCAAGTTGATCGTGAAGTTACAAGTGTTCAATTACCTGTTGTCTGTGAATTTTCTGATGTATTTTTAGACGACATACGTGATTTTCCCCAGAGCGTGAAGTAGAGTTCGCGGTGGACTTGATACTAGGTACGAGTTCAAAGTCGATGGCTCCTTATAGTATGTCAGCTTCTGAGTTAGGGGAATTGAAGAGACAATTGGAAGAACTGCTTGAGAAGAAGTTTGTTCGACCGAGTGTTTCTCCGTGGGGTGCTCCTGTGTTGTTAGTTAAGAAGAAAGGTGGCAGTATGAGGTTGTGTGTTGATTATAGGCAGTTGTTAAGGGCCAAATTATGCATACTTTTGATTATATTTTATGGCCTTTTCTAATGGTTTCCTTGATATTTTAGTAGTAAATCTATTAGTTTTAGTGTAAATATGCAAGTTTCTGATTTTATTGTAAATATTGTGAATTATGATCATTTTGATGCTTTTTGACAGGTCTTCTTGCTTATATTTGATGATAGGAACCTATGGTGAAGGAAAGAAGGCCTAAAAGATCATTTTTTAGGCGATCGTGTCGGTAACTCGCGCTTAGCACAATTTTCAGCGCGGTTCCAGCGCGTTTTTACTGTTGAGGCAGTAGTTAAGGCTTTCAATCACGCTAAGCGGCCTGCTACCGCGCTTAGCGTGCTTTTTGGGATTTGGCCTCTGTTTTGCTGATCGCGTTTAGCGCACTCCTGATGGCGCTTAGCACGGTGCCACTTACTGCACTTTGTGCACTTGCTATAAATATCTTCCTTGGAAGATATTTTCACCAACTCTTGTAATTTTACATTTTTCAGCATTTTAGAAAGTAGAAAGGGTTTTTAGGTCAAAAAAGCTTAGAAACTTAAGAAGAAGTGAGAATGAAATCTTTGGAGCATCAATCCTCGATTATTCAACTTTGATGCTAGCAAAGCTTTCTTTTTTACTTGTTGATCAAGTTACCATGGTGATGGGTAGCAAAACACTTTTGTGTTAAGATTAGAGGTAGTTAATCCTTCTATTATGTATTTCTTTTGATTTTTTGTATGTGAACAAGGTTTATGATCAATAAATGATGAAGATCTTTGCTTTTAATGTTGTATTTATGGTTTGAATCACTCTAGACATAGATTTTCCAAGTCTTGGTCTAATTTCTTCATCTATTAACCAACAAACTCTAGACATAGATTTGAAAGTTAATATTTGCTTTGTATCGATCTTTATGTTTATTGTTTCGATTGTTATTTCGAGAAATCATTTAGCGATTAAAATAATAATACCTACAGAGCCGCTTTAGAAATAAACGGATTCGCAAGGATACACGATTGTATTGATGGAAACTAAGTTCACATGCTTGATTAATCGGATATGTATGAAAGGGGTTAACGAAATCTAATCTTGACATGCTTTTCTTAAAACAAAACATCTATTTTCTAGTTTACTCTTTGCTAAAAAACTTATGTTACAAAACAAGAACTCTTTGAAAACCTTTCTCTTAGAACGTTAAACTATTGAACGACGAGCATCTATATAGCTTAGCACAATCCATGTGGATACGATCAAATAAACCACCGAAAATACTTTTCAACAAAATGGCGTTGTTGTCGGGGATTGTTGAGTAGGATATTGCAAGCATTGCAATAGTTCAGTGATTTTAAGATATTTGTATTGTGAATATCTTACCCCTGTAATTCTCTTGTGCTTTTTAATTTGTTTGGTTAAGTGTTCATAATCTGTTTATCCGAGGGAGTGTACCTGCAGAAGAACTTCTTTTTTATCTCGAGATTGAAAGAACTGCTCGTAGGCAAAATAGCAGAACACGACGGAGACGATAACTTGCTAGAGAAAGACAGGAGCGAGGAGAATCTTCTTCATCCACACCAATTGAAACACCAATCATGGCAAATCCACCTCCTGCTTCAACACAATGTATCAACAGTCCAAGGCATAATGCTCAGTTTGCACGCAACGCCCACAATGGGAGGCATTCTGAGATGAAAACTGGAATTATTGCGCTTCTATATCAAAATCTTTTTACCGGTATGGATCATGAGGATCCTTTCAGTCATCTCACAAAATTATATGAAATTGAGGGTGCAACGGGAGCGCCGGAAGCTAAAGAAGAATCATTTTTCAAGAGACTATTTCCGCATTTCTTAATCGGGAAGGCAAAGGAATAGTATCTTGATCAATCCACTTTGGTTATGACGGATTGGAATTTGTTGGAAGAAAAGTTCCTTGAACGATTTTTCCACACAATCGATTCATGGAAGCAAAGACTGTAATTTCGGTGTTTGCTCAAGGCAGAAATGAATCTCTCAATGAAGCGTGGGAGATGTTCAAATCCATGTTACGAAAATGCAAAGGCCATGGTTTTGATGAACTAACTCAAATGCACATCTTCTGAAATGGACTCCAATTGGTCCACAAGACTTTGTTGGATGCTACTTCGGGTGGATCTTTAATGTCCAAGAGCGCCGAAGACGCAATTACTATTATTGATAGGATGGCACTCAATGATCACCAAGGAAATCAAAATCGTGATACACCTCAAAGGAAGTCGAGCATGATTGATTTGGGAACAAATGATGCAATTCTTGCACAAAACAAATTGATTTCATAACAAGTGGAGTTGTTGACTCAACAAATGTCAAAACTTCCACAACAAATCGAAGAAATGCAAGAAATTCCCAACAACAACAAACAAGTGGCGAGTTGTGAGCTTTGTAAGGGAGATCACCCTACCGAGTATTGTTCTTCGGTTGTGGAAGAGGAAAATTATGCATGAAACCAAAACCAAGGGTATCAACCTCGACCACCTTACCAACAAGGCGACCAAGGTTACCAACAAAGAGCTAATCAAGGTTATCAACAACAATAGAGGCCTCAAGATGCCAGGACTTCTAATCGTCAACAACAATATCAAAACTACACTCAACCTCCACAAGCTCCAAGTGGAAATTCAAAGATGGAAGACACCCTCACTAAATTCATGCAAATGTCAATGTCTAATCAAAAGAACACCGATGCGGCTATAAAGAACCTTGAGACACAAGTGGGGCAATTATCTAAACAATTGGCCGACCAACACAAAGGAAGTTTTTCGGCGAATACTCAAGTGAATCCAAAAGACCATTGCAAGGCTATTCTTACTAGAAGTGGTAGAGAAATTGATATGGGCATAAGTGAGGAAGTTGTGGAAAGAGAGGGAGTAGTTAAAAGAGAAAATGAGATTGGTGAGAAAGAAGTAGAAAAGAATGTTGAGGGAGAATTAGTTGAAAATGAAACGAAAAAGAGTGAGAAAGAAGAAAAGAAAATGAGAGAAGAGAAAATTAAAAAGACTAGGAAGGGGAAGGAACAAGTGAGTACTATTCCAATTCAAAATTTGCCTTATCCTCATGCTCCGTCGAAGAAAGATAATGCGAGGCACTATGCTCGGTTTTTGGATATTTTTAAGCAATTGCAAATTAATATTCCATTTTCTGAAGCATTGGAGCAAATGCCAAAATACGCAAAATTAATGAAGGATATTCTCACCAAGAAAAAAAGGTGCACGGATCAAGAAACGATCATGGTTGATGCTAGTTGTAGCGCGATCATTCAGCGGACTCTTCCGCGGAAAAAAAGTGATCCAGGACGAGTTACTTTGTCGGTTACAATAGGAAATATTTATGTTGGCAATGGATTGATCGATTTGGGCTTTAGTATCAATTTGATATCGTTGTCCATTGTGAAGAGGTTGGGACATATGGAGTTGAGAGCTACTCAAATGACATTGCAACTAGCTGATAAATCCACTACCCGTCCTCATGGTGTAGTGGAAGATGTGTTGGTAAAGGTAAACAAATTCTTGTTTCCCATCGACTTTGTGGTGATTGACATGGAAGAAGATGAAGACGCTTCCTTGATTCTTGGTGTAGCGTGCGATTTTTTTCGGTGACGCGACCACCTTACTACAAAACGGTTTCGGTGCTACTTTCTGATTTCTGTATTTATCCTGTGAAGCTGGTTAAGGAAGGGGAAGATATCTTAAAATACCCCTGCACGCAAATGTTTTCTTTAACAAGTGCTAAGAGATCGGGGATAGGGGTCTGGTTATACAAAGGGAAGCTATTAACACCCAGTGTATCTATGGTAATCCATAGGAACCTTCTTTTGCATGTATTTCTGTTAACTTAAAATGCTTTCTTGTGTTTATCTGTTGTGGATTAGGAACGTTTCTCCTTTGGGAGTGTTGAGAGAACTTTTTTGCTGTTTTTAGGTTTTCTGTTGTTTTTGGGAAGGTACTGGACCTAAAGTTTTTTATTTGTGTGCTCGCTAAGATTTTGCAATCTTATGCCTGCATATTCCCGTAAAGAGATTTGGGAAATCAGAGCAATCATAGTTCCTCCTATTCTATGGGAGGAAAAATATTTGGTGTCTTGTTCAAAGCCCAAGATTGAAGCTATCGGAGTATTTGTGTATTATTCAAAGCCCAAGATTGAAGCTAAAAGGGTATTTGTGTCTTGTTCAAAGCCCAAGATTGAAGCTAAAAGGGTGATTGAGAGAGAATTTGTCATCTCTAATGGGAGATATCTCACCTATTCATCACAAATGTTTGGTGATTGATTATAAAGTGGAATTACTTTAACTGGGATATGTAGAATCCAACAATGCAATAATTTCCCTTATGTGAAGGAAGAAGCTTTAACTCAGTGTAGAGCAATGCCACTTTTTCCTTATGAGTTTTTCATGCTAAGAGAGGGACAATGGTTTGGATATATGGAATCCAGAGGCTTGCTACTTACAGCTGTTAGATGAAATAGGAGTTTTGGCCAGGATAAGAGAAGGATTCCAACTTGGATTTTGAATCAACAAGTGTGCCACTTACAACAATTATCTGGAAAAAGGTTTTGATTGTTTGTTTTATATGTGATGTATAGAAGAGGTATCCTCCTATAGAATGGACTCGTGGTCTCATTTGAGGGGATGTTGATTTTTGTGTGCCTTGTTCAGAGCCCAAGGTTGAAGCTGAAGGAAACTGACTCTACTGGGGAGGTTTTATACGTCTTGTACAAAGCCCAAGATTGAGGCTGACTGGGGGAAATTCTTATATGAAGCCTAAGAGGAGGTTGTCTCTTGCTGAGGATTTATTGAAATCTAGGAGCAAGTCCAAATTGTATTGGGGAATCCAAAAGGATTTACTCTTGCTGGGAACCAGGGAAGAGTTGAAGGGTTGAGTTTAAAACCCTTATAAGGTTTTTGACTCTGCTAGAGACTGGTGTATTGGTGAAATGATCAGGGTTTTTTCCTATGCTTTGAGGGTCTTTGTGTGAGATCCAAGAGGAGATGAGACTTTCCAAGTCTCTCAAGGAGTGGTAGACTCTGGTGTAGAGAGGGGTCTTTGTATGATGCCCAAGAGGAGGCTGTTGATTTAAGGGATGAAGATCAACCTTTAGATTGGTATGATGTTCTGGAAATTTAACTCTCCTGGGGAGTGAACTAGTAGAGATGACTAATTTCTACCTTATGCTTTTAGGAAGACTTTGGGTCCTTGTACTAAGCCCAAGAGGAGGCTGGGGAACTTTTAAGAAGCCTGTTGGTCCTTGTACTAAGCCCAAGAGGAGGCTGGGGATACTTCTAGGAAGTCTGTTGGTCCAAGCCTAAGAAAAGTTCAAGAAAGGTTTCACCAAGAATTAATCCTTTCTTTGTTGAACAGTTCCAAGGTTTGAAGAAATTCAAAAGAGGTTTCACCGGGAATTAATCCTCTCTGGGGAAATGAATTTCTTGTACATATATATACATATATCTAAGTTTTGACAGTCTTGAGAAAAGTTTAACATGGAATAATGTCTTTCTCTGTTCCATATTGAATAATCCCAAGAGGAGGCAGACTGTATTGAGGGAATTTCCTATGAGGGAACTAGTTTGACTAAGTTAGAAGTAACCTCTGGTTTGACCTAAGTGTGGACCTAACTGCTGGGGAAAACTCTAGATATATATACACAAGAATATATACAAATAAGTGTATTGATAGGTATATAACAAATATGCATTGAATTGAAAAGATGTTGGGTCTTACACTCTGAGAAGAGGCCCAAGTGTATGGTGATTAGTTGTATTGACTATAATTGTATGATTAGGGTTTTAAGGAATTGAAGAAAGTTTTGAGAAAACTTTGAATTTGAATTTGAATTAAATTTAAGTGGTTTAAAAGAAAGAATGTTTGGGGCTTATAACTCAAAGAGATGCCCAAGTGGTCTAAGAGCAATTTCACCCAGAATAATGCTCCTCTTAGTACCAGTTTAAAACAGACAACTGATTTTGAAAACAGGGGTATGAGGCTTACAACACAAGGAGAGGCCCATGGAGGTTGTTTATTATTTAAAACAAAGTTTATCTACAAAAGTTTGGGGCTTATACTCAAGGAGAGGCCCAGATGACTTATTTGAAAACATTGATCGCATTGTGATATCGAAAGACGTTTGTGGGACTTATACTATAGCAGAGGCCCAAAAGTGTTTTTCTACAAAGAGGGATTGGGTCTTATACTCTAATAGAGGCCCAAAAGTGTTTTTGAAGAAAGAATATTGTGGCTTATACTCAAGGAGAGGCCCAAATGATTTATTTGAAAGGCGACGATTGCGTTGCGGTTTTGAAAACCACATAGGGACTTATACAATGACTGAGGCCCAAAATATTTATTTACAAAAGGGATGGGCCTTACACTCTACAAAGAGGCCTAAAAGGTTATTTATATACAAGAGTTGGGGCTTATAGCTCAAGGAGATGCCCATATGAAAAACAGTGATCGCACCGTTTATTTTGAAAATCGTATCGGGACTTATACAATGACTGAGGCCCAAAAATATGTATTTACATAGGGGATGGGTCTTACACTCTACAAAGAGGCCCAAAAGTGTTTCAAATGAAGTTTGAAAATTTAAAATCAAGGAAAAACCCTAGTTTAATTAAAAAAATAATTTTTCAAAGAAAATTAAATAAAAAATGATATCAAATATCAAATATATTTAAAAACAAGTTGTGAGTTTTGAAAAATCATGTTATGTTTATATGAAAGTGTGAAATTCATTTGAATTTGAAAAATCAAGAGGAAAATTTTATTAAAATGTTAAAAAAACAATTAAAATGAAATTCTTTACAAAAATTCCAAATATATTAAATAAATAATATAAATTTGATTTTTTTGTAGAATAAAATATTTTAACTTTTTTTTTTAATTTTTAAAGAAAGAACCAATCAAAAATGATTAAAATTGAGGAAGAAATAAATTTTTTAAATCAATTAAGAAAATAACTTAGAAATTCAAAAATTCAAATAATTTGAAAAAGGCGCCAACGGTCACCTTCTTCTTCCCCGTGCCCGCGCCATGGATGATTTGCAAAACCTCACTTTTCTCTCTGATTCCTCAATGATTTTGCAAGATTCAAACTTCAATCTCACTCGTTTTTGAACAAGGATTCTAATGGTACCAATTAATTGCATTTATTTTCAGTGTGGAGTGAGAAATCAAGTGATGAACACATGAACCCTAATTTCTGCAAGAACACTATGAAATCCTATACACTATAACTACAAAGAAATTGATTGAGGGGAAACATTCTACATAAGTGCAGAAACATGTTTGTAACTTGAAAACACATTTATGATGCATGGATCATAGAGTTTGAGAGTTCAGGCTTACCTCTTGCAAGAAGAAATCAAATTGTGTGTTTGAGGTGTTACAGATGTTGTTTGATGACTTGGACAGCTTCAATGGCCCTTATGTAAGGTGTTTGGAAGCTTGGAATGGATTGAAACAACCAGGATCACTTTGTGGCAACCCAACTGCAACCAGGCCTGAGTTTGATTTTGAACTTTGTGATTCTGAGGTTACGGATGTGTGGGAAGTGTCTAAATAGCTCACATATTATGTATATGATGTGTCTACACCATTGGCTTTGATAGAATTGCTTCCTATTGAAAAATCCGCATGTTACTTGAAAAAGAAGCTATTTCTGGTTTTTGAGAGTGAAATGAAGAAGAGCATGTGTTGTTATGCTTTGGTGTACTCAAACTGATTAGAAAATATCCCTATTTATAGTAGAGAAAGTTTGTTTTGGGAGCAATAGTGATTGCCAGCTGATCATGGTGTGTAGCTTGTAGCCATTGACTTGGATGTTCCAAAGTGCCAAGTCAACTATAGCTTGACTCCATTCAATTTCTGCAGGTTTGAATGCTTAGAGTTTGGACTGAATCTTGACTGGTTTAGATTTTTATGGCTTGGTTCGTGACACCTACATGCATTGCATTAATGTAACCTTGCCAAAATTGAATTTCAAAGTTCATGTCATGATGGTCTTGCACATGCCAAGTTGAATTCTTGACTTCTTGATCAAGAAACAAGTGAGTCATCAGAAGTTTTGTGTTTTTGGAAGATGAAAAAGTTATCAAAATGGCAAGACTTGAGTGAAAAAATCGTGTGTCACAAGTTATGTTTTCATGCTTTTGTCTAGGTAGGGTGAAAAATGCCATTTTTGGAGGCTTATAACTCCTTGCTCAAATTGAACCATGGGAGGCTCTTGTACTTTTTAGAAATCCCTTATACCATACTTCAACTTTGATTTTTAACTTTGGTCTTGAATCATCTTGGATCATAATGAAAAATGGCCTCAAAGTTGAAAAAAAATGCAAACAGATTCTGTCCAAAATTTCATTAAGTGTTTGAAAAATGTCCATTTTCCAGTTTTTGTGATTTTGATCAATCCATAACTCAAAATCCATGAGGATTTGGAATATGTTGTAGTTGACAATCTTGAAGTATGTAATGAGAGCTTTCATTTGAGCTTTGGATGGAAGAAAAAGGTTACTTGGATCACAAGTTATGGTCTTGTAAAATTGGGTAAAAATCACTTTTTTCATGACTTAGTGAAATTTCAAGTTTCTTAAGATTGCCCCTTTTGCAAGTAACCTCTCTTTTCATGATTTTTATTGATGGATGATGATTAAAACCATAAGTTAACATTTTTTTTTACTTAGAGAAGCCATGTTTGTCAAGAAATCCCAAAAGTCAAACTTGGTTTTTTGGCACAGTTGACATTTTGTTAGATGAATTTCAAACTTTGTGATTCTCTATGAAAACAAGTTCTTGACCTAATTCAAACCTAATGGATGGACTCCATAGGTGTTTTAGAGTGTCTTGAATCATTTCCCAAGGTTTGAGATCATGTCTTGGTCAAAAGTCAAAGGTAGGGTTGACTTTTTCTCAGAAACCCTAGTTTGTGGTCCAGATGAATTTGAATCTTTGTATTGCTCATGAACCAAGTTCTTTGTGTCAATTTAAACTTGTAAGAGGATTAATGTAAGATATTTGAGGTCTTCAAAACATTCCTTGAGGTCTTGGCTCATGTCTTGTTCCAAAAGTCAACTTAGGGGTGAATTAGGTCAAGAAACCTTAATTCCTGATTTTTGATGAATGCATCCCCTGAGGCTATTTTGAACTTTTGGTTGGATCCATGAGGTCACTTTGAGCTTCTTGAATTATGTTCTGAAGTATTGGCTCTTACCCAGATGAAAATTTTCCTCTGGAGGCCTTGGTCGACCAAAACCCTAATTTGGTGACACTGATGATCTTGAGGCTTGATTAGCTTGAGATGTTGCATTCTCATGCTTAATTCTTGATGTGGGATACCTCTTTATCCTTCATGGATGTTTGATAGGTTTGAAAAGTTGAGGATCATGTCCATTCTTGATTGACCCATTGTCTGAGTACTCTGAGAGGGCTCAAAACCCTAATTCTTGATTGGAGTGAATGCTCAATAATCTTTGAGAGGATTGATGAGGCATGAAGGTACATCCATATTGTGGTGATGATTTTCACAATGATGGGAAATCTTGTGGACAAAATTTAGAGTATGACACTTGGAAGACCTTTTATGAAGACCGCTAGAATGGCCATCGATATGGATGACGGTCTCATGGAAGTGAGAGTTCAAGATGAGGAGATTTGTTTTAATCTATTTGACGCCATGAAGTATTCGAAGGACAAAGGTAATTGTTTTAGAATCGATGAAACGGAGGAGGTGATTGAAGAAGTAACAAGGCAATTACAAGTTCCTACCCCATTATAAAAAGTTCTTACAAATATCTTCAAAGTGTCAATGAGAATGAAGAAAAAGAAATCGAAAAGTGTTTGCGAGAACTTGAAGAATTGGATGAGAGTCCTCCCTTGAAAGAAAGGGTGGAAATTTTGAAAAAGGAAAATAATGAAGAAATCAAGCTTGAATTGAAGTTGTTTCCCTCTCATCTTAAATATGTGTTTCTTGATGATGAGGGGCATAAACCGGTGATCATAATCAAGGAGCTAACCAAAAATGAGGAGGACAAATTGATTTGTGTGTTGAAAAAGAATCAAGATGCTATGGGGTGGACTCTTTCCGATTTAAAAGGAATAAGTTCTTCCTATTGTATGCATCGGATACTCATGGAAGACGATTTCAAACCGGTAACCCAACTTCAATGTCGTTTGAATCCTACCATGAAAGAAGTGGTTAAGAAGGAAGTCGTGAAAATGTTGGACGCGGGAATGATCTACCCGATTTCCGATAGTCCATGGGTTAGCCCAGTACAAGTGGTACCAAAGAAAGGAGGGATGGCGGTAATCCGAAACGAGAAGAATGAGTTGATCCCTACAAGAACTGTGACCGGATAGAGAATGTGCATTGATTATCGTAGGCTAAATCAAGCTACAAGGAAAGACCATTTCCCTCTTCCGTTCATGGATCAAATGCTCGAAAGACTTTTCGGTCAAGAATTATATTATTTTTTGGATGGTTATTCAGGTTATAATCAAATTATTGTGAACCCGGAGGACCATGAGAAAACTGCTTTCACATGCTCTTTTGGAATCTTCGCTTATAGGAGGATGTCGTTTGGATCGTGTAATGTGCCAGCCACTTTTCAACGGTGTATGCAAGCAATATTTTCGGACTTGATTGAAAAGTCAATTGAGGTGTTTATGGACGACTTCTCGGTTTTTGGACCATCGTTTGATCTCTGTTTGAAAAACTTAGATGTGGTATTGGAAAGGTGTGTGGAAACCAACTTGGTTCTTAATTGGTGTCATACCCTAAATTTTGACCACAAGATTTCACATCATTGTGAAAATCATTATCACAATATGGAAGTGTCTTCATGCCTCATCAGTCTTCTCAAAGATTGTTGAGCATTCACCTCAACCAAAGATTAGGGTTATTGAGCCCTCTTAGAGCATTCAAACAAAGGATCAGTAAAAAATTGACATAACCTTCAACTTGCCAAGCCTCTCAAACATCTATGGGGAATCAAGAGGTCTCCCATATCAAGAATCAAGCACAAGGGTGCAACATCTCAAGTTGATCAAGCCTCAAGATCACCTGTGTCACCAAATTAAGGTTTTGGTCGACCAAGGCCTCCAGAAGGAAATTTCCATCTGGGCATGAGCTAATACTTCAAAACATGATTCAAGAAGAACAAAAGGACCCCATGGATCCCATAATGAGTTCAAAATTGCCTCAGGGGATGCATTCATCAAAAATTAGGAATTAGGGTTTCTTGACCTAATTCACCCCTAAGTTAACTTTTGGAGCAAGACATGAGCCAAGACCTCAAGAAATGTTTTGAAGACCTCCAATATCTTATATTGATCCCCTTACAAGTTTAAATTGACACAAAGAACTTGATTTATGATCAATATAAAGATTCAAATTCATCTGGACCACAAACTAGGGTTTTTGGAAAAAGTCAACCATATCTTTGACTTTTGACCAAGACATGATTCAAGACACTCTAAAACACCTATGTAATCCATCCATTAGGTTTGATTTAGCCCAAGGACTTGATTTCATAAAGAATCGCCAAGTTTGAAATTCATCTGATAAAAAGTCAACTGTGACCAAAACCAAGTTTGACTTTTGAGATTTTTTGACAAACATGGCTTCTTTAAGTAAAAAACAATGTTAACTCATGGTTTGGGTCATCATCAATCAAGAAAAATCAAGAAAAGTGAGGTTACTTGCAAAAGGGGTAATCTTAAGAAACTTAAAATTTCACTAAGTATGGAAAAAAGATTATTTTTACCCAACTTTGCAAGACCATACTTTGTGATCCAAGCAACCATTTTCTCCCATCCAAAGCTCAAATGAAAGCTCTAATTACATACTACAACTTTGTCACTAAGGGTGGATTCCCAAAAAGTGCATAGATTTTGAGTTATTAAGCCATGAAGTTAGGGTTTCATGAGATGTCCACTTTGACACTTAGTGAAATTTTTAGACATATCTGTTTTCATTTTTTTCAAACTTTGAGGTCATTTTTATCCATGATCCATAATGATCCAGGACCAAAGGTAAACACCAAAGTTAAAGTAGGATATACAAGCTTTCCAAAGAGTACAAGAACTCCCATTAATTCAACTTGAGCAAGAAGTTACAAGCATTCAAACATGCCTTGCTCAAACTGATTTCCAAGACAGATTTTGTGCATTACTTGTAGCACACGATTTTGGAGTCCAAATTTGGTGACTATGCAAGACTGATCCTCATCCAAATTCAACAAGAATCTCCATTAATCATGAAGAACCTGCAAACTTGAATCCTAAGGCAATAATTCTATCATTTGGCATGTGATCTTTAATGTTGCAAATCCAAAACTTCAACTTTGTCATTTGGCATTAATGTGGAACATGGAGCTGTCATGAACCAAGCCATATCAGTCCAATTGAGTCAAAATTGACTCAAAATTCAGAAGACCTAAAGTTACCAAGACCAGCTCAACTTAATGGCTAAGAGGAGACTTTGTACCTTAGCATTCAAGGCATGATACATGGGCACATCCATTGGATAATAGAGTGATCCTTCCTCCACACACTATTCCTTCAGAAACAAACTTCCTCTACTATAAATAGAGGTTATTTGTGAGTGAATTCAACACACCAAAACATCACAACACATGTTTTCCACCATTTCCCTCTTGTGAACCAAAGTTTCATTTTTAAAGAAGTGAGAATCGTGTTTTGAGATAGAGAGCAATTCAGCTCAAACAAACCATCCTAACACCTCACATACATCATATATGAGTGATCCATAACCTCAAAACACATCTAGAACATCAGAATCACCAAGTCACTATCCATTTGCTCAAACTTTCCTCAAAGTTGTAGATAGGGTCGAGCCAAGTGATCCAGAGGATTTCAATCCATTCTAATCATTGGAACACCATCCTTGAGGTCCAAGGAAGTTGTCCAGATCATCAAAACACTTATGTAACATCTCCAACGGAGGATTCGATATCCTCTTGCAAGGTAATCTTCCTCAAAACTGAACTCTATGATCCATGCATCATAAATGTGTTTTCAAGTTAGCAACATGTTTCTGCACTTATATAGAGTGTTTCCCCTCAATTAATTGCTTTGAATCTATCGTGTATGGAGTTTCATGATGTTCTTGCAAAAATTAGGGTTCATCTATTCTTTACTTGATTTCTCACTCTACACTTAAAATAAATGCAATTAATTGGTATCATTGGAATCCTTGTTCAAAAACGAGCAACTTTCATGTTTACAAAAGTCAATTGCATTACGTATTGAGTGAGATAGAGAGGGTTATGCAAATCTGGAAAATCAGAGCACGCGCGAGTAAGAACAATTGTTCTTGGCGCCATTTTTTTTTAATTTTCAAATATTTGAATTTTTATTATTTTCTTAATTGATTTTAAAATTAATTTCTCTCTCAATTCTAATCATTTCTTATTTCTTCTTTTTTTCAAAATTCATAAAAATGTTAAAATATTTTATTCCATAAAAAAATTAGAAAAATAATATTTATTTAATATATATTGAATTTTTGTAAAGAATTTCTTTTTATTTGTTTTTAAACATTTTTAATGAAATATTTCCCTTGATTTTTCAAACTCAAATGAATTTCAAGCTTTCATATGGATAAAACATGATTTTTCAAACATTAATCCAAGGGCATAGCATGTTTATTGAATAAATTTGATACTTTCCATCATTTTATTTAATTTTCTTTCTAAATAAATGCATTTAAAATAAAATTAGGGTTTCTTTCTTGATTTTAAATCTTCAAAACTTTTCTCAACACTTTTGGGCCTCTAATAGAGTGTAAGACTCAACCCCTTTGTAGAAAAATAAAATCTTGGGCCTCTGTTATAGTATAAGTCCCGATACGATTTTCAAAATAACGGTGCGATCACTATTTTCATCTAGGCCTTTCCTTGAGTACAATCCCCACTTTTCTTCATTTTAATAATCATTTGGGCCTCTATAAGAGTGTAAGACCCAACCCCCCCCCCCCCCCCCCCCCTTATGTACATAAATAATTTTGGGCCTCTACTATAGTATAAGTCCCACAACGTCTTTCGGTATCACAGTGCGATCACTATTTTCATCTGGGTCTCTCCTTGAGTATAAGCCCCCAATATTTTGTACATAAACTTTGTTTTATAGAATAAACAACCGCCATGGGCCTCTTATTGAGTTGTAAGCTACATACCTCTGTTTTCAAAATCATCTGTCTATTTTAAACTGGTACTAAGAGGGGCATTATTCCCGGTGAAACTGCTCTTAGACCACTTGGGCCTCTCTTTGAGTTATAAGCCCCAAACATTCTTCCTTTTCTCAAATAAACAACTTTCTTTTTAATTCAAATTCAAACTCAAAGTTTTCTCAAAACTTTCTTCAATTCTTCAAAACCCTAATCAGACAGTTATAATTCATACAACCTATTACAGTGCACTTGGGCCCCCCAATTAGAAAGTAAGAACCAAGATCTTTCTTTTTTTATATGCATGCTTGTTTATATACCTGTTGATTCAATTATTTGTATATACTTGTATACACCTATCCAGAGTCTCCCCAACAGACAAGTCATCCTCAGTTTACTCTTAAGTCAAAATAGTAGGACACTTATAACTTAGTTCAATAACTAGTTCCCTCATAGGAAATTTCCCTCAATATAGTCTCAGCCTCCTCTTGGGCTTTATTCAATATGGAAATAAGAAAGGCATTATTCTCGGTGAAACTTTTCTTGAGACTGACAAAACTTAGAAACATATAAAAGAAATTCATTTCCCCAGAGAGGAATAATTCCCGGTGAAACCTCTTTTGAATTTCTTCAAACCTTAGAACTGATCAATAAAGAAAGCATTATTCCCAGTGAAACCTTTCTTGAACTTTTCTTAGGCTTGGACCCACACCCTTCTTAGAAGTTCCCCACAACCTCTTCCTGGACTTAGTATAAGGACCCATAGGTTACTTAGAAGTTCCCCACATCCTCCTTTTGGGCTTAGTACAAGGACCCACAGGCTTCTTAGAAGTTCCCCACAGCCTCATCTTGGGCTTAGTACAAGGACCCACAGGCTTCTTAGAAGTTCCCCACAGCCTCTTCTTGGGCTTAGTATAAGGACCCAAAGGCTTCCTAAAAGCATAGGATAGAATTCAATTATCTCTACTAGTTCAAACCTCAGTAAAGTCAAAACTCTAGAACATCCAATCATCCAAGGATTGATCTTCATCTCTAGAACGCACTGCCTCCTCTTGGGCATCATACAAAGATCTTTCTCCATCCAAGAGTTTGCCTCTTCTTAAAGAGACTTGGACAGTCTCAGCCTTCTCTTAGGCTTCATACAAGGACCCCAGGCTTCCTAAAAGCATAAGATAGACCCCAGTCATCTCTTCAATGCTTAAATCCCTAGGAGAAATCTAAGTCTCTCCTGATCCTCAAACAAGGTACAACTTTCATCTTTAAAATTCCCAGTCAGGGTCAAACCATCACCAACAAAACCCCAAAAAGTATCAGAACCTCGTGGCATCTGATAAATCAACTCTTCTTCCATCCCTAGCAAGAGTTGGTTCCCCTTTGGATTTCTTAAAACAATTTAAACCTTCATCTGGATCTAAATAATCCTCAAGAAGAGTCAGCTTCCTCTTAGGGTTTGTATAATGATTTTCCCTAGTCAGCCTCAATCTTGGGCTTAGTACAAGATAGATATAAGACTCCCCAGTTGAGTCAGTTTTCAACTTTTTAGCTTCAACCTTGGGCTTTGATCAAGGCACAAAACAAACATCTCCACAGATGAGACCCTTAAGTCCTCCCTGTAGGAAGATATTTCCTTTGTACATCACATTTCAAAACAAACAATCAAACCTTTTCCAGATAACTGTTGTAAGTGGCACACTTGTTGATTCAAAATCCAAGCTGGAGTCCTTCCATTATCCTGGCTAAAACTTCTTTTTCATCTAAGAGTTGTAAGTGGCAAGCCTTTGGATTATTTACATCCTTGTCAATGTCCCTCTCTTAGCATGCATAGACTTATAAAGGAAGATGTGGCATTGTTGGATTCTACATATCTCAGTTAAAGAAACTTCCCTTATAACCAATTACTCATTTGTGATGAATAGGTGAGATCTCTCCCTTTAGAGATGACAAATTCTCTCTCAGTCAAACCTTTAGCTTCAATCTTGGGCTTTGAACAAGACTCACACAAACTTTAGCTTCAATCTTGGGATTTAAACAAGACTCCAACTTTTTCCTCCTTCCATAGAAATAGGAGGAACTACGATTGCTCTGATTTCCCCGAATCTCTTTACGGGAATACGTAGGCATAAGATTGCGAAATCTTAGCGAGCACACTAAATCAAAACTTTAGGTCCAGTACCTTCCCAAAAACAATAGAAATCCCGAAAACAACAAAAACATTTCCTTAGCCTTCCCAAGATAGAAACCTTCGATATTCAGCATTAAATGAATTCAAACAGTCAAGCAAAACTACAACAAAACATATGTAAACTAAGTTTCTTATAGATTACTATAGATGCACTGGGTGTTAACAGCTTCCCTTTGTATAACCAACCCCCGATTCCAGATCTCTTCGCATTAGTAAGGGAAAACACTTGTGTGCAGGGTTAGTTTAAGATATCTTCCCCTTCCTTAACCAGCTTCACAGGATAAATATTAGAAATCATAAAGTAGCACCAAAAAGCGGTAGTGGTCGTGTCACAAAAACTGAGTTACAATTGGGAAAAATGCAATTTCATGGTAACGGAAGGAATTGTGCTCGGCCACAAAGTTTCTTCACGAGGCCTTGAAGTTGATCAAGCCAAGGTGGACGTCATTGAAAAATTGTTACCACCATTGAATGTGAAGGGTATAAGGAGTTTCCTTGGTCATGCGGAATTTTATCGGAGATTCATCAAAGATTTCACAAAAATCGCAAAGCCTTTGAGCAATTTGCTCAACAAAAATAAGTTGTTTGAATTTGATGAGTCTTACATGATAGCTTTTAATTCTTTAAAACAAAGTTTGACTACCGTGTCCATAATCATTGCGCCAAATTATAAAATTAATTTTGAACTCATGTGTGACGCGAGTGATTATGCGGTGGGTGCGGTACTAGGTCAACGAAAAACAAAAAAATTTCATGTTATACACTATGCAAGCAAGGTCTTGAATGAAGCTCAAGTAAACTATGCCACAACAGAAAAAGAGTTGCTTGAGATAGTGTATGTATTGGAGAAATTTCGGTCATACTTAATTGGTTCTAAGGTTGTGGTTTACACGGATCATGCAGCGATTAAGTATTTGTTTACCAAGTCGGATTCAAAACAAAGGCTAATTCGTTGGGTCCTTTTGTTGCAAGAATTTGAGTTAGAAATTTGCGACAAAAAAGGATCTGAGAATTTGGTGGCGGATCACTTATCCCGCCTTGTTAATGTTGAGGTGACCAAGAATTAAAGAGAGGTCAAGGAAGAATTTCCTGATGAAAAGTTGTTTATGGTGCAAGTTAGAACTTGGTTTGCCGACATGGAAAATCACAAAGTCGTCGCATTAATAGCGGAAGGTCTAACTCGTAACTAGAAAAAGAAATTTTTATCTGACGCCAAGTACTTTGTATGGGATGAACCATATTTGTTTAAGCTTGGTGCTTATTACATTTTGAGAAGGTGTTTGTCAAAAGAAGAGGCTAATAACATCCTTTGGCATTGTCACAACTCTCCTTATGAAGGACATTTTAATGGTTTGAGAATCGCAACAAAAGTTCTCCAATCGGGCTTTCATTGGCCTTCGTTGTTCAAATATGCGCATGCGCATACACAAAGTTGTGACAAGTGTTAAAGGAGTGGTGGAATTTCAAAACGGAATGAAATGCCATTACAAAACACGCTGGAGGTTGGGGTGTTTGATTGTTGGGGCATAGACTTTGTCGGCCCATTTCCATCATCGTTTTCCAATGAATACATTTTGGTCGCAGTGGACTATGTGTCCAAGTGGGTAGAAGCGATAACATGTGCTAAAGCGGATGAAAAAACTGTGATAAATTTTTTAAATAAAAACTTTTTTTCTCGATTTGGTACTCCTAGAGTGTTGATAAGTGACAGAGGATCCCACTTTTGCAACATTCAGCTAGAAAAAGCATTGGAGTATGGTGTAAAGCACAAAGTTGCAACACCATACCATCCACAAGCAAATGGCCAAGCAGAGGTATCAAATTGAGAAATTAAGAGGATTCTTGAAAAAACGGTGTCGGCTTCTAGAAAAGATTGGTCAAACAAACTTGATGATGCTTTGTGGGCCTATCGGACAGCTTTCAAAGCTCCGATTGGTCTCACACCTTTCAAAATGGTCTATGGTAAGAACTATCATTTACCGGTGGAGTTAGAAGATATGGCATTTTAGGGCTTAAAATTTTTGAATTTCGATCCAACTTTAAGCGGTGAAAAAAGGAAGGTACAATTGCATGAAATAGAAGAATTACGCCTTCAGGCGTATGACTCCAACAAGTTGTATAAAGACAGGGTGGAGACTTACCATGACAAAAAGACTGTGACCAAAGAATTTAAGGAAGGGCAGTTGGTCTTACTGTTCAATTCGCGATTGAAACTGTTCCCTGGGAAGTTGAAATTCAAATGGTCTGGTCCGTTCTGGATTAAGGAGATCAAGCACTATGGGGCAATTGTCATTGAAGACACACTATCAAATGCGAGTTGGATTGTAAATGGTCAGAGGCTGAAGGTTTATATTTGTGGAGATTTCGAGGGAAATACTGCTGCAATGCCTTTTTGCGATCCTTGAGGTCGCATTGGACAGTCGAGCTCAAACGGCGTTAAACAAAATGCTTGTTGGGAGGCACCCCAACATTGTAAGTATTTACTATTTTTTTTTTTGTATTTTGAATTTAATCGGGCAGAAAAGTCGGGAGAACACAACCTGAAGCCAAACTTCATTGGCTATGTTTCGCTGAGCGCGCTTAGCACGCTGCTGAGTCTGCTTAGGGCGGTCACATGAACATGACCATTGAATTATGGGCCTGAGTGGAAAATGAGGGAAGTAGGGCATGGGTCTGTTTCGTTTAAAAGGTTAAAAAACCATAAAACCCTTGTTTCCCTCATTGTGTCTTTTCACGGCTACTTCATCCTTGAGCTTCCATTCCATGCCTTCAACCCAACTCTTGCTCCTCAAGCTCCCATTCATCCTTCTCTCATTCACTAGCAAGTTTGCAAATTTTTATTCTTATGTATTCTGGTAAAGTAGTTTGCAGGTTGTTAGGTTGTTGATTGGATTAGGATGAATTTGATTTTTAGAGTTTGTTTGTGAAGAATAGGTTCTAAGCCCATTTGACAAATGTTAGGGTTAAGTCACAAACTAGTTTATTTGTTGTTTAGTGATTGTTTCTGTGGTAGTTTATTAATGCTTGCCTTAGGGTTCAGTGTGGGTGATTTAATTGTTAGTTATGCAGCTCCATTGTAATGGCAGAGGAAAATTTTTTGCTTGTTGTCACAAGAGCGCTTAACGCGCTATGAGCTGGCTAAGCGCGCCCCTCTTACCCTGTTCTTATTATTTTCATTTTTCTGATGTTTTGTGATTGAAATGTGTTGGGTATGTTGTTGTTTGATGATTTTTATGTAGGATATATAAGTTTGGGACAGGTTGGCTGCAGAGCACATAGTGCTTGCATGCCTGACCGTGCTAAGCGCGCTCTGGCCGCGATAAGCGCGTCCCCCCTGGGATCAAAATCCTCGATTTTTAATTTTTCGTCGGCTGTTTGATTGTTTTGTGTTGACCTGGGGTTTCTTATGATTTTTCTTGAATTTCCTGGTTGGTTGTTTAACTTGTTTGGTGCTGTTTTGGTCTGTTTTTTCTTGGTTGCAGATGGCTCCTAAGCGTCCCTGTTTTAGCACTGGACAATCATCGCAGCAGAGAGAGCCGCCTGTGGAGTATGATGCGTACATATTTTTAGGGGCTGAGCAGCAGGGTCGATACCTCGAGCTGGCCCCAAGAAATTTTTGGATAGAGCGTATTTTCAGGATTAACCCGCAAGGGGAGTTTCGCGGCTATCAGAATATCATTGAGTCTCATGGTTGGCAAGCTCTCCTAACTCCACCAACCCTGCTTAACTACTAGATAATGCGTGAGTTCTATGCGAACGTCATTTCGATAGAGGGTCAGCTGTACACCTTTATGACATTTGTGAGAGGGAGACAGATGTCATTCTCTAGAGATGCGATTAATGAATATCTGGGAAACCCATTGGTTTTGGCCGAGGGTGAACAATTCTCCTACTATAGGAGAGTGGCTAGGAAGAACTGGAATTTGAAGAATGTGTGCTTGGCCTTGGCACATCCGGGACGAGGATTTAAGTTTAATGCGGCGGGAAAGATATTGAAGAGAAGAGATATGAATAATATAGCCCAGGTTCTGATGACCCTTGTCCTGCATAACATCGGGCCAAGGAGTCATACCTTCTCCATTCCGATTGACATTGCATGCATGCTTTACTATATCATGCAGGAGAGGAAGGTTGATGTTGCTAGGATTATTTCTGATGAGATCCGAGCCATAGTCGCTAGCAGACATCGCTTGGGTACTAAGGTCCCTGCGATTTTGGTATTTTCAGGACTTATTATGGGCCTGTGTGCGCAACCGGGTGTCCCAATCCCGGGTGTGGTCCATAATACCATAAAGGGGATAGTGATTGACACTTGGATCCAAAGTCACTGTATGCCGAGACTTGACCAACCACCACCAGCCCACCTAGATCAGCCACCACAGCAGCACGGCGGAGTTCCACCTGTTGATCTGGCATTTGATGAGCGTGTCGCGTGCATGTACACGTGGGATATGCATATGGCTCATCAAAGGGCCTTTACATTTTTGCACTTATCCATGCAAGCTTTGCATTTGCAGGTTCGTGAGCCACGTGTTGATCATCCATTCCTGACGCAGGAGGACTTTGACGCTTATGCAACTTGGCCTGGGGACAAACCTTTCCATTTTCAGAGGGGGCAGTTTTCGCCTCAGGGTGCTCAGGTGCCCCAGCCAGAGGCTGCTAGGGATAATGAGGATGCAGAGGATGATGAGGCTGCAGATGACGATGATGATAGCGGGGAGACCACATGGAAGATTGGTTCAGAGGCCAGTTTTGAGTAGTTGATCCTGGGTTTATTTTGTGTTTTATTTACTTTTTATTATATTTATGTTTGAACTCTCTGGATTTTGTTGTTCTGTTTTTATTGTACTTCTAGATCATTTTGTACCATCCTTGAAAAGACGAGGAACATATGTGCGGCACCATTGTTTTGGGTGTCGCAAATTTTGGCATTATGATAATATGTTTTAGTATTTTTAGTAGTTTTTGCAATTGTTAGTTTTGGTACAAAATTTTTTATTTTGTGTTGTTCCTAAGTAGAAAACTTGGAGGAACCTTACGACTAATGCCAAGATTGATGAATCAATGGGCAATTGAGTGGTAATAATATGATCGAGTAAAGGTACCGTGCAAGGTACATTTTTATTGCTTTCTAAACTAAGCATGGAAATGAAACTTGTGATGAGTGTAAAAATTGTAGTCATTACTTCTTTTGAAATACTTGTTCAATTATTAATCATTTAAAACATTGTCTTTGTGAGGAAGCTTTCATTGTATAATATATGCAGGATACCGACATTCTTGTTTAACTCGTTCGTATTATGTTGAAATCGTGCATGTGTGGTTAATTTGTGAAAAATGAAGAAAAGGATCAAGGCAATTTTTGTGCATTTTGAGAAAAATCACTTGAACAAATAAGAATGATCAATCTACCTTGCGAGTTAGCGAGTATTTGATAACCCCATAGAGCCTTTGTATCAAGATCCGTGTGAATAATTGAATTGTGTAAATATTGTGCATGGAAAATAAGTGAATTTTGAAGTGGATCTTGAAATTTTGTTGTGAAACTTTGTACCCCAACCATAAGTATGGTTGCTTTTGTTGTTCCTTGCCTTAGATGTGTGAGAGCATTCTTAATTACCATGTTTTGGGTTGTGTTCAAAGTTGGGGAGAAAAAGGTAGATTGAGGCATCATGAAAAATAAAGTGGTCTTGAATCATGAAAGAGCTTGAAAGAAAGAAACAAATGAAAAAGAAAAGAAATTGGGCATGAATTGCCAACAAAAAGCTTAAAGTTGTAATGATGCCTCAAAGAAAAGAAAACAAGAAGGTTAAGGTCTTGAATTACTATGATTGTGAGAATTGAATGCTCTCTTAGGAATAGGTATTTTTGTTTCAATGACTTTGATAAATGACCATTCCTTGTAGCCATGCCAAATTACAACCCTAGAAGACCTTGTGATTCCTTCTTTTTCACTCATTAATGCATGTTGTTTGTTGAATGCATAAGATGTTCCAAATGTTTGCAAGATTGTTTGGTGAGCGATAATACCTCATATTGTTTTCATCCATTGATGAATGTGTTCTTAGGTGTGATTCATTTTGAACTTGTATTGCTCAAGAAGTTTCGAATTGTGTTTTTGCACTTAGCAATAGTTTCATCTCCATGATGTGTTTAGAGTTTGATAAGTTATCCTGTTTGTACGTCTACTTTTTGAACCATGAAATTGTCATTGTTCTATTGTGTTGATTATGATTTCTTGTACGGGTTTTTGGGTTCGTTTTTAGTTTGAGACACTTTTGTTTGAGGACAAACAAAATAATAAGTTGGGGAGAGTTGTTAAGGGCCAAGTTGTGCATACTTTTGATTATATTTTATGGCCCTTTCCAATGGTTTCCTTGATATTTTGGTAGTAAATCTATTAGTTTTAGTGTAAATAGACAAGTTTCTGATTTTATTATAAATATTGTGAATTATGATCATTTTGATACTTTTTAACAGGTCTTCTTGCTTATATTTGATGATAGGAACCTATGGTGAAGGAAAGAAGGCCTAAAAGATCATTTTCGAGGAGATCGTGTCGGTAACCCGCGCTTTTAAGCGCGGTTTCAACACGTTTTTACTGTTGAGGTAGTAGCTAAAGTTTTCAACCGTGCTAAGCGGCATGCTACTGTGCTTAGCGCACTTTCGGGGGTTTTGCCTCTGTTTAGCTGACCGCGCTTAGCGCGCTCCTTATGGCACTTAGTGCGGTGCCACTTACTGCACTTTGTGCACTTGCTATAAATATCTTCCTTGGAAGATATTTTCACCAACTCTTGTAATTTTACATTTTTCAGCATTTTAGAAAGTAGAAAGGGTTTTTATGTCAAAAAAGCTTAGAAACTCAAGAAGAAGTGAGAATCAAATCTTTGGAGCATCAATCCTTGATTCTTCAACTTTGATGCTAGCAAAGCTTTCTTTTTTACTTTTTGATCAAGCTACCATGGTGATGGGTAGCTAAACACTTTTGTGTCAAGATTAGAGGTAGTTAATCTTTCTATTATGTATTTTTTTTTTATCTTTTGTATGTGAACAAGGTTTATGATCAATAGATGATGAAGATCTTTGCTTTTAATGTTGTATTTACGGTTTGAATCACTCTAGACATAGATTTTCTAAGTCTTGATCTAATTTATTCATCTATTAACCAACAAACTCTAGACATAGTTTTGAAAGTTAATATTTGCTTTGTATCGATCTTTATGTTTATTGTTTCGATTTTTATTTCGAGAAATCATCTAGCAATTAAAAAAAATACCCACGGAGCCGCTTTAGAAATAAACAGATTCACGAGGATACGCGATTGTATTGATCGAAACTAAGTTCACATGCTTGATTAATCAGATACGTATGAAAGGGGTTAACGAAATCTAATCTTGACATGTTTTTCTTAAAACAAAACATCCATGTTCTAGTTTACTCGTTGCTACAAAACTTATGTTAAAAACAAGAACTCTTTGAAAACCATTCTCTTAGAACGTTAAACTATTGAACGACGAGCATCTATATATCTTAGTACAATCCCTGTGGATACAATAAAGCAATCCACCGAAAATACTTTTCAACAGCAGTCGAATAAAGTGACTATCAAGAATGAATATCCACTTTCGAGAATTGACGATTTGATGGATCAGTTAGTAGGTGCTCGTGTGTTCAGCAAGATTGATTTGAGGTCTGGTTATCATCAGATTTGTGTTAAACCAGATGATATTCCTAAGACAGCTTTCAGAACGAGGTATGGTCACTATGAATACACTGTGATGTCGTTTGGTGTATCCAATGCACCAGATGTGTTCATGGAGTATATGAGTCGAATTTTTCAAGAGTATTTGGATAAGTTTGTGGTGGTCTTCATCGACGGTATTTTGATATATATTCTAAGCCTAATGAAGAGCATCCAGAATATCTTAAGATTGTGTTGAAGGCGTTGAGGGAGAAGAAGCTTTATGCCAATGTGATTTTTGGTTGAAGGAAGTGAGCTTCCTTGGCCATGTGATTTTGAGTGGTGGAATTCGGTTGATCCTTCTAAAGATGATGTTGTGTTACAGTGAGAGACTCAGAAGTCTGCTACTGAGATTCGAAGTTTCCTTGACTTAGCTGCTGATTATCACAAGTTTATTGAAGGCTTTTCTAAGTTGGCATTACCTTTGACTCAGTTGATTCGAAAGGGTCAAGCTTAGGTGTGAGTTGTTGCGTATGAAGAGAGTTTTGTGGAATTGAAGAAGGAGTTGACGACTGCTCCAATATTGGTTTTGCCTAATCCAAGTGAGTCTTTTATAGTATATTGTGATGCATCGAAGATGGGTTTTGGTGGGGTACTGATGCAGAATGGTCAGGTTGTTGCTTATGCTTCCACACAACTGAAAATGCATGAAAGGAATTATCCTACGCATGACTTAGAATTGGCAGCTGTAGTGTTCGTGTTGAAAATTTAGAGACATTATCTTTTTGGCTCTAAATTTGAGGTGTTCAGAGATCATGAGAGTCTGAAGTATTTGTTCGATCAGAAAGAGTTGAATATGAGGCAGAGAAGGTGGCTTGAACTTCCGGAAGATTATGATTTTGATTTGAGTTACCATCTTGGTAAAGCAAATGTGGTAGCTGATGCTTTGAATAGGAAGTCCTTGCATATGTCGATGGTTATGGTGAAAGAGTTGGAATTGATCGAGCAATTCAGAGACATGAGTTTGGTGTGTGAAAAGACTCCTAACAGTGTGAAGTTGGGGATGTAGAAACTAACTAGTGGTATTCTTGAAGAAAATCAAATGAGGTCAGAAATCTGATTGGAGATTGGTTGCTCAGTTGACCTTAATTGACCAAGGTAGCAGAGGTGAATTCCGAGTCGATGAGGGAATCGTATCCGACTCTGTTTTCCCCAGGTAATTTTTAGGGACGAAAATATTTTAAGTGGGGGAGAGTTGTAACACCCCGTTTCAAAAATTAGAGGTTTTCCTATAGTTTAATTATTGAATTCCATATATTGTGTGTTTTATTGATTTTGGGATATAAGTGAGAGTGAGAACTAATTGGAATTATTTTATTAAATAGTCCTATATAGTTTATTAATGAAATAAATGTGATAATTAGAATAATATGGCATGTAGAGGAATAAGGGGCAGAATTGGCAATTGGGAGAATATTGAGGACATAATGGAGAGTTAAAGGAGTAAGTGAGGGTAGAAGTGAAAAACTATATAAAGAGGTTATTTTTAAAGGAGGAATTAGAGAGAAGTGGGAAGAAGGTTAGGAAAATCAGTTTACACGTGAAAAAAGGAAGGAGAGAAGAAAGAAGCAGAGCTAGATCAAGAGAGAAAATCAAGATTCCACCATTGTTAGAAAGCAAGTTTGGAATTAAGGCAAGGGAAGAGGAATCCATTGTTAAGGAAGAAGAACAAAACTCTAAGGTAAGGGTGGGGTTCTGATTATATAAGGGGAATTATGATGAATGGTGGGTAGATCATAACATGTAGGAATTGTGTTCTTTTTCTTCTCTATCCATGTTCTTGATGAATGATCGGTAGTGGGAATTATGAAATTGATGATGATTTTGTGATAAAATTCGCGTGCCTTTCATGTATGCTTAAATTCAGGTTTGATGTCGTTGATTATATTATGCCATTGATTGATGTTTGAAGGTTGAGATCTTAAGTGTGTTAATGGTGATGTAGAGATGATGAATTGATGTTGTGATGTGTTTAATTTTCTTGATTCATCTACCATATGATATGATATGTTTTGGGTTTGTTAGAGGTCAAAATTTGGGGTTTAGGGTTTGTTGGAAGGCAGAAAAATAAGAGAGATCGCACAAAAAATAGGGTTTTATGGGCCCTGCTACGGGCCGTAGCAGCCACTACGGGTGCCCGTAGCAGCCCCCTGGACTGGGGCATCATGGGCGTGCAAAAAATGTGAATTTTTGCTTAGAAGTGCTACGGGCCGTAGCCCATGCTACGAGCGGCCGTTGTAGCTCTCTGGTTTTGTAACCCAAAATCATTTCGATTATAACTTTTGATCCGTAAGTACGTTTGAGGCACCGTTCAAAGCGTTAGAAAGCTAACGCATAGGGCTATAACATGAAAATGATTGGTGAAATGTTTTATTAATATTCACGTGTCTATTATATGGATCGTTGTAAAGGTTTGTATGCTCGATTAGCGAATCGGGGAGTTATAATGAAGTAACATGATTAAGTGTATACAGTTGTGCAAATGTAAAGTTATTACTATTGATATCGGTTTTTAATTATTGTGAATGATGAGTAATATTATATGTTATGATGAAGTTCGATTATACTATTATATTGATGTTGTTATTCTTTGCATATTGCATTGTTATTGTTGTTGATTACTATATTATTATGTTGTTTCGCGATAAATGCATTGTTTTCGTCTGCTATGTTGGATGATGATTTTTATGAGCTGTTATAACATTGTTGTTGCATGGTGACTAGTTTATGTGTGGTATAATGATTAAGATGAATATCATTATATGTTGCGTTGTTGTTGGTGTTGATTGCTAAATTATTATGTTGTTGTTGTGTTGTTATAGCATGTGTTTGGTGCATGGTGGCCAGTATTGACGGAGTACCTTGACTATGGTGTTGGTCATTGTGCTTGATGTTTTCGTTGCATGTGTAAGATGTTGCATGCATTCATGGTGTTGGGACTTTGGTCCGTTGTTGAAGCATTAATCCTATGATTGGATAATATGTCGGTAGCGGATTTACCAAAGGTGAATGGAATCAGTGAGATGTTATCGTAGATGATGATAACAAATTGGAGCATTAATCCTATGAATGGATAGTATGTCGGTAGCTGATTACCGAGGTTGAATGAAATCAGTGAGATTTGACCATGAAAGAGGGGTCGGGCTCTGAAATTTGAACTGTATGGTACCACATGCATTGATTCTGGTTGTGAGTCTTATTGCATTGCATAATTATTGCATTTGTCGTTGTGTGAATGTTGTATTGTATGTTGGATTTTGTTGTGATATGTATTGGAATGGGTGATATGCATGATATAATATGTTGCCTACTTTTTATCATGCTTTCCTTTATATTATCATGATATCTCACCCATTTTGTTTGAATGTTTCCTTCACGTGGGTAACGTGCAGATAATCCGCAGTAGGAGCTCAGATGTGAGCGGAAGATGAAGTCTTCCATTTATTCTTTTAGTTTGGTGTCTGCTCTGATATGTAACACTGGGATTATGGAACGTTGTGTGTTTTATTTTATTGGTGGTTGATTACCATGTTTATTTCCTACGACTGTTGTTTCTTTATGACATTATCAGTTATGTTATGCTTTGAGTTGTTAACTTGAGTGGATAAATGTTATTCTCGCTGCTATTAGAACTAACCTTCAGTTATGTGTTACTGATAATGTTATTATAAATAATTTTTAAAAGAACATGTGTTACATATCTGATTGAATTAGCGGGTGTTTGTTGAAAGTGTGACATTCCTAAATATGGTGTTGTGAATAATTACTTTGATTTTAGTGATATTATGCGAGGGATTATTTAGGGTGTTACACGCGTGATAGATTTGCACTAGCTGCATCACACGCGCGATGCTGGTATAACGCACGCGGTGAGCTTTTTTGGGTTTTTCTGATGCTTTCTGATCTGTTCTGAGCTCTTTTTAAGGTGTAATTTTGCATTGTTGGCAAGGGTTACGAAAATTGACACTCCAAGTACAATTTTTACAGCATCAAGGGTGATTTGTAGAGCATTTGAAGCCATTGGAGGCTAATCCTTCAAGGGAAATCATATGTTATTCTTCTTTATTCAATTGGTATTATAATTTGAATTATGAATAGCTAAACTCCTTTAGGTTAGGTTGCGTGTGATGAACTTGTTTCAATATTATTGGGTAATATGTTGATTTGACTTTGTATGAATCCTTTTGATCTATAATTCTATGCAATTGCTTATTGTTCATAATGATTTTTATGTGAGATACTCTTTTAAATTAATTTTGGGCACATAGGGAATATTGACCATTAGACTATATGTCGGACCTAGGGAAATTGTGGTACTTACGCTAGTTGAATAGGAATAGGAGACCCAGAGTAATGTCATAGGAAATTAATGTCTGTGCATCGCCTAATCCTGCTTACGCTGGTGGACTAGGGATAGGAAGATCCGAGTAGTGATCAGTGAGCTATTTCGCAAGGGATCAGTTATATTGGCTTTGTTAAGTTATCATGGGATTATAGTGATAGGATCATTCATACAAGGCATTAAACATCAATCATAGAGAAATAGGGGATTCAATACACAACCTGACCGTTTTCGTAATTCTGTTTAAAAACTTATTTTACCTTCCGCATTGCAAGCTTGAACCCCCCCCCCCCCCCCCAATTTATTATTTTCTTTACATTGCACAAATTTGTCTTGTTCTAACACAATCCTTGTGGATTCGATCTTAATTATTACTTCATTATTATCGGTACACTTTCCTAGAAGTCATACCATACAGATTTGGACTTCTATCTACTCTTACTCTCTCTCCTCTTAAGAAATTCAAGCATTTGTCATTAATGTTAACCTTTAAATCTTTAATCATTGATTTACAGTAGTCTGGACTTCATCCAAGGTAATAGTATCTTCCTTGACATAAAGAATAGCTTCCTAGAAATGCTCAAAGGATCTGGGTAATGAGCTTAACAAAATTTGAGCCATGTTCTCATCCTTAGTATTCACCTCAATATTCTCCAAGTCATTAATGTTGTAAAATTCTATCAATTTCTCCAATATGGATTTATTCTCTACCATTCAGAATAAGTATAGTTGTTCTTTGTGGCACAATATGTGAGGCAAGGATAGGGTCTTGTATAATGATTCAAGTTTAGCCCACATTGAAGTCAGAGTCTTCTATTTGATGACTTTCCTTAAAAGTTTATCTTTGAGACAAAAGATAATGGTGAAGGTGAGAAAAATACATAAGAATGGGGGTTGAATTATGTATAGTTAATTATTACAACTTCTGAAATTGATATCAGAATCTGAACAATTTCAGAATATGATTTTAGAGATAGTAGTGGAATATAAAGGTTCATAAGAAATGTAGAAATAAGGAATGACACACAGAGTTATCTTGGTTCCTCCCACAAACTAGGAGTAGTCAAGTCCCCTTATACTACCAGATATTTTCACTATAATCAAATAGATTACAACTTGCTCAAGCAAACTATCAAGAGACTTCAACTGCTTAATCACACTAGAAAGAGACTTTTGCTCAATCACATGGGCAAGAGACTTCAACTGCTCAAGAAAACTAGCAAGAGACTTCCTAGAATCTAAATAATCAATTTAGAAGAATAGATAACAATTACACTTAAGATAAACTCATAGGTGAAAAAGTGATACAACGCACACAAAGACTCTTAATACTTAAGACTTCTAAGATATACAAAGATAAGAAATATAAAGTGGTTGTACTTCAGATTATGACAAAGTAGTTGTACTTCAGAGTATGAGCTTTGTTTAGAAGCTGAGATCTATTGTCTTGGTCTTTAGAGTATGAGTCATTAGATTCTGATCCTTAAGGCATATAAACAATTTTGTTCCAACAAATGGTACTTCTTGCCCTATCCATCATCTGAACCTTTTTTGCATATGATAGGTATGCAAGCATCAATATCTCACCCTTAAATGCTTCTACAAGCCTTTGTTGAATAAATATTGCTTACATCTTCACTTTTCACAACTTAAAAGCGTTGTCTCTGAAAAACTTTTAGATGTCCCATTTAGGATACATGGTGCTAACTTGTAAACTTAACTCATTTATCCCAGAGTAGACACCACTTATTATGAATTCTAAATATATTTTATCACACCAAGATCTTTGATAGGTGGGACAAAAAACAATGAAAAGCAAGATAATTGACCTAGATCAAAATTAATCAATCTGCCAAATAGTTTAAGAAAATCAACATGGGCAATAATAAGATAAAAGACAAAAACAAATTATTTGTTTTTCCAATTCGATCAAACCGATCTAGTTTGGAGGAGACATCATCACTTTGATTCAATATACTCCAAAAGTTGCTACAATATATTATAAGATAAGTTAGAAGAAAATAGCATTCCAAGTTTCCAAGAATAAATCATATTTTCTATCTAAATGTTTCACAATCTCTTCAACTTTAACTATTCGAAACACACAAACTGAATGTGTTTACAAATGTTTCCCAATCCACTTAAATATCTCTGAAGGTCTGCTAATTCTATAAAATAAAATAAAAAAAATAAATCCTAGAAATTTCTACCTTTAATTCTTATGTTTCTCTCACTAGTATTACACATCTTCCCTCATTCTTTCATATTAACAAAAGAGATTGAGAATCATATTTTTTCTGGACTGGGCCAGAGCCTGCCCTTCAGACGGGCAGGCCCAACCCACAGGACCTGGGACGGCCCAACAAGGCCCTTATGTAATACCTGCGTCGAGCACATGCCAACCTTCAGCAGTGTCGGGCACGTGCAGCAGAGACCGTCGAACAGAGACTTCAAGCCTTGCAGATACTGTCGAGCGGAGGCGTCAAGCTTTGCTGAACACGTCTCTCCTCGACATCCATGAGCTCCTCCCCGCGAGGACACGTTCTCTTGTAACCTCCCACCTCTGAAGGATTCGGTCTACCCACCTTCCGGAGATCTCAGGACCGTTACTCCAGGGCGAAGACCACGCGCTGGTCTTCACTATGCTGCGTAAGCCCTGGCAGTTACTTGGATTGGGCCCTGCAATCCAACCCAATGCAAGTAACCGTTGACCCAGCGCTGGGGGCTCTCTATAAATACCCTCTCTCTTGAGAGGGTCAGGTTACTCCATATTCTAAACTCACCTACTTTTTGTACTTGTTTTTATCTGACCTTACCTGACTTGAGCGTCGGAGTACCTTGCAGGTACACCCCCCCCCCCCCCCCCCCGCGTCGTATCATCCTCACCGGAGCTGAAGACCATACGACGTTGCTGGCCACTGTCAAACTGTCTGATCCAGGTACGATCAGTGGCGCCGTCTGTTGGAAATACTGCTTCCCCATTTTTCCTTCATCGTTAAACTAAAGCAATCTCTCCGTTCATAACTACCATAGCCAGCACTAGCACCCAACATGGGAACACCGCTCCGGACGCCGCCTTCACGCAGCTCGATAACTGAAACCACCATGATGACACCGCTGCCGCCCACATCAAAGAAGGTGACGTAAGGGGCGGGCAGACAGCCTCCCCTTTTTCTGAAGACGTGGCGTACGACGCCACCGAACATGACATCCCATCGGTCGTCTACCAGCCAGTCGCTCCATCACCAAACGCTGACCCGGGCACGGTGACCCTTTTCGCATTGGTCAATCAGACCAACCAATTGATTGCCCATCAGAATCTCAAGATCGAAGCGCTCGAGATAGGGAGACCACAACGCTCTTCCCCACGAAGGCATCGGCACCCACCGTCTCCCGACCATTCCCCTTCCCCGCGAAGGAATCGCCCGGCCAGCTCTCGCAACCGCTGGCTGCGACTGGAACAACCCCAGCAAGCAATCGCCCAGAAGCGCCCTCGCTCCCCTCCGCAGGGCAAGGATCGATGTTCCCCGACCAATAAGAGGAGCACAACTGAAGGCGAAAGGCCAAAAAACTGCCCCAGAAGCTCTCCTCAGTAGCATGGACCCGGTCGGGGCCACCACTCCCCATCTAGATCGCCGGCCAGAAGCGATGAAGACGACCAGAGGACTCCTCATCCCAGAGAAATTATGGACACACCCATCCCCACGGGAATGGAGAAGCCCCCACAACTGGGGACCTACGATGGCACGACTGATCCTGCCGATCATATCGAGAACTTCGAAGCCCTGCTCGACTATAGAAACGTCAGTGGAGCTATCAAGTGCAGGCTTTTCCCGACTACCATCCAGAAAGGAGCCATGACTTGGTACAAGAGGCTTGCTCCGGAATCCATCACGTCTTGGAGACAGCTGAAAACGCACTTCTCCAGGCATTTCACCGCCTCTCATCGACATCCAAAGACGGTGGCCTCCCTGTAGGCCATCTTCCAAGGACAGAATGAATCCCTCAGAGACTACATCGAGATATTCAACAAAGAAGCCGTTGAGGTCCACGCGACCGACGACATGAAGAAGTTCTTGATCACTCGGGGACTACGCACTGGTACCGACTTCGCTAAGGCTGTGGGCATCCATAAGCCTCGAAACTTGGAAGACCTGCTCTTCCGAGCTCAATCGTACATTGAGTTCGAGGAGACGCAGGCCGCTCAAATATCCCTCGACTCGCGGCGACGAGATGGCCCCCACGGCCACAGAGATGAAGACTCTCCTCCCCCCGGCGGGGGGGAGAAAGGAGGAAGAAAGGCTGCCCCCGGGACTCTCGCAAACAGAGAGGTCCTGTAGGCCGGTTCACAGAATACACGCCGCTCAACGCTCCCCGCGTGCGAATTCTCTCCCAGTGCACCAACTCGGAATTTCAGAAAGGGGGCGTCCGCTTTCCCAAGCCAACACCCTCCAAATCAAATACGAAGAAGTCCTAGTACTGCAGGTTCCACCGTAGCCACGCACATGTCATAGAGGATTGCATCCATCTCAAAGATGCAATTGAGATCCTGATCAAGGAAGGGCACCTAAAGAAGTATGCCCAGAAGAACGACACCCCTCGTCCCGGTGCCCGGGAAGCCCAAAGCGTCGAGGAGACGACACCTCCTCCCGACGAGAGTCGGCTGCAAGTTGCCCTCAGCGTCACTCGACCTGAAGACTTCTTTGTCCCCGAAGGAATCGAGGGCCAAGAGGCAGTTCGCAGCATGTGGGCAAACTTCTCCCACGAAGACCCTGTCGATGCCCACAGCACGTGGGAAGTTTTCCCCAAGACGATGGTCATATCCGGAGGTGGTTACGAGAAGGTGTCAGTATGGTCGATCAAGCAGAAGTTTGACGAACTGGAGTCCGCAACATCAGCGAACACCACCACTCTCGAGAAGGTGCAAGGGAGATCAAACCTCATCACCTTCTACCTTGAAGAGCTCCCAGGCAGAGCGCCCAACGCCACTATCCCCCTCTTGCTCAGGGCACAGATGGCGAATTTCGACGTTCGCAGGATCCTGGTTGACCAGGGAAGTTCGGTCGACATCATGTACGCTCACCTGTTCGAGACTCTCCAGCTCGACGAGAGACATCTGACCCCTTACGTGGGTTCAGATATGCAGGGGTTCAACGACGCCACCACCAGACCGTGGGGCTACGTCGAAGTGATGGTCACATTCGGGGCCGAAGACACTGCCCGACAAGTCAAGACCCGCTTCCTGGTGGTCGAATGTCCGTCCCTCTACAACTGCATCCTCGGGAGGACCACCCTGGCTGAACTTACGGAAGTGCCATCAATGGTCCATCTCAAGATGAAGTACTACACGGCCAGGGGCCAGGTCGTTACAATGCACGGGGATATAGACGCGGCCAGAAGATGCTTCAATGCTACAATCAAAGGCATGAGTTCCATCAGCACCAAGCCGAAGACCGGAGCGAAGTCATCCCCGGACGCTATGCAAAAGCCACTCCCGCGCGTCAACCCGGTCGACCTCGACAGCAGGTTCCTTTGCGAGCATGAAGAAAGTGGAGCAGCTGACCTCGACCTCCAGGCGGAAAACAACGGGAAGCCCCTCCACCCAGCGTGCTCCATCCCAGACGGAGACTTCAAGCTCGTCGCCCTCGGAGACGACCCAGACCCAAGCGTGAAGATTGGCACTGGACTTCCCGACCTGGCGAAGAAGCAGCTGGAGGCATATCTCCGAGAAAACGTTGACCTGTTTGCATGGAGCGCCTCCGAGATGCCCGGATGTTAGGGCCATAGTTCAACGTAGGCGTAGGCAGTCTCCCGAAAAAGCGGAGGCTGCTGAAAAAGCTGTAGAAGACCTCCTAGAGGCGAATTTTATTTCGGAGGCCAGGTACACAACCTGGTTGTCTAACGTTGTACTTGTCAAAAAGAATCATGGAAAATGGAGGATGTGTGTTGACTATACCGATCTTAACCGGGCTTGCCTGAAAGACTCTTATCCTTTGCCTAACATCGACCAGCTGGTCGACAATTCTGCAGGTTACAAGCTATTATCCTTCATGGACGCCTACTCGGGGTACAACCAAATCCCCATGGATAAGGCCGACAAGCAGCATACAGCCTTCATGACCGAGTCGGGCAATTACTACTACAACGTAATACCCTTCGGCCTAAAGAACGTCGATGCGACCTACCAACGGATGATGAACAAAATCTTCCGGGGAGAGATCGGCGACATGCTCGAGGTCTATATGGACGACATGATCGTCAAATCCGCAGAAGAAGTCGACCACGCCGTGCATCTCAAGAAGGTATTCGACACGGCGAGGAGATGCCGTATGAGGATCAATCCCGACAAATACACCTTTGGCGTTCGGGAGGGCAAGTTCCTCAGTTTCTACCTCACAGAGCGAGGGATCGAGGCCAACCCCGACAAATGTAGGGCTTTCTCCGAGATCCCAACCCCGAACTCGAAGAAGTCAATACAATCACTGAACGGGATGTTGACCGCCCTCTCCCGCTTCGTCGCCAAATCTGCACAATACGCACTCCCATTTTTCAAACTTCTTCAACAAAAAGCGACATTTGAATGGAGCGAGGAGTGCGAGCAAGCGCTCCTCCACCTCAAACAAGTCCTGTCGCAACCCCCGGTCCTCTCACGGCCTGAGAACGGGGAGACACTATTCTTATATCTCGCAATCACGAGTGAAGCGGTCAGCGATGTCCTCATCCGGGAAACCCCGGACAAGCAAAAGCCGATTTACTTCACGAGCAAGGCCCTCCAAGGCCCCGAGCTCAGGTATCAGCAGATCGAGAAAGTCGCCCTGGCCCTCGTCACCGCAGCCAGGAGGTTACGCCATTACTTTTTAGCCCACACGGTCGTTGTACGAACTGAGCAGCCGATAAGGTAACTCCTCGATCGACCAGACATGGCAGGAAGAATGTTTAGATGGTCGTTCGAACTCACCGAGTTCGACATCCTGTACGAGGGAAGGAAAGCCCTGAAGTCTCAGGTACTGGCCGACTTTGTGGCGGAAATGACCGTCCCGGAACCTTCGACCAACGGATCCCAAAAATGGACAATCTACGTTGACGGGGCATCCAGCACGAAAGGGAGTGGGGCGGGTATTATCCTCGAGAACGAGGAAGGCATCCTGATCGAGGTCTCCCTCGAGTTATCCTTCCCGACATCGAATAACCAGGCAGAGTATGAGGCTTTCCTCGCCGGGCTACGACTGGCCAAGGACCTTGGCGCCAAAGAGGTCAAAATCTTCACCGACTCCCAGCTCGTAGCCTCGCAAGTCCGAGGAGAGTACCAAGCCAAGAACGACAGCCTCATCGAGTACTTGACCTTGGTGAAAGAAAAGATGAAAAACTTCACCTCGGTAGAAGTAAGCCATATCCCACGCGAGCACAATACCCGAGCAGATGTCTTGTCCAAATTGGCGAGCACAAAGAAGAAAGGCGAAAACAAATCCGTCATACAGGAAGTGTTTTCCCACCCGAGCATCGACAAACCCGTTCCGGAGATAGACGTGAACGCCATTAGGGGACAGCAATTGCTGGATGACCCCAGTATACGAATACCTCACGACGGGCAAACTGCCCGAAGATCCCAATGACGCGGGGATGGTTAAGCGGCGAGCATGCTTGTACACAATAGTCGAGGACAAACTATACCGCCGCAGGTTTTCTATCCCCCTCCTCAGGTGCCTCGAGGAGACCAGGGTCCCCGGTATACTCCAAGAAATCCACGAGGGAATCAATGTACAACACCTCGGCGGGCGATCCTTAGCCCGTAAGGCTCTCCGAGCGGGGTATTACTGGCCCACCATGCAGCAGGACGCCAAGGAGCACGTCAAGAAATGCGATCGATGCCAACGGCACGGGGACATGCACCTTTCCCCTCCAAACGAGCTCAAAACATTATCGTCCCCATGGTCGTTTGCATGGTGGGGAATGGATATCCTCGGGCCCTTCGTTGTGGGGTCATACCAAAACAAGTACCTCATCGTCGGCGTGGATTATTTCACAAAATGGATCGAGGCGGAAGCCTTGGCCAAAATCACGGCCTTCAACATACTCCGTTTATACAAGAGGAACATCCTCGCCCGATTCGGCGTGCCCCAAGCGATCATCACCGATAACGGGACGCAATTCACCGGCAGGAACTTCCAGGACTTCGTCACCAAACTGGGCACGAAGCATCACTTCACGTCGGTCGAGCACCCTCAAATAAACGGGCAGGCCGAAGCAGCAAACAGAGTGATCCTTCGAGGGTTGAAATGCCGATTAGGTGACGCCAAGCAACAATGGGTCGAGGAACTACACAGCGACCTCTGGGCCTACCGAACAACCCCACATTCCACGACCGGGGAGACCCCCTTTCGCCTGACCTACGGAACTGAAGCGGTGATCCCCGTGGAAATCAGGGAACCCTCGAGAAGGACGGAGGCCCCCCTCGACGAGGACGTAAACAACGAAACCCTGAGGGAAGAGCTCAACTTCGTCGAGGAGATAAGGACGGGCGCATCCCTCCAGGAGGCCTCGCTTAAGCAAAAAATAACTCTACGTTATAACGACAAAGTTATTAAACGATATTTTCAGGTTGGCACCCTCATCCTACGAAGGAACCAGAAAGACTCGCGAGAGGGCAAGCTCGTCGCGAACTGGGAGGGCCCGTACCGCGTCCGCGCAGAAACGGGGACAGAAGCTTACTACCTCGAAAATCTACACGGGGAAGAACTTGCTCGACCATGGAACACTGAGAAACTTAAGCAGTACTACAGTTAGACACTGCCCGCGACAAACCAACGTCGCGATTACAGGGGCGCGCTAGGGTACAGGCACAACACCTCTATATAAAACACGACGATCAAGGGCCGCGTTGTGTGTGCACAAGAACTTTGATCCGACGAGGACCCCTCGAACGAGCTCCGTCGTCGTCGTACCAATTAGGCAGAACACCCAGCTCGCGATGGGAAGTTCACGCCACGAAGTTAAGACCTCGACCAAGCTCTTAGCCTCGTTGAAGGTTGGAATACACCTCCGACCACTCGACCAGCTCTCCACACAGTCGAGGACCATCAAAGTCGAGTAAACTCCCAAAATCATCAAATTACTTAGACAAAAACAAGTAAAGTATATCAAATACGGAAGCATCACACACACAAATAAGCACAAGAAAAGTATTAAAACCGGGCCAAAACCCATTGCGCAGATATTACAAGCATGTCAAAAAAGCCCCTGGCACGCACGCCGGGCAAAAATCATTACAAAAGAAAGTGGCTCGAAGGCCAAGAATAACGAACAGGTAAACACCTAGTTGACTACGTCCTCCCCTGGCCGCTCGTGCTCAGTAGCCCCTCCGTCGATTTCATCCTCCTGCATCAGCTGCACGATCTGACCATCGATCACCTCATAGTCGGGACCAGTCCCTTCAGTGACGAGATCGGGGTTCATAATCCGAAGCTGCTGCACGGCGTTGTTAAAGCCCACGTCCGCTGCAGCGAGGATATCCTCCTCGGCCTGCCTGAGCTTCGCTATCAGAGATGCCCGGGAGGTCAACAACTTGTCTTCCTCGGTTTCCTCCTCGGCTGGGCGAACAGCTTCCTCTAGCTCGGCGATCCTCGCCAAGAAACCCTTCCTCTCTTCCTCAATTATTCAGCCTCTCCTCCAACTGCTCTTGAAGCACGGCCTGTGCCTTATTCTGCTCTTTGCACTCGGCCAACTCCTTCCTCGCTTTCTCCATCTCAGCACTTATACACTTGAAGTTTTCATGTAGCCTGTTCAGCTCGGTTGTCGGGCATGTTTCATCGTTCAGGACCAAGGCAGTAACACAAACCCGCATCACCGCGGACACGTCCTCCATCAACGCCCTTCGCCGAGACACCCTGTCAGCACCCAAGATGGTCTGAACTTCGGGTGCACCAACGCACATGGAGTTGTTCCCCGTAAAGAAATTCGGCCTCGAGTGACAAGGCGGGAGCACAAACTTCACAACGGGAGGACTCTGTTCTCGGTGAGATCGACGTCCACCTGCTCGACGAGTCGTTGCCTCTTCGGTGACCCCTGAGTGCTGGGAGATTGGCTGCCCTGAGGAGAACCAGAATAATCCCCGGTTGCCGGAGTGGAGCTGGAGCCCTGCGACTGAATCTGCTCGATACGACCCTTTCCGCCCTTCTTCGACGTTCGGGCAGCCACCAGTTTCTTGATGCGCTCCTCCGCACTCGACATCTTACCTACAAAAGAGAAAGAAATGTGTCAGTAAATTGATCCTAGAACGGGTATAAAGAATAAGTCGAGGAAGATTCCACCACCTAACAGCTCCATGGCATCCTCATCTGAAAATGTCTCAAGGAGGGCCCTCGTATTGATCAACCGGGGTTTCGTCAGGACCTGCCCATCATCACCCCGGACAAATTTCCCGTCCGGTGTCACGAGCTTGGCTTTGTTAAATCCGGCGACGAAGTTGACTATCGCCTCGTACGCCAGACGGTCTTCTTCGCAAAGTCGGCCAGGACTGATGATGTAACTGTCTGTGCCCCACTTAAAGTGCTCCTCCGTCCAGAATAAGGGGAATCTTGAATCGAGGGCTTCTTCCTGCTGCCCGTCTACTTCTCGGAAGACCTGACGATACACCGAATTCAAGGCCTCGAGCAAATCGGCCTCACAATGTAGTATCGGTATTTGAAGTTGCGAACGGAGTCTATATAGGTTTGGAATAACCTGCTCACCTGTTTGAAAGACACCCAGCCGTATCTACCATCAGTTGCCTGGCGCTGCAGGTGGAAGATGCGGAAGAAGAGGGGCACAGTCGCCCCGATCTTGAGATATTTGTAGACAAGCTCAAAGGCGCGGATAAAGGCGATGGAGTTGGAATGGAGCTGCGAGGGCGCCAGCCGCAGCCAAACGAACACCGATTGCTGAAAATCAGTGAAGGGCAGGTGCCACCCTGCCTCGTCGAACATAAATTCGTACAGGGGAAACCACATCCCTCGTACGTCGAGCAAATGCAATGGCGCGCCTGAGGCTAGAAGACTTTCCATGTCTTCGCGGAGCCCACCAGGCGATGCTCGACGGTACAGAAGATGTCATCCTCATCCCCGTCGGCGAACTGGGAAATCATATTTAGAGGCTCATCGCTGACCCACTCCTCGGGCGGCCGTTCCTCGACACGGTTGGTCGGCGCCATCGGGGAGTCAGGTTGGTCGTCAACGTCTAGAGATCCCACGGCCAAGGCTTCCATTTACCTGAAAAGTAGAAGGAAATGGTGAATTCGATGGTCCGTATCAAATTCACCCCTCCACTGCTGATCAAGTGAAAGGGCGAAGAAGGAGCGTCCCCGAGACCATCCTCAGGTCACCGGGGCGTCACCCCGGGAGAATTCGTCTCGTGAGAGCCTCGAGATTATTCATCTCGTGTCCTCGGGACATTCTTCTTGTCCTCGTGGTTCTCATCCCATCTCCCCGCGATATTCAACAAAAACATAGAGAAATTCCGCCGTTTTCGCCAGAATTTCACGGTTTCCCCGAGAACTTCAACAGTTCACCGGATGAACACCATACAAAACACCTTAAAGAGAGAAAGGATCGAGAAACTTACTTGAAAAACGACTGTTACGAAGTTCTAGCGCGGCGGTTGGTGGCGGAGAACGGCGGCAAAGACAGAGAAGGAAAAGAGAGAGAATCTGAGCAAGGGAGAGTGAAAAGTGCAAATGAGGCGGGCTGGCCACTATTTATAAAGCCCCTCACGGGACTCTAGGAGTTCCTAGGCACTCGATTACGCTACCCTAGCCTAGCCGCCCTAGGTAATGATGGTATGTGACACGTGGCACACACTTCCCCACGTGCGCCCTTTCGTACTCCCACAAGCATCCTTCCACAATGTCTGGTGCCCGACTCCACAACTTCTCGTATCCCCGCGGAGTCGCCCATCAGCGGCCTGTCAAACTCGAGCAGACGACAAGGTTTCTGCCCCATTTGACATTCCTCGCTCGTAGTATGAGTCTGGCAGAGCCGAAGACGTCCCCGCGATACTAGAAGTATCTCGGTCCCACGATCGAGTCCAATACGTCCCTGACACGGTTGCTGACCCTTAAGTCATTACTCCGACACCTCAGAGCAACGACTTGGGGGCCTCCTGTTCTGGACTAGGCCAGAGCCTGCCCTTCGGACGGGCAGGCCCAACCCACACGACCTAGGACGGCCCAACAAGGCCCTTATGCAATACCTGCGTCGAGCACATGCCAACCTTCAGCAATGTAGGGCACGTGCAACAGAGACCGTCGAACAGAGACTTCAAACCTTGCAGATACTGTCGAGCAGAGGCGTCAAGCTTTGCTGAACACGTCTCTCCTCGACATCCATGAGCTCCTCCCCGCGAGGACACGTTCTCTTGTAACCTCCCACCTCCGAAGGATTCGGTCTGCCCACCTTCCGGAGATCTCGGGACCGTTACCCCAGGACGAAGACCATGCGCTGGTCTTCACTACGCCATGTAAGCCCTGGCAGTTACTTGGATTGGGCCCTGTAATCCAGCCCAGTGCAAGTAATCATTGGCCCCGCGCTGGGGGCTCTCTATAAATACCCTCTCTCTTGAGAGGGTCAGGTTACTTCATATTCTAAACTCACCTACTTTCTGTACTTGTTTTTCTCTGACCTTACCTGACTTGAGCGTCGGAGTACCTTGCAGGTACACCCCCCGGCCGTATCATCCTCACCGGAGCTGAAGACCATGCGTTGTTGCTGGCCACTGTCAAACTGTCTGATCCAGGTACGATCAATATTTATAATTTTTGAAATTTTATAAATCCATTTCGAGCCCCAAAACAACCTTATACTCAAACTAGCATGGGCTTGAGAGTCGAGCGACCCGCAACCCGATTGTCGCTGTTAGAGGTATTCAAATCCAAACAAATCCAAATAAAAACCGCAAATTGACTCAAAAAAATCGAAAACCGCAAAAAATTCGAATATTATTGGATGTATTTGAATGTCATTTTGTAAAAACCGCTCGGTTCGGATTGACTTTTCAAAACCGATCCAAACCAAACCGAACCGCGTGTATATATTTTTATTCATATTTTTAATATGATATGTTGTTATAATTTATAATGTAATGATACTTATTCTTTTAATACTATTTATTAGTTTAGTTTAATCTATTTATTTTTATTATTTCATTTGTTTCAAGCATAATTTATCTTTCTTATTTTGTAATATTAGCTTTTAATATGTAATATATTATATATTATTCCAAATTTATTATTTATTATCATTTTTAAAATCTACAAAAAAATATAATTTATATTTTGGATATTCAAAAACCGATTCACATTAAATCGCATGAAATTAGATCAAATCGAATTTTTCTAATCAATTATTCAAATCCAAACCAAATCACACGTAAATTTATGTTTAGAACTAAACCGCGAACACGTTGCCAACCTCTGCAGTTGCCAACTGGGCTACAACCAACAACACAACCGATGTCAGCAATCGTAAACGGCCATCGCTAATCTTTGTTGCCGAAAAACACAAATGCTAAAATTGAAACTTTTCCCTTCATTATTTGAAATTTTGAAACATACTTCACGACATATCGTGATTAAATGATGATGATACAACTTACTCCCTCTGTCCCATATTATAAGAGAAAATTATTTTTTAGATTCATTGAATAATTAATGTATCTGGTCTATATATAGACCAGATACATTAATTATTCAATGAATCTAAAAAGTAAATTTCTCTTATAATATGGGACGGAGGGAGTACTCATTAAATGAGTTTGTCACATCTCAAAATAAATCACCAATTTCTCTTAAAATTTTAAAGGTCATACATTTACCCCTTTAAATTTGTGAATAGACAAAAAGACTAATTCTGAATCACATACATCAATTTGATCTTGTTGTTAACTTGTGATGACCAATTTAACACTATATAAAATAACTTATAGATTAATTTGCTAATAAATGATATAACTCAAATATTGATTTATTATTGAGTGATGTAGAATTCAGAGGTTAACTTTTGTCAATATTAGCAAAAGAAAAAGGTGCATTTGGTGGATGGCAATTGGATTTAGCCACTTCAGAGTAACTTTTTGTTGAACATATTTAAGTATATACTTTCCCTTATTATATAATTTATATTGATATATGCTAACACTCCCTTTCACCCATTCTCAGCGTGGCCACTGGCTGCCGTACATTACTCAAAACTCAAAACCCAACCTGTCTTTTCACTCTGCATCCTGCACCCAACTACCTTCTTCTCACATTCTTCTCACATTCTTTTTGCTTTTGTTTTTGAACTCCTATATTTATTTACTACTTTTTTTTAAGGAATTGAAGGATATGTAAAGTGTTACAACAAAACTGGCGACACAAATAATATTAATATTGAAATGCAAATAGCAAACAATAAATAGAATTATTTGATTACACATATTAATGCAAATCGCCCCTCTAAAACAAACACGATTGAGCCCAATACAAGGAGAAAAAGATTGTCTCGCTCTTTTACGTTGGTTCCGCTTCTCACCCCTATTTTGTGTATATGAATTATGTTTGCCGTACAGAAATCTAATAAAACCAAATACAAGGTCAGAGAGAAAGGTCGTCTCACTTGTATGTCCGCTCTGTTTCTCACCCCTATTTTGTGTATATGAATCATTGTTAACATATTGAAATCCAATAAGAATCTTTTATTTTGCAATATCATCCCACCTTTTACAATTATATAATTATATGACATGAAAAGTACTAGCTTCTCATTAAAAATCATTGACATACGACCGTTAAAAATTTTTTAAACCTCTTTGTGTATGTGAGTCATTATTCAACCATGACAAAATAAGCAAGAGTTTTATTTAGTCTCGTTTACCCCGTGACAAATCTATTAAAGACAACTCCATGTAAAAATGGTTATATAAGATGTGTTTTACATTTATGGTGTATGGATATTAAACTCATTTTGGATTAATTTATTTCAATATGAATATCAATTACAAACAAATTTATTTTAAAATAAATGTTAATTTAATATTTTAATGTAATATTAACTTCAAAATTAATATTTTGTGCATCACTTCTCATCAATATCTTCAACAATATAAGAGTAGAAAATAGTGACAAAAAATTAAACTCTAAGATAGAAGCAACTTCATAATCATGCAACATAGTTTACATTCAAGGAAGAGCATTAAAAAACACAACTCTCCATCAATCACAACATGACCTTCAAAATCAAATCTCATATTAATATCAATTCCCCAACAACTCCTAACAATCAATCCTATATACATGAACACACTTTTCCTTAAATCAAATAACCTATTTGGTCAACAATGACCTACATCATAGTCCAACAAAGATTGAGGAATCCCCTCCAACAAACAAGAAACTGGTGGAATAGTTAATGTCTCCAAATCTCCATAAGCATTCCAACAAAAAGGATCATTCACTATATCTCCTTGAGATGGAAGAAGCTCAATCTCAGAGAGTGTTATGTTGGTGCAAGGGACAGAATCACTACAACCAAAATGCATAGGAGGACTTTTTATGTCATATGTTCCTTTGATGTTTGTGTAAAGAATGTTTGAAACAAATACTGCTGAGGTTTTGTTAATGCAATCTTTGGTTAAGCAATAGTATTGGTCAATTATGATGGGATTTCTTACACTAATCATGTTAATGTTGTTGAATGTTACTCCTGATACTGTCCCTGATCCACCTTGCCATGTCTTGATTCTAACTCCATTGTCTGACATTTTTATGATTGAGTCTCTCACTGTTATGTTTGATACACATGCTTTGGAGTTGTGGTTTCCTAGACTACCTATGCTGAATGATAGATAAAAAGTATTGTTAGAAATAATATATATCATGACGAGGTATCAGAAACACGACACGACACTGACACACTTTGATATAAAAAATAATTTGAAAAAATAACAAATTAAATGTAATCACAGATGTAATCACAGGTGTCAGTGTTGGTTTCGAACATCAATACTGAAACAGACACACATTTTCAGAGGTGTCGGTGCTATAGACATAATAACTAAAAGTTACCTGATTCCATGACTAGGTCCACATGTAATGTTCTTTATGTCAACATCATAGGATCCAGATCCAATGGAGACACAGTCATCACCTATAAAAGGTAAATCATCCATGTATAAATTATTAATGCATTTGATGCAATAAACTAAGTAAGATAGTATTAAAAATATATATATATTATAGCAACTAACCATTGGAAATCACAGAATTATATATTTTCACATCATTGACATTTTCCAAGTGAATTCCATCAGTGTTTGGACTTAGTTTTGGAGCTGTGATGTAAATTGAATCTATATGGACATTATTGCATCCATCAAATCTGAAATGGAACTGAGGACTGTTCTTCACCTTAAGTCCTTGCACAGTCAAGTTGGAACTCATAAAAAATCTTATAGCCTGCATAATTTACAATTTTTTACACATAATTATACTTTATATCCAATCATTATGAAATTTGAGTAGTAGAAGATGTGTATATATGAAGAAGAAATTTAAGGTTTTGATGAAAACTTACAATTGGACTGTCACAAGGTCCTAATGCGGTTCCATTTGAACCCTGTGGGATTTATTGGTGAGATTTTAACTTGGTATGAAAATTGTTGAAGATGAAAAGTTGTTAGAAGTATAAATCATCACTACCTTGTGAGGCTTACATGGAAGGTCCCACCATTTTTGTCCTCTCCCGTCTATTAAACCACTTCCTTCTAATGACATTCCATTGATTCTGTAAAAAACCAGCCATTGTCGCTTACCGGTGTTCTTCGGCCAGGATTCAGGTCCATCAGGTGGCATAACAGTGCCGTCCACCTAATTTATCATACCAGAAGAAAAAAACTTCATCAATTAATTATCTAATAAGAAGTTTTTCGGCGGCAGTGCAGTCTGTCCAGCAATTATGATTTTGCTGGACAGACAGCATGGCCGGACGTAGAAAATATGTCTGCTATTCAGTTAGTCCAACTAACTCTAGGTTGTTGGATCCTAGATCCAACAGTTAAGACGTTGTTGGACAAAATGCGTAGCCATAGAAAATTCGCACTGAGTAAGTATAAGGTTATTACTACCTTGAATACCAAGTCACCTTGACAAGGACCGGTGAAGATAGTAGACTGAACGACGAACGAAAAACCTCGTGGAACAAGAATAACATTAACTACTTGTGACTCATTTTGACAAGCAGTGTCCCATGCTGTCTTGAACGCTTCTGTATCGTCTTCTATTCCATCTCCAACAGCACCAAACGCTCGTACATCGAAAATTCCCGAGGCATTATTATTGTAGATGCCATTATCATCATCATCACGAGGAGGAGGCGGTTGCGGAAGTGAAGATTTATTTGATTTATGAGAATGTGAATGCCTATGTCTTCTATGAGAATGATGTCTAGCTTGAACTAAAAGAAACAAAGTAAGAAAAAATAAACACAATGGTAAAATATGAGAATGCTTCTTCATTCTCAAAAAATGACTAGTTTTTTTTATTCTCTATTTTGAAAACCTTAGAAATTTTACTATAAGCACTATAACACACAAGTTGCAACAAGTATAGCTCTTGGAGTGGATGTAGAATCAAAAGTGCAAGTTACTATATATTAAAAGTCATAGTGGAAGTTCTGTTAAAGTGTATATATTTCATCTTCAAATTGTCAATTTTTTAATGACTTTTGGAATAAATGTGGAGGGTGCATATGAGTGAGTGTTCTGAAAAGTGCAAAACGGAATAAACAGAAATTAATCAGATTAATGTTCTTCCCATAACTGATGTTTTCTTTTCATATCTGGTTTTGTTATTCTAAGGGATGTTTTAAGACCCTGCTCATGGTTTTAAATTGTGGTTTCGGTCGGGTTATGCTGCAAAATGCGATGCGATGGAAATTATGGTTGTGAATGTGATGACTCTTAATACTTAACACAGTGATCAAATATATATGATTCTGCACATATGTTTATCTTGTGTAGATTGTATTTAGTTCTCTCATTGTGATTGTGTGAAAATTAAACAATGCTAGAAATATAGTGTTTTTGATGCATTTTTTGTTGGATGGTGAAGTTCATGTGAATTTTGTTTTTATTTGGTGGATCTTAGGTTTTAAAGTGGTGAGATGAGAGTTACTTGAATTTTATTTGATAATTACAATGTATTGAAAGAAGATAGTTACAAAAGTGTGTTTATTATTTTTAATGGAAGTTATGTTTGTGGTAAGAAAACAAGTTAAGGTACAAATGGATTGTATCATGAAATTTTCATGTAACATAAAAAATGTTGAGAAATGTTGAGATGGGTAAGCAATTATCAGTAAAATGTTTCTCCTAATTAGGAAACGTTTTGGTTGTAAATTAGTTATAAGTTTAGTTTAGTTATACTTTTTATTCATAAATTTGAAAAAGAGGATTTCAAGTGAGATAAAGGATTACTCGACGATAAAAAATAAGTCAGCTAATACGTCAGTTTGAAGTTGAAACAAAATGAACTATGTCGAATGTAAGGATTATGTTTGTTACGTAGTGGAATGAGAGATTGGTGATATGATAGAAAGAAGTTTCTCTTATGCGGTGTTGTGAGCCTCCGATGCAGTGAAGCGGTGATTAACCTAACAGTTTAACACTTCAACGTCTAAGTCAGTGAGGTCAAAGATGTGTAATTTGCAAGAGAAAAAGTAAATGAATACATGTTTATGGCGTGTGCTAGGTTTATATATGATGAGTGGTTAAAATCGCTCTCGCTTGATCCGGTGTGGGTTATAGGAGGTCGTTTGACCGAATTTGATGGTGTCTAATGAACCAATGGCTCGGATCATGTGTGGGACCTTCCAGCGAGACTTTGCCTTTTTTGGCTCTTCAGCGAGGATGCTTTGGGTTGGACCTCCTAAGTTGGGCCAGTCTTGTAGGGTTATTGGTCGGCCCAGAAGAGTTGCCCCCGAGTCTTTGTCGCCACATGTGTAGCTAGAATTAAGCTAGAGCTTCTAAACCGGCCTTGAGACTGTATTTCTTCATTATTTACGTTACTTGATCTAACCCACACTCTGAATGAGATGATCGGGGAAGTTCGTTGAGTGGGAATAGGTGTCCTTGAAAACATGCGTATTAAGTAATTATCTTGTAACTGAAACATTTTATAGCATAACTCCTCCATGTGGCCCTAGATCTAGAGGTAGATGCGACATTTTTAGGATACTCGAGTGTCATGGGAAATTAAGATTTGATCAGGACTCTTGGTGATAATGGTGCATTCTCCCATATCCTAAATTGCTAATTATGTGGATGTGAGTAGTTGATATATGAATGTCAAAGGGTAAGTATGATCTTCTTTCTGCCTGCTTGTGGAGCTTCAAGGATTCATGTGTTATCCTCTGTTGCATCCACCCTTACGTAATATCGCTCCTTTTCTTCTTAAATCTCAATTCTCTGTTCCAATGACTTTCTTGGTGTTCAGGCGATTCGAAATCTACGTGCTCCAAAAGTTGTGACTTTTCAAAATAACAAACTTGACCATTTTTCAATATGTTTACTTATTGTTTGTTAAGGTTTTAGGGAAACTGTGATGGGAAAATCAATAGAAAACACTGCTTCTAAATATGGGGGTGTTATTGTCGGCCTTGAGCTTCGAGAGATTGCTAAGAACTTCTCTTTTCTAGTTTTTCCTCAGACTGATTCACTTGACGTAGGCAACTTCAAACAGGAACGAAAATTCCAAACATACATTAAGGCACATTGACTTGTTTTCGGCTATGACCCTACCAATAACGAAGTAAAATGGTGGCTAGAGTTGCAGTCGTGTACTTATACTGACAGTTGTTCTTTTTTACCTTTTGGAAATAAAGTTGGGATGGACCGGGATAGTTTGACCTAGAGTCCGGAAATGAAGACATCCCGTTATGGGATGACCGAGAGACGTTGGATATTGTTTCTTTTTTTTCCTTCTAGAAAATTGGATCTGGACAGTGCCTTCACATAGGTGGCCTCTTCTTTTGATTAGGGGTGCTCTCCCTAGAACAGGACAAAAGATTATGCAGTTCATAAGACGGGTGTATCCTTCCTCTTCATGAATATTTATTCTGATTGTTAGGTGTTTGGCTTCCCTTTAATGACTTTGTGGTGGGGGTTCTTAATCATATGGGAATTGGCCATTCACAACTACATCTGGTGAGTTAGACCTATGATAAAGTCTTTTAATACTACTATGAGTACAAAAAGAGTGTGCCCACCTTGATGCTTTTCTTCAATCTTTTCAACATTTAACGCAACCCTGCTGACTCGAAGCGAGATCAAGGTTTACTCTCCCTCAGGCAAAGCCGAAATATGTTCCAAGATATATGTTGACAATTGAAGAATTTCAAAGAACACTAATACTTGGCCACACCCCTCGCCGAGGTCTCCCACACGATTATTTGTGTTATCCAACTCGACACTCCTCAAAGGTGCTCTAATAGGTTCATTAAATACTTGCACAAAAACCATTTCTTGACCTGTTTGGTGAGTTATGTTTACCTTCACGATGATTTGTCTCAAGAGGGTGCCTATTTAAAGAATAAATCAGTGGCCTTGTGGGAAGTGTTGGGTTTTTGTTGATGGAGATGAGTCTTCAGTTTTCGCATCAAGTAAGCAAAAGATAGATTACATATAAATTTGTCTGTTAGTGGAGGCGGCGGCCAGAAAGGAGAGACGCAATATCTTAGGTAAGGGAGTGGAGGACCCCCCCCCCCCCCCCCCATTATTCCTTTATTGTTTCAAATTAGATGTTTCTAGTGTTTTAACTTATCGTTTTTCTTGGAGACAAGATGGATTGCTATAAATTGATCCTCCAACTAAGGAGGGTGTCCAGAAATACCCATTTTCCCCTTAGGAAAATATAGTTGTTTAAGATTCCTCAACATGTCCTTATTTAGAACGGTCATAAGTGTATGGACCTTTTATTCGACCTTGTGGGGAGAATATCTCAGGGTCATTGCCAAGAGTAATAAGTGGAAGGTTCATGGATAGGACATGTTGATGGAGTTCCTTCATTTGGTGAGCTTGTTTTACAAAGGCCTTGGAGTGGGGATCAGGGTTCGGGGAGGCCATATCATGGGGAAAGCTTGTTACCGAACCCTTCAAACTTGTCTTCAATGTTCCTTACTCATCTTAGTCCTCAAACATCAAGGGAGCTTCGATATTTTGTCTTTAAAAAAGGCTTATGCATATTTCACGAGCAAGGGCAAAGTTGTTCTTGAAAAAGAGAACGGGGGATGTCATATCAAATGTACAAGGTGTGTGTTATCTTAGCTTTCAAAGTTGTAGGTAAGGGTATTGTCTTGGTGCCCAAATTCTTTCGAAATGAAAAAGTGAGGCTTGAGGAAAGTCTTTGTGCCCTTGTTATCAAGAGAAACTAGCTTCTAAGTGAGTTTGTCGGGTCATCTAAGCTTCTGAGGGAAATGAGGAATGAGTTAAAATTGTTTGGAAATTGACTTTAGGGATTAAAGACATGGATACCATGTTGTCATCGGTTCAGAAGGTGTCATTCGATACATAGACTAATCTTACCAAAATGAACAGGGCTTTAGATTCTTCTCATAAGACGATAGGAATGTTGGACAAGTCCTTGGGTGAAGTCCGAGAAGGTTTGAAGAAGGCTCAAGATGATATGCATGAGATGAAGCTTAAGAACATTCACTTACCTAAAGAGTACGTGTAGGTCGTGGAGTTTATAGGATTTCCATTTTATGCAACGGGGTCTCTTTAGACGAGATTGTAGAGATGAGGTCTACCAAGAATCCCTAAAGAAAGATACCCCAGACTTAATATGCAAGGAGACCAGTCGATATCAATCTCTGACCGCCGCTCTGAGTCCCTATTCCAAAGTGGATGGGCCTGTTAAAGAACACCATCCATGTTCGACCATAATTATGGGTCCGAGGAAAGTCGGCCAGCAAGCCATGTTTTCCACAAATGGACCTTGGAGCTATTTGAGGTACATACCCACTCTGGAGTAAGAAGGAAGTCGTGGAATCTCGACCCCGGTGATCGAAAGCGCCTCGCCAAACTATTGGAAAGAGTAATTCTACAAGCTCAAAACTCACCGGACGACATCAAGCTACGCTATCGAAGAATCCGGCCATCCAACAGTATCGGCGAGCAAACACAAGGCGAAACACCTCAGACACCGTTCAACCAAAGGAGATGCTTCGAAGCGCAAAGTGCATTCATCCTGGAGCTTTAAAGAAGAGCAATAATTAAAGATACCGAACACCGTCCGGCCACTTCGAGGTCGCCGCCAAGGGTTATCCACCTTGATAGTTCTTTATTTATCTGTAACAAATTCAATTATATATATATATACTATATTTTGTGCTTACTAGTCTGTTTCTGCTAGAATGCCTAGAACAAGAAAACAAGATAAAATGCATGAATATGTATCTGATACATATTTAACACATTTATTCAGTTCTGATATGGCTTCAACGTATTCCAAGATCATTGTGTATTTGATACAGACTTAATGCACTTATCCGATTCTAATACAGCTTAAAATGCATCATTTGTAAGAATGTGTATCTCATACACACTCAACGCATTTATGCGATTCTGATATGGCTTAAGAAAATTCCATATCCAACTCTTCATTTGATACAAACTTAACATATTTATGTGATTCTGATACGGCTCAAGCACATTCCATGTCGAATTGTGTATCTGATACGAACTTAACACATTTCTACGATTCTGATATGGCTTAAAGCACACTTCATGCCCGGTTGTGTATCCTATCTGGACGTAATGCATATTTTTTATTCCGATATGGCTTAAGCACATTCCATTCCATATTACATATATGATAGAGACTTAACGCACTTTTGCAATTATGCTACGGCTCAAATGCATATCTCGCATCTGAGGATTATTAAACACACTTTTGTATATCTGGCGGATCCACCCCCCTCAGATCTAGTATGTCCAAGGGCGTAGGCAGTGGAGCTTGGAGACGTACACCTCGATTTGAGCCAATCCTCGGGGCAGGCATAAGGATTCTACCCTTGGCCGAAAAATGGTCCTTTGTGGTGTGGAGCACAATATGACTGCATAATCTGACTTCGCAGTCTCATGCATCACCCGAGGAAAAACATAAATCGTCAAATGCAATATATAAATCAATACACTACTACGGAAAATTATAAAGACAACGATAAAATGTTGGTAGCCGACATCATTCAATGCACCGAGTTGTAAAAAGCAAGAAAATTACAAAGGAACTCTCGTCGTCTCATTACAGTCAAGTGCGGTGTTTCTTTTGCAAAGCAAAAACATAGTAAAGGCTCTCATGTCCAAGGTAGATATCCCACCATAGTTGATGAACACAGATTGTCCGACCTAAACTCTCAAGTAAATAGAGACTCTGGAAGGTAGAAAAACAAGCCTCGGAGCTACCAAGATTTTTAAACAAAGATATTGATAAAGTGAAAGCCGGCACAAGGCTATAAACGAACAATACTTGAAACATCAAGATAAAATATTTCATTATAAAATAAAAATGATTAGACCTAAGGCACAAAAGCCTAGGAAACGCTGCACGAAATAAGCAATACAAGCAAAAAGAAAATGCAGTTGAAGCATTTAGAGCCGAGGCACCGGGATCACCTCCATGATTCACCCCAATAGTGGACTTCAACGGGTACAACGCCTTGGCAGAAATGAAAACATCAAGCCATTAATTCCTCGCCTACTCCTCATCTCGTTCTCGGACTCCGAGCACGTTCCGCATAATCTGTTGAATAACATCATGAAGCGTCTGCCTTAAGTCGCCCACCTCGTCCTGGAGAGTTTTCAATGCATCTGCATATTTCCAGTAATTTTCCTGTCATACCCTAAATTTTGACCAGGCATTTTTTACTTTTTCTCATTTCATCTATCTATATTTACATATTGTGTCATCTGCATATAATATCATATGTTTTCTTCATGAATATTTTTTGAATTATCAGCCGGATTTAACGTGTTAAATTTTCAGGTATTTTGGTCAAACTGAAAAGTCAACAATGCAAAAAGTCGGTATCCGGGTAATTTTTAAAATCGAACTTTCAGACATCATTTTTTATTTATTTTTCGCGTACTTTAACTCGGTGTGCTTATTTTAATTTTTTGACTTTCCGGTCATCATGTTTCTGACCCGTCTGAGCATTTTTAACTAAAATCAATTTCAAAATTTGACAAAACTCTGTATTATTTCAATACGTATAATTTTTGTTGATCGTTTTGGTGTGTTCATTTTATTTTTTTGGACACTTCGATACAGACAGTTTTTATCGTTTTTTACCGGTTTCGGTTTCAATTTTAATTAATTTTTATTAATTAATCAAGATTTTAATAACTTAGTTTTTATTAATTTTTTTTATTATATTTAATTTGTTTATTATATTAGTATATTATTATAATATATAATATAATTTTTGTTTTATTATTTTTACAATACTAGTCTCTCTTTTACACTACTAGTCTCCAAAAATCAAAAAAATTCTTCTCCCTCCTACATAAAACTCACGCCTCTTTCTCTCTTTCATAACATTTCTCTTCTCTCTTTTTCTATGTTAATATTCACACTTTAAATACAAAACAATTTTTATTTACCATTCAAACTTTCCATTCAATTTTCAAGCCATGTATTCCTAAATTTCAAACTAAATTATTCCTTAACGTCAATTTTCTTCATCATCATCACATCTAATTTATTGAGCCAACATTCAATTTATTTTATTCATCTTCAAAAACTTGGGAAACAAGTTTCAAACTCCATCATTGTTTTAGATAGAACTCTAACTAATTCTATCTCTAATCCATCATTTCATCTCACAATTTTATAAATCATCATCATCTTTGATTTTTCTTTCTACAAAACTTCATAAGCAAGCTATGATTTTACTATAAATAGACAAGCATGTTTCACTTACAATTTACACCAAAACAAATACATATATTGTTTTCTCAAAATCTCCTCCTCTCACATATTCCTCTCTTTATATTTTTCTGTACAAATTCACACACCATCACACTTCAATACCATGTACAGAGATATTGAAAAATTGCCAAGCCTTATCACACACTTTATCTTGCCACGACCCATCCTGCAGTGAAAACCAAATTATCAGCTATGTGAACCTGCATCATCACAACCTTCTGTAAGTGAATAAGCAAAAAAAACTGGTGATCAAAAGAAACACCAACAATCTAAGCACGACATTTTTTTACCAATTCAGCAGCAATCGCTTTAGCGAAAATATTCCTTCAAGTTTGGGCGATTTGGTTAACCTGGAAGTTTTGGATCTCTCAAAGAATAATTTCTCCGATGAAATTCCTGCGTCTCTGACCAAAATGGCAGCATTGACACAGTAGCAACTTTCAAATAATCGTCTATCAGGAGATCTTCCATCATTTGGTTCGTACATTAATGTCTATACAAGAGGAACCGATGTCAAGAACAATAGTGATGTCTCAGTCTATAATTCTCCAAAAGGACAATTCAACAGCTACTTACAATAAACCTGTGGCAACAAAATTGTAGCAGCACAAGAGCCAACAATCTGATACGAATCAACATCAATTCACCCCTGCAAAATTGCAGTGAGACCGAACCAGAAGCAATCGACGCCAACGAAATCCAAATACAACAACATGGAAACAAAACCAAACTGCACAAATTCAAAGCAAATAGACCGACATCGCCGACGCGAAGTTCTGCAATTACAATTACAATTTCTAGCAACAAGATTAAGCACAGAACAATTCTGCAAATCAAATTGCAACAACCAACATCAAATTTACGACAATCAACAAACAACTTCCTCAAATCAAAGCAAGATAAATCAACATCAACAACAGCTACAACAATCAACGCTAGCGAAATCGCGGAATCAAACAAGCAACGAACACGACAGAGGGAATACCTGAATCGCCGACGGAGGGTACAAAAATCGCGACGGAGAAGCCGCGACGGACTGAGCAACACCGCCACGGACAAAAACAAGATGGAGGGACACCGTGCGACGCCTCACCGTCCCAAAAATCGCAAAAGCAACTCGTCGGAAGGAGGCGAAGGGAGTTGAACGCACGAAAGAGAAACAAGATCGTGTAAGTTTTCTTTTTTTTCAATTTTTCTAACTGATACAATACTGCCTTATTTTATTCAGGAAAATTTTACTTCATACCCCCACATTTGTCCCTCTACCCCTACATTGAACTTTTTTTTACCAAAATGCCCTCATATAAAACCGTGGCCTAAAGTAACGAAAAAATTATCATACCGAAACACTTTTTGAAAGTGTTCCGGTTGAATGTATAAGTAACACCGGAACACTTTTTAAAAGTGTTCTGGTTAAAAAAATTGTTAAATGAGTTTCAGCAACAGTTCAAAACCGTGGCCTAAAGTAACAAAAAAATTATCATACCGGAACACTTTTTAAAAGTGTTCCGGTTGGATTTATTAATAACACCGGAACTCTTTTTGAAAGTGTCCCGGTTCAAAAAATTGCAAAATGAGTTTCAGCAACACTTTACAAACGTTGTCTATTTACTTTAGGCAACGGTTTTAACCTGTTGCCGAAACTAATTTAGTAAGAAAAATTATATCAAGGACACGTTTATAATGATGTGCGAGTTTTATAATATACTCAATTGGAACACTCTTAAAAGGTGTTCCGGTATGACTTTTTTTTTAATTTTTGAAAGATTTTCAACCGGAACACTATTTTTCGGTATTAATTTTTTTTGAAATTTTTTAAAACACGAATATTATTTAAGCGGAACACTTTCATAAAGTGTTACGGTATGATAATTTTTTTCTGTATGGGAATTTAGAAACATAAATGATGGAAAGGTTAAAAAATAAAACAAATTAATTTTATATGAGGGCATTTTGGTACAAAAAAATTTAATGTAGGGGTAGAGGGATAAATGTGGGGGTATGGGGTAAAATTTTCTTTATTCAGTAATTATTTAAGTCTTTATTTATTCTTTTTTTTTAATAAAAAGGGTTTGGGCTTAGCCCATGTGGATTTTAAGTAAATTGCTAAATCATACATTTGTTTTACTAATTGAACCCCAATAAATGGCCCAATATGCCTGTATATTTTGCTTTGAGTTTTCTCCGGCAATTAAGTCTAAGATTAGATAAAGCCGGTGGTCACCCTTTCAATACAGTCAAAACTAGTTCCCCATAGGATTCCAGATACAGTCTTGCCTCCTCTTGGGCTTATACAATATGGAACAGAGAAATGCATTATTCCCGGTGAAACTTTTCTAAGATTGTCACTATTAGAAATTTGTCAAAGAAATTCATTTCCCCCAGAGAGGATTAATTCCCGGTGAAACTTCTCTTGAATTTCTTCAAACCCTAGAACTGTTCACTAAAGAAAGGATTAATTCCCGGTCAAACCTTTCTTGAACTTTTCTTAGGTTTGGACCCACAGGCTTCTTAAAAGCATCCCCAGCCTCCTCTTGGGCTTTGTACAAGGACCCTCGGGCTTCTTAGAAGTTCTCATGCCTTCTCTTGGGCTTAGTACAAGGACCCAGAGACCTCTTACAGGTATAGGACAGAACCTAGTCATCATTCGTTAGAGCAGTCTTCTAGAGTCAAAACATCAAACCAATTTAGGGTTGATTCACATCCCTTAAAACATCAGCCTCCTCTTGGGCATCATACAAAGATAAACCTTTTCATACCAGTAGACTTGGACAGTCTTACCTCCTTTTGGATCTCAAGAAACCCTCAAGTTTTCTAAAAAACACAGGAAAAACCCTTTCCTCTTTTTTAACATTCGACGCTTTCCCGGATATTCCTTTTCTTTACATCCGACACTTTCCCGGATATTCCTTCTATTTTCACCCGATGTTTTTTCCTGGATATTCCTTCTATTTTCATCTGACGCTTTCCCGGATATTCCTTCTATTTTCAACCGATGTTTTTCCCGGATATTCATATCTCAATCTTTCCTCCCATATAATAGGAGGAACTACGATTGCTCTGATTTCCCTGTTATCATTACGAAAATACGTAGGCATAAGATTGCGAAATCTTAATGAGCACACTTATCAAAAACCTTAGGTCCAGTACCTTACCAAACATATCGAAAAACCTGAAAACAACAAAAATATCTTTTCAACATCTCTCAACCTTCCCAAAGGAGAAACTTTCCCAACCCATGACAAATAAACACCGATAAGTAGAATAAATAGAAGAAATTTCTAAATAACCTATGGATTACCACATATAGGATGGGTAATTGACAACTCCCCATTGTATAACCTGACCCCGAACTCCCCAATCTCTTAGCATTTGTTAAAGAAAACATTTGCATGCAAGGTTAGTTTGAGGTAGCTTCCCTTTCATTTCCAGCTTCATAAGATAAATAAGAAATCAGAAAGTAGCACCCAATCTCATCCGCAGGCGGATGTGGGCGGTCACGAAAACCGCGCTACAGAAAAATGGCGACTCTGCTGGGGAGTCTTTAGGATTAGAATTCCTAAGAGGTCTAAGTTGTTAGAAATTTTCTACATATTATATATATATATACTGCTTTTCCTACTTGATATCCGTATTTATTTTTCTGTCAATGGAAATGCGATTGATACGCATGTGGAAAGTTTGAGAGAACCCTAAGATAGGTGATGGCGTATACGGGTGGACTTACAGGGAGTGATTCCCGAATAAGCGATCCTGGTAGACCATCAAATCAGGCGAGGGCCCGTGTGGATACTATGTTGAACGACTAACGTCGTGAAAATAGACGATATCCTAGTGCGGCACCCGTGACCCTGAGGATTTAGTATACATTAACCATGTGGCCATTTGGTAGTGCGGTGACTATCGGGAATAGTTAATACGCGATACTACACTCTATTGAGATTACCCTAGAATGCTACAGCTCGCTCGGGTGAACCAACTTGTTGTTGATATCCCTAGGGGGGTCAATGATTTTGGGAACTTTTAACCCGTTCTTCAGGTACAAATTTACCAGAATGCAACCTTTGGGGATGGGTAGAGCCATGACTCCATGCTCGTGACGTCGAACCTTTGAACCCCATGTTTGTAATTTTGCTTGTGTTTACACATCTGTGCGTTCTTTAAACTTTTTCAAATCTTTTACATGTAAACTGTATCCTGTGTTGCATAAGCATTGTATATCATTCGCATCCCATGCATAAAACATACATACGTCCAGGTCATCGTCAATTCATTCCAACTGTCTGTCTTTCAGTCATTTATAAGTCGTCAAACTGATTCCTCATCACCGATACAGAACTGAAACTTCAATCAACTTCAGCTCAGTTACTTCCCAAAGACAAGACAGCTCATCCTTGTGTTTGATTAGTCACTGACCTTGTTTCTGTCTATTTTGCATTGTCCTTGTTTGTATCATATTTATTTTCTTTCAAACTTGTTTATCTTTAAATGTCAGTTTTAATGAAATGAGTATGTACAGTATTTTGATTCAAATCATCTGTTTATTCGCATCTTTATGCTTTCTCTTTCAAAAAACAAAAATTTTCAAAAAAAATACACCTCTTTTTCAAAATTTTGACTATGCAAATATTTGTGGGAGGGTGATGAAAACGTAATACCCATAATTGCTGTCGGTACACTTTAGAAAAAACTTTGCTGATGATGTAAGGCATTTTTTCAATTCCCAAACACTGGAGATATAAGGAAGATAATCCCTCGTTAACCCCTTTTGAGCCTTGAAGTAGGAGTTTCTTTCTTTATAAAAAAAACCCGCAATTTTAACCAGGGGCAGGGTAGTTCTCAGTTTAATTTAGATTGTGTATTCAAGTTTAAAAAGTTTACATACAACAAGCAGATGCTGAAAAACGTCTTTCAAATTGAAAGCCAGTGATGGTCCGTCGTAATCATCAAATCAAGCAGTCACTTTCTTTCTAAGAAGAAATCAAAAAGAAAAAAGGCCGCTAAGTCAAAAAAAAAACTTAGGCAAACAACCGGGGCATCCCGCTGACTATAAATTTCAAAAGAGATAGTTCAGGAAAAAGTTAGGGATGATACAGAGAAGAGATCCTTAAATCCTCGATCTTCAAAAAATCCACAAAGACGAAAAACAACTAAATATTGTAAAGAAGCAGTAGCTGTTGTCTCAAGACTTCTGGACCATCGTCATCACTATCATCAGTACAATTCCGAAACCTTTTGGGACCTGAATGCACAATTTAAGTTTAACTGAGCATAGGACTGGAGAACATCACGAAGTTGGGGTGGGAAAAAACAAACTTTGAGCCTTTATCTTTCTTTCATAAACCGTGAATCAGGCCACGTTATAACCCTCAAAAGACCTAATTGAAGCAAGGTTATTTTGAAAGTATACTACAGCAAGGTTGCGTAAACTGACTCCAAAATCATTTTTTGCAAGTCATTTGTATACCTCTGTTTTAATTTTCATTCTGAATGTTTTAAAACACCGTGTTTTTAACCAGTAATTCCTATTACAGTGCTTTTTCTAAAAACAATGATTTTGTTTTCAAAATTTTTACATTAACTTTACATTAAATTTGCCATGTTTAAATAAACATTTTTTATTGCAAACTAGCTTTTTCCTCTCAAGGAATTTTCAAAACGGTTTAGAAACTTGGTCAGTGATCCTATCAGGGGCAAGTTCTTTCCAGAGTCTGTTAAGAATCAGTTCAAGATTCGTTCAATGCAAGTCCTTCTCAGAATTGGTTTATTAAGAAGATTCTTCAAGACTCGTTACTGGGGCAAGCCTTCCTAGTATACAGCATACAGTTATTATCATTCAAGCTGAAGCAACGATCAGTTCATCTACAACAGTCAGCAAGTCTGGGGAAATTTATTTGGAAAAATCCCTAAGCAAGCTATCCAACCTTCATCCAAGGATTATAAACTTGATACAGTTTATCAGTATGGCAAAGATGTGTTCAACAAACAGCATTTTCAGTCCCTAAGAAATGGCAGTGATCTCTGCGTTGAGGAATCAGTCTTATTTGTCACTCCCCAAAAGAGTATAAACTTGTTGATTTTCACTCCCGAAAAGAGTATAAACTTGTTGATTTTCACTCCCCAAAAGAGTATAAACTTGTTGGTTGTCACTCATCAAAGAGTCTAAACTTGTTGTTAGCATTTTCATTTGCATTACATACATTTAATCATACATCATAACATTTTCATAAACTATGCATTCAAGAGTGTTGTAATCCTCATTTGCATTCATCAGTGGTCATGTTATTATCAACATCTTACCTTTCTACAAAGTCCAACTTATCGGGCACCTACACTTTTATGTATTATCTGATGTTCTTCCAGATATAACTTTGTTTCTATCCGATGTCCTTCCGGATATGTCTATCTGTTCTGATGCTTTTCCAGAACGTTTCTCTGTGTCTATCCGATGCTCTTCCGGATATGTTTGTCTGTTTTGATGTTTTTCCAGAACTTTCTTTCTTCATCCGACGTTCTTCCGGATATGTCTCTTTTATTTTGATGCTCTTCCAGAAACTCCTTTCATGTCTATCTAATGCTCTCCCGGATATGACTTTTTCTCAGCTGATGTTTTTCCATATGTAACTTTTGTTCTGATGCGCTTATCTGATGTTTTTTCGGATATGTCCGTCATTCAGCCAGTCTTCTAAAAAAATTTCTTGTACATTTAACGCTTTTCTAAATGTTTCGGATTTACACTCAAAGTTATTTTTAATACATTCAACGTTTTTCTGGATGTCATTAATAGGCCTTCGAGTTTGTTTCTCATTCATCCAATGTTTTTCTGGATGTGCCTGATTTATTTTTCAGACTTCATTCAATGTTCTCCTGAATGTCCCTGATTTATTTTCTGATATCTCTAAATATTTACTATTTTTTTCAGATTCCACTCAATGCTCTTCTGGATGTCTCTGATAATCATGTCTGCTTATGTTCCAAAGTTTCACTCAACGTTCTCCTGAATGTTTTTTACGGTTGTTACTGTTCTTTTCCAGGGTTTTTCAATACATGTCTGAAAATCTCTGATGACTGTAACTTTTTTCCTAGTAAAGTTACCTTCGCTTTCTAGACGATTATGTGTATTCCACAATAAAATTAAACTGCTTTCTCAGAAGTCTCTGACATATCCTCAGATTTGGTCTCATTCCACATCTAACGCTTTTCTAGATGTTTCTGATATATTTTCTAGAGTATGACACTGTTTTCGCATCTGATGTTTTTTCGGATGTCTGAATGTCTGTTCCAGGGTTTATCCCTCTTTTTCCAAATACTGTTGAATACTCTTTGTCGCCTCGGCAAGTTTCTACAATATCTTATATCCTCAGAAAATTCTGTTGGTCTGTCTCCTGTGGCATCATTCCCCACAGTGTTCAAAAGTCTTTCATTCATTTCATCTGCATTTACGGTCAAAATTCTAGGTACTCTGATATTTAATCCTCTTATACCTCGAATGTCAAAAACTCTTTGCTATTCATACCTCCAGGTCTAAGAAGATTAAATAGGGGCATCTGTCATACCCTAAATTTTGAACAGACATTTTTTATTTTTTCTCATTTCATCTATCTATATTTTCATACTGTGTCATCTACATATAATATCATATATTTTTTTCATGAATATTTTTTGAATTATCAGCCGGATTTAACGTGTTAAATTTTCAAGTATTTTGGTCAAACTGAAAAGTCAACCATACAAAAAGTCGATATCCGAACAATTTTTAAAATCGAACTTTCAGACATCAATTTTTATTTATTTTTTGCGTACTTTAACCCAGTGTGCTTATTTTAATTTTTTGACTTTCCGATCATCATGTTTCTGACCCGTCTGAGTCTTTAGCGAGTAAAATCAATTTCAGAATTTGACAAAGCGCTGTATTTTTTCAATACGTATAATTTTTGTTGACCGTTTTGTTGTGTTCATTTTATTTTTTCAGACACTACGATACAGACAGTTTTTATCGTTTTTTTATCGGTTTCGGTTCCAATTTTAATTAATTTTTATTAATTAATCAAGATTTTAATAACTTAGTTTTTATTAATCTTTTTTTATTATATTTAATTTTTTATTATATTAGTATATTATTATAATATATAATATAATTTTTATTTTATTATTTTTACACTACTAGTCTCTCTTTTACACTACTAGTCTCCAAAAATCACAAAATTTCTTCTCCCTCCTACATAAAACTCACGCCTCTTTCTCTCTTTCATAACATTTCTCTTCTCTCTTTTTCTATGTTAATATTCACACTTTAAATACAAAATAATTTTTATTTACCATTCAATTTTCAAGTCATGTGTTCCTAAATTTCAAACTAAATTATTCCTTAACCTCAATTTTCTTCACTCATCATCACATTTAATTTATTGAGTCAACATTCAAATTTTTTTATTCATCTTCAAAAATTTGGGAAACAAGTTTCAAACTCCATCATTGTTTTATTAGATAGAACTCTAACTAATTCTATCTCTAATCCATCATTTCATCTCACAATTTTATGTATAAATCATCATCATCTTTAATTTTCCTTTCTACAAAACTTCATAAGCAAGCTATGATTTTACTATAAATAGACAAGCATTTTTCACTTACAATTTACACCAAAACAAAATATTGTTTTCTCAAAATCTCCTCCTCTCACATATTCCTCTCTTTATATTTTTCTGTACAAATTCACACACCATCACACTTCAATACCATGTACAGAGAAATTGAAAAATTGCCAAGCCTTATCACACACTTTATCTTGCCACGACCCATCCTGCAGTGAAAACCAAATTATCAGCTATGTGAACCTGCATCATCACAACCTTCTGTAAGTGAAGAAGCAAAAAAAACTGGTGATCAAAAGAAACACCAACAATCTAAGCACGACATTTTTTTATCAATTCAGCAGCAATCGCTTTAGTGGAAATATTCCTTCAAGTTTGGGCGATTTGGTTAACCTGGAAGTTTTGGATCTCTCAAAGAACAATTTCTCCGGTGAAATTCCCGCGTCTCTGACCAAAATGGCAGCATTGACACAGTTGCAACTTTCAAATAATCGTCTATCAGGAGATCTTCCATCATTTGGTTCGTACGTTAATGTTGATACAAGAGGAACCGATGTAAAGAACAATAGTGATGTCCCAGTCTATAATTCTCCAAAAGGACAATTCAACAGCTACTTACAACAGCAACACAATTGTAGCAGCACAAGAGACAACAATCTGATACGAATCAACATCAATTCACCCCTGCAAAATTGCAGCGAGACCGAACCAGAAGCAATCGACGCCAACGAAATCGAAATACAACAGCAGTGGAAACAAAACCAAACTGCACAAATTCAAAGCAAATAGACCGACATCGCCGACGCGAAGTTCTGCAATTACAATTACAATTTCCAGCAAAAGATTCAGAACAGAACAATCCTGCAAATCAAATTTCAACAACCAACATCAAATTTACGACAATCAACAAATAGCTTCATCAAATCAAAGCAAGATAAATCAACATTAACAACAGCTACAACAATCAACACCGGCGAAATCGCGGAATCAAACAAAGCAACGAACACGACAGAGGGAATACCGGAATCGCCGACGGAGGGTACAAAAATCGCGACGGAGAAGCCGGGACGGACTGAGCATCACCGCCACGGAAAGAAACAAGACGGAGGGACGCCGTGCGACGCATCACCATCCCCAAAATCGCAAAAGCAACTCGTCGGAAGGAGGCGAAGGGAGTTGAACGCACGAAAGAGAAACTGATACAATACTGCCTTATTTTATTCAGTAATTATTTAAGTCTTTATTTATTCTTTTTTTTTTAAATAAAAAGGGATTGGGCTTAGCCCATGTGGATTTTAAGTAAATTGCTAAATCATAGCTTTGTTTTACCAATTGAACCCCAATAAATGGCCCATTTAACTTTTTATTCAATTTTAACTTTAATTTGTTTAATTTTTTATTAGTTAAAATTAATTACTAATTATTATAAAAAATATGTTAATTATTTTAAGTTATAAATTTCTTTTAATTAATTTATTAATTGATTCATATGCATATTTAATCGATTTCAACTTGTTATTTTCACTTGTTAAAATGTAGTCCTTGTAAATGTCAAGCTCATTGATCTGTTTGAATTAATCACAATGTTTTTTCGTGTATATTTTATCACATGATGTTTTTCCATATATTTAGTTTCACACACTATGTTATGCCGTGTAATTATTTATTCCGTGATGTTTTGCCACGTATGCATGCTCCCTTAGGATCTCTTAGTTCAAATTTAATTTTCTATTAGGTAATAAATAAGACAGACATTAGGATGTTCAATCTTTGCATGATAATTTTAGGATAGATTTTCCCTCGTCGCGGTGCGATTTAAACTTTATTTTCTGTAGTTCATGCCCCATAAGGGTGAACTACGACCGCTCTGATTTCTCAAGATCTCGTTGAGAATACGTAGGCATAAGACTGTAAAGTCTTAGCGAACAACCTTTTCTTTCTTTTTTCCATCGTCTCTTTACATCCGGCGTTTTCCCGGATATTCATATTTTCAACCTCTTATTTTTTATCTCTTTCAATCCGACGTTTTCCCGGATATCTGCAACCTTTTTCATTTTTTATGTCTCTCCTTCCATCCGATGTTTTCCCGGATATTCATATCGCTTCTTTTTAAAACAACTTTCCTTGTGACTTAAATTCAAATGCATATTTACTATCAAAACTTTCTTCAATTTCTTGAATAACTAACCATACAGCTGTTACAATGGAAGTTTGTTCACCTGTAAGTTTTAAACGGCTTTCTTTTACATACTTGCACACATATATATATATATATATATATATATATATATATATATATATATATATATATATATGTATATATATATATATATATATATATATATATATGTTTGTTTGTGCTGGAACCTTTTCTTTCTTTTTTCCATCGTCTCTTTTACATCCGACGTTTTCCCGGATATTCTTATTTTCAACCTCTTATTTTTTATCTCTTTCAATCCGACGTTTTCTTGGATATCTGCAACCTTTTTCATTTTTTACGTCTCTCCTTCCATCCGATGTATTCCCGAATATTCATATCGCTTCTTTTTAAAACAACTTTCCTTGTGACTTAAATTCAAATGCATATTTATTAGCAAAACTTTCTTCAATTTCTTAAATAACTAACCATACAGCTGTTACAATGGAAGTTTGCTCACCTGTAAGTTTTAAACGGCTTTCTTATACATACTTGCATATATATATATATATATATATATATATATATGTTTGTTTGTGCTGGAAGCTTGCTCGCTTGTAAATCCTCCTACACTCTTTTACATACTTATCTATATATATATATATATATATATATATATATATATACAGCTGCTACAATGGAAGTTTTCTCACCTGTAAGTTTTAAACGGCTTTCTTTTACATACTTGCATATATACATATATATATATATATATATATATATATATATATATATATATATATATATATATATATATATATATATATATATATATATGTTTGTTTGTGCTGGAACCTTTTCTTTCTTTTTTCCATCGTCTCTATACATCCGACGTTTTCCCGGATATTCGTATTTTCAACCTCTTATTTTTTATCTCTTTTAATCCGACGTTTTCCCGGATATCTGCAACCTTTTTCATTTTTTACGTTTCTCCTTCCATCCGATGTTTTCCCGGATATTCATATCGCTTCTTTTTAAAACAACTTTCCTTGTGACTTAAATTCAAATGCATATTTATTATCAAAACTTTCTTCAATTTCTTGAATAACTAACCATACAGCTGTTACAATGGAAGTTTGCTCACCTGTAAGTTTTAAACGGCTTTCTTTTACATACTTGCACACACACACACACACACACACACACACACACACATATATATATATATATATATGTGTGTGTGTGTGTGTGTGTGTTTGTTTGTGCTGGAACCTTTTCTTTCTTTTTTCCATCGTCTTTTTTACATCCGACGTTTTCCCGGATATTCGTATTTTCAACCTCTTATTTTTTATCTCTTTCAATCTCACGTTTTCCCGGATATCTGCGACCTTTTTCATTTTTTACGTCTCTCCTTCCATCTGATGTATTCCCGGATATTCATATCGCTTCTTTTTAAAACTTTCCTTGTGACTTAAATTCAAATGCATATTTATTATCAAAACTTTCTTCAATTTCTTGAATAACTAACCATACAGCTGTTACAATGGAAGTTTGCTCACCTGTAAGTTTTAAACGGCTTTCTTTTACATACTTGCACATATATATATATATATA